>CM053567.1:120824531-120871979 GCA_028646485.1 Cryptoprocta ferox
TCTATGTGTCTGTTTTTGTGCCAGTACCATACTGTCTTGCTGATGACAGCTTTGTAGTAGAGTCTAAAGTCTGGGATTGTGATGCCTCCCGTTTTGGTTTTCTTCTTCAGTATTACTTTGGCTATTCAGGGTTTTTTGTGATTCCGTACGAATTTTAGGATAGTTTGTTCCAGCTTTGACAAGAATACTGGTCCAATTTTAATTGGTATTGCATTGAATGTGTAGATTGCTTTGGGTAAAAATTTTGTTTTTAAAACTCTGTCTTTTGGGGGGTGAGAATGGTTTATAATTATTTTCTTCCATTACAAGAAGTGTAGGTCACAAATGAATAATATCATCCTGAGATATTAAAAATATAGAATGATGATAATATAAAATGAATATCCTAAGATATGAAGAGTATATTTTAAACTGTTAAAAAAACAGAAATTGAAGGAAAAATTATGTTATTTAAGGAGTCAGTTGATTTAACTCTTTAAACAAGTTTTAAAAGTCATGTGGCTAAAATGTTGAGAATTCTCATTCGTATTTAGTTCTTTCAGTTTCTTAACCATCAAAGTTCCAGTTAACTGAGGATATGTTTGTCCTAAGAGGTGTTTTTTTTTTTTTTTGGCTTATTTTCTAATTTATTTTCAATAAGTATCTATTATTATGAAAATAAATTCTGTTCAAATATATAAATAAAAACTGCAATCTTAGGGCTATTGAACAAGTAACAAAGTAAAATATATATTTAGTTTACTTTTTTTCTCTAACTTACCCTAATTCATTTACATTTGGTTGGAGAAATGGCAATACAGTGTAAGTTTATTGAGTAGTTGCACATTAAATTACATTATCCCACTTGTCCGTCTTTTCTTTCTTTCTTTCTTTCTTTCTTTCTTTCTTTCTTTCTTTCTTTCTTTCTTTCTGTCTTGTTTATACTTTTGGAATGAAGAAGCAAAACAGGAAATTAAAGTAGAAAAAATAACCTCCCGTGTAGTCAGGATGGAGGTATGAAGTAGCTCAAGTCCAGGCTTCCTGGAGAGAACAGTGATGTGTACCCTGGAGACTTTTCCCAGAATATAGATAGGTCCTTGAGTGCCTCTGAAAATCTGATATCACTTTTATGTATTTATTTATGAGACTTTCCTTGACTAATTTCCATTTCCTACGAGACTAGGGGAATCTGGGCAAACACTTACTCAATTGCTTTAAAGTCACAAAATGTATTTATCAAAATTTTCATGTCAGCCTCATATCTAATTACTTAACATGCCTCTTTAAACATAGTTATTAGTCAATAAATATATGTTGACTCCATGAACATTTCATTTTGAAAATCAACAAGGCCAGAAGGAAAATGTGGATCATATACCCTTTTTTATTCAATCATTTTTTTCAATAACCTAAATTTATTACTAGAATAGGTAAAAATGTTAAGTAAAATATACTATTAAAATATGCAAAATGCATTTTGTAGCCAGAATTAAATAAATGTCTTTTTTTAAGTTTATTTATTCATTTTGAGAGAGAGAGGGGGGGTGCAGTGTGGAGCCCCCATGTGGTGCTCAAACTCACAAATGGTGAGATCATGACCTGAACTGAAATCAAGAGTCGAACACTTAACCAACTAAGCCACCCAGGTGTCCCTTTATAAAAAAATTCTGTATTATTTATATATATTTTTTGGATATCAATATGTTTAATATGTTTTTATCCATTTGTATGGATAAGCAAAATTGTTTTTAAAAATGTGTATATCCCTAATATTCTGGATTATTTTGGCTCCTTAATTCACTAAATAGAGAAATCAGATAATAGAACTTAGAGTTCCTATTTCTAAACTCAAATCTATTAATAATATGTGATATGACATTATGAAGGTATGGATTTTCTTATAAGGTTATTTGCCTTGTAACAATATTTCAGAACCCAGAAATTTCTATTTTATTGATGTAAAGAAGGTAAGAATATCTTTTGGGGGAAAAAACAGGTATCAAGTAGCAAAGATTAACCCTGAATTTTTCAGTAAGGAGAACATCATAAAAACTTAAATGGATTAAAATATTAAAAATAGTATTAAAATGCCTTATACCTGTCTTACCCAAAATTATTATATTTCATGGTGACAGTTTTATGACTCATAGATTAATAAAATAATTAGGTATATTAGATTATTGCATCCAATTGTCAGGTGATATCACATTCAAATTTTGCTGAGATATTCCAATCTTTTACATGAGATGTACAATTTAGGTAAAAAATAGTATAGAGAAGTGTCATATTCCTTATAATGACAAATTGAGCTCAGAAGAATCAAATTATTTGATACCTGGGGTACTATGATAGTTTAGACAAAACTCTAAAAACTGAAATTTCAGGATTCTTTGTAAGTTGAGTAAGTGGAAAATAAGCTGATAATTTGTTAAAAGTCCATTTCAGATATTTTTCTGTGACTTTTAATATTTCTGTGACTTCTGACTACAATCAATGCTTATTTTGTTTACTTTGTGACTCAGCCAAGTTTCAGTATTAATTTATGAAGCTAGACTAGTCAAGAGAAACCTCTCCAAAATTAAGCAAACAGATGTGTGCTGATATTGTCTGCTGAGTAATTATTTACATCAAACAATTAGTTGAATATGTGTAAACAATAACTTAGACTTTTAGATCTCTAGGCATAGTTTTGTAGCTTAAATATCCAGCAATATTTTCCTATCGGATGAATGGACAAATATTTAGAGATGAAATGTATTTAGTACAATATATGTCCATATTCAGAGTTACTTCCCCGTTGTAATCTTCAGAGTCGTATTTTGAATGTGATAATAAGCTATTATACTGATTACTTTGCAAAGAGATTTCTATTCTGCCCCTTTTGGAAAAAGTGCCTAATTTTTTTGTATGGCAGCACTCAGAAATCATTTATGAGTCAAGAGGGGCCATGTGGTCAGCAACTCAGGCACAGCATCCAAGTATACTGAGACGGGGTTGTGCCTCTGGACATAGTTAAAAATCATATAACGTTATCATACCTGATAAACTGTATGGACCGGCTGCTGCCTTAGAAAATACAGTGGACTGCTTGGGAGTTGAATAGTTCCAGGCTTGTATTATTTTCCGCAACTCACCAAAAAAGATCAGTCATGGAAAACAATGGGGTAGGCAACCTTTACAGTGCCTATCTACTAAAAATTTATTAGGAAAATGGTTTGGAATTTCTTCTATCTGAAAAAAGAAGACATGAAAAATAAACTTCAAAATACCAAATTAGATGTAACGTTGAAAGTGGCTAAACTCAGAGCTGCCTTAAATCAGGTTCTATTATACTCAGCAAAATTTCATACCCAAAGTATGAACTATTTGAGTTATCTTTCTATTGGGTGTTTACCTGCCATTCTTCTCATTTTAGTAATAAGTATCACAGTCAAGAGTTTCCAGGCAGAGGCACACATTCTTTCACATGTTTTTCTCTGTACTTTTTGAATCACTTTTCATGTTCCTTTTTTATTGGATTTATAGACAATGAATAATCCACCATGAACATGTACATGTGTACTCAAGGACTGGACCTGTCTTTGTGAAACAAAATACCCAAATAATAGGGTTTTACAGATAATGGAGAGTATGTTTTTCTCTAACATAACCTTACAACAGGATGCAGGCATTCAGGTCTAATGCAATGACTTAAGATGTCAGGGCACAGGCCTTTTAGATCCTCTTAGATTTTTCAAGTTTCAAAATGGATTCTGCAGCTTCTGCCTTCATGTCTTCATTTTATGCAAAGAGTAGATGGATATGTGAAAGTCAAACAGGGCACAGGCCAGTTGAATCTGCCTAATATAAAGATGTTTCAATTTATATTTAACCCACATTGTTCATAAGAGTGGGACAGGCATAACACTGCTTGCAAGAGAGGCTGAGATATGGTATTTTCAGTGGAACACAGTGACATTCTCAATCAAATTGTGAATTTAGGCAAATTATGTATATTCCCTAAGCCTCAGTTTCCTCAGTTCTAGAAGTTTACCCCTTCCTGTCTATAAACATTAAATGAATAGTAATTGAAAATTCAATTGAACTATCCACAAAATGCACATGTAATCATAATTCAATTTATATGTTTACATAAAGTGAGTTTTATGTTATAGACTGTTTTGTGTCTAATAAATACAAATGCAACATAACTGCCGTATTTCTCAAATAAATTAAAGTGTATGAAATGCTACAATTAATTTCAAGCACTCTATTTAATTCCTGTCAGGAATTTAATTTTTATACTTATTCAAATCTGACAAATAATAATAAAAGTATCAGTAAATAACATGTAGTAGAAAAATATATTCATATATGGACTAATTTATGTTTCATAGATATTCATACTTGCACTTTAGGAGGTAAACACTAGCTTAACATATCATATTGGTATTTTTAACACTTTTGATTTCATTGTCTGTCATTTTTTAAATGCACCATTTAACATATAATTTCCTCTGCTTTAATATTTTGGCTTATCTTTGTAAAGATTTACAGAAAATTAGTGAAAACTAGGAAGTTAAGAATCATGTATATTTTGGCATTTGTCATAAGGAAATGTTTTTCATTTTTTTTTAAACTTATTTCCATCTGGCCCAGTAAGTGAAAAAGTGACACCAGTGAAAATGAAGAATTAGAACAAATAAATGAAAGCATTCATTTACATTTTCATATTAAATTTCCAGTAAATCAAAGTTCTCTTAACATGAAACTTGTTTTATGTAAAAAAGATGTATTAAACATAAGAGATTCTTAAATATAGTGGGCCAACAGAGGGTTGCTGGAGGGGAGGCGGGTGAGAGGATGAGCTAAATAGGTGATGGGCATTAGGAGGGCATTTGTTGGAATGAGCCTTGGGTGTCCTATTGACTGATCAATCACTAGGTTCTACTCCTGAAACCAAAACCACACTGTATGTTAACTACCTTGATTTTAAATAAATAAATTTTTTAAAATGTATTAAATAAATTGTATTTTCACTGAAAATATTTTCTCACCTAGCTTTAAATACTGCTAGTGACATGCCACAAAATGGAGAGAAAACAAATGTTAAAAATAACTTAAGATATCTCTCTGACAGTTCTGTACACAAAAACTGACTTATAAATTAGAATGATTATTAAGTATGTGTGGTATACTGTTTTATAAACTTCATCTTAACATCATTTTTTAAAAAAACTTAAATGCTCATAAGATGTCATAATTAATTATTTACTCATGGCAGATTGAAACCTAATTAGACTTTCTGTCTGGGCAAAATTCCTCATTAGAGTAACTAGCAACAGTCTGAAACAACTTTTGATAATGTCAGAGTGCATATCTATTTTGATCACTTTTATCACCAATATGTAGCATAGTATTTACCTGGTAGGTAGTCAGTGCTCAACAAATACTTGCTGAATTAATGCATGAGTTAGTTAATGAATGAAATAAAGGACATTATTTATAGAGTAAGATTCAAAAATTTTAAATGGTATTTAATTGTCATGTAAAACAGTATGTCCCTTGTCAAAATAATTTATCACTCAGATGCAGGCAACTTTCATTATTATGTTTAATTATTGTAGATTGCTTTACTTCTTTACTTTATCTCGGTAAAAATAATGTAACTTAAAAAAAACCTTAAAATTTTAGAATGAGTGTCCTAAAATCATGATTATATAATACAAATTTATAAGATTTAAAATCTTTTAGAATTTGATTAAGTATCCTCAAAAAACTTCTGTTGCCTTTCAAACTATATATTTTCCATACAGAACAAAAGACTTCTGAGTAGTGTAGTTTTTAATTTTTAAAAATAATTCTCTGCTTCACAGACTTTCTGACAAACTACTAAAGAATGGGAGGAGTGTATTTGCTCCCAATTAGAAAATATTCATGAGGAAATCCTCCTTACTCTTGGAGGACAAATAATACTTCTCAGTGATCTTAGTAACTCATATTTCAAGTTTTCAAATTTATTTTAAAAATATATACTATTAGCAGGCATAATATCATCTTGTCTTTAATATTGGCATTTACCTAGTCTTTAATATTGGCATTTACCTAGTTTTGGAAGGTACTTTCTATCAAAGTATGTAATGAAAGTATACAGGAAAACAACACAAGTGTCAGTGTGGAACCCAGAACGAGTTAACACGATTTTCCATTTCAGTGGGGTCAAAAGCTTTCGGCATGGCTCTGATTTAATATAAGCATTAAAGAATGGCTGAGATTTTGACAGGCAAAGTTATAAAAGGGCACTTTCTAATCAGAGGAAATAGTATTACCCAAAGTGGGAAAGTGCAGGTTGCTGAAGCCCAGGGACATATAAGAGGAAAGACAAATTTAAAGCTAGTGCCGGGCATATTAGTAACGTCTTGAATGCTAAAATTCAGATAAATCCTTAACTTAACACGCAGTGGGAAATCAGTAAGAGTCTTGAGAAGTGGGGAAATATGATCTGATCTATACTGTAGAAAGCTTAAATTGCATGAAAACATATGGTGAGAGGAGGAGGAGGCAATGACAAAAGTTAAAAGCTCCCCAAGAGTTTAAAAGGATAAATTTTTTGAGGTAGTAAACCAATGTTTTGTTCCCAGTAGTTCCTAGGCCCTAATAGTCAATGGTACTTATTACTTGGTGGCAAATCACTGCATGGAGCCAAGAATAAGGGAGTTGTTATTCAACTTTGAGGTGCAGAAGGGTCTTACTGAGACACAGCAAAAGTGTCTTTTTAAAGTCTTAAAAAGCCCTGTGTGTGTGTGTGTGTGTGTGAGAGAGAGAGAGAGAGAGAGAGACAGAGAATTTCTAAGTTCTCAAAATTTCCCATTATATCACCAGAAAATTTCAGTAAATTGAACACCAAATTTTGCCATGTGCCATAAGATGAGAGGATGTACAATATTATGATAATGAAGCAGAAGTTTCCTTTAAAGATAAAAGGGGGAAATGTTTACCAAGTAAAAAGAAAGTGAATAAATGTGAAAATGTGAAGACTGCAATTCTAGAGGAAAGATGATTGGTGATTTTTCTGAAAATGGACCCAGTAATACCATCCTTCTCCCGTGAGCTACAACAAGATCCTGTCTTGCAGGGTGTTCTGTACCAACAAGGGTAACCCTCACAGAGTAATAATATGTTTAGGCAAGGAAGGGCATAAGATGGTACTCAGTGAATTTTAAACTTCAAATAGCATATTTAATATTAGCTGATAGATATTCAATTGATTTCTAAGGACAAAATATTGCTCCTTTGTTGCTTTGAGTGAGAAGCATTCAATACTGGTGTTTCTGAATCTAACACTGAAATATCCTCTGATCTAATACAAATCTGTCTTTTCTTTCACCAACACAGTAAGCTCAATAGATGTACATATCAGATTCAATAGTTCATCTTACCAAATCCAGCTTTCCTAGAAGTGGAATACATTACTTTCAACTCTGTTCTATAACTTAGTACAATCAGTGTAAGTAAAGAAAAAGATCCTTTTATTGTGTGAAAAAAAAAATGGTTTCATCTAGTAACTTGGAGATCTCCTCTGCCTTATTCTCTACTAAACATAAGACTTTGAAAAAAGGACATGGATGATCAAAAACATGTTTGACTGCTTATTATGCTACCTGTAAAGAAGAATATGCATATGCCAGAAAGATAGTGTTCTCAGATTGGGTGCCATATTTAGGCCATCAGGTTTGACATTTCATTTGCAATAAAAGTTACAAATGCTAGAAAGACAAGACTCAGCCAAGTGGGAGTAGGTTCTCGAAGTGCTATCCCTGACATTACCATATAGATGGAGATATAAATATAAATGAAGCATGCCATTACCTGTTGCATCAAATTGTATTTGATGTTCAGTTTAAGATTTCTGCATATTGAATGTCAAAAACAACAAAAAAGAAAGTATCTGCCTTCGTTATAGATCAAATAACACATTTAAATCTGAACAGAAAATCAAAGAAAATCACTATTGTAAAGAGGATTACCCTAATAAATACAACACAGTAATATATAATTTGACAAAAATAAATGCCTTATGATATAAAGCTGCTGGACTCGTGTGAAAGAGGGAAATCAAAAGTATTTTATTGCTTGTTAATTTCAACCTATGGCATTAGCATTTTCTTTCTCAATATTTTCTTAAATTAATAACTAATAGTTCTAAAGTTCTGCAAAATAAGCCTAGTTCTGAACAATAACATAATTTTGGCTGCTCAAGGATATCAACAAGAATAAACATAAGACTATTCCATCCAAAGTGATTCATTTATCCAAAAAGGAAAGATACACAAGAATTAGAGGGAGTTTGAATATGAGCAAGGTCTGAGCTGTTTGCTAGATTAAGTGGGTAACACCCCACAGCAGATTGAACTCTTCATGTAAAAGGGAAGAGTGAACACAATTAGAAGAAAAAAAAAAAAGGCTCTAGACTGGAGGCTGACAGACTTTATCTATAAAGAATCAGAGTAAATATCTTAGCCTTTGTGGACCATAGTGCTTGCAACAACTACTCTGTCATTGGAGTAGGAAGGTAGTGACAATTTGTAAATGTCTGTGACAGGCAGGTCTATATTTTAATACATTTTATTTAAGGATGCTAACTTTTGAATTTTGTATAATTTTGTGTGTTTTAAAATATTTTTCTTTATTTTTTTAACCATTTAAAAATATTCTTATCTTCCAGACCATACAGAAACAAAAAACAAGCAGCAAGCTACATTTTGCCCACTGGCTACAGTTTGCTGACCCCTGTTCTAGATCCATGGTGATTCCTGATTTCCTAAATAAACTATACTTTCATCCTCTATAGAGACTCTATGATGACCAGCAATATCTCAACCCAGGGATAATAAAGGAATGTAATGGGAAATTTTCTAGTAAATAGGCTCACAGGAGGTAGAAAGAAATGACATGGGAATGAGAAAGCTAAGTATTAAAAAAATTAATCAAGAGGTAAAGACTGCTGAGTGAGAATAGACAGTAGCTAATATATTGGATTAAAATTAGGGAATAAAACACCAGACACCTCAACAAAGTAAAAGGAAATATGAAAAAGTAAATAATTTAAATTACCAAGAGTATATGAAATAATAAAGATGATGAAAATAATAACAATCACCATCATCATCAGACTATGAGAGGCAGTTTATATAGCAGGTAAGAGCAAAGATTTTAGAGTTTAACTATATCACTTCATCTTTGCCCTACCACTTACGTTAGGCAACTCACTTAAACCGTGTGTCCCAGTTTCCTAATCTATAAATATGGATTACACCTACTTCAAAGGATTGTGTAAGGATCAAATAAATTAATATATGTAATACATAGGAAATAGTATTTAGCATAGCAAGCCCTGTATAGGTGTTTGCTAGTATTGATATAATTTTTTATCTGTGTAATTTTTATCTATGTAATGATGACTTGGATAAATTTTACTTATATAAAGTTTTTAAGATTAGGAAATTATATATATGGTTTATTTTTTATTCTTATATACAACTATAAACCCAGTAAAAGTAATTTTAAAAAATTATGTTGAAATTTGTAAACTTAACCTAACAATTTAGTGGCAAAAACTATGCTCAGATATTATTTTTATAGGTAAAGCTCTAGAGGGGAGCATTATTTTAACAATAAAGATGTCAAAAGTGGTTTGTATTTCTTCTTGAGATTCAGCACTCTCTAGGTTAAAAGTGACACACAGTTTTTGTAACAAAAAGTTAATTTTAAAGTTTAGTGTAATTTCATTTTCTTATAAAGGTAACTTTACACAATGGAAATACTGAATAAATGTGAAACAAAGCCAATTTTTGATAATTATAACTTATTTGATTATTATAAACAGTGAGTGGCAATTATAAGCTCCCTGGAAAGGAAATCAAAGGAAAAACAAACACTAATGCTGCAAATTAACTTTATTTTGTTAATTTGGATTTTATGCTAAGTAAAATGGGAAGTTAGTTAAGGGATTTCAGCAGATGAATGAAACATTTAATTTGTATTTTAACAGATCTCTGCCTGTTTTTACAAGGATGTTAGTCAATAAGAGGTTGTTACAATAGCCAAAGTGAAAGATGATGGTAGTTCGAATTAAGGGGTAGTGAAAATGACAAGTAGTTGGATATTAGGTGCATTGAGGATACACATTTTTATATGTGACCAGAACTTGGTAATAGATTGGATATGAAGATGATCATGCAATCTACTGATTTGGGAGATACTCATAAAAGGACCAGGCTTGAGGGCAAAGGTTAAGATTTCAGTAACAATCAAGTTAATTCCGAGATAAACAAGAGCTACCAAATGGGTGTTCCAGAAGACAGATTTAGCTTGTAGATAAACACTTGCAAGTAGGTGGCAAATGTAGGGCTGCCTAGAGGAGAAAGGAGAGATGGCAGGATAAGTAATATAGGCCCTAACACTCTTCCTTGAAAGAGTCCACTATAATCAAAGATTAAAACTGAAGGCAGGTCAAAGTGATTAAAGAGTAAACTGAAGATCAATATGGAAGAAAATATAGAGAAGAGGAGAGACTTTTTTTCTTAGAGATACATATCCTGATGAGAAGAAGTCAATAGAAGGAATAAGATGAAGATGCAGAAGGATGGAGGAATAAATCAAAAGGTATCCCAGAAAAGGTGTCCGCAAATGAAATTTAGGGCATAAGTGAAGAAACCGTCTTGACAAGAGGAGGAACATATTTTGAATTTAACAGGAGGGAAGACAGAAAATGTGTTCAAATGCAGGAGGATTTACAGACTTGACTTCGGAAAGATGAAGAAGTTCCTGTTTTATAGATTTTATTTATGGTTAGTCTTCTCAGTTGGACCCTTACCATTGTTCAATATTTCAGGAGACTGTAAAACTTTTCTTAAATTAAAATGTATTCTGGGGCGCCTGGGTAGCTCAGTTGGTTGAGCAATTGGACTTCAGCTCAGGTCATGATCTCACCATTTGTGGGTTTGAGCCCCGCATTGGGCTCTGCACTGACAGCCCAGATCCTGCAGCCTGCTTCAGACTGTGTCTGCCTCTTTTTCAGCCCACCCCCAGCTCATGCTTTGTCTCTCTCTATCTCAAAAATAAATAAACATAAAAAAAATTTTTTTTCAAAAAAATGTATTCTTTTGATGTCTCTAAAAATGCCTTGAAAAAATGAAATAAATATGTGAAATTATGGGAATAAATATGTGAATTATATAAATATAATACAGGAAAAATTTAGATTTCCAAAAATCCAGAGTAAGGAAATTTTCGTTATTAGAGAAAGTGAGGCATAGAGTAATGATGTAACAGATATTTTGAGGAATACAAATAAGCATCTAATGGATGATCAGATTGAACACCTAAGGATAGTATTTGTTCATTTTTAAGTGTTGGATTTGTATTGTAATCTGCTTTTAATTCTTACAATGGAAAATTTCAAATATGTGCAATCATAAAATAATACAATGAATTTATATGTGGCTATTATCTAGTTTCAACAATTAACAATTCATGAGTATTACTTACCTATATCTCCAACTACCTACTCTTTATATTATTTTGAAGTTATCCCAAATATTATTTCTAAAAGATAAGGATCTTAAAAAGAAACAGTTTTGTTTGCATAAGTTAAAATATTTATAACTTAATAATATTAAAATATTAATTTTTTAATTTATATTATTATTGATATTAATATTATATGTTAAACTTTCCAATTTTTTACAGCATTGTCTGCTATTTTTTAATGTTTATTTATTTTAGAGAGAGAGAGAGCACGCACACACAACAACAGGATTGAAGCAGAGAGAGAGGGAGACACAAAATCTGGAGCAGCCTCCAGGCTCTGACCTGTCAGCACAGAGCCCAACATGGGGCTCGAACCCACAAACTTGAGATCATGACCTGAGCTGAAGTCAGACACTCAATCAACTGAGCCACCCAGGTGCCCTTAAAATATTCAATTTTTTAGAATGTTTTCAAGCACAAGTTTCTATGTTTCTAACCAAATACAGCCTTGTTTATAAATTTTCTTTATTGGCAGTTGTCACTCATTCCAAACTCTATATATTGGTGTTTCTTTAATTTTTTTAAAATTTTTTGTTTTTGAGAGACAGAGAGAGAAGCATGAGCAGGGGAGGGTCAGAGAGAGAGGGAGACACAGAATCTGAACAGGCTCCAGGCTCTGAGCCTGCTGTCAGCACAGAGCCTGACGCGGGGCCCGAACCCATGAACTGCGAGATCATGACCTGAATTGAAGTCGGACGCTTAACCGACTGAGCCACCCAGGTGCCCCAGTGTTTCTTTAATTTTGATAGGTTCTCTTTCCCCTTTAATGTTCTGTTTCACTTTGTATCTTAATTGTTTGATAGTTTCAGCAAGAGACTAATGGAATAGAGGGAGATAGAATTAATTATGCTCAAACATATGAAGACTTAGCAAGGAGAAGGAAAAGATAGTTTGTTCTGTATCAATCCATAAGACAAAACTAAGACCATTGAATGAAAGTCACAGGAGAGCTGACCTTCTCTACATGTTCATGACTCTCAAATTGTATCTTCATCTGTGGTATCTCAACAGAACTACAGGTTCATATTTCAAAGTTCTTGGCATCTCCAAAGGAATACCTGGTAGGTATCTCAAATTTACCATGAATAACCCTTAGAATTACAGCATATTATTGTAAGCCTCTAGATTTTAGGATTTCTCTCTTTCTCTTTAATGCTACAAAGACTAATGGAAGCATATACTGCTTAAATAATAAACATGAGTTCTGGAACAAAACTGGTTAGAATTAAATCCCAGGTTTTTTTCTTAACAGCTATGTGCTATTAAGCAAGTTATATACCTGTCTTTGCCCCTATTTCCTCATCTGTAAATTGGGAATGATGATAACTTAGGCCCTAGCACAGTTAAAAAGATTAAATCTAGTTAAAATTGTACCTTACATAGAGCAATACTAAAGAAAAATTAGGCATCTATATGCTTACATCACACAATTTCAATTATCTATAAAGCCCTTGTCATTATTTGGTAATTGTCTCATATGTGCATGTGTTTATTTATTTGTTTATCTATTTAAGATTTGTTTTTGATGACGCCTGACATTTAAAAGGCTTTACAGAAAATATGGGTTAAAAGAAAGTAATCTTTAAAAAACATATGCTTCCACCAAAGTCAAGTTCCTGAAGGGCAGAAGCCCAGTCTGTGGGGTTCATTGATAAGACTCTAGTCTCCAGAATGGTATCTGGAATCTCTCAAAAGATCGATAAGCCTTTGTTCAATGAATAAATAAGTTTCAAATGAAGAGAGAACTATTCAGTGTTAAAAAGAAACAACACGTTCAAAATGGAGTCACTCTACTAAGCCCAGAAACCAAGACAATACCAAATCTAATTGCAGTTTCAACCTCTCGCAGGAATGTGACCTTTAATCAGTCAACCTGGAATTGCCTGCTCAGCACTAGTAAAATAATCCCCAATAAGACTCTTTCCATCCTCCTTAGGTAGTTTACCTAAACATGAAACAATCAATTCTTTGCTAATAAACTTCTTTTTCCACTCCCTCTCAGCCATTACAAACTTTCTTTTTATGTAGCTCTTTGGAGTGTCTTTCTATTTGCTAGATGGGATGATACCCAATTCATGAATCATTGAATAAAACCAATTTGATATTTAAATTTATTCAGTTGAATTTTTGTACTTTAGCAGACTTGGTGGCAGTGATGGCATCTGAAGCAAACTTCTAATGGAATTTGGAACAACGTGAAACACAGGCATGGTACACAACAAACCCTTTGAGCTTACTCTCTTTCTTACCATTTCCAAGGGCACTGGATAAGTTCCTCTTTGTTTTGAGCTCTGCTTTCTTTGTGTTGAGCTCCCAATCTAACTCCCGTCCAGTCAGGGATTATCAGGTCAGTTTGAGCCGACAGACAGTTTCATTTGGAACCTGAGTGCCTAGTCTGGGTTGGGTCCACAATTCCCATTTTGATTTGAAATCCCAACACTTGATTCTGTCCCAGGATTCACATTGGAACTATTAGTGACAGTTTGCAGTTCTCTATTTATGTGGAGCACACAGTCCACAGTCTCCATTTATTGAGGTCTGCTGGTTCAATCCTTTCCTTAGTCCCCTATTCCATAGAAATTGTTAGTGGTGTATGCTGGACCTTCTCTTGGCCAGTCCACTGTAACTGGTTACTGCTGATGTGTTAAGGTGCACATATTTGCATGTCTTGTTTTGTGTAGATTAAAGCTATTAGCTAATGAAAATCTCAGAGGTCAAAAAGACACAAAAATTAGTGGGCATGGGTTGAGCACTTAATCACTGCTAAAGCACTCAATACCTAGCCCAAAGACTCCTTTGTTAGGATAAATTAGTCATGGACAAGGTTAGATTGGCACTGGGTCACCTACCAGTCTCAAAAGAATGTCCATGTAATGAGATACACTGTAAAAGCAATTCACATAATTCCCAACCCAGCAGCACATCCTTTTTAGGTATTAGTTTGGCTCTTGGAGATAAAAATAAAATAAAATAGGAAATAAAATAATAAAATAAAGTAAAATAAAGCAAGTGAATAATAAAAATGGGATCCTTAAAAATCTAAGTGTAAGACTGCTATGTTTTGGCATTTCTGCTTATCTTATGTCTAAGAACTTTGATTCCAGTAACGGCAAATATTTTTAAAAAGGGGGGTTGGGCAAGATCTCACTAAGCTTATTTTGTGTCCTGAGAACTCGGCTTGATAATCATCAGGTCAAGAACACCAAAATATGGCCAGCCAAAGATGTGGGTTATGTATGCCTCATTTGTGGCTAAATATGGCTAAACACAAAATGTGGGTTAAATTCCATTTGTGGCTAGGGTCCTACCAAACTGTTGCCAGCCTTCAGGAGAATTACAAGCTAGAATTACATGGTTATTATAAGGAAATTTTCAATTAGGTAAAATCACTTTAGGAAGAGTATTTAAAGCAAGGTTTCTAAACAAACAAACAGAATGGAAATCTATTTTAATAGGTATGCAGGAGTCTCCAAAAGACTTCAAAATTTAAAATGACTTCATTGAAAGATTTGTTGCAAAAGGATAATAAAAAAATTAAAGACTTTAGGTATACTCAAATCAAAAACTATTAAGATTCACACAATTCCTACTGCTCCCCTTTACTCTCCTTTATTTGAGTACTCATTCTGGTAATCCTGTCTTAATTGCCTTTACACTGTAAACAAGTGTGTCATGTTAGTGGCTTTATACTCCACCTTCCCTCAAAGGGGACAATGGGCTCCTCCCATAATTGACAGTACTCTGAATTATTTTCTGGTAAACTGCTACATTTTTCCCTTAAACAGTAAAGAGGAAACTAAAATTTAAAATACTAAAAAATCTTGCCAAATTCTGGTAAGTACCGCAGCCACAGATGATATCCTAGAAAAACTGGCAGAAATTAGCTAAGAGTAATAATTCTTCCCAGAGTCAGCCTTCCTGGATATATCTATCATACCCAGTAGTAAAAGGAAAATAAAATATCTTTTGCACCCTCTTTAAGATACCTCTTAAATCCAAGGGGTTGTTTAATACTACCAGAGATGTTTACTGTCTGTCCTAGCTAAAAAATTACAAAATAGCTCTGTGGTCAGAAATTGGCCAAATTGTAGAGCCTCATAGATAATTGTTTAAGGCCTTCTTCCCTAGGCTAAAATAAAACTATATACCCAGAAGGAAAGAAAAACCTTCTAGACGTTTTGCAAAAGGATTTATGGGCAGATTAACCTATGATGTCACTTAAATTGCAGTTCAATTCTTTGAGGGATTAGGAGGAATTGTCTTTTCTTTTCAACAAATCTTTGCAAAACTAGAAATGCAGCTCTATAGGCAGTTCAAAGTTCACCTATTCCTTTTTATCAATCCTCAAACCTCCTGTATTTATCTTAAAAGGCTTTAGCTTGTATTCTTCCTATGCCTTTGAGATGTAAAATTTAAAGTACAACATGAGGTAATTCTTATCAAAAGAAAAAAAAAAGGTGGGGGAATGCCACTTGGACTTTGGGCTAATGGGACATCTTAAGTGTAAGAAACTATAAGGTTACTGTTTACATCTGTCTGTATGTTTACCTAAGTCTATATATGTATATGTTGTAGGTACCTGGTATTTTCTACCACCAGGTGGTAGAAATTGCCAAAGTTATTTTTTAAAATAATTGTATTCAATTGGTTTAAAGAAAATCAAGTGCTAATATGAGTAAGTGTTTAAAAAAACTCCGAAAATATAATAGAAACTAATCCAACTACTTTTTGGGTCCACGTGATTTGGGATAATCTTTGGCAAATAAAAGCTAGTTTAAGTTTGGTTTAATTAAAATAGGCATGTCACAAGAGAAATCAGTATTAAATATAATGCAGACATATTCTTGTTTCTATCCGGATTTACTAGTCAAATAAGCTCATGTTATCTCTCACAAAATTTGTCAGCAAGAAAAATAGACTGGAATGATGGCTCACTTTGTCGAATGTCTCTTAATTTTTTGTAGGTGGTTGAAACATAATTTTAAACAAGTAAAATAAATAGATATAAATAGAATAAAAAGTTTGTAGGTGAACTTATTAAATAGTTTCCCCAAATCATTTTTGGTAACCTGAAACCTAAAAGTTTTGCTAAGTTAAAAAGTAAGTTAAATTCACTGAATATCCAGGTCATTTCCAAATAAGATAAAATACTGAAATATTAATTATTTAACATGAGTTTATCCACTTTTGGCTACCTTTTACAAAGGAACTAAAGATATTTGGGTCTATTAGTAAATGTGTTTTCTGCCATACTGAGAAATTTACTATGAGAAAGCATATGTTTCTAAAATATTTTTAAATTTTTCGAGTCAAAGAATGCTAATATAAAGACAGTTCATAATTCTTTGCTTCTTTATGTCAATAAAAACTAAGGTTTATAGCATTAAAAATTCTAATGTATAATTAAAGATACTAGAAATAACAAGAGAAACATCTCTGTATTCAAAGGAAGTAAGATGTGTGCTTTCAGTAAAAGAAGGTATGAGGAATGGAGATGGATTTTTATGGAAAAAAATAAAGTTGTAGAAGGTTTGTGGAAAAGGGATCATTGAAAAGGATTTTATGCATGGTCAGGGCTGCCTAAAATTAGAATGAATTTAATTAAGTAAATGAATTTTAATATCAAAAGTAAGCTGGCACAAAATTAAAGTCTGGTTTTCTCTCCTAAAAAAACAAAGATTTCTCAAACTATTGATCTGCTCTTGATAAAAAAATTGTAAAAGATTTTTCTTTACCTTTTTAAGTAATCTACCTAGAAAACAAAGATTTTATGTTTTATCAAAATGATTTTTTGTGCTGTATTTTATCTTTCCCATTAGGTCTTTGATTACTTAAGAAAGTTGAGTTTCTCTATTAAAAGAGCTAAAGGTTTTTTGACACCTATTTAACTTTCTGTATTTGCCTGCAATGTCTAATTATCACTATGGTTAAATGGATAACTAAGCACTGTTTCTCTGTAACCTCTGATCCTATTTAAGCATGTGTTTTAAAACTTTTTATATTTTTGATAAACTTCCCCAAATCAAATTCTAAATGAAATATTTCTGACCTCAAACTAACTTTGGAATATTAAGAGGGTCTCTGGAACATCTCAAAAGATCTGTTCTCTCTCCTTATAAAAAGAGAGATATTACACTAATTAGACTTATTTCACATGTTAAATTACAGGGTTAATAACATTGTCAAACAAGTAATAAAACTTATTATCTCTTGGCATTTTATCTCAAAATGTTGTTTATCAGAGAAAGAACCAAAATTCTTTGTCAATTGTAGTGTTATAAACTCTCATCAGATTTTTTAACCATGGCCATTTTTGCCTTTATTATTTACACAAAGTTACTGTTTTACTCTGATGCATTTGCAAAAATGTTTCTGCAAAGTGATTCATCTTCAAGGAAATTCATGGAAAGGAGTTTCTAGAAAGGCACTCTAGAATACAAGTCTCTTATCACAAAACTGAAGTGGGTAAGAATTACCATAGCTAATGGAAAAACTGTATTCAAGCAGATCAACTATTAATTACATAGAACTACATGAACTGAGGAGAATGATTATAATTTTTTACGACTTCTTATTTGAAACACTGCTTTTTCCTTAATGTTTTGTTTTTCCATATTTAAGTAAGCTTTTTTTCTTAAGCTATCTATGACATACAATAATTGGGTTAAAGCATACCTTTATTTATTTATTTTTATTAACTTTATTATCAGGTTGGTTTCCATATAACACCCAGTGCTCTTCCCCACAAGTTAAAGCATACCTTTATAAACAAAGATGAAATATTTACTTTTCCTTCTTCCCTGATCCCTCTAGAATTCAGAAACTCTTGAATATTCTTTTCATGGCAAAACAGTTATTTACATAAGTTCATTAAGAATCTTTCTCCCTATAACAGGACACAATCATAAACATTGGTTATATTACCAAGGCTTCGACTGGAATATTGTATTTGAGAGAGATGTGCACAGACTCAGATATTACCAGATAAGCTTTAGGAACTAAGGTTGACTTTCCAGAGCTAATAAAGCCCCTTGGAAGAATTAACCTGGTATCTCGCTTATAAGGTTCCAGCAAAGCAGTCTTTAAAAGAGACTATATGGTCAATTTTGTGCAGTTATATACATAATCATGCCAAGTTTAATTTCTTTAATGTTTATTTTATTTATTTTGAGAGAGAGAGAGATAAAGCACATAGAGGGCAGGAGGCAGAGATAGAGGAAGAATGAGAATCTCAAGCAGACTCTGCTCGAAATTACAAACTGTGAGATCATGATGTGAGCAGAAATCAAGAGTCAGACACTTAATCGACTCAGCCAACCAGGTGCCCCCATAATCAGGCCAAGTTTAATGCAAACAAATTTGATCTACTATGGTAGTAATTGTAAGGAGAAAAAATAAGTTTGTGCATTTGTAGATACTAGACTCTAGTCCTATTAATCATCTTTGAGATTTTCTTATATACCTGTAAATTGGACTGGATCCTGAATTCTAGTCTCTGTCACCCTCCCAATATGGAATAACTAAGAATGAGGACTGCCCTTGAATCTCCTTGAAAGGTACTATACCAGCTTTTCCACACTACCCAAATGCCTGCCAAACTTTGGGGACTTGAACTGTGAGTACCCATATTGAGCTGAAGAAGGCTCACCTGACATCTGGTCCTGTACAAACACTAGAAACTCCTGAATCAAATTGATTAGGAAGAGAAGTAGACTGCTTCCTCCCAAGATGCCATATGAAGACTTCTTACTTATATTGAACATGAAACCCTTTTTCCCTTAACTCTGGCACTGGCTGGGAAAGATAACACCATCATTTGTATCTTCCTGGCCATATTGGTAAGCAGGGATAACATCTGAAATTTAGAACAACTTTTATTTCAGGTTGAAAAAAATCTAACTGACAGAGCCCTGTTTTGAATGCACAAATGCAACAACCCCTGCATATGAATCCATTAATAGTGCCTTCTCAGTGGAACTGGCTTGTGCCCAACAGGGTTTATCTTTGTCTTGAGGTGGTTATTGTTCTCCTTAGGCCAATGAATGCCTAGATGGCTGGTGTATAGCCAGGCAATGACTTGTACGTTATCTAGCTGTTTCCCTGTTATACCTCATTGGTCAACTCCCCCCGCCCCTGAATTTATATAGTTGAGATAGAAAGGATCTATAAGGAGGCAGTGTTTCAAAATTAGCTTCTTTTGGTAGATCACTGCTCCTATGTCTAGGAGTAAATGTAAATGAGGCTATAATCAGGAATCTCTCCTTGACTCTTGAAAGTATTGCAGAATCCACTGCTAATACAATAGCCACCCAATAAAAATCCTTAGACTCCCTGGCCAAAGTTTTTCTTGTTAATAGAAGAGCCTTTATTTCTTTCAGCAGAGCAAGAAGGTGCCTGTGCTGTGGCCAATACCACCTGCTACACCTTGATTAACATTTCTGTGAGAGTCAAAACTCAGTTACATAAGACCATCTAGAAAGCCACTTTGAATTAAAAAGGTGCCTCCTTCAACAGGGTCTTTGACTTATTTGATTTTGATTGGCTTCAGTCTTGGGAACCATGGCTCCAAACTGCACTCCAAATATTGGAAATTATCCTGCTTCTAATAATCAATAGTAATCTCCCTGGTGTGTTGTATTCTCTAGAGGGCTTTAAATTCATCTTTATAGCTGCTAACCAGCAAGCAAATGATCTCCCTAAAACTGGAGAGTTAGAAAAGGAACAAAGAGAGTGACTGACTTAAAAACTGTGAACCTAAAGCCATGGCCTGTTAATATCACAAAGATTAAGCAAAAATGTCCCAACCTGTGAATACCACACAATATATTTTTGAAAAGCTGCAAGAACTACAGAATGGTAGCTGAGAATGATTAATACCTGAAATTACATTTCTCACTTAAGTTGAAAGTCTGATCAAAAGGGAGGAATTATTAAAAAGAAACAACTGGAACAAAAATGGAGTCACTTGTGCTAAACCCCACATCAGCAAACCAATACTTAATACCTAACCAGGAATGTATTAATACCAGAATGTATTCTTTAACCAGTCGACCTGGAATTATCTGCTCATCCCTAGTGAGGTATTCCCCATAATAAAATCTTTTCTATCCTCGATAGGTAAGTTACCTAAGCCTGAAACAATCTACTCTTTGCTAAAAAAAAAACTTCCCTTTTCTGCTTCCTTTCTGCCTTTAAAGACCTTTCCTTTTCTGCAGCTCTTTAGAGCTCCTTTCTATTTGCTAGATAGAATGCTGCCCAATTCATGAACTGATGAATAAAGCCAATTTGATCTTTAAATTTACTCAGTTGAATTGTTGTGCTTAACAAGAGCACTTAAAGGTATATAAAAATGGATTAAACTGCCTCAAAAGATGTGAAGTGTTCCATCACTGATGTAAGAATGATCTCTAAGGGTTACTATGGTAAAGATTTTTGTAATATATTATATGGTACTATCATAAATTTACTTAAATTATGAAAATCATTATAATAGCCTTTTTGATTCTGCATTCTGCAATATTATTAGTGTTACCCTAAGAGTAAAGCATGCGATTAAAACAACCCTGAATTCGAGGGAGGTATACTTTTGTTGGCATCCTCAAATAAACTCTATCTCTACTAAAGAAAATATATGGCGAGTATTAGAAAATTTTATGTTTTAAGGAATGAAATAGTTGTATGTGAAAGTATCCTGCCTAGGAATTTACTGTAGCTGTTAAACCTTAAAATATCCCCTCAATTAACATCTTTAGTATCTTATGTGTAGCATTTTGTCTTGCTGAACAGATGTCACATTTTGCCATGAATATATTTAACTATTTTATGATACATTTTCTAATTTTCATTTGTATTTTTTGTGATGGATTAAAATAGGACTTAATTAGATGGCTTCCTCAATAACGAGCTACATTAGAATATCATGTAGGAATGGAGTGTAGTCATCAAAGGCAATTAATGTAAAAATGTGGTCTGCAGTTCCTAACTTTTATTGCCACAAATATTGTCATTACAAATGAAAAATTTTCACTGAAAGAAAGGTGAGGATTGTATGGAATGTCAATTTTCACTGAAAGAAAGGTGAGGATTGTATGGAATGTTCAAAATTCTCTCCTTAATCAACATGTCGATTAATACTTATTTTAATTCCAAAAGGTAAATATTGTATTTTTTAGATTGACTCAAAGGTAATGTAAATTAAATATATACTGATACCAAAAATACAGTGTAATTCACAAGGCATAGCTTTTGAAAATTGTCATTCTAAATCTGAAAAACTAAATAAAAGCTTAGAAAATAATTTTATTATGGGAGTTCTAAGGAGCATTATGAGGGGCACGTGGGTGGCTCAGTCAGTTAAGCATCTGATTCTTGATTTTGGCTCAGGTCATGATCTCACATTTGGTGAGATCGAGCCCTGCATCCGGCTCTGTGCTGATAATATGGAGCCTGCTTGGGATTGTCTCTCTCCCTCTCTCCCTTTGCCCCTCGCCTATTCTCTCTTTCTCTCTCTCTCTCTCTCAAAATAAAATAAACATTAAAAATATAATAATAATAAAAGAACATTATTAAGTAATATCACTAAGTTAATAGTTTAAATCAAATAATTTAATATTTTGGATATTGTTTATACAGCTATAACACTCTAAAATAAACTATTATTTAATTTCCTGATTCTCTATTATCTCTTCTTCATTTTCATACTATATTTTCAAATATCAAATGATGTGGTATAAAGAGTGTGATACTGTGATTTATAAGAAATACATATATTTGGTCATTCAGATCACAAAAATATATATTTCTCATATATATATGGCCTTCATTAATAGTTCCTGACCTACAGCTCTCAAAACCCTTAGAGCTTCCTCAGTGATAGAGCTATGGGAGCATCTTTTGTTATAATATTTGGTCTCTTGTCCTCAGTTCCTGAAAAAATGCTTCAGAGTTATGAAAGTGAAGTGGATGTCTTATTATTCATAACCAGCCTTTTATCCCCCAACTGAGTTTATGTTAATGAAGAGACTTTTGCAAACCACCTAAGGATAGGGGCTAGTTACCAGGGAAACCAAGCATGAATAAAGGGTTGGCACTTTCAGTCCCACTCCCTGATATCTGGAGAAGAGAGAGGAGGGGGGGAGTTGAATCAGTCACTAACTGGCCAGTGAGTTAATCAGTTTTGCCTACATAATAAAGACTCCATAAAATCCCAAAAGGAGAGAGTTTGAGGAGCCTCCAAATTGGGGAAACAGAATGTTTCCATGTTTTGCCATGCTGGGCCCCAAGCTCGATGAAGACAGAAGTTTGGAACATCATCTTATATATTGCTTCATCTGGCTATTGACTCTTATCCTTTCATACCCTTTGTAATAAATTGGTAATCTAGTGAGTAAACAGGTTTTCCAGACTTCTGCGAGCTGTTCTAGCAAATTAATTAAACCTGAAGCAGGAGTTATGGGAACCTCTGATTTATAGCCAGTCAGCCAGATGTACAGGTAACAAGCTGAAATTCCAATCGGCTTCTTGAGGTGGAAGGAAATGTTGGAACCTCCAATTTGTAGCGAGTTGGTCAGAAGCACAAGTAACAACCTGAGCTTGCTACTGGAGGCTGACATGGAGGATGGTCTTGTGGGACTGAGCCCTTTACCTGCAGGATCTGATTCTCTATCCAGATATAGTGTCAGAACTGAGTTGACTTTCAGATACTCTGCTTAGGTTTGAGAATTGCTTGGTATTGTGTGTGAAACCCCAACTTCCCTATATTGAAATTGGGTCTCAGAATATGAAAAGGAGTGGAAAAATAATTTGTCTAATATGAAAAGAGCTCAATGTCTACATTAAAAGATAATGATTTCATATACACATGTACACTACTTAACCATTCATTTATTAGGAATAAAGCACACTTTTTCATTATTTCTGTTCATCTTTGGAGAGACTACTTAATAAGAGTCATTTCATTTGACAAACTTCAATAAGAAATATTTTAGTTATTCCCAGGGCATATGTAATTTCCCCTCAGCTAACTTTTTTCATGAACAAGAACTTTCTCCTTTTTCAAAACAAGAAGCTATAAAGAAAAGTAGTCTCAATAGACCAGCTGAAAACAGTAGCTGGCAAATTTATAAAAAAAGAGTTTCAGGGAATCAATTGTGATGCTCTTAGTTTTAATCACTGTTCTTCCTGCCTACCACAAATCTATATTAGACATTAGGTAAGTGTCTGGTTTAACATCATTTCCTAAATTTAATTTTCTGGGTTGCATTTATCAACTCTGCTCTTAAATGTTACCTCAAGTGTTTGTGATATTTTCGTGAATTTTGTTGGATGTGTTGAAAGATAGCTTTTATTAATCAGAACACTTCAGGGCTCCAACACTGCACTTTTACTAAGACCCTCACTAAACATTATACATTTATACCATTCTTTGGATCCTGTTTCCTCTTGCCCCTTTTCTCTTTGTGTTCAATATTTGCCAAAAAAAAAAAAGTTGCAAATCTCAGACAGAGCACTTAGAAACATGACTTAAAGTTTCTCATTCTAACTCCCTTCTTTTGCAAATTTAGAAAAATAAATCCTTCTCAAATCGTTGTTCTGAGGAAAGCATGTATCACAGTGCTTAGCACAAATAGACAATAAATAGTGCTTGGATCATTTTCCCTGTGTGTTTGTATTTAATCCCAAAGTCTAGCAATTTTACTTGTACTTCTGCCCTTTCCCCTAAGGTCTTCTCCACATAACAGGTAGATTTACATGAGGCTTACGCAGGCACATTTTTTAACAGTATTTTTACCTATTATTATCTCGGCCAATCACTTCCTTTTCCTAAACTACTGCTTCATAAAATATTACTTTATTTTGTTAATGTCAATAAAAAAGCAGTATCACTTGGGATTTGACATACAAATTTGGCATAAATGAAATTCTATATTCGTACCAAAGAAGGTGCTTCAAAAAATCTTATAATTAATCTTATAATAAACTTACAGTAAAATATATTTGAATAGATTCACAGTACAAGGTAGAAATACCTACCACCACACCATGACAATTTTTACTTCTTTGAATTTAACTTATTTAATAAGATAGTGAAACATTTTTTTCTTGAAACAGATCCTTGCAAATTGGATAGGAAAAAGGAAGAGACACTTAATCAGATATCTGCTACTAAATCTTGGACATGGTGAGCTTGCCTGTGTACCACTTCTATTAATTTGCAATTTAATGTGGAAAAGCTTAATGAACACACAGAATCCAAATGAGCATGGTGCTGAAATTTTGGAGGCCTCTTTGAAATTTGGCCTCATGACTACTATGGGGATTATCAAATATTTGGGACTTGTGATTCTCAATATTATGCTTTCCTAATCTTATTCATTTATATTAAAATGATGGCTGCTGGGCACAATCAAAACTGATTATATTTTATAATAAGTTTATAGCCATCAATGTAATAATACTGTTTTGTGAGAAAGATGAATCAGATTTTATTAGTTATATATTGAAATCTCAGAAAATAAGATATAAAGAAAATAAAAAACATGTAGGAAATTATTCAGAACTAAAACTCAATTGCAATTTCCTCAAATTGCAGGACAGTAATCATATTAGAAACACACGCACATACAAACACATATACTCGTACATGTTTAAGGAAGAAAGTAGGAATTAGCAACGAAAAAAGTTCTGTATTTTATTTGATGTTTTTAAATGTATCTTGATTAGTTCTATACATGTCAAACAGAGGATAGAATGGCATGAAAGACCTAAAATTGTAACAGTAAAATTTTATGAGTCAAAAAGGAGGATGAGAGGGAAGTTGAAAGGAAGTGAGAAGGGAAAGGAAAGTTCCTCTCACCTTCCTTTATTGTTCCTAAAATATTACTAATTTTACTAATTTAATATTTGGACCCCATTAGAACTCCATGAAGATGCTAAGATATTTATATTTGGTTAGTAATGAGAGGGAATCAATATATTAAAGAGAGTTATAGAAGAAAATATGTTTTAATGGACTTTAAACCCAAAATAGTGTGGATTGGAGAGTGGAAAAATAATCACCCATAATACAGACTAGGATAAAAAAACAAAAAACAAAACAAGAAAATTCACCAGTTGAAAAAGTTGTGTATAACTGTTACAAATCTCCAGCAGAATGCTCAACAATGTTGCCTAGCAATGAAACACACCTAATCCTCTAAGCACATGGGTATGAATTGAAACTCTTTTAATTCATTCCCATAAGAATTATAATATGTCACATCAAATATCTAAAATGAAAGTTAATTATCATATTTACAAGAAGGAAAATAATATGTATGATGAATTTATCAGCATTTGCATCATAACCATTTAAAATGAATTTTGGAATGTTTTATTAAGTCAGAGTTTTTAGTTTTGGATAAAACAACCAAATTCCAATTTTTCTAGTTATAAAAAATCAAAGTATTTAAATACAAATTTATGGATGATAGTAAAAATGGGAAAGGGAACCTCAATTTTTACAACATTGTATAATTTGACATGGACAGTGACAACAAATAAAAATCAAAATGCACACATAACTTTGTAAAAGCAAAACAATGCCCCATGAAGAAATAGTTTTTAGGTAAATAAAATCTTTATGAACTATCTTTGGTATCTCATCTGGGAGCATGCTTGAATAGATGCATACTTTTCATTTTTTTGTAGATGTAACATTGGAATACTATCTCATAGTTTAAGTATAAAACATTCATTATGTTCAGAAAACACAGACAAAAGAAAATTCTTCTAATGTGCAGGAGATTATTATTTATATATAATTATAAATTAAATAATGAACCAAAAGAAATATTTTTAGAGTGTCTATTCTAGGTTGCAGGGGTAGATAGAAGAGATGAAGTTTGAATATAGAAACTGAGATAAAAGACTTTAGAGAAGCTCACAGACTGCTAATAGCTCAGCCAAGTAAACTCATTTAAAACAGAGGACCATGAATGTTATTACAGAGGGAACCACAGGTTGGACACATAGGGGAAAGAAACAACACAAAGGCAGGGAATAAAGAGATGCCTCCTGATGGAAGTAATGCTTGACCTAAGCCTTGAAAGTAACGTAGGAATTAGCAAGGTGAAGAAGATAGGATGAGGGTGTGTAGGGAGAGAATGAGGAAGATGTAGATAAAAGAAAAAATATTGACTGTGTGTGGTGTGAGGCATGTCTTATTCTGTGGAATCCCAGATGTTTAGAGCAGTTGCAGCAAGAAGTTTATGTGGGATAAAGGTAGATAAAGGGGTGAAAAGTTCAAAAATATCAGGCTTTGAGGAAATCATACATGATAAAATATTTAAATTTTATCCTCAAGAAAATATGGGTTGAGGAACTAAAAAAAATCACTATGATCAATATCATATCACGCATTTTTGAACACCAATAAATATAGGCAGTAAAGATGGAATTTTGATGTCCTGCTACATAACACATGTATATCACTAGCTCAACATTTAAGTTTATTTAATTATTTGAACATTTAATTCACATTTATACCCATATGTTCATGATTTCCAAGGCCATAAAATATAGATTAATTTAGTTAGGAAGGGTTTTTATAAACTTATAGAAAATTTATAAAAAAAATAATATAATAATATAAATAACTCCCTACATTAAGCATCCACCATCCCTACTTGTAAATATCTTATTTACTTTTACCTCTCCTCCTACTTCCCTCTCTTCCTTCTTCCCTCCATCCTTCTCCCTCTTTCTCTTTTTTCTGTCTCTCTCCTATGTGTATGTGTGTGTGTGTATAATATTTCTTACTGAATCACTGGAATGTAAAGAGCAGATACAGTATCACATCACCTCTAAAAATTTTAGTGTAAATTTCCTACAAGGATACTCTCTATATAACCTAGGACAACCACCCAAATCAGCAAATTAACATGGAAAACAATACCACCAACTAGACAGCCATTTAATACACATATCTCACTCAAGTTTTGACAATTTTCCCAATAATTTCCTCTTAAGATACTTCTTCCTTCTGGCCTAGAATATAATCCAAGAATATATGTTTCACTTTTAAGGTCATATATCCTTTGTCTCCTTCAACCTGGAACTGTTCCTAAATCTTAGCTTTACTTTTGTGAACTTAATATGATTTAAGAGTATAGTCAGTTAGTTTATTTGATATTTCTTTATGGTTATTTTCAGTCTGCACTTTTGTTAGGTATTTTACAAAAATAATTTTGATTTGTCCCATTACTAATCATGTGGTTAAGATGATGCCTCCAGCCATCCCTGCAAAGTTACACTTTTCCCTTTGTAACTAATAAGTATTTGGGGGGGCCTATTTTAAGATTGCAAATATTCTATTCTCAACAAACTTTCTAGTTAGCATCTGTTGACAATATTTGTCTAAATCAATTATTGTTTTAATGATTGCCAAAAGGCAATTTTTTAATGAGTCATTCCTTCTACATTTAATTGTCATTGTTCTGTAAGGGAGAGCTTTCCCTTTCCTCCATTTATTTAATATTTATTCACTTATGTCAGTAGGGATTCAAGGGTTTCTATTTTATTTCATAAGTAATAATCTGTCATTATTAGTATTTATTTTAAAGCTCAAATTGTCCTAGATTTGCTCAGTGAAGATGCCTCAAGTTGGTTTCTACATTTTTTTTGACAACAACCCATAATTTTTTGCAAACTGCCTTGTAAATCAGGATAGTCCTGGTTCATCTTAGACTTTCACATCCATATCCTTACAACCAGTCATTACTTCAAGAGCCCTGGTGTCTTTGAGTAGAGAATAGTATTTAAGATCTGTGTGCTCGGTGAAATAATTTTTTCTTATGTCATTGTTTCTTGGCCCTCTCAAAAGACAAATCTAGGAAATATATGTATATAAGCATATACACATATAGATATCTGTCTATATATTTCTTTCTATATGTTAAAAATCCAAAATTCTCACCAATGCCTGCAAGTTTAATCCGACACCACAGATATCAATTGGCCTTCACTATTTCCATATTAGCAAACTTCCTTAGCAATGAGAAATCAATGCCCATTATCATTAATGCATTTACTAGTTTACTCATTTCCTGTGTAACCAATCTCTGACTCCATTAGCTGCTTCTTTAACCCCCAAACTCTTCAGGCCCACTGATGATCATGGCATGTCTTAACCCTAATCCTCTTGGTTCTTCACTCATCAGACCTTACTTCAAAAGCAAGGGGAGGAAAGGAAAAGGAGGGGAACGAGAGAAGAGAAGAGAAGGGAACGGAAGGGAACGGAAGGGAACGGAAGGGAACGGAAGGGAAGAATAGAAAAAGAAACCATTTAATATTTTTTAAAAAGAAAAGTAAGAAGAATAGAAGACAAGGAAGAGGTAGAATAAAACCAAAGGCTTTTACTTGGATAACAACATCCAGGACTTTTCAGTCTTTTAAATATTAAAATGTGTAGATTAGCCTCAATATACTAGTGAATTTGTTTCAAATATAAAGCCCCAACCAAATCAGGCAGCAAGAATTCTGCCCCACCTAAATACAAATCTAAAATTTATTAGAAAGAAAAAAAAAACATTTTGCTGTATATTTTCTTATTACTTATTGACCTAGAACTTATAAAAAAAAATTCAGAGTGAAGAAATTCAAGTCTCTAACAGGTCACATATTTTAATATCAGGAATAGTTTTATTTTTTCCCCTTTCACATTTGGAATAATATAAACTAAAAGTTCTATCTCAACTAAAATACCATTACCTTCACACAACTGTCCCAATACCCCAAGAAGTGCTTAGATGCTTCTTCAAAGTGGGTACCTAAATCCAGTAGTTACTCCAAGAGGAGATCTATTCTAATTGCCTATCTATGTCTGCTCCACTTGACTGTGAGGTCTTTGAAGGCAAGAATGGTTATCTCATCTGCTTTTATATTACAACACTAACAGAGGGCTTGGAAGGATAATAAATAAATAAATAAATAAATAAAAAGTGCCGCATTCGTATCTCTCCAGAGAATGAATGAATCAATTCTTTAGATCTCATTCTAGTTTTAGGAAAACTGTGAAGTCAATTTAAAGTGATAAGGAGTTCTCTAGTGCTATAATATTAGCACTTAAATAATCTAACATTGGTTTTCTGATTTAGATTCAGCACTGCATTATTCACGTGTTTACATTAATGCCCTCTGTGACCTTTTGTGTACTATAAAAATCCTTATCCATCTTATATTTGTGTTGGGTTTTTTTAATTTCCTAAATTAATTAACTCTGTGCTACACACCCTTGAACTCCATTTTATTTACAGTCAACAAGGTCATTTGAACTATGCAAAAGTCATTTCTGTAATAGAACAACAAACAAATTTAAACTTCTGTCATTTTCCAAAATGATGACTATATTCCTTATTCATTTCCTAGGTCTTTCAGTAAGACATTGAAGTCCATTTGGCTTCCAGAACAAAAAGAATCTGAGTTGTTTTGGTATTCTATATTTAGCTATAACGTGTGTGTATAAAGTTATGGTATCTGTTATCTTTTAATCTATAAAAATCATGGGCACCTGGGGGGCTCAGCCGCTTAAGTGGCCAACTTCAGCTCAGGTCATGATGTCAGGGTTCGTGGGTTTGAGCCCCGTGTTGGACTCTGTGCTGACAGCTCAGAGCCTGGAGCCTGCTTCTGATTCTGTGTCTCCCTCTCTCTCTGCCCCTCCCCCACTCATGCTCTGTTTCTGTCTAAAAAATAAATGAAAAAAACATTAAAAAATTTTAAAAATCATATAAACTCAGTATTTTCACATACATTTTAGAGTTGAGATTTATGAGCTGAGTTACTTTCAATGATTTACCCAAAATCACACAAGTGGCTGACTGGCTATACTACTTTAGGATTCAACTCCTTATTGCCTTTCACTATCTCACCCCTATTGTTTCCCTAGCTTTTTATTTTGAAATGTTTCAAACTTATTGGAAAGTTGAAAGGCTCGTTCAGTCACATTGGTATACTTTTCACCAAGATTCACCCATTATCCTGCTTGCCTTGCCTCTTGCTCTGTATCTGACGCTCTCTTTCTCTCACATTTTCTCTAGATATTTAGAGATACAAATATACACATATATGCACATAGAATTTTTTTTTACTTTAATGAACCATCTGAAAGTAGTTGCATATACCAGAACACTTCACACTTAAATAATTTAGCTTGTATCTCCTAAGGACAAGGAAATTATATTCTGATAGTATTCATAGTATTCTTGCCACAAATATTTAACCTGAATCAAACAAGGAAGAAACTATTAGACCAAGTCAGATTAAGAAGTGTCCAAGACTACAATAAAGTTGGAAACTTTAAAAATATTAACATTAGAAGACACACAAAAAAGGATGGGAGGACTATTCTAGTTAAAGGGAGACTAAAGTACCATGGAAACTAAACACAATACAGGAGTTCTAATTGGATCTTCTATTGAAAAAATAAAAAATAAAAACAGCTATGAATGACATTTTGAGGACAGTTGGAAAAATGTGAATATGGGTGGCATATTAGATAATATTCCATTATTCATACCACTGTTTCTCAGAACCAAAATAATAAGTGTGTGTATAATACTGTTTTTTTCTAAAACTGCCTGTGTACATATTAAGATTCACAAGAAATGTGGTTTTATGTTTTCTCTAATATACATGCATACATATACAGAATAAAAAGGATTATGTGTTTTTATTCTTTTAATAAATATAGAATGTGAATGTCTGTAAGTCTTTTTATGATACATCAAAGTTTTAGATAGAGCTGTGGAGAAAAAAAAACCAATTTAAATTCCCACACTTTGTTTTATGTTCAGATAAGATTAAATAAGGTTAAATATGATCAGATATTTAACTAGTTATTATTAACATTAGCAATTCATATAAACAGCTGGTTATTTTCTTCCCAAAAGTGGAACAATAGATAATTGCTTCTCTTACAATAAACATGGCTTTTTTGACCAGCTACTCAGTCATATACAAAGAAAGTCTTTCAAAGGATCCGAGACATATGGATTGGGATTATTAAACGTATAAAGTTTATTTTGTTCATAGCATTATATATAGAAAAAAATTTTAACTATACAAAATATATTAGATGTGAAGATGAAAGGCTATATAAGAGAGAAAGAAATGACCATGAAGACCAAGAAGGGGAGAAACTATAAAGAACATGAGTGAGAAAATCAAATCAACATAATAAATCTTTAAAATTGACAAATACCTGTTCAAGTATATGTTAATTTTCTTTCTAATTTAGTCACAGTGTGGAATATAATGAGATTTAGGTATAGGGTGGAGCATTATAAGTTCAAATTGGCCAATATCATGAATATTCATTAATTATACTTATCAGACTTGATTGAAACAGTGATTCTTTGTTGCTGAATATTAATACATGTATTTAAAACAATAATAGAAAAAAGCCATTTGGAGTTTGTTCTTTATAAAAAAAAAAGTTTTTTTCTCCATAACTGCTAACATAGGGTCTGATCATTTTTTTAATCAATTGAAACTGAATTTGAATATCACAGACGTAATTACATTGTTTTTTGTACTGATAGCTATTTTAGCTTTTTTTGTTGTTAGTAATAAGTATTAAAAAGTGTATGTTAAAACTATATACCTAAGAAGAGTCAGAGCTCTGTTTATATGATTGGTAGCCTTTATTAAAATAATCATTCATAAAATATTTCTTGAATTGAATTTAAGAGGTATTGAAAAAAGACAATATATAAATAAAGAGTAATTTAACTTCTACAGGAAAACTTCATGTCCAGAACTTAAAAGTTCTTAATCAGTACACTCTATAGCTATATTTCTCCACATAAACAGAAAAGAATAGACTGATCATTTATTTTCTCAAGGTAAAGATCAGCACATTACCATGTGAATAGCAAACATTTCACCCTATTCTACTCTTCCTGTGTTTATCAGCTCAGTTGTTACCACTAAATTTCCATTTTCACAGAGGGGTGTCTGGGTGGCTTAGTCCATTTAGCAGCGGACTTCAGCTCAGGTCACGATCTCACAGTCTGTGGGTTTGAGCCCCATGTAGGACTCTGTGCTGACAGCTCAGAGCCTGGAGCCTGCTTCAGATTCTGTGTCTCCCTCTCTCTCTGCCCCTCCCCTGCTCGCTCTCTGTCTCTGTCTCTCAACGTAAAATAAAGACAAAAGAAAATTTTATAAATTTCCATTTTCAACCCTGGAGTTATCTTTTGTCTTACCCTCATTCTTTATATAGAAGAGACCATTGGTGATGTCTGTGCTTTTTTTGAAATTCTTTAACCAACCTCTCTGCTCACTTTTACTTTGGTTCCATGCCTTAGTTTAAATTTCCATTATCTCTTAACATCATTAATGCATTAAACTCCTATGATTTTTTATTTTTTGCTTCTTGTCTTCGCATCCTCTAACTTTCCCAAACTCTACTTCCATAGTTACGTGTCTAAAATGCAGAATTTCACCCTCTTATATCTTTGTCATACTTGGTTATCTATTCTTTCCCCAATTTCTTCCTTGCTAATACAATCCTGATTTTGTTCCATTATCGAGTAAATCAACATTTTGGGGAACCTGGGAATCATATTTCACCTAGGAATTGGTAATTCCATTCCCATAATCAGTGATCATTTTCTAAATAGGCTTATGGAAGGATTTTGGATATTGACACAGAAGGAATTTGCTGGGTAAAATTTCTAGGCAAGGTCCTTACCAAAAACATGAAAAAATAAATAAAAACTTTAACTCTTACCTTTGGACACCATTGACTTGAGAATGTGACGCTTGAAATTAATTCATACAAAAGTAATGGAGGAGAAACAATTGCAAAGAAGTAGAGTGAACAATTGAATTTACTATCCTTAGGTCCACTCTGTCTCTAAACCTTCTTGTTATATAAGTTAATAAATATCCTAGTTCTTCTTTCAGTCAGGCTTTCCTCTATTACCTGAAGCATAAATAAATGATTCTATTCAGAATTCCTGATGATGTTCCTAATTACACACCTGAGAAAAGTCACAATATTTGGTATAGAATTCAAAGAATCTTAAATCATTACAATCTGGCTCTATATAACTGTCTTCACACGACTGTTTTACCCTTCAGTCACCTGTCATCCAGGAAACATTCAGATATTTGGAGCTATAGGTGTTTTACTTCTCCGTGTCCTTTGTACTGTAACCTGAATGAACATTTCTTGCCACTCCACTTTTCCCACTTCAAATTAACCTTAAATCTGACTCATTTTTCCACCTTCAATTTCAATGCTATCTCCAATGCCAAATCTTATTTGACTCTTAGGATTAGAACTAAACATTTCCTCTTTATTTTTGCTTTTAATCTCCAAAACAAGTTACTTATGTTTTACTTTAAGAATCACATCATGCAAGCATCTAGTAACCCCCATCACCTGCCCAGTATACTACTACACTCTTTTTGTTTGGTGGGAGGGTCTTCACTAAACTTGAAGAAAATTCAGGCAGTGACTAATGCAGTACTGAAGTTTACATCTATTTATCTTTGTAAAATGTACATATTAGTGTTTTTATCTTGAAGGAGAGAATAGAATTGAATATAAGAGGGTCATGAAAGGGATGCCTGGGTGGCTCAGTTGGTTAAGCTTCTGACTCTTGATTTTGGCTCAGGTCATGATCTCCCAGTTCCTGATATGGAGCCCTGCATCAGGCTCTGCAATAACAGTGTGGAGCCTGCTTGGAACTCTCTCTCTCCCTCTCTTTCTGCCTCTCCTCTCTCTCTCTTTCTTTCACAAAACAAACATTTAAAAATAAATTAATTAAAAAATAAAATAAAGTAACCCTATGAAATAAAGGAACATCAAAGGATAATAAAAAGATGAAATAAATTTGGTTGGTTTGTGCTTGTTTTTCTTTTTGTTGACTCTGCAAGGGGAAAGGTTAGAGAGGCAGAAACTGAAGGAAGTGATTCAGAAGGAAACATGTGAGACTGGGTCAAAGCTGATTTAAGTGAAAGTTGACACCGAACTTGCAGCAGCAGAACCCAGATCACAGACATGGCAGAGACCCAATCTTCAAGTAGAAGAACAGTAACAGGAACAGCATGATTGGACTCATGGTTGGACACTTTAGACTCTCTAGGGCTTGCCAGAAATATTTTACTGGGGCATTTTTCAGAGGGGCTAAGGGTCTGGGAGGGTTGTAATTCCTATTAGGAGATAGGAATTGTGTTAATGTGACCTTATACGTGTCCCAAAGCAATAAGACTGCTGACAACTGAGGCACCTCTATATTCTATTGCATCTATAACAATATCCTACACCTGGTAGGTGTGCAATAACTATTTGCTTAATAAACCAAATAAATTTGTCTAATTCTTTGATTAACCATGACCAGTCATTATATCCTTGGTCATCACTCATGAGGCAGAACTCAACCTGAGTTGTGAATATTTTATAAACCTCAAAAATTTTATGATTTTTATAACATGTAATAAAAGAATTTAGCAAGGTTTTTTGTTTATTTGTTTGTTTTTAGGAGCAAAAAGTATAAAAGATAGGAAAATAAAGAGCAAGGGGACTCAAAATCTCCAATTTGTAGAATTTTTAAAAATTACCACATGGCAAATGCAAATTTGTGCCTGCAACACTTTGCTGTCAGAAGAAATTGATCTCTGTGTGAATGATAATACTTAAGCTCATGGCCTTTCTGAAGAAATGCACCTGCAGCAGAATGACAAATGAGGAGAGACCGATTATTTGGCACATGATCAGGATGGTTACAGGAACCTGTTTTGAAAAAGAAGAAGCATAGTCTCCTGAATAAAAAATGACTAAATTCATATTTTTCAGGATTTTTTCATTCCATTTCATATATTGCCTTGACTTATTTTGTTCATATGGTGCCCTTGGTAATTTCAGAGTGAAATCATAGGGATTTGTGGATTATTTGCAGATTCTGATTTGAAACCACCATAGCTTTATGGCCAACCACATCCCTCTGATTGTACTTTATATGAGATGACACTTGGTTCAACTTGTTGCTATCCAGGGGATGATGGCAGAACAAGGACTGAGTCAATTACAAAGAGCTGTTTCCAAACTGAGGATAATTGTTTTCTGTCGTAAGGCATCTTCCTAGACATTCTTGCTTTCCTGACTCTATTTTCCTCCCGAGTGACAACAAAAATATATCCTGAAAAACCTATCTTTTCCACTCCAAGTTTTTGTATGCAGGCACTATATCTTCAATCTTAGATTTGTTTTTTACTTTATAAGCATTTATATTGGTGCCATGTACTTTGCTGTGAAGTACTTAGTGTTGTGCAGTTTGTAAATTGGTGTAACATATCTGATAATCCCAAATTTGTGACAGAATAGTTTATCTAATCTCAACTGTTTCAGGCATTCTTCAATAAAACTCATATAAAAATGTCCATTTTCATCTTGTTTAGTCTATGACTCAATATATGATATAACTTTAAGGTACTATATCATTCTAAATTATGATTATCTCTTAAAAAGTAAAACAGCATATATTTCATCTTATCTGAGAGCCATATAATCTCACGCTTTCAAGCTTTCTTATTTTTCATCTATGATTATCTCAGGTATTTTATGGTAATAGCTACTGAAGTATTTTTGCTAATTTAATGTGGAAACTGAAAATGTTTAGAAATTCTTACCATTGTAAGATATACAATGTAAAATATAAAAATACAAATATTTTGGAGCATATTATAGTCTATGTTTGCAATACAGACTATTTGAGAAATAGGAAAATATGTAATGGAAAAAACACTGAAACATGGACAGTAATTAAATCACTAGTGTGTTTTGGGGGGGTTGGTATATTTTAGCTTCTAAATTTTCTGTGTAAGTGAAAAAGGAAAATAGAAAGCAATGCAGCCTCCTACTTGTTTAGGAAGGTTAACAGAGGCATTTTCAGATGTTGAAGCGAAGTATTCATTTCGCTTATTCGTATTTCCCTAACATGATAATACACTTGCATTGCTTTTCTTGTTAGAAAAAAGGAGTTTTAAAACATGATGTATGGAAGTTTTATTTTTAGATAGAAAAATAGGCATAGATCTCACTGCAATTCATCCATAATTTTTTCCTTCTATGATCAAAATAAATAGGTAGATATCAAGGGCCTAATACTGCAATAAACATTCACAGTCTATCTACCATCTAAAATTTACATGAAAGCAAATTGTTTTGAAAGGAGAAGATAACATTTGATATTTTCCAGGCTTCGATTCAGACTTTCTTATGATTTATGGGAGCTCTGAAATTAAAATATGTTTTAAGAAGAGCTAATTCTCATGTCTGGTTAAGTAGACATTAAAAAAATCGACACACGTAGTTTAATTTTACAATTATGTGCAGAAGTTCTCATTTCTCTAGGTTATAACTGAAAATACATTCTCTTCTTCTAATTTATATTTATTTGTAAACTATAAAATAAACTCATTCTGGATGAATCCCCTGGGCTATGTTTAACCATACATCTGTATCATGTAAGAGATGAATTTCTGAAATTTGTATAAACCATGTTTCTTATATTTAAGTGTTTTTAAAGGTACTATGGAAGTGAGTTAGACATGAAATAGATTCTAAAGCAAAAAATCCTTTTGTTAGGCAGGTACTTCTTAATTTGCTGTACAAACATTCATGCAGGGTGTGTATGGACCTGCTATATATTTTCAATGCAGGGTGTGTATGGACCTGCAATGCTGCATAAATAATATTTTTATTAGAGAAACTCCTGATATATAATATTTATAACACTAATAACAATAAAATTGCCAAGTATTTTTTTTAGCAGGAATAATGTTGGATTTTATTGCAAAGCAAGCTTCCATATATAAATTAGCTTTAATGAGGCTTTTCCCCCCAGGTATATATTATTATATTCCCCCCAGGTATATATAATACATATTATATTATATAAAAATTATGTTTTATGCAAACTATATAGAAATTAAAATATAGTATATATTACTTATATAAAATAAATATTAATTGTACCAATTTAAATAATTTAAATAATTTAAATGTATAATAAAATTGTACATTTCAAAAATATGTACTAATTCAATATTTTAATTGAAATAGAAGTTTAATCCTTTGTAATAGTTTTAAAGTATAGAATAAATAAAATTTTAAGTTTATTTTAGAGAGAGCTCAAATTGAATATTTCTTTTTGTATTTTCAGTATACATAGGACTTACTTTCCATGAAGTTTTAAAAACATATTAATTTTGCTTTCCCTTAAAAACAAGTAGCATGTAAAGAAAAGTAGTTCAAAGGAGGATAACAAAATTAGGTTAAATCATAAAAGAAGACTGTGTTCTTGTTCAAGTCAAGTGAGTGAAAAAGTTTAAAGTGGATCAAATTTTGATGTCATGAAAGTTAAATCTATCTAGGAGAAACCTTGACTCTCGGCTCATGATGCTAAAGTTCATGCAATATTTCCCAAGTGTGGCTACTGAGACTTCAACCAATCATGAAAATCTTTGTTGATTCATTTGTTCATCCACTCACATACATTAATTGAGTGTCTACTTCTAAGGATAAGATTGTTGGAGGTGCTAAGACATAAAAATGAATGAGACATGGGTCCTGTACTGAGTTTGTCAAATTATGAAAATATAATGAGATAAATCAGGTATTTTTATATAGTGTAGTATATGATTGAGGCAAGAAAGAGTATAATGGATTGCCGCACAGAGGAATGGCAGCTAGATCAATCTGAAATGGGAAAAAGGAGATGGTGATGCTTGCATCAACCTTACAGTATTCTTCAGAGTTAGGCAGGTGGGAAATACTGATGAGGTGAAGAGGACAAATGGACTGCATTTTGGGCAGTAATAGCTGAATGTATAAAGACATGCAGGTATGAGAAATGATATATTCAATTCAGTAGGATGAGTCTTATAAGAAAAATATGCATCATTTTTTAAGCCAGATAGATTTTAAAATAAACAATTTAGGGTTTAGTATATTGTTATATTTATATTTTCAGTTGCATAGATGCATCTCCATTCTGAAGAGGATTAATGATAATATTCGAATTTTTGGAAGACAGTAATATTCTATTACAGTTTAATAACATTTAGAAAGGAAAATACATTAACAATTAGTATATAATGTGTGCATCAGAAAAAAGATGTCTTTACTTTAGAGTAGTATCAATATTGTATTTTAGTATAATATTCCAGGAATGAAGTTCATAAGAGTAATGGAACAGATGGACACCATCATACAAAGCAGTTCTATTATTGCACTTAATCTGCCAGTGTGTTCTGCTCACAGTGAATATGAACTCTTTATAATGGCATATAATTAGATAAACAAAAGCCAGCACACTAGTTCTGGGTTTAATTAAATTAGGTTGACACTATATCAATGTTAGCTCTAAAACACTGACTTTAATTTCATAAATACATAAATCTATCTCAGTTACATACAGCAAATTCTAAAGTATTTTCCTTTTGTAAACTGTATAGTGACAAAATTAAACACCTAAATATTAACTCCTTTCAACTAATACAAAGAAACAGCAAAGAAATAGAAGTAGGGATACTGTATAGTTATTCTGAAAGAACAAACAGCACACAAATACATTTAGTGATAATAAAAATGAGTCACTGAGAGACTAAGCAAGTTGCCCAGAGTCAAAGTCAAGATTTACAAAATGAAGGAATATGTAGTGGGTGCCTAGTCATGTGCCAGACTTTGTGTCAGACTCTAGGCTTCCTGCCTTTATGCCATAACATGAGACATTTAAATGTCTTCATCCCTGCAACACAAAGATGAATATCTCATTTTATATTAAATAACTATCTATATTTATTAGTAAAATGAATACACTAATTTCTGTCAAAGTTCTGATTCCTAGAAAAGCATTTAGGTTACAACAAAGAATTCAAGTATTTTGGTAAATATCTTACAATTCTTTGGTATTACTTATAACAAGGAATTATTTGGATGAAAAAGATTTTTAAATATTTTTTATGTTTATTTATTTTTGAGAGCGGGGGCAGAGAGAGGGAGACACAGAATCCGAAGCAGGCTTCAGGCTCTGAGCTGTCAGCACAGGGCCTGACACAGGGCTCAAACCCACAAACTGTGAGATCATGACCTGAGCCGAAGTCAGATTCTTAACTGACGGAGCCATCCAGGAGCCCCAAGATGAAAAATATTTTTAAGTAGCAGTGCTGTAATGAATCTAATCAAACTGCAAAGTAAGTAATGAGATATAATGAAATATTTAATGAAACCATGCTATTTGAAAGAAAATTAATTTGTCCATAAAATTCATGGATATATTCATTGGCATAGATATAGTAAAATAGCTGAAATAAAATATACTTGCTTTTACTAAAAAGATAGCATTGAACAAGCATAATTATGTCATAATAAAGGCCCAAATATGATTTGATCCTACTCTTCCTCCAGTATTCAATGGAGAAGTTGTCTGACGTGTATGAGAGTTTAGCCAGGTCTCGTGAATTTTTTGCTCACATTTAGATAAAGTCTTTTAAAATAATAGATGTTAAAAATTAAGATTGTCCATTCTAAGAGGGCAATCAATACTAAAGGCCTACAGTCTTCCTTTAAGTTAAAATTTTCTTACGTGTCCAAATCAGGCCTGTGTTTGGTGGCTGGGTGCCTTCGGGACAGAAAAATAATGTGGTCAGATCTTCATCATTGCTCTTTTTCTTAACATAGATGCTAAGTCAGACACATAGAAAATAATATGATTTACCTTTGACCTTCCTGGTAATTAGTTAAATGTACGGTTACCTCTTTCGGATAAGAAAGCAAAAAACTCTCCCAGGAGATTATGATTCATATTTACACGGTGATAAGTGGTAGTTATCTCCTGCTTCAGATTATATTTGATAGGGCTTCTTCTAGTGTTAGGTGTGTCATTTTAAAGATAGGACTCTTCTGAGAATCATATTTAAATAAGAGAAAACATGCTGATGTTTGTATATTGTTTTTCAAGTTATAAATTTTTGAGGCAGCAAAGTATGTGGAAGAGAAATAAAAAAAAAAAAGGCTTCAAATTACTGAAATATATTATACACCAGTAATGAATTATATACCTTCAAGGAAATGTCGACCATTAAGCTCAACAAATGAGTGTCAACAGTAAATTATCTTAAATTTGGTCAATAATTTTCTGTAACTACAAATCTGCAAAGTTGATAGAAATCAGGTTAAGTCTCAGTGTTAGTTTCCAGGGACCTGTTAGCATTGAGTTTTGACTTTTGAATTCAAATCTTAGCCAGTCAGGAGTCATTTGTTATAATAAGTTTTAAAAACATGCATATATTCTCTGAATCAGGAATAGTATCAGATACAACTTCCATTCCAAATATCAAAATGGGATATGTTTTTAAAATGTTAGAAAATAACTTCAGAATTTTAATATATTTTAATATGTCACATAGGAATATATTATATAGAAGATAGTTAACATATATTTAATCTATAGGAATAAATTACATAGAAAATAATAGAAATTATTTTAGGTGGGGTAGTCTTAATTATTTTCCAAAATAAGTCTCCCCAGTAATTTTAGGAAGACAGGATACTTCATGTTTACATGACCAAAAAAACAAGAATACATGAGATTATAAAAAGCTAAGAATAAAAGTAAAGAGTACTTTTAATTATAGCATTAAATAAATATCAGGCAGAAACAATTATACATGTATTTTAGTCTTAGCTAAAAGAAAGTTTGGAAACATGTCAAGTTTCAAAATACCTGCTTTTACCAGATACAGTATAAACACAGTATCTATCTTAAAAGCGTCCAAGAGAAAATAAAACACTTGTGGATTATGTTACCCTTCAAATTACAAAATGGGGAAAAAGTTTGGTTATTTATTCAGTTATTTTGATTTCCTCTAGATGCTAGTTTTGTGATCTAAAAATGAACTGCCCACAGTTTCTTGAGAGAACATATTTGTGGCCAGAAAGATAAAACAAAAAAGTTTTTTTAATATCAGACTCAAGTGATAGCTTTGGGGGAGAAGCTATGATATAGATACTATAAACTTTTGTCAATAATTAAAAGTAATTATGGTACTAGCATAACTTAACTACTTAAAACTACTTTCCTTTTTAAAGTAAAGATTATATAAAAAATTTTGTAAATTCATCCAAAAGTTAAATAAGTAATTATACTTTAACTCAAAATCCATTATTTATGATTGCATACTAAAATTAATAATGCATATTCTGAAAACAAGGGAAAGAACTTTTCATTCAATTAATGGAGATTTAGCACATAACCCAAGTGAAATATCACAGTTTATTCATATTTTGTGTCACCTGTCATTAAATAATAAAACAAATTAATAGCCATGCCCTTCTACTATGAAAAGGAGAAAATATGGAACACTTTTCTCTTAGCTAACAACTTCTTCAGCTGACAAAGCAGATAGATTCTTAATGGTAGACTCTGCTGGAGTGTCAGGATATTGACAAATCTTTTGATCTATATTAGTAATATTACTAATATATGGGCATGTGGACTAGAAACAAAAATAAGTCATTTTTCATTATTATTTTGCCATCATGAAAGCAATCATCAAATTGGTAATAGCAGGAAGAGTTTACAGATAATAATTTGCATTATGGAGCTAGATGATAATATAAATCTCGAGAGGGAGGTGGGAGTGGGGAAGGATGTTTAAGTCTCCATAGGAGGACAAAAGATGTTAGCAAACACCTTATATTCTATATATGTAGAATTTAGTTAAGAAACCCAAATATTCAAATTACAACATCAACACTTTTATTAAACACTCATTTTTCAATGGCTCTTTTCCAAGTCCAGAATGTATAGGGATGAAGGGAGGAAAAAGAAAGAGGGAGGAAAGGAGGGGAAGAGAGAGAGACTTACCTATTTAGAATACACAAAAAGCAAACATATTTTTAAGGTATTCATTCTCTCCTCTTCAAACTCTTCTCCTGATTGCTAAACCATCCTGCTTTTATTTCATTTCTAGCTATTATTTTTCTATCTCTACTTCAGGTTTCTCTCCCTAATCATCCTAGATGTGTAAATATTAGGGCTCTATCCCTACTGATCTGGTTATTTTTCTCTACACCTTAAAGGTCTCAGAGTCCTTTCTGGATTCAAATACCTCACGACTGAAGATGACTTCTAACATTGTCCACCAAATTGTTCTATCTCCTTACAGATAGGAATCTCTTGAACAAAGCAGTTAGTATTTTCATAAGTACTCACTTTATCTTTAATAAAAAAAAGTTTAGGGCACCTGGGTGGCTCAGTCAGTTAAGCACCTGACCTCGGCTCAGGTCATGATATTGCACTTCATGGGTTCAAGCTGCTGACAGCTCAGAGCCTGGAGCCTGCTTCAGATTCTGTGTTTCCCTCTCTCTCTCTCTCTGCCCCTCCACCAATCATGCTCTGTCTCTCTCTGTCTCTCAAAAGTGAATAAACATTAAAAAAAATTTTTAAGTTTAAAACTAAACTATCACCCCATAGTTTAACTTTCCTCTGAGCTTCCTTACATTTACCACATAGTTGGTTCGCCCTATTAGACCTAAAACCATGGAATCCCCTTTGTTTCTTCCTTTCAGGTAACATTGAATTAGACAGGGAGGGCAGGGTTACCATAAAGGATGACTTGACACACCATCATCATTTGTTGATATAAGAATAAGTAGATAATTACATAGTGGAACTCTGTCTCCTCTGAAGTGTATGCCTCATGCACTTACCTCATAAATCAAAGTCAAATTTTGCTCCAACTATACCTCACTGTGGTCAAGTATCATGTTCAAAAATTTATTTAATTCAAATAGAGTTCTTTGGTTATAACAAGAATTTAGTAAATACTGAATTAATGGATGAAAACTGGCATTTCCATTGGACATTGAATATTATGTGCAAATCATTATGATATCAATTGTTATTAAATAATGTAAAAACTTTCCTCCATTTCAATATATTTCTTATAATTAATATCCCTTATATTAAAGCCACATCTAAACTACCTTAGGCAGCATGTAAGTTCAGTTGTACAAGTCAGCTTTATTACCTTTAAAATTATGGAAGTGAAACCAGACAATTTAAAATAAGACTAAGTTTGGAAATTCTCTATTTTTCTGAACTTTTCCAGCCCCTAGTATATCCTCTTAATTAATTTTTTGTCATATGCTAAAAACATGCTATACATACATTTATAAATATAAATTATACAACATACTTCATGTAGAAACACATCTACCTACCTTCCATATACCAATTAACTCATTAATCCATGTATCTCTATAAATTTTGAAGATAGTCCTATTAATCTACTGTTTCATAGTAAATATTCATAAATTTGTCTTTTTTTTTCTATTCATATGTATTCAGTTCAAATGACTTATTAGCCAGCCATCTAGTTACCTCCAGTTTGAAAAAATGACTTAACCAATCATTTATTTTTATTATAGAAATGGTATTTTGCATCTGTTCATTAACTATTATTTTTTCTCTTTTTAACATCTCAAAAAATATAGTTAGAGGCTATGCAAATTCTATAAATATGAGTGAAAATGAATGTTCTGGGAGATTTGATACTGGACATTATATTAAGTATATATAAATTATGATTGTCTGAAAATACATTAAAAATAATGGTTAATTTTAAGCTTACTAGCATGAATCAGAGATAGTTTGTAGGAGGGAGAGGCTAAGAAACGGTGGAAAGCATAACACTACATTTTGAATGGCTAATTTTCTTCTCTACTTTGTTCTCCAATGGAGTTTAATCAATGTTTCCCCGAAACCTTCAGCCAAGGCTTGGCAGTAAGCATATTCATCTCTGAATACAGGGTAAGAGTATTATGGGAATGATTTAGCAGAAAAGAACATCTGCCCCCTTTTATACATGAATATCAAAACTGCAGATTGCAAGTTCAATAATTCACTTCTTTCCATCTCTTTTGAAGAAAGAAATTTAAGTTATCTTTTAAACACTGACTGGCATATTCACTGAGAATCCTAAAACATATTTTCCTTACCCTAGACTGCCCATGGAGGAAATGAGGCTATACCATCAAAGTTTCTAAATTTGAACAATTTACCTGAATTTCACAACAGAAAACATCTACAAAAAATCTATTGGGAAGAGTTGTTCATAACACTCATCTTCAAAATGACATAGTCTGACACTTATATCAATGAGAAAGCTGCAAGTTGGATATTATGCAAAATAGACAGAGCACTGGAATATAATTATAAATGAAGCCCTTGTTGATAGAAACAGAAGGCATTCTTTGGAGATGTATAAAAAGGTATTTATCCATAAAAGTTTATTTTCCATTCAGTGCTTCAGTTTCCTATGAAGTTATCCAGTTTAAAAGAAACTTTTAACTGTAACTGCAATTGTCACTTCTGTCATAGACAGATTACTACAAACGAGAAGAAAAACAGATACTTTGTTAATTAACATTTTCTAAATTTGTACTCTTATATACATACAGTTACATGCATCTTTCCTTAGCATGGTATTAGTGATTCGAAGAAAATATTGAACATTGGATATCACAACAAGAAAATCAAATATTTATTGGGCATACATATTTCTAATCTATTATCTAATAAAATTTAGAACAATAGAAAGATATAAAAATAATTTGTTATTATTTTGGGCCCATATTTTGAAATACCAAAGATGGTAAGTCTTAATAATGTAGTTAATAGGAAAGGGGCCATTGAATTTTGCTGGAAACTAAACAAGCAATGATACAAATTACAAATAGTATTTTTTATGTCCTTTTTATTGAAATAAAATTTGATATCAGGTTTTATACATTAGATAGCAATTTTCAAATGCTAACTGGAAAAATAGTAATGTATTAGAAATCTATCTGAAGAGTCTTAAAAAGTCTCTAGCCCAATATTAGCTTAATTTGTCAATAAAAAATTAATTTTTTATTCAGGATGGGGTACACTATTCATCATTTGGAGGCCAGAGGCCCAATCATCAGAAAAGAAATTATGTGGCTGCCATTGTGAGAAAACATGGGTTTTGAAAGCAGACAGTTGTAGATTTTAATCCCACCTCTACCTAACAATAGCTTTATACTCTATTAATCATTCTAAGCATGTATCTCCAAGGTAGACCTGTGACGAAAACACCTATTTCGAAGAATTGTTAGAAAGGTGCTACCACATAGTAGGTGCTCAGTAAATGTTAGCTCTCCTTGCCTCAGATACTGCTATTGGAAATGTGCTAGTGACATCTAGTGGTAATTCTTGCAAAACTCAGTAAGGTCACCCTTGAAACTCAGAGCTTACCAACACAACATGCATTCATTCCATGAGCAAATGTTTATTAAATATCTCCTGTGTTCTAGATTCTCAAGTCAAGTTCCAAGGATTGCAAAGATGTAAAATACACAACACCTACTTTACAGAATCTCTGGCTTTAGTATATCAGGCACATGTTAGCCAATTACTATAAAAATGTAATTATTTCTACAATAGCAGTAAGAAAAAATACAAACATACTATAGAATGGGTAACTCAGTTTGTTAAAGGAGATGCCATTTGTATTGGGTCTTAAAGAATGAATAAAATTCCCTCAGAATTTAAGTGAAGAAGAAATGGTGGAAATTTGGTGGTGAGTTAAGGCTAAGGTCTTGGTTGATGTGTTAAAGAGGTTAGCCCTTATCATTGTGTGACAGAAAGATAGTAACCTTCTTTAGTGAGGAAATCTCAAAATTATATTCAGGCAACAGTTTGGAGCATAGATTGGAGCTGGGAGAACACAGAAGCTGGAGAACCAATTAAGAGGTTATTAAACTATTTCCTCTGAGAGGTGATGAAGATCCAAATTTTTAGTGGAAATGGGGTAGATATGAGAAAATGTAACAGAGAGAGATATCTGAAGTAGAGTGGAGACTGCATAATGACCTTGAGGATGTGGGACATTAGGGAGAAAGAAGAAACAAGTTTGGTTTCTATGTTTTCTGGGATGGATGATTGTTAATAATGTCATTAAATGACACAGAAAACAGAGCAGAAGGAATTAGTTTATGAGGATGGGAAGAACAAAGATAATGACAATTATGAATTCACTGCCTTTGTACATATCTATAAAATGCAAATAATATTTAGGTAGAAATGTCCAATAAGTGAACCGACACACGGGTCTGGAGAAAGACGTGGGCCGGAGAAAAAGACACAGGAACCGTCAGCAAAGAGTCCATGTTACAGCCACCAGAGTGAATATAGTTATTCAGGAAAAATGTGTCAAGAGGAAAGGCTAAAAGATGCAGGATCAGGATTTTAGGGAACATCATAATTTAGTAAGTAGACTCCAAATAGGAACTGGACTGATCCTTAATTTTTTCAGAACAATCTCTTCGTAAGTTATAGACACATGCTTAGATTTCCCAAATGGATTTGGAAGTAGGTTGGTGATAGGAGTTATTTCAGCTATCCCAGAACATTACTTTCAAAATATATTTAAGCTCAATTTAAGGCTTAAAAGCACAGCTGTAAAGTTCTTCTTGCACAGTTCCATGAAATAAGTTATATTTGAATTTTCCTCTCAAAACTGAAAACTCATGCTTTTGAGTGTAGGCTTTCCTATGTTGAAGGGAAGATTTTATTTGACTGCATATAAAATGTACAGCTTTTCTACTTATTTCCATTAAATTTGGCCATCTACTTTTCTTTCCTTTTTCTTTTTGTTTTATTCTCATTTTTTTTTCTCTTTTTTCCTCTCTCCTGATACATGTATTTCTTGCTTCACTGATTTTTCTGGGAAAAGAGCCCAGTAGATTTAATGTTTTTCTATTACAGACTACCTCACGAATTTAGGGTATTAACTCTACACTTGCAGTGCTGTCAGACTGAAAAA
>CM053567.1:120872479-120942726 GCA_028646485.1 Cryptoprocta ferox
AAAAAAAAAAAAAGAATAAATACACAAAACTGTAAAAAAGTAAAAATTAATAAATATCATTTAACTATGTCATTTCAATATCTTTGTACTGAATTTACATGCATTGTTCAAGTTTTGGCAGTCAGCTAATCCTCTCTGTAGCTGAATCAGCCTTATTTGTACAAAAGGGAATTCCAGTTTAGGGTGGTCATATTAGATGAACATGATGAGTGCCTGAAGACCTTGCATAATGGAATCCTGACAAAGGATAATGGATAATTTAACCACATGAATTATACAAGAGCATAAACATACTTTAAAACTCACTTGGATCAACAGTTTGGGAATTATGAAACTTAACAAATTAAAAAAAATCATATTAAAATTTCCCCACAACTGAGGCTATATAAATATTTATTTTTCTCACAATTTCAAATTTTTATTACTTAGATTCACTTAAACTATAATTAACCATTATCAGCATCTATTTCTTTAGGTAAGGCGTAATGAGAATAAATAAAATTAAATATACTTACTAATTTTACTTTAATATTTATAAATGAAACCAAAATTTATAATTGAAATACATGAAAGGCAAAAGGAATAAATGAGTGATCAATATAGAAAGGAACTAGCAGAGATGTTTAAGCCCAACTCTCAGTGATTCTAAAAAGGAACAATATTCAACTCAACAAATATTTATTTGGTCCTTTACTATATCTCAGGAATGATACAAGGTTTTGTGAGTGCAAAGTGAAAAACAACTTGTTTGAGAAGAACTCTGCCTACCTGAAAGCCTGGTGGGGAGACAAGTGTCACGATGTAACAGGACAAACATAATAACATAATATAACTATGCATCAAGTATAATTTTTGCCAGTAGAAATCCCTGAAAAGTTCTTCCTTAAATAACTTTTCATCTGAGATGTGGTGCTGAATTAAGAGGCTTTAATCTCATAGAGTGGAATGTCTACTATCTTTATTAATTCAAAGTAACAGTAATAATAACAATAACAGTATTAAAAACCTCCATATTGGGTATTCTTATAGACATTGAGACATTGAGATCATTATGTTTCATATGCAATCTCAATTACTCTATACTAATTCTATGAGGTAAGGTACAACTACAAATTTTAATTTTAAAATGAAGAAACTGAGGCACAGAAAGGTTATGCAACTTGCTCAACATTACATTGCTGAGCAAAGGGCAGAACTGGAATTGGAAGCTCTAAAATATGTGTTCTCTAAAAAGCCTACTTGGGCACCTGGGTGGCTCAGTTAAAAGTCCAACTCTTGATTTCAGCTCAGGTTAAGATCTCTTGGTTCATGAGTTCAAGCCTCATATCAAGCCCCTGCTTGTGATTCTCTGTCTCCGTCTCTCTCTGTTCCTCTCCTGCGCGCTCTCTCTCTCTCTCTCTCTCTCTCTCTCAAAATAATAAATAAACTTTAAAAGACTACTACCCTATGCTGCCTCTTATTATACAGCCATTTCTTGTTTAGGAAAAATTTAATAAATTTGTGTGCCACAGATGTCTCTGTCTACAAAACATATATAAAATCGTACAAATTGTTTTATGATCCTATTGAAGCTCCATTAACACCTAAATCATTTGCAGTTTTCTTTGCCCTCACATTGTCTGCGTTCTGTACAAAAGCATCTATGAACCACTCCATTCTCCAGAAATGAATGTTGACATTGCTATGTTCTCCAGGTAGCACCTCATTGATCTTGTAAATCCCTTTCACTTTCCAGATTCTTGCGTATGCTTTTCACATTCATTTTCTTGTTGCCAAGCCTAGGACTATTTTCAACCCGGATATCACTCATTTTACTTCATCAGATGTTGTTCACTAAGTTTAGTAATATCTTTTTCAAGGCAAATTGAAAGACTGCGCTCCCTGAAACTTTTGAACTCTGTCCACTTTTGGTATTTTTGTACTAGGTGCTACTTATTCTCAGTATCCTTTGTGATCTTACTTCCAGAAAGTGAACTAGAGCAAATACGCTATTAAATATAGCTTGTTAGAGGAGAAAGCAACAACATCTTTGATAGGCTGCAATTGGAAGCAAGACAGGCAAAATAAACCATTTCTCCATTTTTGGTAAAAGGTAGCTAAATGGTTATACACAGTATGCACAGAATGTTAAACTGATTGCGTGCACTTCAACAAATGTGTCTAAATTCTAAAATTCATACTGGTATATTATTAAATAAATCTAATTTAAAGTAATTTTTACATAGGCAAGCATAGGACAACACTCATGATGTAGTTTAAAATTTCTAAATATTATTGATTTATGCATTTTGAATCTAACATTTGTGAGTACTTGCAAAGAAGAATACAAATTCCCCTAAGCCTTTATTTTCTTTCAACTGTTTTAGAGGATATTCCTCTAGGTCCTATTTGTAATTGTCTATGATGTCATGCAGAAATGAATGAGCAAGTGTACCATGACTTTTCTCTTACAAAAGAGAAGTATACATCATCCTAATGTTCAACATTCACATATCATCAATGATTTGGTTTAAGCAATACAATGGATCAGATATACTTTGGACTGATAGTATCTGGATAGAAAACTGTTCTAATGTACTATATTGCCAACATTTGTCTCCCTTTACAGGACATATTATTTTTAATCAGTGAGAGATAATATCCCCCCCTCAGACTCACACCTCACTCCATATATAGTAGAATTAGAGAGAGGGACAATTGAGAAGTTAACTTTGCAATGATGATCTGGACATAATTAAGAGGACAGCCCCAGTCAAGCAGAAAGTTGCACAGACTACCTGTTTCAGATACATTTGTATTTTCCTAACCCAACTCTTATCGATATAAAAATAATAAAAGAAACAGAAAATGGTGCCTCACCCTCCATTCCAAAGAGCCACTTATAATATATCTTCCCTTACCAGAATGGTCTTAAAGAGAATATCCAGATCATGAGTTTAGCATCAATGATAAACTAAAAAGATGAGTTAAATGGTGTTTTATCATTTGAACATCATAAAAGAAAAAAAAAAAGGAAAGAGAAAGAAAAAAACATCATTTTTCTTATCCTAGTTCCTGTTCCTAAGTGTATTTATTTGACAGAAGCACATGAATGAGTTGGGGGAAATCACACCACACTGTCTATAATTAGAGGTGATTGTCCAGCTGTAAAGTAGATAGCTGACACCATCATTTGAAGGTAGTCAATGGCGGGGGGTGGTGCAAAATATACGTTAAAAGAATACAGAAGCTACCTAGTTTACACAGAGAGAAAAATGACAGAATTAGAGAATAGACACATAAAGAAAAAGAATTGATTATTCATTTTCCAAATGATCAAGAATATTCCCTGCAAATGGATGCACCTGACACTATCAAATTAACATAAATTTTAAGTAGATTTCTATTCTTTGTGATTAATCAATCCCTAACCGAAACAAAATTGTAGCTGTCGTCACGGTCTTGGATGAGATAATTTTGATATGTAATCAATAGATGGGCAAGAAGATAGAAGGGGAAAGAGTAAGAGAGGGAGAAAACATGAGGGCTTAGCAAGTAAAAATTAGATAATTTTCCTGAGGACTCCCAGGAGTCAAAATATACAGTGGTGGTAAATCTTTCATTTCATTCTTCCTGAGTCATGGTGCTATGTTGAAGTTTTACACTGAAGTTGTATTTTCTAGGTTTGAAATCCAGTTTCACCCATTAGTAATTATAAGACTCTGGGCAAGTTATTTAAACTTTTTTATTTTGCTTTTACTTCTTTGAATAGAGAATAATAGTACAGTTATTTAAAAAGTTTGTTGTGAGGATTAAATGAGTAAATATGAATAAAGTGCTTACAACAATAGTAAGTACTTAAGAGACACACAATAAGCACTTATTGAGTGTTAATTCAAATACTTTTTATGGTGAAGCCACAGGTCTCTATTTTTCTAGTGGTTTAGAGTGAAATGTATACTACAACAGAACTACATTTCCTTATTTAAAATTCTTAAGGTGAGATGTACCTGGTAATGCAGAATTGCCCCAATTTTAAAATGGTAATCCAGAGCATATTCCATATCTTTTGAATATTTTAAGTAGATTTTGTAGCAGCAGCCTGTATAAACATATAGATGTTTTCGTAGCAAAACATATGAATGTCCAAGCTAAGTTGGAAAAAAAAAAAAAGACTATAAATAGGTTCATATTAGTTCAAGTCAGGTGTGGGCCACCAAATGAGCTTGAGCTTCCCTTTGGGAAGAATCCATTTTCAAAGCATTTGGGATTAATATTAGAATTGCAGATAAGGAATCGCTCACATGTATTATTTTATTCTTTTATTTATTGTTGAAGCTGGAATTTGAATGTAACCAAATTTCAAGATTACTGAAGAGAAAACATGCTCCTGACTAAATAAGTGAAAGGCAGAAAGAAACTTCTCTTTTAGGGGAAATGGATTGTGCAGTTGTATTACTTTTAGTGTGTGTTATCAGCTGAATCCTGTCTCCCCAAAATTCATATGATGAAGCCTTAGCTCCATGTACCTTAGAATGTGTCTATTTGAAGATAGGGCCATTAAAGAGGTAATTAAGGTAAAATGAAGCCATTAGGGTTGACCCAAACCAATATGATTAGTGTCTTTAGAAGAGGATATTTGGACACACAAAAAACAGTGGGGGGTGTGAATGCCCAGAGGGAAAACCATATAAGGAAAGACAATGCCATTTACAAGCCAACCAGAGAAGTCTCAGAAGAAGCCAAACTTGCCAACACCCTGATCTTGGACTTCTAGCTCTAGATTGGTGAGAACTTTTCTATTGTTAAAGCTACCTCTTCTGTGTTACTTTGCTGTGGTGGCCTTAGCAAACTGATATAGTACATCATAGCAATTGTACTTAAAGCTATTTTTCTGACCACAACTGTTATTTGCATGAGTCTGAAGTTCTCTAGTCTTTATATTTTTAATCCAATTAAAACAACTGTTTATATAATATTTTAATAATACAATGTTCCTTAGAAACTAAAGAATCCTAAATATATTATTTTATTATAAGGTAACTGTACTTAAAGGTTTTAGATAACATGCTACATAACAATGTGATGATCACTAATTAGGAACTGAGGGAAGTCCTGTGATATAACTAAAGGACAACAATGAAACTGAAAAGGATTGTTCCATTTCAGTAAGCTGAGTAACAATGTCCAGAGAACTGTCTTAAAGTGACAGATTTCAGCAGAGCATATAAACAGAAATTAGATGTAATGTCAAATAACTTTCCTCAACTGAAGTCATGACCAATGGATAGCAAGAGACTTGGGGATCTATTTCAAAGTAGAGAAAAGGAAGGCAGTGAGGTTCTCTATAAAAGAGAAGCAATGTTTTCTTGTAGACTTACAGAATTTTAATACAACTGAACATTTCTATGGGGATTATTTGTTCTACATGAAAATTTAAAACCCAACAGAAAAGATATTATTTTACTATGTTATGATTAAGTATAAAATTTTTTTAAATGTTCATTTTCTTCTGTATATTTTTGAGGTGGCAATTGGCTTCTATATGTAATTAAGAAAGGAATCATAAGGGGCGCCTCGGTGGCTCAGTCAGTTAAGCAGCCAGCTTCGGCTCAGGTTATGATCTCATGGTTCGTGGGTTCGAGCCCCGCATCAGACTCTGTGCTGACATCTAGCTCAGAGCCTGGAGCCTGCTTCAGATTCTGTATCTCCCTCTCTCTCTGACCCTCCCCTGCTCGTGCTGTCTCTCTCTGTCTCTCAAAAATAAATAAAAAAACATTAAAAAATTAAAAAAAAAACGAAAGGAATCATAAGAGAGCTCCTAATTTATATATGAATAAATACTTCTCTGATGAAAGCAGGCTGACTTAATTAGGCCATCTGGAGTAGAAATTTTCTTTTGTATCAACTGACATAGATAAAGGTCAAGAAATAATTGTATATTCACAAATAAAAGCAACAATGCAAAAAGAAATCTCTGATTTTAAGAATATACTTTCAAAGAAACATATAAGACAGTGAAATAAAACCATAATTTGTTTTTATCTTTTTAACTGAAGACATCCCCAGAGTTTAACTGATTCTAAAACCAGTATATCTTCCTTATAAAAACATATCTAAATTTATATTGATTTGAAAGTCAAAATCCTTCTACTGTAATCCTTCTTAGTCGTTATCTCTTTGTAAAATCCACTTTAAAACTACAAATCCTTACAAATATCCAAATATTTTTTGAAAACAGACTCATAAGCAAAGAAAGTATGGTGCATTTAAGAGCCCTGAAGTCAGAATCTTCATTTATTTTGTGCACATCAATACAAAGCTATCATGTCATAAATTCTGCCTAATCTCAATCTATTACCTGCTTTACAAGGTCTGTGTGGACATTACCACTCTCTAACTATCCTCCACATTCCCCATTCTTCGTATTCTCTTAACTTTCCTATTTAGAGACCTACTATAATTTTGTCTATGTAGTGTTCTTTTTAATTGCAGTAGATCTAACAAACTTAGCTTTGCTTGATAAAAAGGTTTATTTTTCTGTGGTGTTTTGTTAGGTCAACAGTCAAAAATTATAGAGATACACTAGAGGTCTCATTGAAATCCCTGTGCAATCTGACTTAAGCTCCTGTACTTGAAACATGATCCTCTGAGGCCACTGAAGTCTCTCATTCAGGGGGCTCTCTGACAGCAACAGTGAGGTAAACCCTGCACTGGGTCTAATCTTTAAGTTCTTTTTGTAAATCTCCTAATGCCTCCTAGAAAGGAGAATGTTTTTTAGTAATCCTCTCGTCATCTAATTAAATTTGAAAGTCCTTGCCCTAAGTGAAAATACCTGCTCTTTCATTCACAGCAGGCACTACTTATGGTCTTTTTCCATGACTTTCCATTGTGAGTCAACAAGAAGAGGTCCAACTATAAGCACTCATGAGTTTAGAAGGTTTTAACATACTGCTTTCTTCTAGATAAACTTTACCTTTTGGGTACTCTTTCCAAGTTTTATAAGGACTTTTCCTCAGTCTTGTCTTAGTTTCATTTTGCTTAGAGTTAGAGAGTTTATCAGGTCCCCTACCTGGGCTTAGGCCAGGTTCTTAAGATGGAAAGTTGCCCCAACAAAATTTTCATGTGGTCTTCTTAATTTGTTTGGCCCTCTAGGTCGAATTCCCAATTAATTTATGTTTTAACTCATGTGCATATGTCTCTAACTGGCATAATTCCATTCAGAACAATCTGAAATTACAGAGTCAATTTTGAGGAACTTTGACAGGAACATAATTATTGGATCTGTGCTTGATGGAATTCACTGTGCTTCAAATTATTGTTCAAACATGTAAATATTCTTTAGTGTGGCTCTCTGTGTATATATGTAATGGATTTCCTATATGTAAGGCCTCCTTTATCCTTTCACAGTGGTGTCATGTCTGCTGAACGGAGCTTCATCTCACTGCTCTCCTCTTCTCCTACTTTTTTTTCCTGCTTCTCTTGGGAAATATTGTTTTGTCACTATGTGCATACTCAAGGAATATCTAATCTCGATAATGAAATATTTCTAAAAGAAGGAGGAAAAAAATTAAATGGTGTGCACCTCTTGGATTTTTTTCCTCATCTGAGATACTACTAAGAATGTGTTCTTTCTTACTGAAGTAGATCTAATAAGCTTAGTTATACTTACTCAAAGAATTTCTTATGGATAGTCTCTTGGAATGAGTGGTCTACAAGCATAGAAGAGATTTTCAAAATCCAATCTGAAGATCACCCAGAGAATAGAAAGGGTGTGAAAAATAGCACAGGAGACTTAATAGACCTTATCCATTGCTCCCTGAAAACAATGCTAAATGGAAAAGTTAAATACATTTTTCTGTTATGAAAATAAGAATTTCTGAAATTAAAAAAAAAAAAGAATTTCTGATGTTCAATGATGGATTCCAAGTAGATTTTGTTGCCCTATTTGAAATTTGTCATCTCAGAACCAATTCAGAATATAAAATCTTCTAAGTGTCAGGTTAGGCCTTGAATCTCTTTAATTTTCATGGTGTAGGCTAGTTCATGTAGAGAGTAAAATCTTCCAACAACAGGACACTGTGTCTCTGACAGAAGAAAAGATGAAGGGAAGATCAGATAATGTGAAAAATTAACAGTAATTGTTGCCATTTATTGGGTACTCCTATGTGGAACGCACTGCTCAAAGAGCTTTACACATATTAACTCATTTTGTCTTCTCAACAACCTTTGAAACAGGAATAATTATTAGGGTCTTGTGTAATTCTTTCAATTAAATACAGCTTTGTAAGCACAAAGATCTCTCACCTCCCTTATTTCCTGTCAATTCCAAGAAGGGGGAAAAAAGGAATATTTTATTTTTCACTGAGTCCTTAAAGGTCTCTTCATCTCAAAATCAAACTGTAAATCAGTTATATCTCATCAGCAAACCATAGGCACTGACCACTGCATAGCTCTCTAAAAGGAAGAGTTATCTTCAGCTTTTATATCTCAAAAAAGAATACAATATTAGCCAATATATAATTCCCTTCCAAAATTGTATCACTGAGAATATCAAAGAATTTCTTATTCTAAAAAATTCTACAGCAACCAAGAAAGGGATAGGTAAAGTTGAACAAAAGTAGAAACATCCAATCTATTCTGGATATGAACAATAGAGAACATGCAAATGGAAGAAAGTTTTGCAGAAAAAAATTATTAAAGATAACTGGTAATCAAGATCTGCTTCTTGGCAAAGATCTGTTATTTGATGCACAAAGCCACAAAAGAAGTATAGTTATCTTCTATAATTTCAAAAATGACATAAAATATTAGATTTTAAGAGAACAATGGCACTTCAACAGTTTTTGCTATTCTTTGCTATTCTTATTTCCAAGAAAAATACACTTTCTTCAAGTTTAGTTCTATTCTTAAAGATAATATATTTACCTTTTCTTTAATCCATTAAAAACATTATTTCCAGTGATCTGCTGGACCTGGGAAAAGTAATACTGAGTTTTCCTAACTTAAGCAATAACCTAGACCTAAGGTAATCTGCTTAATAATTCTAATTTAGTTATATATAAAAAGAAAAATCAAAGGTGGCTTTTATTTTGTTGTCCACTTGATATAACACTTGTGCTAATATTCCAGGTAGACAAATTATTTTGAGCTATGGAGTTAATATTTATCTTATTCTTTGAATTTTCTCCCTTTTAAGGCTCAAATTTAAAATTGACTTTCAGCTTCAAGTAGAAATAGGTAATTTGTCAAGGGATAAACAGTGCAGTCTATCCAACTGTATTAGGAAAGGCATAAAATTCACTGCTTATCAAAATAAAATAATTATTTTCTCTAGAAATAACATATGCTTAAGTGTATCTTATGTAAATAGAAAACTCTATTATTTTAAATGACTGATGTGCTTAATATAAAGTAGGGTTGTGTAAATAGCATTTAACTAAACATTTAATTTTCAGTCTACCTTTTCTAATGTCTCTAATTATGTTTCTTAATATTAAAAATTCACATCATCTGTAATTTCCTATTTATGGTTTTTGGCAAAAACAAAGACAAAACAAAACAAGATAGAGGATTGGGAATATCATAGTTCAATAGAGAAAGAAACATTTTGGACTATAAAACAGGTAGTTTGCAAGACATGCTCATGATTTTTTTGAGAATGACACATTCACAAATCAGCTATTTTAATAATTTGAAATGTCTACTTTTTCCTAACAATGTGTCTATCAGAATCTGTCTGCTTGTAATTGCAATCCCCCATCTGGGATTTTTTATATCATGGCTAAATATAATCCACTGAAAATTTTTCAAACCACAACAGTGAATTTTTCTAGAAAAGGGATATATAGGTCTATAATGTATTTTTGTCATATCCTAAGGAATGCTTCTAGAAATTATCTAAAGTGTTTTTTTTCCAGATGTTTGAGAAGTGTGCTCATAATCTCTTATAAAACAGATTTATAAGAGTATAAAAGAGTATAAAACTATTCAAAATCTTCAGGTACATCAATATTAATCATGTCTTCAGAATTCCAAATAAAGAATGGCAACCTAATCTCTGCTTATTCAGTTCATAACTTTGGGAGATCTGAGCTCTGAAAATTATATATATCAAATTACATATATCAAGTGATCCTTGATCATTACACATTTGTACTTTATTTCCATCACCTCTATGTTCTGGAATCTCTGTAACTTCCAACAACACAGCCACAATCCAAAAGTTCAGTTTTCTCTCATATTAGCTTGCCACACTTAGCAAAATTTCTGAAATTAAACGTTTAACCCCGATTTAGATATCCAACCATAATAATTAGTTATCTTCATCCATGATATAAAGTCGCATGTTATGTGTATTTAGACTTGTGATATAAAATATCCAGAATATGGATGATTGAGTATTTTTAAGGTAGGGTGGAAGTAGAGATAATTTGCCACTCGAAATTAGTGTGTACACACACACATACACACAGACAAATCCTTAATAAGTTAACAAAAATTGTACCCTGGAATACATAATACCATTTGAAATAACAAAGGTAAAATCACTGTACGGTAGAATAGAAATTCCTTGAGAAAAGCGATACATTGATTTATCTGTGTTTCATACCCAGTGACTTTTCATTGAGTTTTTTCTATGAGTTACAAGATCTCACTGGGGGCAGGAAGTTCATTTACAATCAGGTAGAAATAGCAGTTAACTCATCATGTTTTGTACAGCATTCCACTAATCTCTCTTTTTAAATATCTGTTATGATTAGCCCTCTCAGGTTATACACAGTATGCGTGTTTAAATGTGCAAAAAATATGAATGTAACTTCTTAAAATACAATTTGTCTCTATTTTCAAATATTTTACCATAATACAAGGTGCTACCTGTCTCCATTTCCTTAGGAAAAGTAATTTATATCTTAATCAATTCTTAATTTATGTTTTTATATAGCACGTAGTGTTTAAATCTGGCCTTCCTGTCTAGTAATTAGCTTTTTAATAGTATTTACCACTTAGCTAAATAGGATATTACTGCCTGCCTCAATTTTCTATGCATTCTCTAACCATTGTCATTATCTCAAATAAGTAAATAGAACATTTTAAACAATGCTTTTTAAGCCTTCTTCTAAGGCCCTTAGTATTAGATCCATCAACACCTAGTGGGAATATGTGTCATTTAAACTAAGATGAATTAATTCATCTTAAGAAGTAATCATTGCTATTAAATCTTCATCAATCACAATAGCATTAGGGTAAAGAATTCTAAGAGAATGCTTTGAGTAAGAATTTCTAAAGTCACACGTTTCAATTTAACGTAATCAGAAGCATACAATGCATCTCTGTAAAGCACACATAATAAAGTACAGTAAATAGGAATTTATTTCTATTTCTGAACAGAAAGATATATCACATTGTGTAAACAGGAGAGATCAGGAGACTTTTAGCCTAGGCTTTGAACCCTGTTTGTAGATCATCTACCACTGAGACTTCACAGAAGAGTTTCACATATTTCATCTAAGTGTCTGATAACTCTACTAAAATTCTTACCATAGTATATATCAGGCTTTATAAACACAGGGAAGACTAAGGTGAGTGTTAGAAGTATGCCCAGGTAATCCAGTGTTACACAGAGATAAAGTGAAGTGGTTGTTTTGAATTTTAATAGTCAGCAATATTTTTATATTCTGGATTGGTGACAAGTGCCAAAGAGAACACTAGGCTATCATTAATTTATTAGATAAATTTACCTTCTTTACAAGTACTCCACTAACCTCAGGGGGAAGACCCAAATCATGTTGTCCTCTCTATGCAGATGTATGTATTAAATTGTAGGTCATTAAAATTTTGACCTTCATGCAAATCATAACATAGTTTGAAGAAAAAAATAATTTAAAACACATTATCAACATGTCTTTTACTCATGAGTGCATTTCTAATAAAAATAAAATCAGAGAAAATGAAAAAACACCAATAAAATTTAATAGTAACTCTTTTCAATAAAAATCAGTCATAAGGCTTTTAAAAATAACATGAAAAATCACAAAAGTTTAATAAGGAAATGCAAAATTTTGCTACCATTTTGCAACGCTATTATATGTGTATATGGATTTAAGTTTTCCTTCTTTGGACACATAGTTACTATTGGACTAGGAGACAACAGCTGGGTGACTCCAAATCAGATTTCCTTAAAGGCATTGAATCAGCAGAGATAAACTACAGCAGCAGTGCTGGTGGGCGTTAACTTTCACTTAGGAGGGGATGAGTTAAGTTCTTTCTATAGGCAAATCCATTTTGGTCATGTATGAATGAAAGCAATTACCCTCCCCAAACTACATGGCTCTCAGGTCTTCCTCACATGGTACACACACACCCCCACCTAAGTCTGTCTTTACAAATGACCATATACTTATTACCTTGCTTTCCTACAACATGAAAAACATCTAAAGACTTATCTATATGTTACTTTCTCCAGCTCTTCTGCCAATGTAAGCCAATTATTATGTGCCGCTCAAAAGGAATAGATTATCTGGATGGAAAATATCAAATAAAAAGTAAGGAGTCCCTAAATAACAAATTTACTAGGATCTAAAATGCCAAATACTAAGAACACATAACTGGAAATTAAAACAGCAAAGAAAGAAGGGAAAATACTTTGTAACTTAATATAGAAGAAACCTCTTTTTAGAGAAAGAGAAGCCACAAATGGGGAGGGAGTAATATTTATTATTATTTTTTGTAAGACAAAAAAGCTTCACTTTTGCCAAAAAATATTATGTAAATATCATTAAAAAATAAACTTACCTTTTGGGCAACAAGAAAATATTAAATATTTTATTTAATATTTAAATATTAAATATTAATATTCCACCCTCTCTCCATCCCCAACAACCCAAATCACAAAGTATAGCATTTACATATTTATCATGGAAAGAAATTTAATCAAGGTTAAATCTTCAAGGTTAAGGAAAATCATAATATATATAATGTGCGTGATATGGTATTATGTTTGATACTATTAAAAGTTCCCCTCTTAAAACAAAAAAAAATCCCCTCTTTATAAAGCATCTGGGATAAAAAATAATTAAAGAAAGTTTTTAAATTGTTGTTCTTACCAAACCAACTTTACACTATCTAATAATGCATGCCAGCCTGGTAGTTTATGCCAGTGGCCTTGGATAGGAGAGTAAAAAATCCCAGATGTCATAAAATGTTCTCATTGTTAGAATTTTTGGTGATTTCCCAGTAAGGGATTTTAAATACTGCATTGTAATGTTTGTTTAAAAAGGCTTTTCTTCCCCATCTAGAGGGTCTTGCTGCTATAAAAATCCATTTTAACAGGAACAATGCTTAGCTAACCAGAGAAACAGTACTTTCTTAGGCTTCAGAGGAACAAGCACAAATGACACATTTACAACAATGTGTAAAATAAGCCTTGACCAGAGTGAATGGGATATATGTACACAAAACTCCTCTCAACATGTCCCCATCGTCACCACCACCACCACCACCATCATCATCATCATCATCATCATCTTCATGTCACCATTACCAACCACATCATTGCAACACTGTAACCATTTTTTTTCTTCCCTCTCCCTCTCTCTATACTTTCTTACCTCTCTCCCTCCTTGTACTGCCTCCAGTCTTTTTAGGTTCAAACCCTGAAAGAAAAAAATATATATATATATTATTGCTGGCAAATAAGTCACTAATAATTGATAATTGGTAGTGGTGCAAAATTGGTAGTAATGCAAAAATTTTGAAGTAAAATGATTCACTTAACAAAGACTAGCTGAATATAGATGAAAATCTCACACATATGCCAATACTGGTATCCGAGTAAGTCTTCAAATGTTGTACCAATGCATTTCTTGCTAAAGACTAAGATCATAAATAAAAATAAAATGTAAAGCATTTGTTTTAGCAGTGATTGCCTGTCCCTTGGTGAAACCACAATCTAAAAGGTTCTGTTTAAAACTGAAGTAGTACATGCAGGATTTTCTTAGAGCATAAGATGAGAGAGGCTCATTCAGTCTGGGAATGGAGATTCACACAGCAGCCCACAGAGGAGGTGACATCTAACAATCTTCGAGGCTGAAGAGAGGTACAGCATGCAAACCTCTAAAAACCAGGCTACTTACAATGTGGTGTCTGATACGTCGTTTCACCTGGGAACTCATTAGAAATGTATATTACATATACAGCATGGTGACTATAGTTAATAATACTGTACTGCATATTTAATGTTGCTAAGAAAGTAAACTTTAAAAGTTCTCATCACAGGAAAAAAATTGGAACTATATGGTGTCGGATATTGACTAGACTTAACTGTGATCATTTTGCAGTATACACAAATACTGAATCATTATGTTGTGCATTTGAAACTAAGATAATGTTATATATCAATTATACCTTAATAAAAATTACTATTCCTATTTTACAAAATGCAGACTTTCAGACTCCACCCGGGACAGACATACTGAGCAAGAATAGACATTTTAGAGGCACCTTGGTGTCTCAGTTGGTTAAGTGCCAACTTTGGCTCATGTCATAATCTCATGGTCTGTGGGTTTGAGTCCTGCATCGGGCTCTGTGCTGACAGCTCAGGGCTTGCAGCCTGCTTCAGATTCTGTGTCTCCTTCTCTCTCTCTGCCCCTTTCCCACTCACACTCTCTCAAAAATAAACATTAAAAAATTAACAAAAAGAATATACATTTTAATACACTTTCCAGGTGATTCATATGTATGTAATAATTTGAGAAGCACCTCTCTGAGAGGTCTAGAAGCAGTTAACTGGAATACAGCGTGAAGTGGGCACAAAGGAGTGGTGAGGAAATAAAGCTAAGATACTGGCCAAATTGTGAATTGTTTAAAAAGTAGGAGTTTGGACTTATTCTTTAAATCAATGCTTACTTTCATATAGGTTTTGAAAATCGAGGGTAAATTTTAAAAATGCCAAGTGAGGACTAACATATTCTCATAATTTAGTCTATATCTCAATTTCATTTTTTTCCTTCCTTTTAGAAACACTATTGGGGGAAATAGAAAAAAACATTAAAGAAATAAAAAATTCTGATAAATATCTTTATCATAAATATTTTTACATGCCTCTAAATTATTTGACAAAGCTTTAAAAACACATTTTCCACAATTTTATAATTATCATTAATAATTTTGATTAAGTCAAAAAATTGCTCAATTTCTCATGAAAAATGAATAGGACATATTCAACCCCAACCATATAATCTACATTATCACCAACACATTTGGTAAGAAAATTGGCCTACAAGGAAGATGTACTAGACTTAAATATTGCATTTCTAATCATATATTTTAGAATTTAAGAAAGATTGCTACTGTTTTGTGGTTTTGTTAAACAGCACATTGGAACTGAGATGCCTTACTTATTAAGTATTCACAGTTATAAGGAAATTTGTGGCATACATTTTTTTCATTTGGTGACAGCATTTATGTTTAAAAAGTTGATAAGAAGTTTTTAAAATTTTATCTTTTCATATAAAACTCATTTCTTGAATTGTTTAGACAGATACACAACCTAATTATTAAATATATTAATTTTATTTGTAAAAACAGGCAATTGTACTATTGACTAGAAAAGGCCCTAGAATCAATCTGGCAAATCAGTTATTCTTATAAATAAATGACAGACTGATTTCAGAGTGTAGGAAATTACCTACATTTACAAAACATTTTTTGAAAAGCCTGAAACTCATATAGGAAAAGATAGAAAACAAAGTATCAGAATAGTTCTTAAACATGGCAGTGTAGGCTAAAAATATATTATAAAGAGGCATTCATGCTCATAACTTTTAGAATATGGGAAATGTATACTGAGATGCTTTTGAATTCAGACTGATAGCAAAGTTTAAATCTCTGGTTTTCCACCTTCTTCTTTATGCTAACAAATTATATAATATCTCTCAACCTCATTTTTTGTGCTTGAAAAGAGAACAATAGAGTAGCTATATCAGTGATTTCTGTGACGACTGAATGAGGAATATGTGTTTAGCACTTAACAAAGGACCAGACACAGTATATCCCCAAATAGTAATTATCTCCTTTTTCTTCTACCTCCTCTTCTTATTCTAACTTGTATTATCATTATTACATATATAACATGTCTAAATATAAGACCAATTTAAACAAAATGCCCCTGTTGCATGCCTTTTATTTGAAGAATGTAATATATCTGGAAAATATTTTTAACAATAAACAATAAGAATGTTTATATTGACTAAGCACAAGTAAAAAATGTTCTCTATGCACACGTTCTCATTTGGCACTCATGACAACCTTTTGAGGTAGCTATGACTTTATTAAAATTTTAAGGAAAAATTGGCCACTAGTTGTTCAACCAATTTTTCTGTTCCCTACTTCCACTGCCATCTAATTCTGGTACTCTAATAAAATGTTAAATGGCTTGTTATTGTCTTACAAACTGTGGGCACTTGACGTTTTTTCTTTTGTTAAAAAAAAGTTTATTTATTTATTTGGAGAAAGAGAGAGAGCCCACAAGCGGGATAGAAGCAGAAAGAGGAGAGAGAGAGAATCCTAAGCAGGCTCTGCACTGTCAGTGCAGAGACTGCTGTGGGGCTTGAACTCACAAACCGTGTTTTCATGACCTGAGCTGAAATCAAGAGTCAGACACTTAACCGACTAAGCCACCCATGTGCCCTGACACTTTGTTTTAAAGTTTCTCCCTTCTTTTGAGAATCTGATTGCCTCATTTTGTATATTTTCTATCACTACGTCTTCAAGTTCATTGATACTTTCTTCTGTCTAATATGCTATTTCTTTCATTCAGTGAAATTTTATTTCAGATATCTTAGTTTTAATATCCAGAAATTCAACTTGAATATATTTTTCTCTCATTATATTCATATTTTAAGTCCTCAACTTATTTATTTCAATTTTATTTATTTATTTATTTTTGAGAGAGGGAACATGAGCAAGGAAGGGACAGAGGGAGAGAGAGAATCTCCATGCTGGGCATGGAGCCCAATGTGGGGCTTGATCCCATGACTGCAAGATAATGTTGTGGGCCAAAATCAAGTTGGCTGCTTAACTGACTGAGCCACCCAGTCACCTTGAAATATTTATATTTTTAATAGTGTTTTGAACTTCTGTTCTTTAATTCTATCATCTATCGTTTCCAGGTGAATTTTCTCCTAATTATGAGTCATATTGTCCTATTTCTTCTCATGTCCAGTAATTTTTTATTGGTTGTCAGATATCGTGATTTTTATTTTGTTTAGTGCTAGATTTTATTACCTTAGAAGGAGGTAGAATTGATTCTGGGAAATGGTTAGTTATTTGTAGGTCAAACTGATCCTCCTGAGCCTTGTTTTTAAAAAAAAGAAAAAAATTAGAATGGGCCTGAAGAAGTTGTTAGAGTTACTTAAACCTATTACTAGAGCTTGACCATTTGTGCTCTCTAGTGAACAACGATGAAGATTCCCAGAACTGTGAAATCTCTGGGAATTAATTTACTCAAAGTTTTCTGTCAATTCTTCTTTTTTTAGCAATTGTTCTTTGCCTGGCCTTGTAAATTCATTCTGCATTTGTAAAAATCACTAGTCAAACAAAATTCTCAGGGGTACACCAATACAGATTCCCAGAGTCCTATTTCTGTGTTTTCCCTCCTTTGCAGTAATCTGCCCCACATATTCTAGCTGCCTTATTCTATCCAAACTCAGATATCTGGCTCCTCAACTACAAAATGTAAAGATCCTGAAGTTCTCTTCGGGCTGTCCCTCCTGGCACCATCGTCCAAAAACATTGCCTCCAGGCTGAAATCCAGGTATTGGAGGCACTCTTCATTTGTTTCCCTTCTCTTGGGCATTACAGTGGCTTCTCTATTTTTTAATATGTGAGAATTGTATTATATGTTTTGTTCAGATGTCTAACGATTACAGCAAGTCATGTAGTCATTATGCTCATGAATAGAACCAGAAGTCAAGGTGTATATTTTAAACTCACTTTTTCAAAGGAGAAAATCTAAAGTTAAAAATTTAAATTATATGATCTGAATATAGAGCTAGTATGTACAAAAGCAAAATTTCATCCAATCTTTTAAGAGCCCAGATACCAAGTTCATCCATTCAGCCTTAGTCAAGTTTCTTTAAATTCACAGCACACAAAATGTTTAATATGTTATATACTCAAAAACTCAAATTTATTATAACATGGAGCTTATGTAGGAGTCATGATGATTCTTCAAGGCAATGCAGTGATTGAGAGGAGCTGGCTGTCAGGACTTTAAGAAAAAGCATACCTGTTTGGATGGAATAGGGGCTGGAGGGTAAGCTCTCCAGTGTAGATATGGTATATCATGTAAACTATGTAAAAAGCTTGGTCATACTTTAGGCACTGATTTATTGAAAGAACTTCAATCTTAATATTGAAGAAATGAGTCAGAGAATCTGACGCCAATAAATTTGGGAGCCACATGGGCAAGGAATAATGATCTAAAAGGATTGTATATATTTACAGGTCTTCAGGTAATATTTTGTCTCAATAAAGGACTCAAATGATCTAGCGTGCAATGAGATTCACTAAAAATTCTCTAAGTATGACCTGGGAGATGTGATACCCTAAGGGATGACATAAATTAGTCTGAGTACCAGAGTAAGTCTAAGCCTTTAAGTCAGAAGGTCAGTGTGGAGCTTGATGCAGGACTTGATCCCACGATTGTGAGATCATGACCTGAGCCGAAACCAAGAGTCAGACACTCAACTGACTAACCCACCCAGGCACCCCAAGATATTGCCAATTTTTGATATTAGCCAAGTGAAAGACTCTTTGTACAGTTATGAAAAATTATTATTATTTCGGGGGTGTTCTCTACATGCCAAGCATGCTCCAACTGTTTTACCTGAGTGATTCAATTCTTAACATAATCTTATTATATATTACAACCAAATTATTTTTCCCACGTTGAGTAAAATGATCTTTGAGTTGTTCTGCTTTGTTTTTGGACTGATTTCTTTAGACAAAATAAGATGTACCACTGTATTTCTTGCTATTGTTAGCTTCATTTTGCAGCTATGGTTCACAGCCCCAAAGAATGACAAGAGTGTGAGTAAAACAACTCTGGCCTTTCTGCTTCTTATCATGATATCTCTTCTTCTTAAACAGGGACGCATTTTAAGGAAAAAAAATAATACTTTGGAAGATGAGGAAAATGTTAACTCTAGATTTTGGTTTAACCTACCAAGAAAATGATATGGGGATGGGAAGAAATGAGAGTTGTACAGGATGATATCTGCTGAACTTTAACATCTACTATCTGCACAGTTTTAATTTTATCACAGGTAGATTGATTCTCTTACAGATTCCTGCTACGTATCTTTTCATCTTGTATGGCTTCTCAGTGAGACTGATTAAACTACTCAAGAAGTAAAGAAATTCTGGTGAATTTGAACCCACTTGATACATATATTATCAACCATATCTAGTTCCTAAATTCTGGTTTTCTTAACTTGGATATCTGCTTTTTCATCTATCAGCTTGCTGCATGGACTTGAAATTCAGTATCAAGTTTCAATTACATTGCTGATAAAAAATCTTCAGTTGTATGTGTGGATTTCTAACCTTAGCCTTATTTAGGATTCATTTTGTAAGTGATAGTATTGAGATTTGTGACTCATCATAGGTTTACAGGATAGACTTAGAAATTCAGACACTTTCCCAAGGCTGCTGAACCTACTTAAAAACTGCAAGAATTCACTTTTGCATATAATGTCATCTTCCTTTAAAATTAATGAACATAGTTTAAAAATACTTTATAATTCCCTTATACCTCCCTTAGCCCTTAATATTGTATGAAATTGCAAGTAGAGATTCGTAGTACACGTGTTTGAAATTTTACAAAGGTATCAGGATATGAGCTAAAATCTATCCAAGGACTAAAAACAACCAAGTGTCAAAATGTGTTAAACTGTGTTTTCCTTTTTTCTTTTCAGAGTTAGTCATTCTAATCATCTTTGAAATTCTATGCCATGATACCTGTAATCAGTTCGCTGGAAGCTTTGAATTGCTCTTCATCTCCCTTTTCAAAAACCAAGATACGTCATTGTTTTCAGGGACTTCATCGTTCTTCATTGCTAAAGTTCTGACATCTTAAAAATTGGAAATCATCCTATATTTCTTAAGTAATAATGTAACTACACCATAGGATATTTCTTAATGTACACACATGCATATAAACAAAAATAGCATGCATTTATTGAATTCTTTCTAGAAGACAGGTACTGTGCTACGCACTTTACATGACTATTTTTTATTCCTCACCATAATTTATTCCTCACCATTATACTATGTTTCAGGTGCCATTATTAATTCCCATTTTTGTTAAGAATAATTGAGGCAGAGAGGTTAATTAACTTGTCTAAGGACACACAGCTAGAAGGAGGTACAGTACTGAACCAAGAGTATATGACTACAGAGTTTCTGTTGCAACCACTACACATACAACTTCTAGAAGTAACTATCACTTTATATTTTATGTGTATTGAGATGAATGTCTAATATGAATCAAATAAATATATGTTAAATAAATGAAAAATTGAGTAACCCATTGTATGAGTAAGCCAAATTCTGGAATTATAGTAAAGTTCACTTAAAGCATGCAATTTTTACATATTAAAGAAGTAAATCCAAGATAAATTCTTGGTTTTGAATTCATTTAGGTTTGGCAATAACTGTGAAAAACAAAGTTAAAGTAAATGAGACTGAATTCCAGAGTTCTTGATTTCTTGGAAAGAAATGTAAAATTCAATTGAAATATTTCCTGGGGCAGACAAAGATTAAAAGAAAATTAATGTAACTATGTGGGCATAAATAATATTTCACAGAGTTTGTCTGTGATTATCGTTGCTCTAGGCTAACTAAAATATTAAACAAGTATAGCACTTTCATGCCTCTAGTTTTCTAGCAGTGCTCATCTTGGTATAGTACATAAGTTAAGTTTCCCCTGCTCCAGGGAATATAAGGATATTTTATGAGCTTAGATACAATGAAGTTTGCCCTAAAAATGGAGTATTTTCATTGTTTCTGATATTCATAGCTTGGTCTTCATTTGTGACAAAAATGTCCTTCATTTTCAGATGTGAGAGGGATCAAGAACATATAACCTCTGTTAAGACTTTATATAATGTTATTTCTGACAACTTTTATTTGTTAATCTAATTCTATTTTTAAGTTTATTTATTTTGAGAGAGAGAGAGAGAGAGAGAGAGAGAGAGAGAGAGAGAGAATACGTGGGAGAGAGGCAGAGAGAGAAGGTAAGAAAGAATCCCAAGCAGGCTCCACAGTGTCAGCACAGCTCCTGACATGGGGCTCAAACTCTTGAACCGAGAGATCAGGACCTGAGCCAAAATCAAGAGTCAGACGCTTAAACAACTGAGCCATCCAGGCACCCCTGTTAATCTAATTCTTAAATAGGAAGTTAAAGATGTGTATTTCAGAAAACAAGTAACCCTAAATATTGTCCGTGAAAGGTGAATGCTTTAGATTCGCTCGTGGTGGTAACACCAATCCAAGTGTGAATTTAAACAGCTATGGACAGGATTAGTACTTAATTTGTAGAATGTGGCACTGTGAAATACTTGAAAAATAATTCCTTGGTTATACTAAACTATTGAAATCACTTATCTGTCTACTAGGCTACCTTTTACATTCCCACCATGCAACATAAAAAAAGAATGTAGTGAAGTACTTCAAAAGAGAGGATTAAAAGCCCAAACATGGTTATTTATTCATTTATCTATCTATCTATCTATCTATCTATCATTTATCTATCATTTCTGACACCATCTCTTCCAAACCCCCATTCCCATCACTTAAAACGGCTCTCTTAATAGTCCTTGGACAATGGCATATGTTCCTCTACATTGGCTTTTGAACTACCTGCTCATCCTGGCTGGAATGCTCCTCATCTAGGTATCTGCATGACCAACTCCCACAGCTTCTCATCTTTGTTTACATTTTACCTTGTCAGTGAGGTCTGCGTTTATAATCCTATTTAATATTATAGTTTACTCTCTAGTTCTCCTCCAGGAAAACTTAAAATCTATTAACACACTGTATAAATGTATTATTAGTATGTATTATCTATTTTTCCACATTAGAATTTAAGTGACACAAAGACAGGGATTTCTGTTATTATGTTTTCTAATTTATCCCAATTGCCCAAACAGTGCCTGGAGCATGGTAAGTGTTAAAAATTTGTTGAATACATAGACTATTTCCTTTTCTATTCATTCCTGTATCTAAAGAGTTCCACTCAGTCTGTACCATACTACTTTACATTTTTAAATTGTACAAGTGGTACTAGCTTTAGTGATTGAACAAATAAGTTCATTTATTCCTATTCAGGTTAAATCGACATCAATTTAAATTTTTATTTATAATTTTAAGACGCAGCATTTTCTTATCACACTATGCCTTTTGGCAATGCCAAAGTGCGCCATCATGTTTTCTTTTAAATGTGTAAGCAATAATCAGTGACAAAGACTTTATAAGAAAAAAAAACAGTTGAATTCAAAATATATCTTAGAGCACAATTCTCAGCTGTCATATTCTACCAATATGACAATGATTATTTCGGGATGAAAATTAAACCAGCATATTCAAATTTAGAAATAGAAACTGAATTCAATTAGTATAAATAGCATGGATTACAGGACTCTATCACAAGACCTAGAGTAATTATTCAGTTTTATGATAATTTAAAAAAATTAAAAAGGTTTAGTTCAGAAAGATTGAATGTATATTATGAATTGAGAGCATCAGTTTACAAAATGGCCAAGTTACATATGATTATAGTAACACATTCTAAATGACATCCAAAGGGTTTCTGATCCTGACACCACCGACACTGTCAATCCCTTCTTGAGTAGGATACCTTGACGAAAATCCAAGAGAAGCTAAAAAATGCTTCCATTTAACTTTTTCTGCCAACTTCTTGACCTCTCCACATTCTGTTCATCCTCTTTCCTGTGTCACCAATGCTTCTCCAGTTATTAAGAAATGTTTTCATTTGTCAGGGTCACTATTATTTGCAGAAATCTCAGCATCTCAGTTCTTCAAAGCATTGTTAAGTAATGAGCCTTTATGAATTCTATTTGTAAAGGGACACTGCAAAATGCTCACTGCCACTTACTTACTACCAAGAATGGGTGTCTCAGTTTACTTTTTAGGTGGACCCTTCAATGCTGCTCTCTTTTTGAGGTGTCTGCAGGTTCTCTGGCCAACTTCTGTGTTCTCTGCCTCACTGAACCAATAGGAAAAATTATACACTTTTCTTTTAAATGATTTATTTGATAAAGAGAGAGAGCATGTGCACATGAACAGGGGAGGGGGAGAGAGAGAGAGAGAGAGAGAGAGAGAGAGAAAGAGAAAGAGAGAGAGAGAAGTCCCAAGCAGGCTCCTTTCTGTCTGTGCAGAGCTTGATGCGGGCTTGCTCCCATGAACCATGAGATCATGACCTGAGCTGAAATCAAGAGGTGGCCACTTAAGTGACTGAACCACCTACACACTCCAACAGGGTTTTTTTTCACTTTTTCTTTCATTCATTATTTATTATTTTTTAGTTTTATTTATTTATTTTTGAGAGAGAGAGAAAGAGAGAAAGAGAGAGAGAGAGAACATGAGAAGGGGAGGGGCAGAGAAAGAAGGAGACAGAGAATCCCAAGCAGACTCTGCACTGTCAGCACAGAGCCTGATGAGGGGCTTGAACTCATAAACCATGAGATCATGATCTGAGCTGAAATCACCAGTTGGCCTCTTAACTGGTTGAGCCACCCAGGCATGCCTATTTATTTATTTTATTTAAATATAAGTTAGTTGCTCCAATATTTTTTAAATGTTAAGTGCACATGATGAAATATTTACATAAAAATATATATTTAGTTTTACATTTATTTTATATTTATATTATATGCTTTTTGCTTCTGGGAAAAGAAGTTTACTCTTTACAAAGAGTTTTTTAAAAGTCAAAAAGAAATCACCATTGTACCAAAACACAGCATGTATTATATCTGATGTTTACTACTAATAAACATCATTAAGAGTTGCTACTCTTTATGCTTTAAAGGACTTTAACTTTTTATGCACTTTACAATGACAGTGTAGGTTACATATGCCTGAGCATTAACCATATGCTAGACTCCCTTCTAGGTTCTGGGGAAATACGCATGAACAAAACAGACAAGAATTCTTATCCTCATAACGTTTAAAATCTAGTGATTTTATAACTTTTTGTTAATATATTTGCATGTGAGTGTGTGCCTATAGACATAATATCACTTTCTGCTATTTCACTAAAAAATAGTGCATTGGGTTCCTCCTTCCATTTATATGACAAGATAATATATTTAAAGAATTTTTCCTCTATTATCAGATTTGGAGTGAAGAGAGCAATGACAGGGTTCAACTGATTTCTACCAGAGCAAGATCTGTAAGGAGATATTTTTTAACTGCTTCTTCTGATCTTGTGTTACCAAATTTTTACATGCGCATATTTTTAGGCACTTAAAAAATGCAAGCAATTAGTAATAGGATATCCACATGCATTTATTTGGTTTGCAATAAAAACAAAATGTGTCGAGTGTTTCTCCTGTTAATTACTTGCCTTTCAGATATTGTATTGAATATTGTGGCTTACACACATTTTAAGTGAAACAGGTTATGTCTTTTATTATTTATATGTTTGCTTTAGCTAAGCAAACAAATGTTCTAGAAAGCACACTCTAAGACCTCTAATTCCCAAGGCTTATAGGGACATTTGTGTGCACATTCTGATCATATGGGAGTGAGAATTATTTTAGCTATTAAAATAATTTCAAACCGAATAATCTATCATGATTTTATTCTCCTGTTATCAAATAAAAACTATTTCTTTACCATGGATATAATTTGTATAAAGCAGCTTTCTTCAACTCATTCTTTTAGGAGGTTGGATATTTAAGATACAGTGATGTCTGTATGCTACATCTGAAGTTGCCATCTTTTAACAGATGGTTTTTCTCATTCTTCTCTGTCTTTTAAACCCTTTAGCTAGGTCATTTCTAGAAGGAACCTTCTAGAAAAACAGGCACATCTCCCTCCCCACAAAACTGGGTCTAATACAATTGTTCACTCATACTTGTACCCAGAGATTTGGGTAACTTCAGATACTTTAGCTAGTGAAGTTTCAGGGACTCTTGAATACATTGGATTTGAAGGATTGAAAGGATCATCACTCTTAAAATGAGAGCCATTAGTCCATGTAGTTAAAGAATCTGCCTAAAGATACAGAAGTAAATACTTTGAATACAGGTTTTCCATCTGAAGTGCCACCTTTCCACAAGAAGGGCCTAAAGCACATAACTGATATGTTTTAAAGGTAACTCATTTATCTTTCCTGAAGCATTCTTTGAATTTGTATTGCTAATAATTCCTTGCAGATGACATTTAGAGTTGCTATTTTTAACAACTAACAAATGGTCAAATGCTTTTGGGGGCATCGTAACTACTAAACTAAATTTTTAATCCCAAAATTCTCCAAACTCAGGGAGATCTTCAATCACTTGAGCCTACCACTTTCTCATTCAGTTTCCCTCTAATGTTCTTCTTCAGTTTAGAGTCCAAGGCCCATGATTATCACCAGACTTGACACATCCTTTCTTCTCCTGTTCAGTACTTCCCTAGCAAAGTCTAAACTCTGGATATCATCTACATAAAATAAACCTGTACCTTCTATATATGTTGGAGAAAATACATTTTTTTATTTTTAAATTTATCATCACAAATTTGCTCTCAACATTTTCACATAATCTGAATCTCTCCTGCTTTAGAGATTTTATACCAACCGTTCCCTTCCTGTAATGATCTCCCCCGACAATCTTCACAGGGTTATCTACTTGCCATTTAAATCTCAGTTTAAATTTACTGTGTCAGAGGCCTCCCCTGAACACGGAATCTAAAATAGATATCAAGTTGCTAGCTGTTATGTCACTCAATTTTAAATTTTTTGCTTGAAACTTAACACTAAAAAATACTTTTATTAGTTGGTAGCCTGGCTATTTCCTATCACCAGAAGGTAAGTTTCATGATAGTAAGCAACACGTCTACCTTATAAAACCTTACATCCCCAGGACTTAGCATGAGATCTGGCACTTACTAGGTAGTGAACAAATAATTATTGAGTGAACAGAATGAATAAGCCTCTACAACTCTTAAAAATTGATATTTATTAGCTCTTTTTTATAAACATGGTATTAACATATAGCCTCTAACACTTGCAATTTAAATTCATTCCAAAGGAAAAATGAATTTCATAAATTGGTTCCTTTCTTTTACTGACCTTGGGCAAATTATATAAGCCTCTGAGATCACATTTATTTTTTCAGAAAATTAGAAAATTGGACTAGTCTCTTTAAGCTCTAAAATACTTAAAATATTGAGCTTTTCTTTTAGAAAATTAAGGTTTAAAACTCTCCATTTTAACATCTGAGCTCTGTTACCTAATGATTTGCGATTCAACAACTGTATCAATAATTGTGGCCTTTGCCTATACTAGGCAAAGGCTTTTTTTTTTAATCACCCTTAACCATTCTAAGAGCACTCCAAAATATTATACAAGTAACCAGTGCCAGTGTGAGTGCATTATTCAAACTTTGCTGTAGATATTTATATTCTTAATAATTATTACCTTATAAATTGGCATAGCTTTCAGCATATCCATTTAAAGTTTCCACTTTTAAATATAGTTTTCATTATGTACTATTCTGTATCATCCGAGTAACTCTATTGAACACTCAATATTAAACAAATAAATCAGAGTATGTCAAAATCTACTCCTGGAGAACTTACTTTATTAAATGTGTTTATTTCTGTCATTATTAATTTCTAGGAACAGCAAAACAGAACAGAAAAATAAATGGGTAGTCTTAGACTATAAGTCAGAAATTGCACTATGGCTTAAATTTTCATCTGACAGATCAATGTTACATAATTTTGACAGATCAAAGCTTCATAATGTAATGTCCTCTCAAACCCAAAGACCTACCTGAAAATAAAATGACAATTTCCAGTTGCCAATACTCTAATTTAACTGCATTTGCATCATGAATTGCTGGAAATTGGATGCTCTTGGAAATCTATGAACATTAAGAAGAGAATGTTACAACTACTTGGGCATATATTTATCCTCCCAGTCTGATAATAACGTCTTCCAAAAGTCAGGTGATGTTTTAAATACATTATTTGCAATCATCAGGTTTCCATTCAAACTAGTCCAGTGATTTGTTAGAGTAAGAAAGGGGTAATTAAAGAAATTCTATGGCTACATTTGGCAAGGGTTAGCCAGGCTGTAACAGCTGGGAAGATATATTTTGAAATTAAATACTGTGTATTAACTCCAATAATAGTGTCCTCTGATTTATTCAATTTGAAAGTATAGCCATGGAAATGTTAGGCAATCTAACCACAGCTTGAAGGTGTAGGGTTATTTGTAGGACAGCAAAGCTGTCAGAAATGGTATTCTTTAGTCTTAAGGACTTCAAACTACTTTGTATCATTTCCAACCAGGGGCATTGCAAACCTGGGAGAAACTTTGAAATTCCCTAGAACTCCCTTTTACCAACTCTGTACCACCATCACCAAGAGTGCAGTTTATCTTAAAGAGGAAGGGAAAGACAGTCAAAATGCAGCAACATATGTGGTAGCATATGCCTTCCGTCTGCTGATAGTCATTTAACCAACCCACTGACTCCTCCCTTTTTGTTCTCTGGCTCATTCATTCATTCATTCATTCAATAAATATTGTTCTGAGTACCTACTATGTGCCAGGCCCTATTCTATGTGCTGGGCCAATACAGACAAGATATATTTCTTATGATGCTTACATTAAAATATTTTATAAATGTGTAATTTTACATGAAGATTTACAGACCATTAGCATTAAAAAGACAGCTTAAGAAATCATTTAGCTCATCCTTTTCATTTTATTTGTGACGAAGCTGAGTCCTAGAGACAGTGAATATACCTCTTGAAGATTACAGTTAGTGAAGGTCCATAGTATACATGATACCAGTATTTGTTCTACTTTTCTACGCATCCATTAAGGACAATTACCTCTTCACCTCTGCCTTTTAAAATTACTATTTTAAATTTAAACTATTAATTGAATTTAAATAATTATTTAAAAATAATTAATTAAACACATTAAAGTTAATTAAAATAATTAAATTATTTAAATTTAAATCATCTCCTCTTACTCTTTCCCTATGTTCTAGTAATTCTTTTACTGTGATGTGGATGACCTGGTTGAGAGAGTTACACTTCTCAGTTTGCCCTTTTCTGAGTCACCTTCAATTCCAGGTTCTCTAATTGTTGTCTGACACCATAGGAACAATCTTGGCTGCAAAGGAGGCCAGGTGAATCCCCAAGGTTTACTGCTCTGTGCTTCATTTCTCTTCCGTTGCTAACTGTGAGACCATTTGGCAACAGTTGACTCAGAGCCTTAAGATAATTAGTTCTTCCTCAGAATGGCATGGATTTTAAAGAGGAAAATATGCAACATTTGTTTCAAAACCCAAATCTATCATTTGTAGAATGTGACCCATTTTGGTGGCTCGATGATATTTTTGAAAATAGTTTTTATAAATAATGTCCTCAATAAAGTGGTCTTATAGCTTTATTCCAAATTATTTCTAATACTGCCCCAAGCACATCTCATCTCAAATGAAAAGAAACAAGAAAAACTTGATGGGAAAACATAAAATACTGCATATAACATATAAAATCAAAAAATAATCTTAATTAAAATAGATGAATAATGTTTAATACACTAATAAGATACTTTAATTTCATTTTTATTCATATACTTAGCACCTAGCATTTACAATAAATTACTACATATTGAACCACTCACTATTTTCCTAACCTTTTAACTCAGTCATATAATATAGGAAGCTATATTCCAATATGAATTTTAAAAAGATTAATATAAAACTTTCAGTATGATTGGGTGAAAATTTTTTATAACTTCTACACATATGTGTATTTCACATTAATAATCTAAGTTCAATGAAATTGAAATTTTTATTAATAAAAGTAATACAATTCTTTAAGAAATTTGTTTAAACATAAAAGATCAGGTCAGATCAGGTCTTACTAAATTTTATTGTCCTTTATTGTATAGCTAATGATGAAAATAAAATCCATATGGAACACTAAAAATAAACAACTGTTAAGATTGTGATTTATAATAAGAAATACATATTAGTCTTCATCCAGACAGAGTTCCTGGACATATCTCCTAAAACCATTGGAATTTCCTAAGTGATAAACATGAACATAAGAATTATCATTATTTTCCAATACTGTGGGAAATAAGTTGCTGTTTCACAGCTAATGGGATGGCTCTCCTTTTTTTTTGACAGAAAGTAAGTAAACCAATCTCTTTGGCATGGAATTCAAAACATTTGCAATCTTGGATCAGTTCACACTCATTTATAATTAATATTATAAGCAATATTAATAGTATAATATGAATATAATAACTTTTATTATTATTACATAATGCTGTATGTTATTGTATCACACTGTGGTATATCAAAGTACTTAATATTTTCCCAATCTCTTGTACATTCACAGCTCCCTGTGTTTGTTCCCTATAACAAAGAATGTCATTGCATTATCTTTACCATAGAAACCTTTAGGGAAAACAGAGCTCAAATGTCACTATCTTCTGGAACTTTCATAAATCTTCTTAAAGGAAAATCCTATTTACTTTCCTTACACTTCCTTAATCCTTTAAACACTTCTTACAGCATTGTCCATGGTGTACTCCATATATTAAATATCCATTTATATCCCTCTCAACCACTATGCCCTTAAATTTATAAAATCACTGTGCTTTTTTTTTTAGTGTGCTGCATAGAATAGGCAAATAGACCTAATAAGTGTGTATTCCTAAGTTATACTCAACCATTTTGATCTGTATTGCCTTCACAATGTAGGTGAAATTCTGAAGAAAAATTTGAAAACTTGGGCTTAGACTATTAGAATTCTTCTGCTACTGCAGAAAATTACTGGCATTATTTCATGTTCTCTCTCATATTATAATTACACAGTTTGATTCAAAATTCTGCTGTGTCCTACTGACCCCCACATACTGGCCCTGTAATGTGTACAGAGAGAGTTAACATAGTGGGTCTAAATATTACTCTTGAGAAGGACCCACTTGCAGGGCTGGTGGAACTTGGCTTTTGAAGTCCTCTATACTGTTAAGGCTGTTTTGTTTGCCTGGGGCACTGAATTCACTATGTCAGTCTGATTTATGGTGAACAACTGCTGTCCTCGTGGGAGTTTGGAATTTCTATAATTGTGGCTGATCACATAGGCATAGAGAGCCTGTAAAACCAGTTTCCACCAAAGATGTTGGGCTGAGTCTGTAGCGGCCTTCCCTGGGTGGAAACATATGTGTTCCTACATTTAAATACAAGGAGGAAGGAGCACATTCTATGTGGCACCCCCTGAGAGAGGAGCTACGAAAGCCTGTGCATGGATTCCTCCAGACTCAGCCCAATGTGTCTTCTCTTGCTAATCCTTTTATTGTAACATAATAGCCATAAGTACAACTGTGCCTGAGTGATGTGAGATCCTTTTATTGAACTTCCAAACATGTAGATCTTCTTGGGATTCATGATACATAAAGGAACTACTTATGTACTATCTTGTTACTTCTCATGATAAACAGCTTCCAATTGCTGAGATACTCATGATAGCAGACAAATAACCAAATGTTACATAGAAAATCTAATTATCCCCCTCTTCTATTGGCAATTTTTATTTCCTCACAAAATGGTATAGTTTAAGCATGGTGTTGCCTAGTTAAGAGATGGGAGAGCGAAAAAAAAAAAAGATAGGTAAAATTATTTTTAAGATATTAAGTTGTGCTTTGAAAGATAATGGGGAGATAATGTAGTAGAAAGAAAACATTAGTGGGTTTTATGATCAAGTTAACATCAAGCCATTTCCCACACATGAAACCTTAGGGAAATCATTTAACCTTATTGGGAACTAATTCTGACTATGTAAAATGGGATAATAAAACTTTCCTGCCATTGTTGTATGGATGCTGAGAAGATAAGTTAAATTGTGTATAATACAGTTTAACATTACTATATTTAATTAGGATTTCTTTCTTCTCTAATTCTAAGCTTTAGGCTTAAATCTGCAAAGAGAATCCGGAAGATGTTACAGTTCCATTCAATTCTGATCTCTCCAGGAAAGTTTAGAATTATACTGGCCTGTCATGGAAGGATCAGAGAAATGAAAAGGAGTCCAGAAAAATAGCAGCTACTGACAAGATAAAATAAATATAAATAATGATTTTTTTTGAGAGAGAGAGAGAGAGAGAGAGCATGAGAAAGGGAGGGGGTAGAGGGAGAGAGAAACTTAAGCAGGCTCCACACTCAGCGCAGAGCCCAACATGGGGTTCAATCCCACGACCCTGGAATCATGTATGTCCTGAACTGAAATCAAGAGTCTGACACTCAACCACCAGAGACACCCAGGTGCCCTTAATGATTATTTTTTAATGTACCACTAAGTCTCCATAAATCATTTAATTCAGGTAAAAATAGTTTGATAACATAAGGATGTATAAGATGTACATGTTAAGGATATGTTAATTAGAGCATTATAATAATAATAGTAATAAACTTTATAAAGTGTTTATTGTGAGCCAGGTATTAACCTGGTGAGTAATTTGCATGCCTTATCTTATTTAATCCTGTGCTCCACGTTAAAGCGTAGGTATTAGTATTACCCCAATATGCTAATGAAGCAATCTAGACTTGGAGATGTAATATGTCCACATGACTAGTGAGAATCCAGCAGAAGAGTAATGTACCACAATTCCTCTTGAATAACAACACTTTCCTTCTCTACTTTTGTTTGGAACATAAAACACCATAATTTTCTATTTCATTTGAATGTAACTACTCATGTCATAACTAGACACTAGGTTTTCATTACAAAAATAACATATTTTTCATAATATAAAGGTGAATATTGGGATGCCTGGGTGGCTTAGTTCGTTAAGCATCCAACTTCGGCTCAGGTCATGATCTCATGGCTCCTGAGTTTGAGCCCCACATGGGGCTTTGTGCTGACAGCTCAGAGTCTGGAGCCTGCTTCAGATTCTGTCTCCGTCTCTCTCTGCCCCTCTCCCATTTGTGTTGTTTCTCTCTCTCTCTCTCTCTCTCTCTCTCTTTCAAATACAAACATTAAAAATTAAAAAATATATAAATGTGAATATTATTTGATATCTCTGTACAGTTTAATATAACACTAAATCAATCCTGATGAAATCATTGGTTTTTCCTGGGATTTTGCTTTTCAAGATGCTCTTGCCAATCTATATAAGTTAATGTGTATCCAAAAACAAAAACAAAATGAGAGGGACTTAACACTGTGGAAATTCTACTACAGATTATATTTGTAATTTTTTCCTCATCTTCGTGAGAAACATGTCAAAAACATCATCCTGAAATTATTGAAGATGGAATGGCTCCAAATGGTGAGCCCATTTGCTCTCATATGAACAAATTTAGGACAAAGAGCTATACATAGATTCTTCATGTATTGAAGACTAAAATTCTAATAAGAATTGGCTTGATTTTAGATATGGGTAAGCTCAAGAGAGCCAAAGTGTTTCTGACATGGTATACTTATGTGCATTCCGAATCAGCACCACCTGGTGCTAGAGAGATGGCCATGTAGCCACTAACATAGGTTAGCAGCAAGAGTTGCAATGTTTGAAGACAAAATCTGAGAAACCTTTGTCAGAGACAAGCCCTGACAGTGTGTATCATCATCCCGGAGACTGTACAATGAACCAAATCAGCAAAGCATCATCATAAATCTCTTAGACTGTTTGTACCTGGGCATTAAAAATTGGCACCACAAAACAGCCAGAATCAATGGCAGGGATGCAAAGAAGAACTCTAATGTGTCTTCTGCTTGGGTAAGGAAATCAAATTTGATGCCTTTGGGGGCTATAAACTCTGGAGTAGCCTTAATACTTAAAAGGAAGACAAAGTTTAATCAAGAGTTACTGAACTTCTGCTAACTGCAATTAATTTGAAAAACAGATGTGAGATGATTTTTGCAACTGTGTTTTGTTAATGAGTGAATATGGTATATTTATATTTGTTATGCTGACAGTAAAAGACTAAATAGAAAGAGTGTAGAAATATACTAGGATTCTTGCATGACAACAATAATAGCTTAAATATTTCCCGCAGTAAATTTTGCCCCCAGGAAGAGTGGATAGCCTCTAGTTGTCCCTCCACCTAAACAAAATACTAGCTTCCATGCAGAAGTAATTAGAAGAACTTCCATCAGCTTTTATTAGATTAATACCAAATATTTATCAAATATCTACTACGTTCAAGGGACTTGGCTATGCTATGCTAGATTGAGAAACAATATGCATACAAACCCCACTCACTCACATTCTACCACAGGTGAGAGAAATTAAACAGTTTTGCACCCCCAAATATTTGTTATTTACTACTCTAATCATCATTATAAAGCAGAAATACTATAAGAAATTACCAGTGAATGACACACTCTGTCAACGTGAATTATATTAGAAGGGAACATAAAGTTACAGCTTCTGGGAAATTTGTATTTAACCTAAAACAGCCACAGAAAGAGATAGTCTCTCTCCTTGCTGGACATTTATTCACAGAAAACTGAGACCAGTATTTCCTTTAGTTATTTCATTCCCAGCCCAATGAACACACAAAAATAAAGTATGGAAAAAAATGCCAGGAAAGTGGATCTAGAGCTGGAGCCATTGGATTAACTTGGCCTTGAAATCTTGCATTCTTTTTCATGTGAATAATACATTTCTTTATTATTTATGCAAGTTGGAATTAGGTTTTTTGTTCTTTGCAGTTGAAAGTATCTGAACTGATACAGCTTGCATAGGTCATTTAACCTCACAATATTTTTTTTACATTTGCTATGAGCCCTAAGGATAGTAGGGGCTTATTATGAATATCTAATGAGAGGATATTTTGTCACTGTGCATTGCAATCTATAAAATAAAGTACATTTTAAAGTCATCATTTAGGAGTATTCACAAAAAAAGTAATCAGATTTAAGTTTATTCTCACTAAGCATCATGTCTATGCAAACTAAAATGCATGGGTATTGTTTTTCACATAGAAAAATTCAGGAAAGAACCATTTTTAGATGGCAACTACCAACAATATCACTGGACATTTTATGAAAATTAAGTATTTGAAAACATTTTCACATTTATTTTGCAAAAGAAAGACAAAGTACCTGATGGGCAGACAACATGTGAAAAAATATTGTGAGAAATCATGGTCAGTAAATAAAGGTGAACACTGTCTTGTAAGAACACTAGCTGCTAGCATGTATAAACACTAACACCATCACCAGTTCCACTGAAGTTGTTTACTTAGGAAACACATTAGGTATCTGGAGGAGAACACAGGCTACAGAACTGAGGCTGGGGATGGAAAACCAGACTGTAGAGAACAGAGCAACAAACCAGGCCTGAAGAAGAAGCACAAGCTTGGATGTGATTTGAGAAGCAAGAAGAAATCAAGTAGAACTACTTGGTTGTGGAAGAAGCCAGAGAGGTTAGGAACTTATTCAATGACATTTTTTTAAATGTTTTATTTATTTTTGAGAGAGAGAAAGAGACAGCATGAGCAAAGAAGGATCGGAGAGAGGGAGACATAGAATCTGAAGACAGGCTCCAGGCTCTGAGCTAGCTGGCAGCATAGAGCCCGATGCGGGGCTCGAACTCATGAACCATGAAATCATGACCTGAGCCGAAGCCAGACGCTTAGCCGACCAAGCCACCAAGGCGCCCCTTCAATGACATTTTAAAAGAACGTGCTTCAGGGAATTTCCCAGTAGAAACATAAATTCTAATGTCAAGTTTGCATTTTAACTTTGTAGCTTTGAAAATGCATTCTTCTACTTCTAAGGAGCATCCTATTAATATTGCTTATGAAATTAACATAATTTGGCCATGGGCAAAGAATAAAAAAAGTATGTTTTAGAAAATAACTAGCCAATTGTTTTTTGTTTATTAGGGATAACAATTCTCAATATTTTCCAGTAAATACTACTTGTCTTTTATTTATCTACACTTGATTATGCCAAATGCTCCTCAACCAAACTGTATGAAATAATATTGGTTTTAACAGAATAATGGCTGATTGAATATTTTCTATTAATATTATAATAGTTAATGAAGAACTTTAAGGCCATTGAATAAAAGGGTAAAAGTTGTAGAACTATCAAAATGTTAGTAAATTCTCCTGAATCAAATACTGAGTCAGCCCAGAGGATAAAAAAGGAGTTTGTTAAAGAACCACAACCAAAAGACTAATTGAATGATTGTTCAACAGCCTGAACTATGGCAAGAAAATTGATCTTAGAGAAAAAAGCAATTACTATTTTTGTTGGTATTTCAGCAGTGATAGAGAGGTCTGTGTGAGGCTGTCACTCCTCAGACTAATGAGGAGGCTTTTAGAGATCTGTAATACAAGATTTTTCAAAAAGCATGATTGTCCTAAAGCTGACAAACATGTTTTAATTTAGTACTGGCCATACTGTCTATCAATGTCTTTAAGAAAAACTTATCAAATATAGACTCATAGTAGGTAGAATTAGTTTTCTAAAAACTAAAAAGCAGGCTCACAAAATGAAACAATGACTGATGTACCTCTAATTAAACTACAAATTCATGGAGCACCTGGGTGGCTCAGACAGTTAGGTGTCAGACTCAAGGTTTCAACTCAGGTCATGGTCTCACAGTTTGTGAATTCGAGCCCCTCATCATGCTCTGTGTTGACAGTGTGGAACCTGCTTGGGATTCTCTCTCTCTCCTTCTCTCTCTGCCCCTTTCTTGTTTGCTCTCTCTCTCTCTCTCAAAAAATAAATTAAAAAACAAACAAACACCCTATAAATTCATAATTTCTTATTTATGTTTTTGGTGTTTTTGTTTGTTTGCTTTAGTTGTTGACTCTGAGTTCACTCCATATAAATCTAATACAATTTCTGTTATGTTGCTTTCATTTTAAAAACAAGGAACATACTTATCCTATCAATTGTATTTTTTACTCAGACCTTTTTATTCAAACTACTAAGATTATTATTGAATCATTACTATATCGGAAAGATATTTCATATCCAAAGTTAGGATTGGTACTTTCCTAACTTTGGATATATATACACATTACCTTAATAAAGGAAAACAAATCAAATCTCTCATTACACACACACACACACACACACACACACACACACATTCTATCTCAAGTTACTTGGTTCCCTAAAGAAATGATTTTTTTTCATTATGTACAAGCAAATTCAAGAACTGGTGAGGTTTAGGGAATTGTTATGAATACTATATAGATAATATAAACCAAATTAGGATATGACACAAAATAAAAATGTCCCCAAAGCTGATTCTTTGACAATATAAAAATGTTACCAAAGTGATATAATATTATTTTTCAAATTTTATAGTATTTTTCTTTCAAAAATCACATATCGCTTTCTACCACTAGTAAATATGCCTTATTTTTAGATGGGGAATAGATTTGGTATCCTGTATTTGGAACAAAAATGATTGTGAGAATTATTATAAAGCAGGATATAGATTATGATACATGAACCTTATCAATTTTTCATGGAGGGAAGACAATATAGTATACTGATTAAATGTAGACATAGTGCAATTCCCAGATCCTCTACTTAAGAGATACATAACGCTGAGCAAGTGATTTATGCTTTATAAGCTTCAGTTTTCTTCCCTACAAGATGGGAAAAATCATACTTACCTTATATTGTTTCATAAACTAAGATGTTAAGTTTAGGCCTTCTAAGATTTGGAACAAAGGAGACTTCCTGAAGGATGGAAAATGAGTTTTATAAAGTTAGCTTGTTTGATAACAGAATACTACACAGAGAATACAACTCCTGGAGAAGGGTGTTGAAGTTGTGTTTGTGTGAATAAGAATGAGGATGCAGGATTGGAAGGCTGGCCTACAGCAAGTATCATATATTGAAAAACATCAAAAATTCATCTGGAAATGAGAGATACTTGTTTCAGCACCGGACCATGATAGCTGTATAAGGGAACATAGTACAAGACAGAACAACCTAGACTTGTGAAGAGTAAGAGAATTTTAAGAAGCTTGTATTTTACATGAAACAAAAAGGAAATGAGGATGTTATAATCCACAGACTTGGCTGAATGCTACCTCGGACATTTATTTAATGGGTGGTGATGGTAAACTTACATAGAATGTATGACACTATGTTTACCTGCTAAATTATCTTGCTGTTTTGAAGAGCCAGACAAGAGGGGAAAATATATGAATTCACACACATAAATGGTGATGGTCCTGTAATATTGATTGAATAAAATGATAGTCATTTTATAATCACTCTCATACTGATAGTCTCTCAACCTCAGTCTGTCAACCCTTAAAATTCTGTGATATCACAATCCAGACAGTAGGTAAGCTTGTTCTTTGAACAAGAGTAAAGACTTAACATACACAAACATAAAGGTGAGTAGAAAGAACAGCCTTTAGCCTTTCAAACTGCATTTGCCTTTTCAACAAAGGCCAGAAACAACTATTGCTGCAAATGTTTATTGTTTGTTATAACTTTGTAACTTCCCAATTATTTTCCAATTATGTTAGCCTCCTTTCCATTTTCCTGATGTCACTAGCAATAAAAACTCTCAAAATATCTCAATTTAAATAGGACAAAAGAAGTTAAGAGTACTGTATCCTCTGGAGATCTGTTAGTGCAAGATTGCATCTTGAAAAGTGTCTGGTGGAAGCCATGAATAGAAAGGCAAATTAATCGACTCTCTGGGACTTAGACATTCAGAAGACAAAAATCAACATGAAGTCAACCTAGGAACAGCCTGGAATCCTAATTCCAGGATTATTTATATATCCAGCCATTCCTTATCATTATTCACCAAAACTATGTGATCACTGCTCAGAATTCTCAGCTTGAAGTGGGAGAGCAAGGTTTAGGAAGATCCCTTTGATAATTGCTTTCCACTCTTCTTCCATATGTCTAAATCTAATGAAGCTAAATGGGAGAGAGCTGCCCTATTGTTGGTAGTGATAGCCGGTGTGTGGAGAAATTTTGTTCCTCATAACTCATGGGACTTCACAATTCTTAGTCATATGCTCATTTGAGGAAAACAAAAAAACTTTTTCCCAAAGATTATGGTTTCTTCAAGGACTTTTTTTTTTCTAATTTTATTCTCAAACTACTGAAAAAACTATCTTGTTAAATAGTCATTCCTATTCCACTTGAGTTTGGATTATTTTCCATTATTTTAATGATTTATATATGCTAAACAACATTGCCAGAGGAGAACACCTACAGAGCTCAACCACTGATTTAATATACTTTAAATACTTTAAGCCTTATATGTAAACAAGTTATTCCCATCTTATTAAGTTTCACAGATTTAAAAAATCATGCCCTATTATAGTAAAGATGTAATCTCAGGCATTTAAAGGAATACTGAAGGCTCGACATTCAAAATTATATTTTCCAATACTGTCTTGAATAGAGTATATTAAATAAATATTCTTTATCATTTATTCGTATGGAAAAGAGAAAATATTAATAGACACACTTGCAATATCATAGTAGCTATAATTCTAGCTCTTTTATCTATAGATACTCAGATGAGGGGAAAAAAGATGGGTAGAAAGAGATAGAGAGAGAGACAGAGATTTATGTGGAATGACACAAAAGTTCCTTTACTTTATGTGTTACCTCTAAGGAAACTGATGATTACCAGAGGGGAGGTGCATGGGGAGATGGATTAAATATGTGATGAGGATTAACGAGTGCACTTGTGTGATGAGTACTGGGTGTTGTATGGAGGGAATCACCGTGATGTTTATCTGAAACTAATATAACACTGTGCGTTAACTAACCTGAATTTAAACAAAAACTTAAAAATAAATAAATAAAGATAAGACGGTAAAAAAAAAAATGTATGTCTAAAGTTTTCTACATCCATGCTACCCAGGTGTCTAGGAAAATGATTTCTGGTCTGCAAGTCGTCAATAGCAGGAAACAAAGTGTGCAGTGGAAGATACCTTGTTTCAACTTGTAGGTCATACACAAGGATCAAATAAAGTTTTACAGAAATTACCATTAAAGAGCAAGTACAGGGGCACCTGAGTGAGTCAGTTGGTTAAGCATCCAACTTTGGCTCAGGTCATGATCTCACAGCTTGTAAGTTCGAGCCTGGCATTGGGCTCTGTGCTGACAGCTCAGAGCCTGGAGCCTGCTTCGGATTCTGTGTCTCCATCTCTCGTTGCCCCTCCTCCACTCATGCTCTGTACTCTCTCAAAAATAAATAAATATATTTTTTAATTTTTTAAAGAGTAAATACAGACCTAGTAATTATCATGAACTTAAGTTTTCGAGGTTTATCCAATGAGAAAATGAGATCTGTATCTTTTTTCTTTTGTTTTCCCAAACAGCCAAGGAGCTTACATATATTAGCCATGTAGATATACTAGCAGCATTTCAAAAAATATAGAACATTCTACTATTAGAAAAAAGATGGTATCTTAATGTTCATAGTTGACCCTTGAATTACCCTAATGAAGAGATGGTTTTTGTGCCTCTCCATCATGGTTAGAATACCTACCTATTTGCCTAACATCCACTTGTGTAGTACTCAAGTCAATACAACATACGTGTGTGAGGCTGTTGCTCTCCAGTCCAGCTGAGAGAAACCATATAAAGGAAAATATCCAAAGGCCATACTTTACATCTATTCCTATAGGTATTATAATTTCTCTATTTGAATCAAGCATTAGGTATCTACAGCTCAGTAGCTCATACCCTTGCAGAAATATTCTTATGAACTTTAAGTTTACTTCAGGTTTATATAAGTAATTCCTACATAAAATAAAGTTCTGAAGGTTGTTTACAGCGTGGTGGGAGACTGTCAATTACTTTCAGATACTGGTGCAACACCAGGCACATAACAAATGTGTGGCTACATTTATTCATTGCTTTTATCTTTAGCATCTATATCATTATATGATTTAAAATTCAATTGAAAATATTTCTTTCTTTCTTTTGAAGAGCAAGCATGTTTATGCTGGACACCAAAGACTAGTGTGTTAATTATGCTTGCTACTCTTCCTAGATTTCTAGAAAGCTTTAATATATATCACTACAAATTTATGCTATTTTAAATGCCTTTTGAAAACATAAAAGTTCATATTATAAATGAAATTCTAATATTTAAGTGAGGATGCTTAATAAAAAATTTTAAGTACACATAGAATATATATATAGCATTTTAAAATTTCCTTTGGGAGCATGAAAAAGCATGCCTTATGACAGTTTCCAAAATGTTTATAATTAACAAGGGTCAGAATTCTGTGTGAAATCTTAATGGTAGCATTAAATATGCATGTATATTATGCTCTTTTATTATCAAAATAAATTTTTAAAAAAGTTTTATTCTTTGGATTTTAGTTTATATATCCTTGTTATAACATTCTTTAGGCATTTTTACATTATAAAGCCTCAACATGACCAAACTGAAGGCTTTTCAATGGAAAATGTGAGTAACTAAAGCTCTCATTTTATCAGTATATGACTTCTGTCTTGGAATACCCGGTACCTAGTCTTTAAAGACAACCCAACAATATAGGTGGAGAATGGCAAAAATCATATTCTTTTAGTCAATTCTGCCATGTTAATCTTTCTAAATGTTTATTTCATAACAATGATAATATATAAATTGTTAAAATTAAAGATGATATTCCTGCTCTATCCAACAAATGTATTGCAATCGTATCAAGAGCATGTTTTTTTCTCCTAAACTCCCAAAATTAGTCATCTATGACAATTATATGAAAAAGTTATATGAAATAATTATCTTGTATTTGCTCACAGAAAATAACTTTTTAAAATTGGTTTTATAGTTTCAGATGAAGTATGAAAAAAATAAAACTTTAGGTCTTTTCTATGAACTGATGCTCTTACCGAGGCAGTTTTTTTTTTTCAAATGTGATTATCCAACTGTAATAATAATTTAGAAGATAGCATCACTATAATATATTGCTTTTATAAAAAAGTGTTTTACTGTGCCTTAAATAGGTAAAAACTAATCTTTCAATAATTGCACAGATGGAAGCAACATGTATGACACAATGCACAAATCAAGTATTCCCTTGAAGCCATCAGATGGAACAAATCAACCAATGTTATCTTAGAAATGTACACAATCTTTCATTCAAAAATGTCTTTCCTTCAAAAAACAACCTTCCTTCCTATCCCTCTTCCTTCCGTCCAAGGCTGCATTATATCCCATAGTGTGAATGCACAGTTTACCCAACTATTTCCCATAAACCCATTTTTTAGTGTTTTGCTACTATCAACAATGTTTCAATATAGACTTACAAATATATCATTAAGCACTGCTGGTTTTATAGCTGTGTGATGGATTGTGAGAAGCAGATTTCTGGATCAAAGAGTAAATATATTTTAATTTTAATTGTATTTTCAGAATATTTTTAAAATTTTAATCAAAATGTTAAATGTTCACACCAATAAACAAACTAAATGAATAAGTTTTCACAGAACTGGAACAAAAGTCCTAAAATTTGTATGGAACCACAAATGACCTCAAAAAGCCAAAGTTATCTTCAGAAAGAAGAATAAAAACTGTAGGAATCACACTCTAAGATTTCAAGATGTACTACAAGTAGTAATCAAAACAGTATGGAACTAGCACAAAAAGAGACACTTAGATCAATAGAACAGAATAGAGAGGCCAGAAATAATAGTCAGTCTTGACAAAGGAGGCAAGCATATGCAATGTGGAATAAGATAGTCTGTTCAACAAATGGTGCTGGGAAAACTGGACAGCTACATGCAGACAAATGAAACTGGACCACTATCTTACACCATAAATAAAAATAAACTCAAAATGGATTAAAGACTTAATTGTGAGACCTAAAATCACAAACATAAACAAGCACTAATTTCTCTGCCGTCAACAATAGCAACATTTTTCTGGATATGACTTCTCAAACAAGGAAAACAAAAGCAACACTAAACTATTGGGACTACTTCAAAATAAATCATACAGCAAAGAAAACCATCAAGAAAACAAAAGAGTGGTGTACTAAATGGGAGGATGTTATTTGCAAATGATATATATGACAAGAGGTTAATATCCAAACAATATAAATTACACAACTCAACAATGAACAATAAACAAACAAAAAACTGATTTAAAAAAAGGCAGAAGACCTCAATAGACATTTTTCTAAAGAAGACACCCAGATGGCCAACATACATATGAAAATACGCTCAACATTACTAATCATCAGGGAAATACAAATCAAAACCACAATGAGGTATCACCTTAATCCTGTCAAGAGATAAGAAATAACAAGTGTTGGTGAGGACATGGAGGGAAAAAAAAGAAAAATAGTCATGCACTGGTGATGTTTTCCGTAGCCACTGCGTAAAACAGTATGGAAGCTTCTCAAAAAAATAAAAATAGAAATATGTATGATTCAATAATTTGACTACAGGGTATTTATTCAAAGAAAACAAGAACACTAATTTTAAAACAGGCATGCACCCCTATGTTTATTGCAGAATTATTTACAATAGCTAAGATATAACAGTAACCCAAGTGAGCTATGATAGACATATGAATAAAGGAGATACATAGATATAGATGTAGATATAGAGAGATATAGATATAGATATAGATATAATGGAATATTACTTAGCCATGAAAAGGATGAGATCTTGTCATTTGTGACAACATGAATGGACCTAGAGGGTATTAAACTAAGTGAAATAAGTCAGACATAGAAAAACAAATGCTACATTATTTCACTCATATGGGGAATCTAAAAACAAAGGAATAAACAAACAAACACATAGCAGAATCTGATAAACTGATGATTGCCAGAGGGAAGGAAGTGGGGGGATAAACGAAAATGGGTAAATGGGAGTGGGAGATACAGCATATGGAATATAGTTAATGATATTGTAATAGTGATGTATAGTGACATATGGTAGGTTACCATAGCATAACTTATAGAGAAGTTGAATCACTATGTCCTATATCTGAAATGAATATAACACTATATGTCAAGTATACTCAAATAAAAACAATTATATAAAAAAAAGGTTTTTCTCTCCAAAATGTTAAATGTTCAAATAAACAATAAATAAATAAATAAATAAATAAATAAATATGGTGATGTGTTAATTAACGAGATGCACACATTAGTAGACGTATATGTTACAACGTACACATGAATCAAATCACTTTAAAGTACACTTTAAAAATCTTATAATTTTATACATTAATTTTACCTCAATAAAAGTGAAAAAAATGGTTGTGAAAGTTCACTTTTCCACCAGCAATATGTGCATTTATTCCCTGCATCCCAGGCAGCAATTGCTGTTACAAGCTTTTAAATTTTTTGTGTAAATTTAAGGGATATAAGGTATTAACTCATTACAAATTACATTGTGACAACTAGTGAGTCTGAATATCTTCTCATATTTATTTTCCATCTGAAAGTGTTTCCTTTGGTTTGCTTTTGATATGATTTGCATTGCATGCTTTGTCCCTTCTTGGCATTTTTTTTCCGTCTTGGCATTTGTTAAGAGCTCTTTGCTATGATGGACATTAATCTACCGTCTGTCCTCCATGTTTCAAATATATTTTTTCCAAGCACTTCTATTCTCAAAACAGATAGGAATGTGTGAAATAACACCTCTAAATCTTGACATATTCTGTTTGTAAATCTAACATTCAACATGTACCCTAAAAAGGAACACCCCTGTCTGGCATGAAATTCCAAAAAGGGGAGAGCTAGAATACCATCAAGAAAATGTTCGTACTTTCCCTCCTGTTTGAAAATACTATTAGACAAAAGGAATGAAATGGTAACAGTGCAGAAGATATTTCAAATTTCTTATTTGTTTTCAAGGAGATAGCCGTTAGGAAAGAAGACATAGAACCTTGAAAAAAAGAGGCTAACAGTCCTCTGTTGCTATGAAACCAACTGGAATTCAGAGGGAAACACAGAAATTCAGAAGATAAATTACAAGTTATGTTGGTATCTGGTCTAGTGTCCGCTACTTTATCTTTCAAACTTTCCAGAGTACTTTAAGCTCCTTTCCAAAGAATGTGCTGCTCTCCTACTTTAAACAGAGAAAACTATTTAGATTGGCAAAGTGACTTTGTTAAGCATATGTCATTGTACATTTGTCATCTCAATTTGCATAAATACCAAATTAATACTACCAATCAGTAGGTCTGTGGCGGTGAAAGGCATTACTTCCGTGTAAGAACTATTTTATTTAAAATTTTTTAATGTTTTATTTATTTTTGAAAGACAGAGAGAGACAGTGTGAGCAGGGAGGGTCAGAGAGAGAGGGAGACACAGAATCGGAAGCAGGCTCCAGGCTCTGAGCTGTCAGCACAGAGCCAATGTGGGGCTCGAACCCATGAACCGTGAGATCATGACCTGCGCTGAAGTTGGGTGCTCAACCAACTGAGCCACCTAGGTGCCCCATAAGAACTATTTTAAATGAAGCTAATTTATACAAAGATAGAGTAGGTTATTAAATGGTTTAGTGTATTTTAATTATAGTGGTTTAGTGTATTTTAATTATATATACATATAAATATACACTTATGTATGTATATGCAAGCACACATAAATGTACATGTATAAAATATCCCACTTGATTATGAAAACTTGACCATGCAGTAGGTTAAGATGGGAATTAAAAGCATAATTTCAAAATAGAGGACAGATACTTAAGCTCAAAGAGGTGACTATTATGAAAAGTGAAAGAGTGAATGAGTAGTAGTCTCAGTCAATGTCCAGACTTCTGTTAACTGATTCTGCATCCTAACCATTAAAAATCATCAAGTTACAGTATGAATATGGGATTGAAAGTATTTCCTAAATTACAAATGAAATGGTATTTCTTTTCTCTGTATCTTTAAGAGAAATATTTCATAAAATTTCATGATATTAATATTTGTTATTCATCTACCCAGAATAGACATTTCTTATTGCAGTGATTCAGTGCTGGTACTTGGGTTCCTCAGGTCTTTAGGTAGAGATGTGGTTAAATTTGCCTTTTCCATAAAGAATGACACAATTTGGTTACTATTTTCTTGCCAATTTATACTTCTACCTCAGTCCTGAGCTTACTTTTTGTTTATCTCTTTAATTTAGCCTGTTACCATTAAAAATTAACATAGCTAAGAAAGGAAAAATACCACCAATAAAGTTATCATAATATCTCTAAAAAGGAAATGCTTTTTCTTTTTGTGTTTGTTTTCCTTTATTTCCACTAGCTTCTACTAAGTTCAGGCTCTGGCATCAGATAACCAGGACTAAATTCCTGATTATATAATTTATTTGTCAGGTGATAGTGGCTAAGATATTTAACCCCTCTAATTTTTTATTTCATCATTCACAAAAATTCATGGGATACGCCGTATTAAGGTCTCAAATGGGTGCAACAAACATATCCAATTAGCTGTATTATTCCCAGGTGCACGTGCTGTGACTGCCATTAGTGCTGCTGGAATTCATGGTGCTTTTCTCTTGGTTGAAGCCTAGATAGTTAATGTCTGATATATATATAGACATTATATATATAATATGACATTATATATATTATATATATTGTTTTGACCTTCTCTCTCATTTAAAAGTTTGTTTATTAAATGGATCAATATTAATCACAGTCGCTTTTAGCTAATACTACAAAAAGCTATTAAGATGTCCATGACAGTACTCTTGTGTGCCTCTAAGGTCAATTGTGAGCCTTTTAAAATTTCCCTTTAATATGTTAAGAGACTTAAGTATCCAGACTTTAGCATATTATTAGAGTTTTTTTATCAATAGCTTTTGTTTAAGCCCTTATTATGCCAGTAATGGATCATAAAGCATGGGATGAACTCATGGAGAGTTATAAGGAATCCCATAATTTGATCTTCCTATAACCATTGTGCAGTGTGGATTTGAAACTCATTTTAGAGATTTTTGGAATGCATAATTACTATGAAGAAATGCTGTTCCACCAATCTAAGCTCATTTCACAAATGAGTCTATTTTGGACTGCCAGTAAATTTTGGAAATGCAGAATGATTTCATCATGATTAGGATTTCTGGAAGTCATTTGCCTATCATAAAATTGAAAAAGAGCATATAATTATGCTCTTCTGAGGGACATTAGATTATTATGTACAATTGTACCCATGAAATTCATTATAATCCCTCCATCACAATAGACTATGAGAATACTGTCTTCTCTCAAATAATACAAACTATATTTTAATTGTAATTATTATACTTAATTTGCCTTTTTTGAAACAACTTTATAAACAAAAATAGTTTTTGATAGTTGAGTACTATATATTTCCCCTAAATTAGAAGTTTTAATTTTGTTTCTGCAAGTTATAGCAAATTGGGGAACAAAAATGAAGGAAGATAAATATATTTTTAAATGTCTGAGGAAAAGGAATAGAGGGAGGTAAATATGAAACATGGATGACAGACAGTACGTTAATGTCTATCATATGCAAAGAGCTCTTAACAAATGCCAAGAAGGAAAAAAAATGCCAAGAAGGAGACAAAGCAAACAATGCAAATCATATCAAAAGCAAATCAAAAAACACATTCAAGTGGAAAATAAATATGAGAAGATATTCAGACTTACTAGTTGTCAGAATGTAACATATTTATAATGAGTTAATAATTTATATCCCTTAATCTTTAAAAAATAAAAAAAACCTTAAAAACCTGTAACAGCAATTGCTGCCTGGGATGCAGAGGAAAAATGCACATATTGTTGGTGGAAAAGTGAATTTTCACAATTTTTCACTTTTATTGACGTATAACTGACAAATAAAATTATAAGATATTTAAGTGTATATAGGTGCTTGAATAAATATGAACATTGTAACATATAGATCTAGTAATGTATACATATAGTTAATTAACACTCATTTATTTATTTATTTATGAGAACATTTAACATTTTGGTGAAAACAGTTATATATATATATATATTTTTTTTTTTGAGAGAGAGAGAGAGACAGAGACAGAGATAGAGACAAAGAGAAAGGGAGAGAGAGAATCCTAAGCTGGCTCTACGCTGAGAGTGCGGAGCTCAAAGCGGGAATTGAACCCCTGAACTGCAAGATCATGACCTAAGTCAAAACTAAGTGTCAGACACTTAACCAACTGAGCCACCCAGGTGCCCCTATATATTTTTTTATTTAAGTATTGTTGACATACTGTGTTACATTAGTTTCAGATGTGCAACATGGTGAGTCAACTTCTCTATAATTTATGCTAGGTTAACCTACCATCTGTCACCATACATCACTATTACAATATCATTAACTAATTAACTATATTCCATATGCTGTATCTCCCACCCCCTTCACCTATTTTTGCTCATCCCCCCCCCCCAACTCTATTCCCTCTGGCAACCATAAGTTTATTCTCTGTATTTACAGGTTGGAATCTGCTATATGTTTATTATTCCATTGTTTTTAGTTTCCCCATATGAGTGAAATCATGTAGCATTTGTTTTTCAGTGTCTGACTTATTTCACTCAGAGTAATATCCTCTAGGTCCATCCATAGTGTCACAAATGGCAAGATCTCATCCTTTTGTACAGCTAAGTAATATTCCATTATATGCATACATACCCATCTTTTTTATTCATACGTCTATCAAGGCATACTTGATACTTGTTTTTATATCTTAGCTATTGTAAATAATGCTGCACTAAACATAGGGATTCACGTATCTTTTTAAATCAGTGTTCTTATTTTCTTTGGATAAATACTTGGTAGTGGAATTATTGAATCATATAATACTTCTATTTTTCTTTTATTGAGGAGCTTCCACACTGTTTTCCACAGTGGCTGTCCCAATTTACATTTTCAATAACAGTGTATGACTATTTTTCTTCTGGTACTGCACAACTTAGCTACATGTTCAAGTATCATAGCTACAAAAAGGAGGTGATCTGCTTTAAACATATTGGAGTTAGTGTGAATAAGAAACGGCACTCTTGTATGGTCTTAGGAACATGACTTTTAGATTTGGATCTTATTGTCCGAGAAAAAAAAGACAAAAAGTAAATGGTGTCTCAAAAGACATCAACAAAAGTGGAAAAAAAAACAATTCCAATTAAATAATTACAGCTTAAATTTTTTAATTTAATTTCTGATAACTGCTTAAAGAAAAGCTTGGTATTGTAAAGTAGTAGAATATATAATAATTTTGTGCAAATATAAAACATACATACATAGAACATTAAATTTTTTTATGCATTGAAGAGAGTATATTTTAGTTACAGCCTAAATACTCAAGGGTGACAAAATCAACTTCTGACTATAAAAATAATCAAGATTAGCTAAAAATAAATAAACATATATGTAGGAAGAGTAAACTAGTCATCTCTCCACAGTGTCTGCCTTTATTACACCCCAAATTTATAAGTTATTTTCTTATCACTTGTATAACGGAAACACATTTTTTTAAAGAAAGATTATTCTATCAAAGAATCCCATTATAATTTTGGATACTGTGGAGTATTCCACCATAGAGAGACAACAAACACTCCATAATAATGGAGTTTTGATTTCACCCTTTGTATGAATAAAAATGAAATAGGACATTTTTAAGATATTTTGAAAAAAAATTATGCAAGGAATATCTCTATTTTGAAAAGAGAAACTCAATTTTTAAAATGCATGATACCTACAAAAGAGTATCAAATCTTTTCTAAACATTTGGAGTTATATCAAAGAAAAAACAATTTTTATTTATTTTATAAATTATGTAAACTTACTTAAGAGCATAGTCACAATAAGAACTATTAATAGTAAGAACTACTTTAGCAATTACATTTAATTTGTTTTTTTTAAATTTTAAGTTAGGGATTTTACTGAAACAGCTCTCTGTCTACGCTGCTCACAATTTAGATATATCCAATAAAGAATTAACACAAGGCAGAACATGCTACAGATCAAAATTAGAGCAAGTTCTTTTCTTTTGTTTAAAGTTCATTTATTTATATATTAGAGAGAGAGAGAGAGAGAGAGAGAGAGAGCATAAGCATGAGTGGGGATGGAGCAGAGAGAGAAGGAGAGAGAGAATCCCAAGTAGGTGCCACACTGTCAGCACGGAGTCTGATGTGGGGCTCAAACTCATGAACCGTGAGATCATGACCTTAGCTGAAATCAAGAGCTGGACCCTTTACCAACTGAGCCACCCAGGAGCCCTACAGATTCTTTTCTAAGCAAGACACTGAAGACTGCAAAACAGACATGTCACCTAGGCAAATATATAACTGATAGAGAGTCTTTAATGAAGAAATGAAAAACAGCATTTTTAACAGAGGAAATTTTATGCAAGAAGAATAACACTTATTCGTATAATGAACAAAAGCTTCTTGAACATTTATATGTCATGTGCTAATAAAAGAGAGACACAGGTGGATCTAACTTGCCAAAGGAAATTAGGGCAGGTTTATCCTAGAAATCTGAAAGAGATTAGAAGTAGGTTGGGAGGAGAGGAATGGTAATCCTAGGCAGACAGAAAACCTTGTCTAAAGGCTTTAAGGTAGAAAAGACCTTGGTATGTATGAGAGACTGATAAACCAACACTAGCTGAAGTATATTGTGATGATGGAAATTAGTGTATAAGATGAGGATAGTATGAAGGAAATGACAGAAACTATAGGATCATCTAAGCCAAGATAAACCACAGTTAAGCCCTTATTCATTTGTCTATAAATTAATTATAAGAGGAAAAATAGGATTATGAAAATTTTGTTCACTGTAAACCCAACAACTTGCTAGAAGTATATTTCCTGCTCTATAGTCACTGTTGTGTCTACTATGTCAATAGTAGTCTCACTGTTTCCTAAACCACATACCCTCCTATTTCTTGATTCCATCTTTCCTTTTACTAGTAATTTTCTTAGTAAAGGTATTTTGCATGTTTTGGGCCTTTGCATGTATAAATATATTTATTCCATTCCCACATTGACAGTTTATCTGAGTATAGAATTCTAGGTTAATTTTAATATTCCCTTAGAGCTTTAAATTTCTTGTCCATTGTCTTCTAGAATCTAGCTTTCTCATGAGAAATCTAGTGGTAAAATTGTCTTCATTCTTTTTCAGGTGACTAAGTTTTCCCTTTCATGGAATTTTCTTGCAGAAATAATTGGGTACAGTAACATTTACTAATATGAGAAAATAGAGGGACAGATTTTAGATGAACAATTACATACTGAGTATTAGTGAAAACCGAGGTTATTTTTCTATCTTCTTTAAGATAGAAATGCCTACACAAGGCACACAGTGATAGAACAAATAAGGATACATCTACTTTTACCTTTACAAATAAGTATGTTTGCTAAAGTGAACAAAAATACCATGATAATTAAAGCGATATATTATTCTTTCTTCCAATCTGGATTTTATAACTGAATGAAAAGGGTCAATGAACACAGGAAAAGGATGATCGCTGATAGTTTCAGAATCATATTTTCTCATAAAGAAAGAACTAAGAATACCTTAGATGTGAAAATTTCAATCAGTCAAACAATGTCTGTTCATCCTCGGAAGCTTGGCAAGAATCCACACTGCCTCTCAAATACCTGAGGCGCATATGAGTGATTTTTGAGAACTAAAGGTCTGGGAACATTATGATCCATGTGTACAGAAACAGGTTGTTTGGTCCTTAGTTAAAACAGCTGGAATTTATTTCGTTGAAATGTATGCCAGGCATTTTATGCTGGCAGAATCTGTTCTGCTTCATATGTGAAGGTTGCTAGTTCTTTTTTTCTTTCTTTTACTTTAAAAACAAGTAAGTCTGTAACACCTGGTAGCTGTCATGTCAAACTCAAGTACTGCAAGTGACGGCATTGTCCATATCTGGGGATCTGTTGCACAAAGTCATGGGGATTCTTTGTTCCTAATTATCTCCAAGTGATGCATGTCTTTCCAGAGTTAGCACTAAGTATCAGAAATGAAGACAATGTTTTTTAGAGTTTCTTCCTCCAATATAATCCACAAAACAATGCTAGTCAAAACACACACACACACACACACACACACACACACATACACAAATAGAGAAGAATATAGAACACTAACTTCTCACAAAATTTACCATTTCTAAGACTGCTGTGTTTTCACTGATGAGAATTTATAATATGTGGTACACAAAGGATTAAACAATTCTTTAAATGAGATTCAAATAATAACCATGAACATCTTCTAAAGTAGAGATGAGCACTCAGACCCACAGTATGGGTTAATTATATCATGGAAAAGCAAATTTTCATAACAAATTCCATTGCTTTCCTGATCCCTATCCTCTTTCCTTATCCATTCAATACTCTGATGCCAGCTAAAATTTTTTCAAATAATATTTTAAAAATATGTGTCTCACCAGTTCAAATATCTTTAGGAAGTGCCCCGAAAAAGCCCAAAAGAAGTAATGAAAAGCTCTCAGGAATCTGGCTCCATGTTGGGTTCCTAACATCATATCCTTCTATGAATTGTTTCTTCCAACACAATACATCAGTTTGTTCTGAGCATATATGTTTTGTCTTCTGTTAAAAAAAACAACTGGGTCTTTTCATTCTACTTGACTACGCTATTTTGTTTCAAACAGGATCTATTACTCTCCTGGCCCCTTCCTTTTCTTTCTTTGGATTCTAAATTATAATAATTTCAGATATGACTTTGGATTATGTCCTTCCCCATAATTCACACTCAGTCTAGAGTATGTAGTGCAGGACATCAGCTATTTATGGTGAGTCGAATCATCAGTTCATTTGGCTCTTTGTTGAACATTATTGTTTGAGTATTAGTGTATTAGCTATACCACAAAATTAATGATTCTAAAAAAACAAACTTTCTTTTTATGAAAGGACTAAAGTAAATGACCAACTGAAATATCTTGGACATAGGAAGTATTATACTACTATTTTTTAAATGTTCTTTAAATTTATTATTATTATTATTATTATTTGCTTAGGATAGTCTTACACAGAGTCTTTATGTCTACTATTGTCCTAGATAACCACAGACCCATAACCATGATCAAGTAATATTTAATTATTTAAGCCTTGATTTTCTCACTGTAAATTTGTATTTCTCTCTCATTCCTTTCTCCACAATAAATTTAACCTGCATCAAAGAATCAAACATAAAAGTTGACACCATGAAATACTAGAAAAAAAAACTAGAGTGTTTTGTTTTATTTTGTTTAATCTTGAAGTAAAGCAGGTCTTTGTATGTATGACAACAGATAAAGAAGACAAAGTAATTCGAATACATAGTTTACAAAATTTAAAGTACGAATAACCTTCAGCACAGTAATTTACTTGAATAATTGTGCTTAGAGATACTATTGCTCAAATGCACATGTGTGAATGTATGTGTATATATGTATATCATATATACAGACATATAAATGTATACAGACATATAAATTATATATAAATTATATGTGCATATTATATAAATTATATATATACATATTATATATACATACATATACACATTTATAATTCTATGTTTAAGAATTTTCTTTATAGACACAATTACTCAGGTGTATATATAAATATTATATATGTACACAATTATATACTTATAAATAGATATACATGTGTGTATGTTCATATGTATGTATACACAAATACACATTTTTCTACCATTTTAAAGTTTTATTTATGTTTTTTTTTTTTTTTTAGTAATCAATACACTCTATGTGGGGCTCAAACTCACTACTCCGGAATCAAGAGTTGCATACTCTTCTGACTGAGCCGCCAGACACCCCTGTACCATTTTAAAAAGAAACAGTAACCAAATGGAAATAGCCTAAATTCCCAAGAAAAAGGGAACAGTGAAACATAATTTTACTATTTCTATTCAGAAGGCTATTATACAGTTATGAGAAAGAACAACGTTAGGGCACCTGGGTGGCTCAGTTGGTTAAGCCTCTGACTCTTGATTTCAGCTCAGGTCATGATCTTACAGTTCAGGGAGACTAATCCCCATGTCACGTTCTGCGCTGATAGTCAGGAGGCTGGTTGGGATTCTCTCTCTTGCCCTCTCCTTGCCTCTCCCCCACTCATGCTCGCTCTCTCAAAATAAATAAATGAACAGAAAGGAAGGAAGGAAGGAAGGAAGAAAGTAAGGAGAGAGAGAGAGAGAGAGAGAGAGAGAGAGAGAGAGAGAGAAAGAAAGAAAGAAAGAAAGAAAGAAAGAAAGAAAGAAAGAAAGAAGACAATGTGCTGATATTGGAGAGATGGCCAGAACAAATAATAAAGAAAAACAGAAGGTCATACCTCATATAACTTTTGCATAAAACTAGATCCCATTTTGTCCTTAAAGGATATCAAAAGGATTTTGATGTGAAACTAAGAAATTATCATTTTTTAAAGCTATGGGTATCCTTAAAAGTAGACTGCTTAGAATTCATTGATCAACAACCTTTCAGGTAGACTTCTGAACAGCACCAGTTGGGGTCTCTCTATCCTCTTCCTGACCACAGAAATATATATCAATCCCATCTTTCCCTGCATTCCCTTAGTGAAGCATTACTCTCATGATATCTACAATTTCATTTGACATTGTTATTTTAACAAGAAACATAATATAGAATCTATAAAATAAACTAAGAATTAAAAAAAGGGAAAATATGCAAGCACACAGTTGTCTTATGTTTCCTAATCCAATAATGTTGGAAAATCAAGTCAAGAATACATGATAATCTTTGTTCCATTATAATTAATTATTATTTATAATATTTTGGTCTTTATTCATCACACTTAATGTGAATAATAAGTTATTTCAATAATGTGGAATCAAGGTATAATTTTAAGAAATTCACTCTATTCACTTATTTTTTTTTTAACCTTTTGCGAATTGAGTGTAGTCTTGGCTAAGGAACATGAGCTACTTTTCTGAACCTCTCATTTAAAACATAGTCTCCTTTCATTATATATTCTTTATGAGTACCTCAGGAAACAATATGTCATCTTTCATTTATAGAGGATTCAAATGAGCAATGTTTCATTTCTTTACTATATATTTCTTTACTGTAAATGAAATGTAATGGAAATTTATTACACCAGTAATAAGCTTTAGACATTTAACAAGGACAATCTATACTGCTCGTGCACATAGAGGAAATGAATTCTCCTTGTTGTGTCAAAACTTGCAACTGGCCCTCTTAGCCTGGCTGGAAAACTTCTTATGGATGGAGTACCTTTCAACTGATGTTAACTCTATGATGTAATTGTCAAGTAGCAAATAAACTAAAACACTGAAATGTATTCATTCTTTTACTATAATGCTTATTTAATATTTTTGAGAAAGAGAGAGAGAGACAGAGAGAGAGAGACAGAGAGGGAGCACATCCTAGCAGGAGAGGGGCAGAGAGAGAGAGAGCGAGACAGTGGATCTGAAGCAAGCTCCACAATGACAGCAGAGAGCATGATATGTGGCTCCAATCATGAACCCTGAGATCATGACCTGAGCTGAAGTTGAATGTGTAACCTACTGAGTCACCCAGGTGTTGCAATTTGTTTTTTTAATTACAAAAGTAATATATTTTAATTATAAATATGGTATGTTTACAAGTAGCTTAAGAAACATTTTTTTTTTTTCATTTTCACTCTTCAGAGATATGGCTACTACATATATATATATTTTACAAAAATGGATTCATTGTAAAAATAATGTTCTAAAATTTCTCTTTAGTTAATAATATTCAGTTATTGTTTACTAAACTAAAAGTGATAACTTTTAACAAATATTGTATGACTTATATATAGAATCTTTAAAAAGTCAAACATAAAGAAATTGAGTGGAGGTTACCAGGAGCTGGGGATGGGGGAAATAGGGAGATATTAGGGTAAATCCTCCACTTATAAGTCTAACAATTTCTGGGGATCTAATGTACAGTGCGGCAATTATAGCTAATAATACTGTGTTATATACTTGAAAGTTGCTAGGAGAGAGATGAGTTTAAGGTTCTCATCACAAAAAAGAAATGGTGGTTATGTATGGTGATGGAGGTGTTAGCTAATGCTATGGTGGTGGTCATTTTGCAATATACAAATGTATGAAATCAACAGGTTGTATACCTTACACTTACACAATGTTATATGTCAATTAGATCTCAATGAAGTTGGGGAAAATGGTAATTTTAATTTCTATTAAATACATTTTAAAAAAGAAAAAGATTAAGGTACTTAAAATACACATATTTTAAAATATGTACACAAATCTTTCTCCGTGAGTCATCTTTCATTTCATTTTCATACAAAATACAGCAAAGAATCACAGAAGTGTTAAAATAGATTTTAAAAAAGAAGGAAATTGAAAAGTTGACTGGAAGAAGAAAAGCAAAAAAGTAGAAAGATAGGGTAATTGATTAAGAAAAGATAGGTGTTAAAACAATGGTGAAATTAAAACACAATTAAAAATAAATAAAATAAAATCTCTCAGCAGGAAAATGGCTTTTATTTCTAGTCCCCCAAATTTAGTTTCCTCTAGCTACATTTGAAATTTCTAAGCAGGTAAGTGCAGGGCAGAGCTGGGAGGGCAAAGGTTCTTTAATGACTCCTGCTCCCCAGAGACAGCCCTAAATCTGTAGATCACAGGTGAGGCCAATAGCCTGGCTCTGAGCAAAGGAATGTTTGAGGGGGGGGGTTGGGGGGAGTGTATAATTCAAATATGAAAAATATTCTGATTTGGGGAAGTAGTGATTTTGACAGGGAGTGGAAATCAGTCATTGTATTTTACACACATTAACTTTTGAGACACCTTTAGGACAACCAAGTGGAATATCTAGAAAGAAGGTATATATTGGAATCTACAACTTTAGACTAAAATGTAAATTCCAGATAACCACCATTCTATGTTATGTAATAATAATGCTGTAAAATAACTATTTCATGCCAAATCAGCTTGTTAAAATGATATTTTTCAATGAGGGAAATTTAGTATTTTAAGCACTTTGATATCTTCATTTTATGAAAATTGTCTTATATATTGAAGCATTTTTAGCTTGTCTGGTCCCAGCTCACTAAACATTAATCATGTCCATCCAGTCTTGTGACAACCAAACATCACATTCAGATACACATATTTTCATGTGTCCCTTAAAAGGGGTGCCTTGCCCACCTCCAACCCTTGTGCATTAAACAAAGTCCAAAATAATTCTTTAATACAAGATTTCAAAGGTTTAATACATTCATGTATATTGTGATTTCCCAAGAGGATGGTATGTAGGTTGAATTTGCAAAATGTATTCGTCATTGAATACCTATTTTTTTGCAGTCTACTAGTGAGCTGTAATCAATAGTTTGGGGATCACTAATTTATGGCTGAGAACTTGAACCCCTCAATCAGACATTAAGTTGGTTGTGTAAAGAAAAGAACTACTTACTACTTTACTCTTAGTTTTAGTTTGCTATGGGATTCTAGAATACTTCTTAAAAAATAAAACAATGGATTAAACCGCAAAAAATAATAATATAAACTGTGTAATTAAAAAAATATATATCTTATACCCCCTCCATTCCAACAATCATCTCACACCACAGAGATAATTCTATTAACAGTTTGAGGTTAATTTGTCCAGATATTTACAGAATCCCTTCTTTACCTCTATTGAGATCAACCTTCCCACTTGATTTTAAGAAATATGATAACCTTTAACTTCACATCTGTCAGAACCTATCAACGTAGCCCCTGCCTGACCGACTGTTAAATCAAATGGCTTTAAATCAGAAAAATGGTACTTGCCATCATATTAACCCCTTGGCAGTAGTAATCAAAAGCTCAGTTTAGAGTAACAAAATTTATGGTGTATTTTCTAAAAAATACAGTCTCTTTTTCTTGGTTATATTAAACCAAGTCTTTTCATTGTCACCCTGAGAAAATCACATATCTTAATTATAATGATCCCTGTGGTCTAGGCTTACAGAGCTATGCTTTGCATGGTGACGCTCTATGATGGAGAGAAATATCCAACAACATTGTACATTTACTCTAAGAATGTCATTATTCTCCACATTAAGATACACCATATTCTTAAATAGGCTAAAGGATGAATTCTTTCTTTGGACTCAGTTCCAGAAATAATTGTGCTTCTCTTAATCAATTCATCTTTATTTTTTTATTTTTTCCTTATGTTTGACTCTCATAATATTTTTTTTTGAAGTGGAGGGTCCTACACCTAAAATAAAACTTTGTTTCAGGTTCTGGAATGTTTAGAACTAATCTCCTGGCCTAATTTCAGAATGATGAGGCTCTTGTGGCACATTTGCAGTACACTAATTGGAATGCTAATTTTATCTCAAGTTCTATCCCTGACTTTATTGTGACCTTGGTGCCTCACCTCTTTTGTCTTACTATTCTGTTGATACACTTTGGTATTTCTTATATACTAAAAAATTTTTTAAACTTTCTTCAAACAAGCTTCACATACGTTTGTACATACACATACATGCATATGAGGTTTGTTGTGGCCTAGTAATCATGAAAAAAATCTTGAAATATTTTTCACCTCTCTCTTCCTCTTTATGCTCTCAGGATAATTAAGGATTTTTAGTTCCAGTACAGTTTTCTATGAACTTCACATTTGTTCAATTTAATACAAGCTCTTTGGTTTCCTACTTTGCACAAGACACTAAAAATAATAATAAGTGAACTAATATCGTCTACTCTTCCGTTTGCTAATTTTCATCATCATTTATTCATTTGAATGTCAGTACTCTGAAGTTAGATAACAATTATTTTAAAGATGAGTCTGGAGAGATAAAATGATTAATATTAAATTATTAAATTAAATAATTTTAATTATTAATTTAATTAATTAATTTTAAATTATTAAATTAAATAATTTAAGTAGAAATTCATGCAGCTATTCAGATATTTCATGTTTAAGGCTCATACAAATATTTCTCTTTAAATCACTGCAAGGAATGGTAAAAGGTGCTTCAAATAAACATATGAAATGTTTAGTTATTTTTAACTATAATAAAAGATGGGATAAAAGTGGCTTAAAAGTAAAACATTGTGCTTTGGGTATTCAAGCTTCATGCTGGAAGAAACAAGGAAGGATTCATGGAAAAATAAGTATTTGAGATGAAACTATATATTTTAACAAACAGGCAGAATAAGAAAAAACGGTTATAGCAAAATAAATTGCATGAGCAAAAATGCAGAGTGTGTTAAACATGTGACATTTTTGGTATAAAACGACTTACTTACTTTGCCTTATAGTTAGGACACATATAGAAAAGGCATACGAGTTAAGGCTAAGAAGACAATTGGGATCCTTCTATCATCCTGAATGGCAAGAATTGTCTCATTGCTGTTACCAGGCAATGAATTCTGCCTTTGTGCTTGGTTCAGATATTCTGGAGACACTATAGGAAAGGGTTCTAAAATAAGAATAAAGACAATCTCTTGTTTGTGGCCAAGAATTATAAAATAATGCTGGCATTCATCACACTGAAGTACCTTCAGGTATTTAAACAAATTCTAAAGGGTGCTTCCTCTTTCAGGATGGGACAACTAAACTCTCACTGCCTTGTTGGTATTTATGTAAGAATCTCAGGGCCTTAGAAGTCAACTCGAAAAGAAAGTAAATTGTCCCTATGCAGCTTTAATTGGACAATTATTTATTTCCTTATGTTCAGAGCAAACAACATGCATTTAACAGCATTTTTGAGTCATGAGCACTGATATTTAAGGTTCTGTTGTAGTAATATTTGAACTTTTGCCCAATTGCTAAAGAGGTTCTAAAAACATTTCTGCATCTCTAATAAGCTAACAATTAGACTGCTCATCTCATGTCCATGCTGCTTGATGTTTAGCCTGTTGCTTTCCAAATATGAAGGAATACAATGGAAGCAGCGTTTAAAATTAACAAGACAGAAGGTAGAATCAGGTCCCTCACTGACAATCTTCAGTCTTCTGAGACTTTATCTGTGTCCTGTACCCCAGACATGATCACACTGGCTGCCTCCCCCAGATATACCCTCACATACTGGCTTCAGGTTGGTTTCAGCCAAAAGGGGGGCACAAACAGGAGACTGAAGGACAAAGGAAAGGAGATGTTGGTGCATATCTTTCTACCTCCTTCTCTAACAGTGGTTACATCCCTCAAAGAAAACTCCAGCTGCATCCCCACAGTCAGCCTCTGCTCGTGGCTCCAGCTTTCTATGGACTCTGGTAACACTATTTCCACTTTCCCCTTGGCACCAAGGGATGGCTTCTAGCTGCCTCAACTATATCCATATTTCTTTAACCATCTCTTCATTAAAAACTCCTTACTTAAACCATCCTGCTAAGGCTCTAATTGATACAGGAAGAGTAGTTACAGTTTTCAGCATTTCTTATTCTATACCATTTACTTAATTAAAAGTTTAATTTTGTGTATTTGTATTTTCTTCTAGGGTTTGTCTGTCAGATAGAGTTTCAATATATGCTGCAAGTGAGCTGCTAAAAAAAATCAATATTATTTGACTCTCTTTCCTGGGAGATGAGAGGAACTACTAAGGGAAACTTTTACCTAGACAATTGGTTCCAAGCCACCTGCAGCAGCCGCAGCATCTGGGGACTAGTTAAAAAAGCAAATTCTTGGGGGAGGAGGAGTTAAGATGGTGGAGCAGTATGGGGACCCTGATCTTTTCTTGTCTCTGAAACACAGGTAGGTCAACATCAAACCATTTAGAGCACCTAGGATATTGATCTGAGGAATAATGCAACAATATGCATAATTGGAGCCAGAGAATGTGGCAGGCACACACAGCAGAGAGGTGAATTGAGGGAGAGAAAAGCTGTGGAGCCACTGAGGGTATGGAGCCGTTTTTGCAGAGAGAGGACAGAGAAAAAGAGAAAGAGGGGAGAGTGTAGTGCACTGAGAAGGTGCAAGAAAAGCACTCCTCCTGAAAGTAGCTGCAGAGAAAGAGAAAGAGTGAAAACACAAAGAACAGACAAAAAATCTGTTCCCCAAACCAATGACGGGAGAAAGGAGAAGGTTTCAATAACCACCAGGATTCTATAAACAGTGGAGGACAGAGTAGGAAGTTTCTGAGCTCAGAGTCTGGCAGTGCTCTGGTGAGGCAGTAGGGTGAATCCCAAGGAGCACGCAGCCCAGTCTGAGGGGTCCATGTGCCACATGGGGAGAAGTGGAACCCCTGCTTGGAGTGTATTTGGTAGTAGCCAAAGGCCTCCCTGAGGGCAAAAGTCCCAGTGGACCCCGGAGAACAGCCATATCTACTGATACTGGAAAAAAGACATGGAGGGGAGCAAAATCTGGAGTGGGCTGTGCATTGTGATTTGCCATAAATTCTGGACCTCTGTCACTGCATAATCACATGAACGTTTTCTGGGACAAGCTGGCACCTAGCCATTGTTTAGCAAGACCCTCACCCAGGGAGTCAGTGAATGTCCAAGCCTCAGGGGTCTCTAAAGTGTGTGGTTTTGAAACACAGCCCCATTTGAAATAAGACTCTGGAGAAAGGTGCCACCTGGCAGGCAGCTTGGACATTGAAGGGGTAGAGACAGAAAGTGAACTAAAGCCTGAGAAAAGAAGGGGTGCTTGATCCTAGGTCTGTGAGGGTGTGTGTTTTATGCACCAGAGACTAGGGATCTGGGTGAAGCCGTTTTCACTTCTAACATGCACGCACATGTGCATGCCTGCAACACATAGATGGACCCCAGTAAGCCAAGCAGTGGCACCGGGTGGAGAAGAAAGCCATTACACCAAGCCACTCCGACTAGAGCCTTCCAGGCACTTCCCCAAGAAGAGCAGCACAAATCGGTTCCACCTGTTTATTAGTCTACACACTAGAGTTTGCTGCAAAGTTTTAGTTCTAGGGGAAACTGTATATAACTTCATTTGGGTTTCATTCTGCTTGCTGGTTCCTTTTTTTGTTCAGTTTCTTTGGTTCTATTTTTGCTTAGGTTGTTTTCTTTTTTCTTTTTTCCCCTCTCTTTCTTAGAACACAAAGAGCAAACTCTTGTACTTTTAAAAATTTTTATCATATTTTTATTTTTTATTACTTGTTTTTTATTTAAAAATTTTTTAACCTTTTTTTCTTTTCCTTTCTCTTTTTTCCTTATTTTATCAAGCTTTCTCAACAAGCAGACCAAAACACACCTAGGAACTAGCTTCCTTTATTTGATTTTTTCTTTTGTTCTTAATTTTTAAAATTTAATTTATTTTATCAATCTTTATCTTCCTCCAAAATGAAAAGATGGAGGAATTTTCACCCCAAAGGAAAGAATAGAAAGAAATGATGGCCAGGGATTTAATCAACACAGATATAAGTAAGATATTAGAACTAGAATTTAAAACAATGATTATAAGAATACTAGCTGGGGTTGAAAAAAGCATAGAACACAGAAAACACCAGAGAATGCCTTTCTGCAGAGATGAAAAAAAAAAAACTAAAATCTATTCAGGCCAAAATTAATTGCATTCAATTGATTGCATTCAAGATGCAATCTTGAATGGCTGTCATGAAGGCAAGGATCGATGAAGCAGAGCAGTGAATCATTGAGACAGAAGATAAAGTTTTGGAAAATAATAAAGCAAAAAAAGGGAACCATGCAACCATTGTGACATAAAAATAGAGATCTCAGTGATTTATTAAGAAGGAATGGCATTTGAATCATAGGAGTCCCAGAAGATAAGAGAGAGAAAAAGGGGCAAAAGGTTTATGTGAGCAAATTATAGCTGAAAACTTCCCTAATCTGGATAAGGATACAGAAATCAAAATGTAAGAAGCACAGAGAACTCCCATTAGATTCAACAAAAACTGACCATCATCAAGGCATATAAAAATCAAATTCACAAAACACAGACCTGGAAAGAATTATGAAAACAGCAAGGGGAAAAAAATCCTTAACCTACAAGGGAAGACAGATCAGGTTTGCAGCAGATCTGTCCATAGAAACTTGGCAGTCCAGAAAGGAATGGCAGGATATATTCAATGTGCTGAATTGGAAAAATATGCAGCCAACAGTTGTTTATTCAGCAAGGCTGTCATTCAGAATGGAAGGAGAGATAACCTAGAAAAACAAAATCAAAAGGAGTTCATGACCACTAAACAAGCCTTTCAAGAAATTTTAAGGGAACTCTGTGAGTGGAGAAAAAGAAAATCAAAACAAAAGACCAAAAGCAACAAACACTAGAAAGGACCAAAGAACATCACCAGAAACACCAAATCTACAAGCAACACAATGGCATTAAATTCATCTTTCAATAATCACTCTAAATGTAAATGGTCTAAGTGATCCAATCAAAAGTTATAGGGTATCAGAATGAATAAAAAAACAAAAACAAAAAAATAAATAATACCCATCTATATGTTGCCTACATGAGACTCATTTTAGACCTAAAGACACCTGCAGATTGAAAGTGAGGGAATGGAGAACCATCCATCATGCCAATGGGTATAAAAAGAAAGCCAAAGTAGCCATACTTACATCAGGCAAAGTAGATTTTAAACTTTAACTGTAACAAGACTGTAACAAGAAGTGAAGAAGAGCATTATATCATAATCAAGGGGTCTATCAAACAAGAAGATCTAAAAATTATACATATTTATGCCCAACTTGAAAGCACCCAAATATATAAATCAGTTAATCACAAACATAAATAAACTCATTGGTAGTAATACCATAATAGTAGGGGACATTAACACCCCACTTAGAGCAATGGGCAAATCATCTAAGCAGAAATTCAATAAGGAAACAATGGCTTCAAATAACACACTGGACCAGATGGACATAACAGATTTATTCAAAACATTTCATCCGAAAGCAAAATACCCATTCTTCTCAAGTGCTCATGGAACATTCTCCAGAATATATCACATACTGGGTCACAAATTAGCCCTCAACAAGTACAAAAAGATCGAGATCATACTTTGCGTATTTTCAGACCACAATGCTATGAAAGTCAAAATCAACCAAAATATTGGAAAGATGAATACTTAGAGATTAAAGAACACCCTCTAAAGAGTTAATTGGTTAACCAAGGAATTAAAGAAGAAATTAAAAATTACATGGAGGCCAATGAAAAAGAAAAAAAAAAAAGAAAAAAATTCCAAAACCTTTGGTATAAAGCAAACATGGCCATAAGAGGGAAGTATATAGCAATCCAGGTCTCCCTAAAGAAGGAAGAAAAGTCTTAAATACACAACCTAAACTTCACCTAAAGGAGCTGGAAAATGAACAGTAAATGAAGCCCAAAATCAGCAGAAAAAGGGAAATGATAAAGATTAAAGCAGAAATCAATGATATTGAAATAACAAAAAGAAAAACAAAAAGCACAGTAGAACAGATCAATGAAACCAGGAGCTTGTTCTTTGAAAGTATTAACAAAATTGACAAACCCCTAACCAGACTGATCAAAGAGAAAAAGGAAAGGACCCAAATAAAATCATGAATGAAAGAGATATCACAACCAACACCACAGAAATACGAAGAATAAGACAATATTATGAGCAATTATATGTCAACAAACTGGGAAATCTGGAAGAAATAGACAAATTCCTAAAATATATAAACTACCGAAACTGAAACGAGAAGAAGTAGAATATTTGAACAGACCCATAACCAATAAAGAAATTGAATCAGTAATCAAAAATCTCCCAACAAACAAGAGCCCAGGGCCAGATGGCTTCCCAGGGGAATTTTACCAAACATTTAAAGATTTAATATCTATTCTTTAGAAACCATTCCAAGAAAATAGAAATGGAAGGAAAGCTTCCAAACTCATTCTATGAGACCAGCATTACCTTGATTCCAAAACCAGACAAAGACCCCACTGAAAAGGAGAATTACAGACCAATTTCCCTGAAGAACATGGACGTAAAAATTCTCAAAAAGATACTAGCAAACTTAATTCAACAATATGGGCTGCAGGGCTGGTTCAACATCCACAAATAATCAATGTGATAATCACATTAATTAAAAAAAAAGGATAAGAAACACATGATCCTCTCAATAGATGCAGAAAACGCATTTGACAAAAATACAGCATACTTTCTTGATAAAAACCCTCAAGAAAGTAGGGATAGAAGGAACATATCTCAAGGTCATATATGAAAGACCCACAGCTAATATCATTCTCAATGGGGAAAACTGGCAACTTTCCCCCTAAGATCAGAAACATGACAGGGAAGTCCACTCTCACCACTGTTGTTCAACATAGTGTTGGAATCCATAGCCTAAGCAATCAGACAACACAAAGAAATAAAAGGCATCCAAATCAGCAAGGGAAAAATCAAAGTTCACTTTTTGCAGATGACATGATACTCTACATGTAAATCCCAAAAGATTTCACCAAACAACTGCTAGAAGTGATATATGAATTCAGCAAAGTCACAGAATATAAAATCAATGTATAGAAATTGGCTTCATTTCTATACACAAATAATGAAGCAGCAGAAACAGAAATCAAAGGTTCAATCCCACTTACAGTTGCACCGAAAACCATGAAATATATAAGAATAAACCTAACCAATGAGGTAAAAGATCTGTACACTGAAATCTATAGAAAGCTTATGAAAGAAATTAAAGAAGATACAAAGAAACGGAAAAACATTCCATGCTTATGACTCAAAAGAATATTGCTAAAATGTTAATACTACCCAAAGTATTCTACAAATTCAATGCAATCCCTATCAAAGTAACACCAGCATTCTTCACAGAGCTAGAACAAACAATTCTAAAATTTGTATGGAACCAGAAAAGACTCCAAATACCCAAAACAATCCTGAAAAAGAAAACCAAAGCTGGAGGCATCATAATTCTGGACTTCACGTTCTATTACAAAGCTGTAATCATCAAAACAGTATATAATGACACAAAAACAGACACATAGATCAATGGCATAGAATAGAGAACCCAGAAATGGACCCACAAGTGTGTGACCAACTCATTTGCAACAAAGCAAGAAAGAGTATCCAATTGTAAGAGAGAGTCTCTTTAGCAAATGGTGTTGGAAAAACTGGACAGCAACATGAAAAAGAATGAACCTGGACCACTTTCTTACACCATACAAAAAATAAATAAAAATAATCTCAAAATGGATGAAAGACCTAAATGTAAGACAAGAAACCATAAAAATACTAAAGGATAGAGCAGGAAGCAACCTCTTTTACCTTGGCCACAACAACTTCTTACTAGACATATCTCCAGAGACAAGGGAAACAAAAGCAAAAATGAACTATTGGGACCTCATCAAGATAAGGAAACAATCAACAGAACTAAAAGGCAACCGACAGAATGGGAGAAGATATTTACCAATTACATATTAGATAAAGGGTTAGCATTCAAAATCTATAAAGAATTTATCAAACTCAACACCCAAAAAATAAATGTTCCAGTGAAGAAATGGACAAAACACATGAACAGACTTCCAAAGAAGAGATCCAGATGGCTAACAGACATGTGAAAAGATGCTCAACATCATTCATCATCAGGTTAATACAAATCAAAATTGCGGTAAGGTAACACCTCACACCTGTCAGAATGGGTAAAATTAACAACTCAGGAAACAACAGATATTGGCAAGGATGCAGAAAAATGGCAATGCTTTTGCACTGCTAGTGGGAATGCAAACTGGTGTAGCCACTTTGGAAAATGGTATGGAGGTTCCTAAAAAATTTAAATAGAGCTATCCTATTACCCAGCAATTGCACTACTAGGAATTTATCTAAAGGATAAAAAGTGATGATTCAAACGGGCTAATGCACCCCAATGTTTAAGGCAGCACTATCAACAATAGCCAAATTATGCAAAGAGCCCAAATGTCCATCGACTGACAAATGGATGAAGAAGATGTGGTACACACACACACACACACACACATACACACACACTGGAATATTACTCAGTGATCAAAAAGAATGAAATCTTGCCACTTGCAACAACTTGGATAAAGCTAGAATGCATTATGCCAAGAAAAATAAGTCAGAGAAAGATAAATATCATATGATTTCACTCATATGTGGAATTTAAGAAACAAAACAGATGAACATGGGGGAAGGAAAGGAAAAAAATAAGATAATTAAGCCAAGTAATCTGTGTTTCAAAATGCCTTCCAGGGAACTCTACTCTGCTAAAGTTTGAGTAATAGTTTGAGCTTTTAATTAAGCAACAATCCATGTTCTTTCCATTTCCTGTAAAGTAAAAATTTTCAGTATGTCCCTATTTCATGCAATAATATCCAGCTATTATTTTTTAAGTTTATTCATTTTTGAGAGAGAGAGAGGGAGAGAGAGAAGGGGAGAGAGAGGGAGAGAGAGAAGAACAAGCAGGGGAGGGACAGAGAGAGAGGAGACAGAGAATTCCAAGCAGGCTCTAGATTGTCAGTCCAGAGCCCAAGGCGGGGCTTGAACTCATGAACTGTGAGATCATGACCTGAGTTGAAATCAAGAGTTGGACGTCTAATTAACTGAGCCACCCAGGTGCCCCATATCCAGCTATTATTTCAAACATCTGGAAGTTAATTCTAACCTACCTTCTTGGTCTATAAGCCTTTATAATCCATCAAATTTAAATTTGTTATTCAAAATCTGATATGAATGGCACCTGTCTTCAAAATCTTTTCTGCTCTTCAAAAGCAAGATTCATCTTTCTTTTTCTTTCTTTTCTTTTTTTTTGAGGGGGGGGGATGTTGGTTGTGCTTCCTTAGCCACTGAAATATGTTTAGTTTTCTTTTTCTTTCTTTTTTTGGGTCTTTATTTGGTTTTCTTAGTCTCCACCAGACTGTTACTGAGAGTACACATGATGTCTCAATGCTCCTTGAATGCTTTCTAGCCTTATAGAATATAGTTGGGTTAGACATTATCCTAGCATAGGATATAAAAACACTGTTAATAATTGAAAACGCACATTAAAATATTCACTCATGAAGTAAAGTTCTTTGAAGAAATTTATAACATGTAAACAATATAAATAAAGGCGGGGGAATTAATGAAATTATAGTGTTAAAATAAGATAAGTAGTTATGCAAAAGTAGCACACATTTTCTTTTTTCTATTGCTAGACAATGCTTCATAACAAATAGTGGTCTAGAATATAATATATAAAGGTAGAATGAACTAAAAACTCACTGAGAAGACAAAATAACATCTAAAATAACATCTATAATACTTATAGTTTAGAAATAATCAGTGTTACTTAGAATACAACATTTATCAAGATTAAACAATATTAGAAGAAAAAGATCTATGTGACACAAGAATGAATTTGTGAGAGATAAATTTTTACAGCATGGATCTGTATGTTTTAATATTCATTTCATTTACATGATACTATACATTATCAAAATGCATCTATGCTGTAATGTAACCATTTAAAAATAATAGTACAAACGATCGTGGTATTTTAAATCCTTACAGAATTTACATAACTCCAAAAGAAGATGTAATTCTTAGAAAACTGAGTAATGGTAAAGGAAAAATAAGGCTTACATTATCCAAAACAAGAAGTGGTCAAAAAGACTTCGACAGCTCTAGATTTTTAAAAACCTCATGGAAACATATAGTTAAACCAAACAACATGAAACTTAGACTTTTTTTTATGTGAGAAGTTTGACATTTATTATAATTTTTACAGGAATTATTTCAAAATTCCAGGGAGCTCTCATTGAATGAGTATTTGCAAATCCTTATTACAAATCGTAACCAAAAGGGAAAAAAACATTTTGAAAATCAAATCCATTTATTAACTAAATATTTGTTGTCAAACACATGTATGTTCTGGTGCTACAGCAGGCTGAGTACATAAACTACTGTTTAGGAGTACAGTGCTGTCCAGGTAGGACAAATAGAGTATTTTAGGGCACTGTCAGAGGAAGAATTTATTCCATGATAACTTAATGCACTTGTACAGCTTAGGGTTGTAAACAGTTATGTGAAAAACTAATCACACATTTTATGACAAAGTCAAGTTCATCCAGGCAGTGACATCTGTAATAGTCCAACTTATTTTGTACACTGTCTATAAAAGAAGATTGCAGTAATGAACCAAGTCAAAGAGATCTGCACCTTTACCTTTTTCAGTAGAAACATATACTTAACATTTCTCATTTTCTCCAAAAGCAAAGGCAAGTATTTATGAGATATCTGATTAGTCAACACTTCAAAACTAACTAATCTTGAGATAAAAAAGTATGACCTTGATTAGACAATTCTTATAAACAACTGTGCTAAACAGATATAATAAAAACAGAAATATGTCTAACAGAATAACAAATAATCATAAAATAGACTTTCAGGATAGAATAATGTCTTACCTAGCTTTTGCATTTTACAGAAAAAGAAAAATGCCTCAGAGGGGTTAATTTGCTCCAAATATTCCTATTCGTTTTTTTTTCCCAGAGAAGCTGTACACTGAGGTTTGTACGTAAATTTTCTACTTTTTAACATACCCGACATGAACCAAAGACTATTAGTTTGAGACTTCAGCAAATCCTTCCTACTTTGATTTTCATTTATCCCATCTTCTAATCACCTTTACTCCTGAGGTTCAGAAGGTCACTTCCTTCCACAAAAAATGAATGACCAAGGATCTCTTTCATGAGTCTGCCTCCACGACTCTTAGTCTCCAGGGTGGCTCTCCCTTGGTACCTCTCCAGAGCTGTGCTGTCCAATAACCACATTAAGTTATTTTAAATTTAAATTAATGAAACTACAATAAGATAAAATATGCGGGTCATAATACCAACATTTCTAGTGCTCAGAAGCTGAACGTGGCTTGTGGCTTCCCTACTGGATGGAGGAGTTAAGAACATTTCTATCATTGCCAAATGTTCAACTGGACAGTTTCGGTATCTCAGTTTTTCAACTAATTATGAAACTTCTTCATATTCTCTTATTGCATGGTTCCAAAATGGAGGCGATTGAGATCAAGGAGATCAAGAGCTGGCTATGGGCTCTGCAATGACAGGATGGAAACTGTTTGGGACTCTCTCCCTTTCGTTCTCTCAAAAGAAATAAAGAAAAAACTTTAAAAAAATCAGGTAAGGATAATAGTTATTACACCACTTATAACTTTTGCGTTATTTTTTTAATGTTTTTTTTAATTTATTTTTGAGAGACAGAGAGACAGCATGAGCAAGGGAGGGTCAGAGAGAGGGAGACACAGAATCCAAAGACAGGCTCTAGGCTCTGAGCTTGCTGTCAGCACAGGGCCTGACGCTGGGCTTGAACCCATGTACCGCGAGATCATGACCTGAGCTGAAGCCAGACAATCAACCAACTGAGCCACCCAGGCTGTTATTTGTTGTTATTTTTTACTTGATGGAATTAATGACAGAAATATTAAGTGTAGGAGTATAGACATTCTAACAGAAGAAAGTTTATTATAAAACAATAATGTTTTGGTGATACAAATGTTTACACATTGCTAGCAGTATAAGTCAATGTCCAGTTTTTCTATGGTGTGGTGAAACAAACATGGAGCTGCAGACATACACACTTAAATATAACTTATTATGTGCTGTTACTGTTCTAAGGACTTTATATTTATTAATTAATTTAACACATTGTAATAGGTACAAGTCTAATTTTTATTTTATAGAATCGGAAACCAAGGCAAACAGAGATTAAGTTAATTTACCTAAGGTTATACAACTATTAGGTAGCACGTTGAAATGTTCTAATCCTGCCTTTTATGATTATTATTGCTGTGACTCTGGGCAAGTCATGTATTACCTTTAAGGCTACATACGTATTTTGAAAATGGAGATAGTAACTTAGATGATTGCTTTAAGAAGCTTAGAAGATACCAGTAGCATATAAATAATAAACAGAGATCCCTTTCCTCTTACTTCTCAAAGTATCTGAGTGGCTTATCTTTAATATCTAGTATTTACTTGTTTTAAAATAATGTTAGAAAGGAGGAAAGAGTATCCAATGGCAAAAAGATAGCCTCTTTAATAGGTGGTGCTGGGAGAACTGGATGGCAACATGCAGAAGAATGAAACTAGACCACTCTCTTACACCATACACAAAAATAAACTCCAAATGGATGAAGG
>CM053567.1:120943226-120989707 GCA_028646485.1 Cryptoprocta ferox
GGGAATGGGAAGGGGGAAAGGTAATGGGGGGTGATGGTCTTGGTGGAGGTCACTTGTGGGGAAGAGCACTGGGTGTTATATGGAAACCAACCTGACAATAAACTATAAAGTTTAAAAAATAAAAAAAAATTAAAAAATTAAAAAAAAGAAAGGAAACTGAAAAAAAAATAAAATAAATAAAATAAAATAATGTTAGAGTCTCCTGGATTAGAGTTTTGCCTTGGTATAAGATTTTCTCAAGTATTCTCAAGTATTTTTATATTTTTATATAAAAAACCGATGATAAATCCCTTACTAATATTAGTGAGATTGATCAAATAAAATTCTAAGCTAATAATTACTTTTTGAGAGCACAGATATGAATCTATTTAATAAGAAAAAATAGGACAACTATGACTAACTGATTCATGGTCATTTCATTTCCTTTTTACTATGAAGAGGATGACTGTGGATTCCTTTTCCTGACCTTGTTTTAAATGTTTTTCCAGTGCATTCACATAAGATTTTATTCTAGTTCATATACTAAAGTTAATTATGGAATTACCATTCAACTATGACCGTTTTTAGCAGAGCTTATAGTACTTACCTGAATTTTTATTTTGTGTGTGTGTGCCTATAATTGTCTTGAATATAGTATTAATATGTAGTAAAGCTTCTAAATAATGCTTCTGCTGCACTGTGATGTGAATGCAGAAGCATTCCCTCTGGTTAGAGCTGCTTCTGTCTCAAACCAACAACCTAAATTTTTTCAGATCCATAGGGAGCCACACTCATTATATTCACCAGGTTTAGGCCTTCAAGCATTAATTTTTTTCTGGACACATGAATAATCAGCAAACTGTTAACAAGAACCAAAGAAACAAGGAGATTACTTTTGTGTATTAGTAGAGGATTATGTGACCCAATAAGATTGTATTGCTAATATTCATGCTCCTTTTTGTTCAAATTGTTACCTATTGACATGCTTGGTAGTACATATTATTGCATGCAGATGACAGAACTACTCCATAATGTCTGGGGTAATGTCATTCGGACATACCATTTGAGTTATTTTTGCACCAGTAGCAAAGTGGGCTAATCTAGCAATATTTTCCTCCCTGAAATTTTAAGAAAAGCACCTCATCCTGATAAGCATACCAAATATTTATTTGATGTCAAAAGTATAAAACTATTATTAAATTGTAGAGATATAAAGATGGGAACTGAATGTTTTTATTAGTTATTACAAATATAAATATGTCCAATTACAATTACAGTGTTTAATAAATCAATAGTGCTCTGTATTTGCATTTTTACATGTAGTAGTTGACTCACCCTTCTTTTTTTCCTTCCTTCTGTTCTAACTAGAATGAGTAGAATTGTAATGATCAGAATATATTTAGCAGAATTACATAGAAGATGTTCAAGCTACACCTGATAATGTATTTGTTTCTGCTTCTCCATAATTTTGGTTCATATGTGGTTTTGATGTATGTGTTAAGTACTCCTGCCAGTACTTAACTGTCACAGCTTTGTTCCCCAAAGAGAATTAATTGTAACTCACATTATTCCAATCCAAAATTCATAGGGTATGTGCCCCAGCTGAAATTAGGTGTGCACCTTAATCCATCAGCAGTGGCTAAATGAGAATGGTGTGTTTGGAGGGGAGAAGGCGAAGAGATATAAATGCTGTAACATTACCATGTAGGCTTGTCCTACCATCAAGGTAATGAAGGGGGATATGCACAGGACAGACACCTCGAACTATATATATCACACCCACAAAAGACATTTCACTTCATCAAGTTAGCTAGAAATGAATCCTTTGAAATACATGTACAAGCATACTTGCTACATTGCTCTATGCTTTACTGTGCTTCACAGGTATCGCATTTTTTTTACATATTGAACCTGTGGCAACCCTGCATCAAGCAAGCCTATCAGTGCCATTTTCCAATAGCATTTGCTTACTTCATTTCTCTGCATCATATTTCAATATTTCTTGCAATATTTCAAATTTTTCATTATTATTATATCTGTTATGGCCACCTGTGATAACTGATCTTTCATGTTACCATTGTAATTATTTGGGGGTACTATGAACGGTGCCCATATAAAACAGTGAATTTAACTGAAAATGTGTGTGTTGACCGCTACAGTGACCGACTATTCATGTTTCTGTTCCTCTCCTCAGATCTCCCTATACTTCAAGACACAACAATATTGGAATTAGGTTAATTAATAATCCTACAATGACCTTGAAATGGTCAAGGGAATGGAAGATTTGCAATATTTCACTTTACGTCAAAGGCAAAATGGTTTACGTCAGTGAGAAAGGCATGTGGAAAGTTTTTAGGCCAAAAACTTTAACATAGGCCAAAAGCTAGGTCTCTAGTGCCAGGTTAGCCAAGTTGTGAATGCAAAAGAAAAGTCTTAAAGGAAATAAAAAATGCTACGTCAGTGAACACATGAATGATAAGAAAGTGAAACAACCTTATTTCTGATATGGAGAAAGTTTAAGTGCTCTGGAAAGAAGATCAAATCAGTCACAACATTCCCTTAAGCTAAACCCTAAACCAGAGCAAGACCCTAACTCTCTTCAATCCGATAAATCATGAAAGAGGTGAGGAAGCTACAGTAAAAAACTTTGAAGCTAACAGAAGTTGGTTCATGAGGCTTAAGCAAAGAAGTCATCTCTGTAACATCAAAGTGCAAGGTGAAACAGCAAGTGTTGATGTAGAAGCTGCAGCAAGTTATCCTGAAGATCTAGCTAAGAGAACGAATAAGGGTGGCTATGCTAAACAATAAATTTTCAATATAGATGAAAAAAATAGCTTTATATTGGAAGAAGATGCCATCTAGGACTTTGATAGCTAGAGAGAAGTCATTGCCTGCCTTCACAGCTTCAGAGGACAGTCTAACTATCTGCCTCATTAGGGGCTAATGCAGTTGATGACCTTTAAATTGAAGCGAAGGGTCATTTTACCATCCCAAATATCCGATGACTTTTAAATAGTATGCTAAATCTACTTTGCTTGTGTTCTATAAATGGACCAATAAAGCCTGGATGGCAGCACATCTGTTTACAACATGTTTTACTGAATATTTTAAGCCTGCTATTGAGAACTAATGCTCAGAGGAAAAAAAAAAAGATTCCTTTTCAAATATGACTGCTCATTGATAATGCCCCATTTACCTAAGAACTCTGATGGAGATGTACAATGACAATGATGTTTTCATGGCTACTAACACAAGATCCATCCTTCAGCCCTTGAATTAATGAGTAATTTCAACTTTAAAGTCTTGTTATTTAAAAAATATATTTCATAAGGCTATATAGCTACCATAGATACCTATATCTTTCTATGATGGATATGGACAGATTCAATTAAAAACCTTCTGGAAAGTATTCACCAGACTAGATACTATCACTAACATTAATGATTCATAAAAAGAGGTCAAAATATCAACATTAACAGGAATTTGGAAGAAGTGGATTCCAACCCTCATGGATTGAGGGGTTCAAGACTTTGGTAGAGGAAGAAAGTGAAAACGTGGTGGAAATAGCAAGAGGAGTAGAGTTAGAAGTGGAGCCTGAAAGTGTAACTGAATTGCTGCAATCTCATGATCGATGAGGACTTGCTTCTTCTGGGTGGCAAAGAAAGCAGTTTCTTCAGATGGAATTTGCTCCTGGTGAAGACACAATGAAGATTGTTTGGGATATTACATACATTTATTTGATAAATCAGCAGCAGAGTTTGGAAAGATTGTCTCCAAGTTTGAAAGAAATTCTGTTGTGGGTAAAATGTTATCAAACACTACTGCATGCTGCAGAGAAGTCAATCGTGAAAGGAAGAGTCTATCAATGCAGCAAACTTCATTGATGTCTTATTTTAGGAAATTGCTATAGCCACCCCAACCTTCAACACCAACCCTCCTGATCAGCCAAAATCTATCAACATCAAGACAAAACCCTCCACTAGCAAAAACAATTATGGCTCATTGTAGACTCAGATGATGGTTGGCATTTTTTAGCAATAGAGTAATTTTAATTAAGGTTAAATAATAAGGTTAAAGGTTATATAATAGGTATAAGGTTATATAAAAGGTATAAGGTTAAATAATAAGGTTAAATAAAGGTTATATACATTGGTATTTTAGACATAATGCTGTTGCACACTTAATAGACCACAGTATGATGTGAACATAACTTTTATATACACCGAGAAACTGAAAAATTCATCTGACTCACTTTATTGAGGTATTGACTTTACCGCAGCAGTCTGAAACCAAACCCACAGTATCTCCAAGATATGTCTGTATTGTCTTTACTGATCTACTAGTAATTAGAGCAAAAAAGCATTTAGACATGCTTTTTTTCTGTATATTCATGACTTATGATGATATGTTGAAAACAATTTCTATTTCTTAATGAAGAAGGTTGAGAATTAACTAAGCTAATTAACTAGGTTCACTAGTCATTACTTTTGTGATTATCTTCCTCAGTTCCTCATTTAGGGTTATGGGTAGAGCAATTAAAAATAGAGGATACCCAGTTAAATCTGAACTTAAGATAAACATTTTTTTAGTATAAATACATTTAATTTAATACTTTGGATATACATATACTAAAATTATTTGTTGTTAATCTGAAATGCAGATTTTATGAGGCATCCTCTACTCTTCTGGTGGCCTAATCTTAGCACAGTTTTACATGGATGATTAACTACATTTGTTTAGATACTTCTCTTTTAGAAACAAACTATGAGAAAATAATCTCTCAATTATAATTTTGTTTTAGAAATTGACAGAATAATATAGTATTTTGAATTTATTTTAAAACTATAATCTGCCCACAGGTTTCGTGCCAACGCTGAACTTTCCCTGGCATAGTGAAGATCTCCAGTTTTAATCCTTATTGCCTAATAAGCCATATCTTTTATTAATACATTTCAGCTAATGATGTGCAAAAGCATGGCTTCTTCCTTTAAACAAGATTGTTTAAATCTGCTTGATAGCTTTTTAAACTTTACACTAAGCAATTAACTCAGGAAGTACTTACAGAGTAAGTGCTAAAATGGGACATAGTGAAGTTTAATTGAAGAATAATGAGATTGGTTCAATCTACTATTCTGTGTGTGTACAACCACAGATTTTACTTTCTTATCACAACGTAAAAAAAACAAAACGTCTTCAAGGATTTGGAACATCCCATGATTTAAACTACATTTCCAATCACATATTTCAAAGTTAGTTTCATACAGTGATGAACCACAACACAAGCCCATGAATATAGCCAGGACAGCAAGAAAATAGTTTCAAGAAATGTTACAAATTCACTGGCACAGTGAAAATTACAGTAACGGTGATTTTTTTAAAAATGACATAAAACATGATTTTCAATTTAAACTCTTTTAAAGCTTTAATTCATTAAGGTCAAATACTTGAGCTTACTTTATCTTTCTTCAATAAAGAGAACCCAGAGTAGGAGACTGAACAATGGACATGACGCCAGGTCAGAGTTAGAGGGTAAGGGAGGCGACAGGGAAATAGATGAGAAAAGGAGCAAGGGCAAAATTTATGATGACCTATAATTTTATATGTATGTATTGTGAAGTATAAAGCAAATTTAAGATGTTACATATATCCCATAGCAAATGATTCTCTAAGAAATGCTTACTTATGTAATAATCCCAAAGTCTGTCTCATCTGTAAACACCCTAAAATGACTCTCATACATGAATCTATATCTGTATCTATATATGTTTAAATAATCTGTAAGAAATACTGCTTATGCAATAATTCCATAATCTGTCTAATCTATAAACACCCTAAAATGCTGAATACATTTGGTCTTCCAAGACTAATTAATAGGAGGGTAACATGTAAACCATTAAAGTCAAAACACAGACTTGGATTGAAATTGCCCCACCAAAGGACCCTGTCACAGTTTCTATTCAGATTGTTCCTATCTCTTCCCTTAGCCTTTATCCTCAAGGAACCCATGCTGGGTTCCTAGAAAGGCAAAAGCTGTGAATTAAAAATAAACAGGCAAACAATCAAAATAAAAACCACACACACACACACACACACACACAGTAAAATTAAAAACTGAAGGAACCTGATTTAACACAATGAGCTGCTAGCACCAGAAAGTATAGAGTTTGGGGTCTATTGTAGCAACAGTGTGACAGGAAGGTCAGGGCCAAAGATTGCTCATTTCTAGGTAAGAATACTAGGTGTTTCTGTCGTAATAATCACATCTGAAAATACCTTGCTGTTTTTGTCACAGTGTGCTACTTCTTATAGAGGAGAGAACTTTCAGAGGCTCAGTTTTGCCACAGAACAATCAGCCAGTATTGATAGGACATCTAACTGGCATGAGTCACATAGCAATAGTGGAACAGATATGCACCATCACATGAATTCCTGACTTTGCAGGGTTTCTGAAGCCTCAGCATCTAATATCCTCTCAAAATGTAAGAGCTGAAAACCAAAAATGAATGAATGAAGTGGAAATGAAAAATACCACATATATTTCTAAGCATATATGAGATTCTCTCAGAAATAAGAAGGTGACTTTCAAAAGCTGAAGATGCCCCAAGAGTTACTGAGGGATAGATAGAGGAATACTGCTTCTTCAACTACTATTCTATCTTTCTCTTTCTTAAACTTCCATATTGGACACCATAGAAAACATAAATTATATGAGACAAACTAGTTCTGAAAAAAATATTTGCATCTATTAGATCAAGGCTAGAAGATTTTCTGAATGCACATATTCCTACAAAGGCATTTTATAAAGCTGTAACTGCTGGATAGCAACATTTCATCTTAAAATTTTTGTTCACTCTTAAATGTGTAAATATATAATATTTAATGTACTTATATATTAATATAAAAGATGTATATATTTTTATATATATTTTATATTAATATAAAACATTGCATTGACAAATACAATTGCACTCTTCTAACATGAGCTTCCTTATATGACTGTGTGGTAATTTAGATAAAAAAAGAACTACTAATAAATACTATTTTCAAGTGTCTACAAGTTTGCAATATGTCTCCAACTGTAAATAGAAATAAGAAGTACAACTCATATATTTAGGATATATTAGCCTTATTTCAGAATTCAAATATGTATCTCATTTCTGTTTTCTACCCTCTGGGGTTAAGGTTGATTATCACTGAACAATATTTAAGAATGAAGAAACCTCATTTGTGCAAATGTTGACAGGGTTTAACAAATGAAGGATTTTAGTATATTCATATTTTATAGAGTTCAACTAATAAATGACAAAACTGTCTTTAATTTTTCATTAGAGTTCTTATTTACAACTTAAATAAATCTATGCTTCTCAGATGATCTATAGTGATGAATAATTTTTAAAAACTTCAATCTGTCACGAACCAATGTTTTGGAAAATATAATACAAATATATTCTAGAAATAAAATTTAAAACAAAAACAAACAAAATGGAAGCCCCTCTTTTATCTGTGTTATTTTCAGCAGACATAAAATTACTCCATCAAATATCTGTAAATGTTTGTAAATACCTTACATTCAATTTCTATAATTATTTCATACTAGCAGTATACATTTTGTGTATCACACTTTGAGAGGCATTGGATTAAATGACCCAATATAGAGTGACTTTAAAGTTCTTACAATTATAAGAAATAGAAAAATTTAACCATATGAAATATCCCTTACCTCTATCTGATGTATTTCTCTTTGTAACTGTGTGTGTTCACACATATTAACTGAAACCAAATGAATCATTCACATGAGATCTTTAAAAACTCAGTCAACTTTGAAGTTTGCCTTATAGAGTATTGCTATTATTCCCACCACTTGAGACATTTAATTATTCTGAATTTGTGGGTATGGTTCAGAGGAGACTAACTGCACATCATTTGTTTCTTTGTCTTTTATATTATGTGGGACATACTTGATGGTCAATACATAGTGTTGAGTAACTGAATCATTCCAAATAAAATTCATTAAGAAAAAAGGAAATTATAAATTGTCCCTACTGACAAAACAACACAAAAATGTCTTTCTGAATAAAAAGGGAAAGAACATGATTATCACAAAATATGGGCACCAAACACTTAGATTGCAAATGTACATGTTGTCATTGCAAATTAATATTTTTTATTCGAGTTACTATCTAAAGATCAATTTGAAAAATTTGTGGTTATATAATCAGTCTAAGACTGGTGATTCCATTTTCTCTGTTTCTAATAGTAACTATATAAAAATAATCTATAGGAATAGTTTTTGCTTTTAATCATATGCACTATCTCATGGAAAGTAGATTTTCATGCTTTTGCCATTGTGGGCTGTAATTTCTCTTCTAATACTGATTTAGAAGTCACGAGGAAGAAAGTAAGGAAAAAAGGAAAAGAAAAAGAGATGCAAAGCTACAGATTTCCATTACAAATATGATGAGAAATTTAAAAATTGCCTTATGAGTTTAAAAGCAAACTTTGTCAATTCTTCCATATATACATATGGAAGGTATATATATGGAGATATTCTCTGTAAGAAGATTTCGTTAAGATATTAACTTCAAAGTATTTTTATTGTGATGTAAAAGAGTATAGCAAGCAGTTTGGGTGACTTATCAACAAAAGTGGTTTAAGCATTCCAAATGATACAGCATGTAATAGATCACATTTCTATAAGCCTCAAGGTTCTTGAGTCTCAGTTTCCAAGTAAAAAGAAGAAAAAGAAAATAGATAAAACAGAAACAAAATATAAGCATCTTAGGTATTGTTGTCTAATGACAAATTGAGAAATAGACATGATCTAAAACCAAATATATTTGGTTATATGTACAAACTCCAAATTTCCTAGTATTTTCTCACTCTTGTAAAGTTGCCAAGGTATGTACTTTTAACAAGTGACACATGTTTATTGAAGTTACTTAGAAAACAGTTATCAAAGGCTATATATCCTCCAAGAAATAAATACATACAACTTTGCAAGACTTGTGGGTCTACACCAACATCCATGCTATTGAGATTATATTACTTCTAGTTTTATATGCAAATTTAAATTTGAATTCCAAGCACAGTTAAAACTGTATCATAAGTAAGCATTTATTTTCAAAGTGAATTATTTCTGGTAAGTTTTAATCTTGACTTTTTTTTTCTTTTCTTCAAAAAGACTGTAGGCACATTATATTTTTCATCCTTGACAAATAATAGCTCTATGAGATTTTCTTCAATTAAAATTGATGCTCAGTTCTATTTTTCTATTTTTGAAAGCTATCATCATTTTGAAATAATATATATTCTTTGTTCTTTGAAAACGGTGAATGTACCATATTTGTTTACAGTTGTCCATAATTGGAGAGCAAGCTTAAGGAAATAGCAGTGTGGAATGACAAAGATTTACTTATTTACTTATGGGCAAAACCATTATGCTCTCTAAAGTAGTCTGCCATGTACTATGCTCTAAGGATCCCATTTGTCAATGACTGCTGTGGCATTTCAGAGGGGTATTTTCATGTAAATCACTTCCAAAGTCCATGTAATATGCCTCTTCTGAGTCAGTTACATAATATTATTTTTCATCATTATTGATTACTCTCTCTGGCTATAAGCAATGGATGCAAATCTGCTTATGAAAAAGAAGAAAGGTTAGGTGTGTACATGATTACACATAACTGGAGGCACAGGTTTGCCTTATTTGTCTTTTAATCATCATGTAGACTTTCAAAAACTAGTCCAAGCTGATAATATTGCCTTTCCATTCTCTTGATATTATCAAGTTTTGTAGCCACAAAGGTAAACTCTAATGAGGAATTCTCATAAAGTAAGCTAAAGTCATTTGTGTTTTTAAACTCAGTGGTAAGGCATGATCATGTCTTTTGTAATGGAAAACTAAATAGTAAAAAAAAAATTCTAAGTCATTTTATATAAAAATCTGAAATCTGAAAGCAGCCAACATGGAACATTTTACATAAGAGATTCAGGCCAAAATACATATTTTATAAATCAATTTATAAATAGATTAATATAGAGGCATAAGCATAGATACTGTCCTAAAAGTAGGAACAGATATTAAAATGAAGCATCATAAAATGGAATATTGAGAGCCACAATGAAATTTTGAATGGCACCCTCCTACACTGTTGGTGGGAATGTAAACTGGTGCAGCCACTCTGCAAAACAGTGTGGAGGTTCCTCAAAAAACTATCAGTAGAACTCCCCTATTACCCAGCAATAGCACTGCTGGGGATCTACCCAAGAGATACAGAAATGCTGATGCATAGGGGCACATGTACCCCAAAGTTCGTAGCAGCACTTTCAACAATAGCCAAATCATGGAAAGAGCCTAAATGTCCACCAACTGGTGAATGGATCAAGAAGATGTGGTTTATCTATACAATGGAACACTACATGGCAATGAGAAAGAATGAAATCTGGCCATTCATAGCAAAGTGGATGGACCTCGAGGGTGTCATGCTAAGCGAAATAAGTCAGGCGGAGAAGGACAGATACCATATGTTTGCACTCATAGGTCTAATAGGAGAAACCCAACAGAGGACCATGGGGGAGGGGAAGGAGGAAATAGTTAGGGAGAGGGAGGGAGGCAAATCATGAGAGACTCTTGAATACTGAAAACAAACTGAGGGCTGAAGTGGGAGGGGGAAAGGGGAAGGGGAGTGATGTTCATGGAGGAGGGCACTTGTGGGGAAGAGCACTGGGTGTTATATGGAAAGCAACTTGACAAAAAACTATAAAAATAGATAAAATAAAATAAAATAAAATAATGAGCACTATGAATATAATTTAAAAAATAAATTTAAAGCCAAAACAAAAACAAAAAACAAACAAAAACAGAAACAAACCTAAAAAATGGTAGAGGAACAGTTTAGCATACTATGGAGGTATGGCAAGAAATGAAGCCAAAGACGTGCGCAGATGCCATATTATGGAAGGCTTGATAACAATGTTAAGGAGAAAGATTAGTATCCTAAGGATAATGGAAAGTCATTAAGGATTTTAAACTGGGAAATAATCTAACCAAATTTATGATTTAGAAGATGACTCTATATTTCAAGGAGGCCAGAAAATGATATCAACTTGTAAATAAAGAGATAGTTTGAGAGACCAATAGACAAAATGAGAGGTGAAGATGATCTGTGTATTTACAGATAAATTCAATAGTATTTGAAAATTTATTTGAAGCAGGGAATGATGAAAGAGAACAATGGCTTCACTGGTACAGTTTATAAAGAAAGGAAATACTAGAGAAAGTGTATTTTTTCTTTTGGGGAGGATGAGTGCAGTTTAAGAAATGCCTAGCATGAAAAAAGCAAGAGTGAAGTGCATGGTAGAGTGTGAAGTTAAAGAAATAGATGAAAGAATGGTGAGAAATACTCATTTGTACCTAAAACCATAGTTGTTAATGAGATTGTACAAGGAAAAAACAGTTATTTGATAGCTGTATATATTTTAGGTACTAGGATTTTCTAAATGAGACTAGTTATTTTATCTCCTTCCATGTAAATATAGAATCAAATCACCAGAAATAATTACTCAAAAATGAGTAATGGTTATGAATAATGGTGAAAATATTTCAATAAAATACTAACAGATTACTCAATTCTTGGTGACCTAAAATCCTAAGAAAACAGAATATAACAACTTCTTCATTGGTACATGAATCTACCTATGTTCAGAACATACTTTTAAAAGATAAAGAAGTAAAGTTAATAAGTTAAAGAAGTGAATAATGCAAGGACATGGGAAAAAAGGAAACACTTATGCACTGTTTGTAGGAATGTAAATTGGTGTATTCACTATAGAAAACAGTATGGCAGTTCCTTAAAAAATTAAAAATGTAACTACCATATGATATAGCATTTCCACTAACAGGGTATTTATTCAAAGAAAATGAAAATACTAACTCAAAAAGACATAAGTACCCCAATGTACATTGCAACATTACTCTAATAGCCAAGATGTGAAAACAAAGTAAGTATCTAATCAGTGTATGAATGATTAAGGAAATCATGATATAGATAGGTAGATAGATAGATCTCTCTTTCTTCACACACACACACACACACACACACACACACACCTGAACACACAGTGGAATATTATTCAGTCATAATAAATGAGCTCTTGCTATTTGTGACAACATAAATGGATTATTGAGTGCATTCTGCTAAGAGAAATAAAACAGGGAAAGACAAGTACCATATAGTCTCTCTCTATGTGAATTTAAAAATAAAAACACCCCCTCTAAAAACAAACAAACAAACAAACAAATGAACAAAAAAATAAGCTCATAGATTCAGAGGGCAGATTTGTGGTTGCCAGAGAGGGATAGGGGATGGGAGAAATAAGTGGGCAAAGGAAGAGGAGAAGGAGGAAGGGGAGGAGGAGGAGAAATAAAAAAATGTTAATAATGGCTCTCTGCATAGGAAAATTTTTATTTTCTTCATTATACATTTTACATGTTCAAATTAGCCTATAATAAACATAGATATTTTGTAATCTTTAAAAAGAATAAGAAATGAGTGCATCAAAATTAAGAAAAAATAAAAGCCATAATGGGGAAAGAAAGGCTTAGAATTTTGTATTATATCCTGAAGGCAATGGAGAACCATTTACAGATTTTGAGTGAGTGTGAGTCATGACCAGAGTTGTGCTTTTAGTACAATTAATCTGCCATTAGTGTTTGAAGTAGACTGAGTATATGAGGAGGAGACAGGGAGGTTTTTGTGGGTTTTTTTGGTAACTATTTGCAACAGTGTGTTTATGTATTGAAAATTCGACTTAATTTTTAATTAGGAGGTAAATTGCTTTTCTTGTCATGGTCATTGGTTTTTGAAATAAGCATCCAGGGTATAGGTTATTGTCCCGGGGAACACAGCTTTAATTTTATAATGAAGAATCTGCAAGAAACTAGAAATTGCTTAACACAATACCTTTATAGAAAACTTCCAGAATTAATTCCTTTTATTCCTTCTTTCTTCTCTTCTTTTTTTAAATATTTTCTTTTAAACAAGTTTGTATTCATTTTACTTCAGTAATGACCATATAGTTGTGGGTCCATTTCTGGGTTTTCTATTCTGTTCCATTGATCTATATGTCTGTTTTTGTGCCAGTACCATACTGTCTTGATACTTACAGTTTAGTAATATAGCTTGAAGTCCGGAACTGTGATGCCTCCAGCTTTCCTTTTCTTTTTCAAGATTACTTTTGCTATTCAGGGTCTTTTGTGGTTCCATACAAATTTTAGGATTATTTATTCCAACTCTTGTTAAAATGCTGATGGTGTTTTGATAGAGATTGTATAAAATGTGTAGTTTGCTTTGGGTAATACAGACATTTTAATAATATTTGCTCTTTCAACATGTGGACATAAGATGTTTTTCCATTTCTTTCTGTCATCTTCAATTTCTTTCATATGCATTGTATAGTTTTCAGAGTACAGATCTTTTACCTCTTGGTTAGGTTTATTCCTAGGTATATAGGTTTTGGTGCCATTGTAAATGGGATCAGTTCTTTGGATTTCTTTTTCTGCTGCTTCATTACTGGTGTATAGAAATGCAACAGATTTCTGTATGTTGATTTTATACATCGACTATAGCAATTTCTTACTAGACACATCTCCAGAGGCAAGGGAAACAAAATAAAAAATGAACTATTGGGTCTTCGTCAAGATAAAAAGCTTCTGAACAGCTAAGGAAACAATCAATGAAACTAAAGGCAACCTTCAGAATGGGAGAAGGTATTTGCAAATGACATATCTGATGAAGGGTTAGTATCCAAAATCTGTGAGGAACTTTCAAACTCAACACCCAAAAAACAATCCAGTTAAAAAATAGGCAGAAGTTGTGAATAGTTGTTTTTCCAAAGAACACATATCAATGGCTAACAGACACATGAAAAAAATCTCAACATAACTTATCATAAGGGAAGTACAAATCAAAACTATAATAAGATACCACCTCACACCCGTCAGAATGGCTAAAATTAACAACAGATGTTGGGAAGGATAAGAAGGGGAACACTCTTACACTGTTGATGGAAATGTAAACTGGTGCAGCCACTCTGGATAACAGTATGGAAGTTCCTTAAAAAGTTAAAAATAGAACTACTCTATGACCCAGCAATTGCATTACAAGGTATTTATCCAAAGGATACAAAAATGCTAATTTGAAGGGATACATGCTCCCGAATGAATGTTTATAACAGCATTATCAATAATAGCCAAATAATGGAAAAAGCCTAAATGCCCATCGATGGATGAATGGATAAAGAAATGTGGTATATATATACAATGGAATATTACATAGCCATAAAAAAGAATGAAATCTGCCATTTGCGACAATATGGATGGAGCTAGAGTGATTAATACTAAGCTAAATAAATCAGTAAAAAGACAAATACCATATAATATCACTCATATGTGGACTTTAAGAAAAAGACAGATATATATATGGGAGAGGGGGGAAAAGGAAAGAGGGAGAGGGAGGCAAAACAACAAACAGATTCTTAACTATAGAGAACAAACTTAAGGTTGTTGAAGAGGAGGGGGTGGGGAAATGGGCTAAATGGGTGATGGGCAATAAGGAGGGAAATTGTTGTGATAAGCACTGGGTGCTATATGTCAGCAATGAATCACTAAATTTTACTCCTGAAACCAATACTACATCATATGTTAACTGATTTGAATTTAAATAAAATCTTGGAAGAAAAAAAAGGGTAAAAATAAACTCTAAAATTTTGAAAACAATACTTTAAGTAATATTCCAGTTGTTTATAAAATTGCAAATGCCATTTTCAGCTATATGAAACATGTTCTCCATAGACTCTTCAAAGATGGCTAGATGTTTTTTAAGCAATGTGTACTGAAACCCTGGTACTGTATACACAAATACATAATGTACCAAATTAAAATGAACATCAGCTGCTTTAAATGAAATAATATACCAAGTACCAAATGTATACATATTTTTCATGTTTACAAAAATGCAATAAAACTTAATCATTTGCATTTTATTTTTGGCTAGATCCAAGGTTTCAATATGGAATTCAAATGTGGAATTCAAAATATATTAATAGTGTAAAGAAGAGCAAATATATGAACTAAATAAGAATCTTCAGACACTTAAATTGAAGTCTATTCTCTGGTTATTACTGAATGTCCTTTAATACATTTGGTCTAAAACTAAAAGATTATTATGTTTTTGCATTAGTGAAAGCAATCATTTACATAGCAATTTAACTACTAATCTTTGCATGGACTTTATAATAGGAACATATTAATAGAGATCTAAGTATAGTATTCTCTCATACATAAAAATGAATTCTGGTAATAATGAAGTGACTATTTTAAAACAACACCTAAGAAAAATTAACCCCTACAACTTAAATGCTTGATATATATTAAAGATTGATAAAACTATTATAAATTTATGCCTGCCAAGCATATGCTTTATGGATTATTTAGACCTTTCATTAAAATTAATTATTTTCCTCCCTTCCTCTTTCCTTTCCTCCTTCCTTTCTCTCCTTCCTTTCATTTAAGTAATTAGGACTCTCACATTAATTCCATGTGATTAACAAACAGAGCAGCTAATCACAGAAGTAGATTAGTTAAAACAAGTTGGTGAAAAATAAATATTTGAAAAGCAGGAGATCTGATTAAAATTTTGAATAGGCATTATTTTTCTAATATTACCTACTTTTAATGATATAAAGCACAGATAGAATTTGCTGGTACCTAGCCCAATTCATTTGAAGGTAACAGTATGTTTTTTTTTTTTGAAAATATAAACTTATGAAATAAACAAAATAGGTTTATAATGAAACTATAACTTTCCTGTAATATTATTATATTCAAATTACATGCAGGTATGGTGAGATTTTAAATAATATAGTAGATGTATAGACTAGCAACATTTAATAAATATAGGATAGAAATAAGTACAGATTATTATTTTCCTCAAAAAGAAAAAAACATATTTTGGGCCAGTGACCTATTCAATGTGTTTGCATTTATGTTGTACTTCTGTAAAAGGAATTCAAAACTTTGAAGAGTAATTTATCCTCACACTATCCACTGAAATAAACTGTGGGTTTAATTTTCTTTAAACTTGAACTTTTCTCTGTCAAATGTTGTCACCTTCCAGTACTAAATGGATAGACGTTAATTATATCTGGTATGGCAATCCAAATTTTGCAGTACAAGAGAAAAAAAACAATAAGCCATAATAATTGATAATAGATCTTTATAGTGTTTGGTATTTTTAGCATAAATCAAGCTAAATACTTGACTCCTAATCTCTTATATAGGATTTTGTATGAAGTAGATACCTACTAGTATTTTTAAATCTTTGTTTAAATTCGTTTTGAATTTGTCAAGAAATAACACTCTGGCTTCATTTAAAAAACAAAAAGAGGGGTGCCTGGGTAGCCCAGTAGGTTAAGCTGCTGACTCATGATCTCTGCTCTGGTCAAGTTCAATCATGATGGCACAAAGCCTACTTGGGATTCTGTCTCTCCTTCTCTCTGCCCAACCCCTCTGCTTGTGTGAACATCTGCATGTGCTTTCTCTTGGGCTCAATCTCTCTCTCTCTCTCTCTCCCTTTCTCTCTCTCTCTCTCTCCCTTTCTCTCTCTCTCTCTCAAAATGAATAAATAAACTAAGAAAAAAAAGTCGTATAATATAATGAATGCGCAAACTGCTTCTGGTAAGAGTATTGTAAGAACCTCAGTTACTTAGTACTAAGAAGAATTAATTATATAATAAAATGCTTAAGGTTCACAGAATAACTTTTATAGAATATAAGGTTTAAAGAATGTGGCAGCTTTTACACAAAAATTAGTGGTTGTGAGAGAGCTGGTGTGGAAAAATAGAAGTGGTAAAACTGATCAGAGGTAGTCTTAGAAGAGATAGTAAGTCAGTTACAGGAAAAAAAAAAAGCTGGGGTACCTGGATTACTCAGTTTGTTAAGCAATCCACTGATGATTTTGGCTCACGTCATGGTTTCATGGTTTGTGAGTTCGAGCCGCGCACTGGCCTCTGCACTGGCAAAGTCTTGAGATTCTTGGTCTCCCTCTCTCTTTCTCCCTCCTCTGTCCATGCTCTCTCTTAATAATAAATAAACAAAACATCCCCCCCAAAAAACAAAGCTAATGTCACTTACATTTTATTAAACCTATCAGAATTAGTCCTTTAAGGTTTTAAAAATTATTTTCATATGGCAATACTTAGAAGCTTTAATTTACATAAAAGATAGCTATAGATTTCTGAGGGTTGAAATAGATGAGCAATACTAAATAATGGGCACCAAAATCTATCTGTGTGTCCAGCAGGTGTAAGAGGTGAAGAAAAGTCCTGAGAAAATTAAAAGCCTGCCAAAGAGTTTGTCTTCAAGTCTCACTCTCCTAAGTAATAATTGACAACCTGATTTATATATTCATGAAAGCTATAACATGATGCTTGGTCTTTAAACTGGCCACATAGATTTCAGATTGGGATCATGACCTCTTACTCATAGAGTTGTCAGAGAAGTGTTAGAAAAATAAAGCAGGAAAATAAGAAATACCACAGGATAGATAGAAGGCTTGCTGACAGAAAATACTTGGAAATAACAAAGAGCAGAGCAGAAATAAATGAAATAGAGACTAAAAAAAATAGAAAAGATAAAGGAAACAAAGAGCTGGGTTTTTGAAAAGAAAATTGACAAGCCTTAAAATAGAACAAAGAGGACTCAAATAATATCAGAAATGAAAAAGGAGACATTACAACTGATACCACAGAAATACAAAAGATCATAAGAATACTATGAATAATTATATGTGAAAAATTTGACATCTAGGAAGAAATGAATAAATTCCTAGAAACATACAACCTACCAAGAATGGAATAATGATGAAATAGAAATTCTGAAGAGACCAATTACTAGTAAGAAGATTGAATGGGTAATCAAAAGGCGAAAGATTTATACGATCTGAAGAGAAACCAGAGTATTGAATTGTTAATCAAAAACCTCCCACCACAAAAAAGTCCAGGACCAGACCGCCTCACTGGTGAATTCTACTAAACATTTAAAGAATTAATAACAATCTTTCTCAAACACTTCCAGAAAATTAGAAGAGGGAATGCTTCCAAACTCATTTTACAAGGCCAGCATTACCCTTTTACCAAAACCAGACAGGAATGCAACAAGAAAATAAAATTATAGGACAATATCTCTGATGAAACATAAATGCAAAATCTTCAATAAGATATTAGCAAAACAAATTCACTATACATTAAAAGGATCAAACACCAGGATCAAGTGGTATTTATTCCAGGGATACAAAAATTATTTAACATCTGCAAAATAATCAATGTGATGCAGCATATTAACAAAATGAAGGATACAAATCATATGTTCATCTCAATAGATATAGAATAAGCATTTGACAAATTCAATATCCATTTAGATATTAAGAATTAAGAGAAAAATATCTCAACAAAGTAGGTACAGAGGAACATACCTCAACATAATAAAGGCCATATATGAGAAGCCCATAATTAACATCATACTCAATGGTGAAAAGCTTAAAGCTTTTCCTCTAACATCAGGTCACCACAAGGATGCCCAATCTTGCCACATTTATTCAATATAATGTTGTGAGTTCTAGACAGAGAAATTAGGCAGGAAAAAGAAAGAAAAAAAGTAAAACTATCACTACTTGCAGATGCCATAAGATTATATATAGAAAACCCTGAAGACACCATCATAAAAAAATACCTTTAGAATGAATAAATTCAGTAAAGTTGCAGAATACAAAACCAATATATAAAAATCTGTTGCATTTTTATATGCTAATAACAAAGAAGCAAAAAGAGAAAATAAGAAAAAAATCTCATTAACAATTACATCATGTGGAAGAAAATACCTAGGAATAAATTTAACCAAGGAGTTAAAAGACCTGTACATTGACAGGTATAAGACATTAAAAAAAGAAAGTGAATAGGACACAAATAAATGAAAAGATATTCTGTGCTCAAGAACTGGAAGAAATATTATTTTTAAAATGTTAATACTACCCAAAGTAATTTACAGATTCAAAATGCCTATGGCATATTTCACACAAATAAAAGAAACCATTCTAAAATTTTTGTAAAACCACATAAAAACCCAAGTAACTACAGTACTCTTAAGAAAGAAGAAGAAAGCTGGAAACATCACATTCCCCAATTTCAAACTATAATAAAAACCTATGGTTGTCAAACCAGTATGGTATTGACAAAAAAACAGACACATAGGTCAACAGAACAAAATACAGAGCCCAAAAATAAACCAATGCATTTATGGTCAATTAATTTACAACAAAGGAGAATATACAATAAGAAATTGGCAGTCTCTTCAATAAATGGTGCTGGGGAAACTGGACAGCCACATGTGGAAGAATGAAACTTGACCACTATTACACCTCACACAAAAATTGCTCAACATGAACATAAGACCTAAAGCCATAGGGTACCTGGGTGGCTCAGTGCATTAAGCATCCAACTCTTGATTTTGGCTCAGGTCATGATCTCACAGTTCATGGGATCAAGCCTTGCAGAGATTCTGCTTGGGAGTCTCCCTTTCCTTCTAGCTCTTCCCCTCCCCTGCTGTGTGCTCTCTCTCTCTCTCAAAATAAATAAATAAACTCAAAAATAATAAAAATAAAAATAAAAATAAAAAAACATTGTCTTCTTAAAATACAAAAGATCTGAAACCATAAAAGTCCTAGAAGAAAACATAGGTGGTAAGCTCCTTGACAAAGCTCTTGGCAAAGATTTTTTAAATTGGACACCAAAAGCTAAAGCAAAAAAGGAAAATAAAACAAGTGGGATTACATCAAATTAAAACCTTTGAATGGCAGAAAATATTAGTAAATCATATATCTGATAAGGGGTTAATATCCAAAATATATTAAAAAGTTCATACAACTCAATGGCCAAAAAAAAAAAAAAAAAAAAAAAACTAATAAAAAACTGAGAGAATCTGAGCAGACATTCTTCCAAAAAAGATATACAGATGACCAACAGGTACAAGAAAAGAAGCTCAACATCACTAATTATTAAGGATATGCAAATCAAAACCACAATCAGATATCATCCCACACCTGTTAGAATGGCTGTTACCAAAAGACAAGAAATAACAAGTATTCACAAGGTTATGGAGAAAAGAGAACACCTGTGCGCCACTGGTGGGGATGAAAATTGGTGTATGGAAAACAGTATGGAGATAATTCAAAAAATTAAAAATACCATATGATCCAGCTATTCCACTTCTGGGTATTTATCCAAAGGGAGGGAAAAAAAACACTAACTGGAAAATGTATCTATATCCCCATGTTCTTTGTAGAATTATTTATAATAGTCAAGATGTGGAAATGATCTAAGTGTCCAACAATGGATGAATGGATAGATAATATATGATACACACACACACACACACACACACAGGAATAGTATTCAGCCATAAGAAAGAAGGAAATTTTGCAATTTACTACTACATGAATACACTTTATGAACATTATGCTAATGAAATAAGTCAGACATAGAAATGTAAATACACTATGATCTCACCTATATGTGGAATATGAAAGGAACAAAAACAACTCTAAGCTCATAAATACAGTGAAAAAGACTGACAGAGGTGGGGGGTGAGAGGGTAGGTGAAGTGGGTGAATGAAGTCAAAAGGTACAAACTTCCAGTTCTAAAATAACTAAGTCATGGGGATGTAATGTACAGCATTGTGCTATAGTTAATAATTCTGTATTGTATATTTGGAAGTTGCTAAGGAAGTAAATCTTAAAAGTTCTCACCATAAGAAAAAAATTGTAATATATGATAATAGATGTTTACTAGATTTATTGTGGTGATTATTTATAGCTGAAACTAATTATAATGTTGTATGACAATTATACCTCAATAAAACAAAGGAAATAAAAAGAAAAGACTTGGATCTATGATGTTAGAGACTTTAAGTGGTTCTGGAGTAGAGTGAAATTTTGTGAATATCAGATAATATTTCATATCGCTTGTCTTTAAATTCTATTTAATGTGACTCCATTTCCACCCCCCCAGGTTTATGTAACAGATGTGACCTCAAGTAATTTATTCTCTTTGAGACAAAAGCATTATACCTCCAAGTAAGGAGGCATCCAGTTAACTATATAATCATTTCTTTATCTTGTGGTATTATCTTCCTTTGAAAAGACCCCAGACTGAAGGCAGTCCTAAGGTGTGCCTTGAGTGTGTAACAACCTGAAGGTTAATCTCCATCTCATAGAATTATGAAAATCAATTTTGATAATGTGTGTGTGTGTGTGTGTGTGTGTGTGTGTGTGTAAAAATGCTTTGTAATATGTAAAACACAATAAAAATGGAAAGTGGTCTTACTATGCTAAGTCAGAGAACAACAGTTTTCACTGAAGGCTAATAGCCACAACAATTTCACACTGTAACGTTATCAATATTTTCTTTTCTCATCTGACAAAATGATCTATCTTTAGCAGTGTCAGGGCAATTATTTGGTGGAAGAAAATCTTGTATAATTCTACTGCCACAAAATTGAGGCAAAGTGGCTTTCAGGGCTGTTTACTTGAAAGGTGGATAAAGGTGGACAAGAAATTATTTCCCAAGGCAATTTCAGAGTTTAAACATACCAAGACATGAGATGTAAAATGTTCAGACTACATATAGAAAGATGTACCCAAGACAACACTCTCCCTATTCAGTAATTGCTTCTCTCTTTAAGTCCTTCTACTTGGTGATGAATAATATAAATGTGCTCCCATTCACTCCCATCCATGCTAATTCAGAGCAAGAGGCTGAGGTCTTAGAGGCCAAGACCTGAAATGGTATCTCTGTGACTTTGTTTCATCAACAAGAATAAAGCTGTAAAGAACTTAGAAATAATACCTATTACTGGATAAATAAATTACTCAGAAATCATGAAATGTTAATATCAAAGACAAAGGCTTCTTATTCATGAGCAAATCAGGCACTGCTTAAACATTAAGTCTAGGAATAATAGAGAAGTTCTAATAAGCAGAGGTTTTGAGGGTTTGAGAGCTCCTAGTGAAATTCTTTTCATTAAGATTATAATTTCATAATATATGTAAACCAGGCAGCTTAATGTTAAACAGAAAACAACATATTCAGATGCCCTTTCTGGAAGATTCTTAAGTCTAATACAGTATTATTTTTAATTTTCCAGGCACAAGGAACTCAAAAAAGTAATTATACTAACCAATAGAATTTTGTGCATATGCACTTGATTTCATTATGGAGAAATTGAAATGATTTCATTATTACATGTTCATTTTTACTTTTTTGCTAAAAGGGCAATTTTTAAACAGTAGTAGAAAGTCAGAGTTGCAACGTCATCATGTTAAGGCTGTGAAATGACTCCTATTTTGCAAATGGCAGAATTGTGTCTAGAAAAATATTATAAAAACCACAGATTAATGGACATATGTATTTTTGTAGATATTAAATTATATAATTAGATGGATTTTAAAAATATATAATATTCATAAATTAGTATTTTTCATACTATCAGAAGAGATTCCTGGTATTTATGATTAACTTGAGTGTCCCATGTGCAAATACTCTCCAAACATCTTGATCTTCTATTTTTAAGGAGAGAAAGGGAAAAGGATTATTAAATAGAGTTCAGTATTATTTTCACTGGATACTTTAAGAAACTGAAAAGATGTAACTCTCATTAAGTTGGGAAGTAAACTAAACAGACAAAATTAAAAACAACAAAAAAAGGATGAACCGGCTATATATTAGATATTTGCATCTGCATCACTATGAGAAAGGAACAATCAGTCAATTAATGTACTCCTGAATTTCTATTATTAAAATATTACCACCATATGTTTTAAATGGGATTTCAAAATGCACCATTATCTATATAATTCTAATTATTCCTAAAATGTGATCTAAAAATGTTTCACTTGATAGTGGCAACAAGTTTATTCTACATTAAATCATCCCTACACTAAATCATTGTCATTATTGTAACTATTTTTGAGATAATTTTCTGAGGTTAAGAGTATAGTTCTCTAAATATAAAAACTGATCAGAATTTATCAAACCCAGGATCTTAATCTTAGTACTAGCTGTATTCTAAAATTGGCAATGACTCAAGCTACATTTATTACTCAATGCAATTCTTAGCAGGATTCGTAATCTTAGTTTCCTGTATTATCATAGAAATCGTTGGCCAGCATTGGCTATCAGACAATTCAGTAATGTCAAATGCAGTTATTCCACAAGAACAACTAGTTTTGATTAAAATCAATAGAAAAAAATAATATGGATTAGGGTTTTGATTACTGAGGCTAATTTTTATGACAAAAAACAAAACTGCAGGGCCTACTATTCCGGTTACATTATTTTTAGGATTGTTCCACGCTGGAAGCCGTTTCTGAACTCAAGAAGTTGAGAAAATCTCCTTGTGAGGTAAGGCGGGTTTTGCAAGGCTCCCGCGGTCAGATGGTGACCTATGTCTACCCCCACTCAGTTATTTTTGCTTGAGCACCGACCCCCAGGGCACATTGCAGACTGGCATCAAGAGTGACTTGTCCTCTTATGCTAAAAATATGCTAAATTGTACCTTGTGAAGGAAATTATAGGAATTTCTTCTTTGTGATTATGGGAGCAAATATTACATTTTCTGAGAAACCTGTTTTTCTTTCCCTCAAGGAAACAGGCTATTGATCCCTGCTCACAAAGAACTAACTCTTGCCTTTGCTATGCTAAAAACATTGCCTTGTATTTGAATGTTTAAGATACCTTCCTTCCCCATGTGATAAGCATCTAGTCACCTACATCAATCACTATTGATAAAGATTATGCATGAGTCTTCTACCAATCTATGTCCTGGGAAATTTTTACATACCAAAGAATTTGTCATCAGAAATCACTGTCTAAGGCAATTGCCACTTCTGTTTTATACCCCATACAGTTTTTCAATAAATAAATCTGACTCTCCAGTCAGTGCAGAGATGTCTGCCTGGTGATCATGAAGAAACCGAGGCTCTCTCACTCCCTCTTTTGCCGACACCAACACCATCCATCCTTCAGGGAGCCCTGGACCTGCTGGAGCTGGACTCTGGCAGTTCCACTTTGCCAGGGACCATTGCCTACCATTAAGATGGCTGCACATTGCATCTCTAAAACAAATCCCTCTGGGACACCGGAGTGGGTCAGTCGGTTAAGCTTCAGACTGTGGCTCAGTCCTGATCTCACCATTTGTGAGTTCAGGCCCCACGTTGGGCTCTGTGCTGACAGCTCAGAACCTGGAGCCTGCTTCAGATTCTGTGTGTCCCTCTCTCTCTCTGACCCTCCCCATCTCATACTCTGTCTCTCTCTCTCTCAAAAATAAATTAACATTAAAATAAATCCCCCTAGATCTGAGTAGCACAGCAGTCCCACCATATACAGTAACTGTTGGTAACTCTAAAGATACTAATAAATTTAGCTACTTTGTAAGCATTTTCATGATTGTATCTGTAACCAATACTAAGAGTAGTGCAGATGGCATTTGATTTGGAGAAGAAGCATAAGTAGCTAAAGCCCATGAAAAGAGATTAAAAGTAGAAAAAACAGTGTTCCAGGAAAACATTCACTTATTTTCCTTTAGAGTCATGGTTTTACTGCCAGGAGAAAACCAGGAGGAACAGTAACAAATGTTACATAAACATCTTCAAATTTACTAATAGTGATGAAAACATCCCTTAAAGAACTGAAAAGTCTGCTCCACATTAACATATAGTAACAACGAGGCAATTAATATTTCATTCTCTCTTTATTTTATATTTAAACAAAAAATGAGAAAAAGTCAAACAGTTCAGGTGTTGTTCAATTCCATACCACCTCCTCTGTGAGATCTTGTTCCCTTAACTAATATGTATCAGTTATGGGATTTATGACTTCATGTTATAGTTATTTGGACAGGTATCTACCTCCATGAATGGAATCAAATTCCTTTAAGTCAAAATGGCTTTTATTCATCCTGATATATCCACTAGCTATAATATTTTTAGAAAATCTAAGAATAAAATAAATATCTGTAGAATTAATAAGAAATAAATGAGAGATGAGCTTTTGAAGGACTTTTCTTTATAACTTTCTTTTATTCTCTAATTACTACCAATGATGGTAGTCATAATCATTCTTACCAGTGATAATTTTATTCAGGTATGTTTTCAACAAATATGTATTACATATTTATATGAGCCAGACTCTGGGTTTAAGCCCTGAGATAGAGAGTAGAAGAAGATATATTGAATATCTGACACCATAGAGCTTAAATCACACATGCAAAACAGATATTAAACATCTCAGTAAAACAAAATATTTTAAGCTGGTAGTATAGGATGCTATTAGAGCACACAGCCTGAAGAACTATTCTACAGTAGGAAGATGTCCCTGAAGAATTTATTTAGAGGCTGAGATGCAGAAGTAAGAATTTTTCCAAAAAAAAAAAAAAAAAGGAGGGGGGATGGGAAGAATATATTATGTAATACTAAATTATATCTGTGCATGCAAATTTATGACAAGCTAAGTTTAGCTTTCAAAATACAATGTATAAATAATAACATTGCTCATAAAAGGTTAATTTATTTTCAAAGCACTGAAAAACAGATTTTTAGGGGCGCCTGGGTGGCTCAGTCTGTTGAGTATCCAACTCTTGATTTCGGCTCAAGTGACAGATCAAGCTCAGTGTCAGACTCCACACTCACTAAGCATGCAGCCTGCTTAAGATTCTCTGTCTCTCCCTCTGCTCCACTCCACCTCCCTCTCTCTTTAAAAACAAAAACAAAAACAAAAACAAAAACAAATAACAAGGAATGCCTGGGTCACTCAGTCAGTTAAGCATCCAACTCTTGATTTTGGCTCAGGTCATGATCTCATGGTTTGTGTGTTTGAGCTCCACATCGGACTTGGGCTCTGCCCTGTCAGTGAAGAACCTGCTTGGGATTCTCTCTCCCTCCCTCTCTGCCCCTCCCCCACTTCTGTGCTCTCACTCTCTCTGAACAATAAATAAACTTTGAAACACACACACACACACACACACACACACACACACAGAAATAAGAAAAATAGACCACATTTCTCTTGTGAATAAAATTTGAGTTTTTCTTAGATTTGATCCTTTAATAACATTAATCATTCAAAGGACTCATATTTGTAGAATTTTTTAGATTAATAGAGATCATATTCTATTGGGTTAAACTGCCAACTAACTGATCAAAATTTCCCTTATTGTACTGAAAGGAAGTATCTAGGAATATGCTAAACCCTAATCTTTATCAAAGAAAACAATCTAAACATATATTTTTTATTTATTTATTTTTTATTTATTTATTTTTGAGTGAGAAACAGTGCAAGTGGAGAAGAGGCAGAGAGAAAGGGAGAAACAGAATATGAAGAAGGCTCCTGGCTCTGAGCTTTCCGCACAGAGACTGATGTGGGGCTTGAACCCGTGAACCCTGAGATCATGATCTGAGCCAAAGTCAGATGCCCAACAGACTGAGACACCCAGGAGCCCCTATAACAAAAATTTTTTTAGTGTCAGGACTTTAATAATGTCAACACAAAAATGAAATCACCTAAATTAGAATGCATTCATACAACTCTTTACTTCATTAGAATTATTAAAAATTTTACCTACTTTATCTCATCTTCAATGTTATTCTTTTTGGGAAATGTTATTTATTTTAAATATTACTTCCAGAAGTAGTTTTGTAAAATAATTTTGAACTTCATAAAACACTTAATCAAAGTAATTATGTTTAGTCCAGTACAACTAAATCTTACAACATTTATCTTCAATATGCATCGAGTGATTCCCCTCCAAAAAGGGGAGTGTTTAAATAGAAGATTAAAAACATAGGAGTGTTTAAATAGAATTAAAATAGATTAAAGCACATTTTTATCCTTAATAAACAAATATTTAGTTGGGGAAATTATAGTGAGAATTTTGTTTTTAGCTGACTACTAAGAATACATCAATAGAAATGTCTTTTCAGAGCTGTACTTTAATATTATACCCTCAGCTTTCATCAGGCATCATTGTAAGTAATAGCCAAATGAAAAATCATTCCTGTGTTCATTATAAAACTATACCTTATTTTTTTTATCCCAGTGTATCCTTCATAAAGTTTCCAAGGGAGAAATTTCCTTAAGCAGTTTTGCAAGAGGGAAATCTTTGCTTCCCTTCAGAAACAGAAATACTTCCCTCATTTGTGTAAGAATTTGGCAAGTTATATATATTTCCTCATATATATGTATTAGTGTTTGAGTGTGCTTGTGTGTGAGAGATGAATTTCAGGGAGTGAAAAATCACAAAAGATAAATAACTCAAATTAACTAACCTCATGGTTCTTCCAAAATCTTCATTTTCTTTTTCCATTTTATTGCGTATGTTTTCTTTATTGCAAACCATTGGTATGTTCTTGAAAAGGAGTGAATACATAATTATTTTGTCACACAGAAAAAGAAATATAAGTCCTATGATTTTCTTTCAATATACACTGGTATTTTTCAGAGGCTCTTACCCCACAATTCACTTGTTTTGTAAAGTTAACTATAATTATTTGATTGACAAGGAAAAATTAATTTAATGAAGATATATACATAGTAAATATTTTAGTAAATTAATCAATTCTAGCAGTAAAAGTGTCATGCTTTTATATTTCACAAAAGATATTATATGGTAACTCAAGAGATTTTCAGAAAAATCTAGCAATCAGAGTGCATGTAAAAATGCCCAAGTGTAAAGTGATTAATATGTGGGTTCATTTATTTGAATGTAGCAATTTATGAATGATTTGCCAATTATCCTATAATCCCTTTAATAGTCTTCCTGACTAATTAGAATTAAAACGTAACATAACATTGGCTTTCCTGAAAAATTAAAAAGCTCTAAGAATTAGCAAGAATAATTTAGAAGTCATAAGTTTTATGGTTTATCAAAATAAAGAACTTTTGCTCTGTGACAGTCCATGTGATGAGGGGAAGAAGACTAGCTACAGAATAAAATTTTTTAAAAAAATTGCAAATCATACAGCTGCCTAAGGACTACTAGCTAGAATATATAAAGTATACTCAGGGGCTGCGTAGGTGACTGTTGGTTAAGCGTCTGACTTCAGCTCAAGTAGAGATCTCACAGTTTGTGGGTTCGAGTCCCACGTTGGGTTCCATGTTGACAGTGGGGAGATTGCTTGGGATTCTCTCTCTCTCCTTCTCTCTTTGTCCCTCCTCCACTCTCTCTCTCTCTCAAAATAAATAAACTTAAAAAAAGAATACTCAAAACTCAACAGTAAAACAAAAACCCAAATAATTCAGTAGACATGGGCAAAGGAGTGACAGACATTTCACCAAAGGAGATATGCCAGTGGCAAATAAACACAGGATAAGATGTTCAACATTAACCATCAGGGAAGTGTAAATTAAAACCACAATGAGGTATCACTCTTAGAGTAAGCAGTTAGTTAGGTTTTAACAAGATGCTAGGAGACCAACAAAGGGAGAGTCAAGACCCATTATGGGGAAAGTTAGCAACCTGCTTGGCAGCATTCCACAAAGGAGGTCACAAGAAACCAGATCAAACCAGACAGCCCCAAGGCAAAGAAGTTGGAGAACCTGGGCAAGTAAGGAAGAAAAAGCTTGAAACCCTGCTCCCAAACAAATCCCCTCCCCCATTAATAAATATTGCACCCTTTAGTTAACAACAGTCAATAAAAGACTCAAATCTTGGGTGCAGCTCTCCATTGATTTTGCCTGCTTTCACATCTCAAGAGTGTACTCTCTCTCTCTCCTTTTAATAAACTCTTAACTCGTACCACTAAACTAATGTCTGGTTTGCCCTTGAATTCTTTTCTTTCAATGAGACTAAGGGACTCTGGTGATGTCCTGGAGGTGAGTTGGGCAGAGGTCTCAGGGCCAGGGGGTCTCCCCAACCCACTCAAAAACATTACCACATACATATCAGTTTTCATAAAACAAGTATGCACTTACTGTATATGGTAGGCAGAATAATGCCAACATGTACTGCCCCCAATAAGAGATATCTATATTCTAATCCTCAGGGTCCATGAACATATTTTACTTGACAAAAAGCACTTTCAGGTTGTCACTAAATTAAGGATTTTGAGATGGGAAGGGCAAACAGGATTATCCAGGTGGATCCAATGTATTCACAAAGGTCCTGGTAAGGAAAAGAAAAAAGCAGGACAAGTCAGAATCAGAGAAGGAGATGTAATGGAAGAAACAGAGGTAGTGGGTATTGGGAAGAGAGAGACTTGAAGATGCTATGCTGCTGTCTTTGAAGATGGAGGAAGGGGTCATGATCAAGGAAAGTGTATAGCCTTGAATTTTGAAAAGTTGGGAAGTAGATTGTTCTGTAGGGCGTCCAAAAGGAACACAGCCCTGCAGTCACCTTGATTTTAGGCCAGTGAGATTTCTAACTTCCACATCTGAAAGATAATCAAGTTTTCACTATTTAAGCCACTAAGCCTGTGGTAGTTGGTTAGAGTAGCAGAAGGAAACTAATATCCAATACAAGCCAGTGATTGTATTCTTGGGCATTTATTCCAGAGAAATGAAACCAGTTCACACAAAACTTTGTACATGAATTTCATAGAAGTTTCATTAATATTTGAAAACTGGAGACAGCCCAAATATCCTTCAATGTGGAATGGTTAAACAAACTGGTACATAAGTACTATGGAATGCTACTCTGTAAAACAAACTATGGATACATACACTTTGGATTATTCTTTGCAGGATTATACTAAGGGGAAAAAAGCCAATTTTACAAGATTATATAATGTATAATTCCATTTATATAATATTTTTGAATGACAGAATTTTAGCAATAAAAACATGTTTATGTTCTTACTGATGGTTCAGGATAGGAGAGGAGGGGAGGAAGGTTGGTGTGAAATCTGGTGTTGAGAACTTTGGTGAATCAGCAAGAGATTTCTATGGGTAGAATTACTGAAGCTGTAGTATAGTTGATGAAAATCATATAATGCTCCCTTGGCTATTTAATTAGAATCCAAAATAATCACCCTGCCTGTTGTACTGATTAAATCTGTTTTTATTTTCTTCTTTAAGACAAGGTCCTCTGGTACATGCAAATAAGTGGAAAGCCTTCAGAAATAGGAAATAAATTGAAGTATCATCTACTCACCTAACTATTAATGGAGCAGCTGTCTTAGGAAGTTAACATTTAAATTGTATAACCCAGCAAATTTGTTAAGATATTCTGAAATGGTTGCAACCAATTCTCTGTAGGAGCTTGTGAAATAGAAAGTTGAAAAGCTCCTGATTAAAAACATTATTCATTACAAAGATTTATATTTAATGCCTACCTTTCTAAGATACACATCTGTAAAAGAGATTTTTTCATATTACCAAGAAATCTTATATTAGTACATATGCTCAGTGATTGAAATGATACATGCAAATGAAAATAAAATGCTATTTAACCTTAAACAAATTCCCTTTCATACGTTAATTTATATTTTTCTTATTTGTAGCATTGTTGGACTTTCTAAAGATCATTTCAATCACAATGATCTTGATCATGCATCTTAATTAATATTTAGAATCAACAAAATCTCAAAATGTGAGCAAATTATATGCAGAGGCAATGTACTATATATGTATATTGTTCCTCAATTTTACGTACAAATAAGAATAAAAAAAGAACTAGAAAAATGCATCATTTTTTAAGAGCCAGATATAAGAGGTTACAAATCAACTAAGAATATTTTATAAGTCTAAAAATCTACCACTGGCAAAATGGAGGACATATAGTTTTAATTTGGTTATTTGAGTGGCAACACACTAGAATAATATAGTTTTTCCTAATTACATTATTATGCTATGTATTTTGGTTTGAGTTCATATTCATAAATAGTAATGTAACTTTAAACAATTTTGTAATAATAACTCTGATTATGTTCTAAATGTTGGCTGTGAGTAGAAAGTAATCTCAGCCTAATTAGCTAGTTACTTCTATATGCTAAATTAGAGCTATATTAAAAAATAAAAACCTTTAAATTATATAGTGAAGAAATCTCCAAACATAATTACCAGAATCTCTACAGGAAGATATAATTACTATGGGCTAAATTCTTTCTTCAGCTTCATTTCTGCATCTCTCACAGAAGCCAATAGACAAAAACTGTATAAATATCTAAGGGCTGAAATTAAACTTACTGTGAATTCTTCTGGGCAATGTCCAAAAACTAATGGAGGATATATCACAAAAGCTTAAAATAAATATTTCTAACAATGTATAGTGAAACCAACTTAGGACACCATCCATTCCTGTTAGAAGCAGGAATCTGGAATGTTCAATGCTAACCTTGATTTTCTAATCAACTCACCCTCTGCCCTTGAAGAACTTACTTAATTAGTCTATGTCTAACTTTATGCACCTGTAAAATGGAGATAATAAATATTCATTTACCTCATGGGATGTTTGGGGAATTCATGATTTTAAAATGCAAAGACAGTTGTGGATAAAAGTTGTGTATCAAAGTGGAGAATGGGGAGCATGTCAGATAGTATGCTTCTCTTCTGTGTCTAGAATATTCTTGGTAAGCAGTATGCATTGCTTGATAATAATTGCATTTAGAATAACCATCGGAGTCAGAAAATGGACTATGTAAGGATGTTGAGCAAAATTAAAAAGAAAAAAACATATTCTGGTGGCAATACATGATCTGATTTCTTATCCTACCACAGTGGATTAACAAATCACCAGAAATGACATACTCAAAGTGATAACAATTTGAGCAGTAAATGTGTATAACTGGAAAGCATATGTACAACATATTGGTCATATAACTGGAAAGCATATGTACAACATATTGGTCAAGACCATGCAAACCTGGTTTTAATCTCAGTGCTACTTTATATGTGACCTTGAGTAAATAAATTTACCGCACTGACAAAAGAAGAAAAATATAATTGAAAATAGATTCATAAGAGATTTATGATGATTCATTAATAATGTATATAAGGGACTTATCATAATACTGACCCATAATAAGTATTGCTTATAATAAGTAACTTATTGTATATATATGAGATATATGAATATATATCCACATACATGAAATATTCATATATATGAGATATATATGTGTATAAAACAATTTATATATATCTCATATATATCTCATATGTCCTCATATATATACCTCATATATATCTCATGTATTAATATTCATATGAGATATTAATATACATATGAGATATAGTGGATATATATACATATATAGTATATAGTGATGAACAAGCTTTCAAGGAGTTTACATTCTGAGAGAAAAAGATTAAGGCAATAAAGAAGCATGATAATTTCTGATGGTGATACATGTTATGAAGCAGAAAAAACAGAATAATGCTATAGATCATTAGTTATCAATCTGAACTACAAATTGGAATTACTTGGGAAACTTCTTTAAAATACTGATGTTTGGGTTCCACTCCAGAACAAATAAATCAGTTTCAGATTTGTGATCCACATGCATTTCATGTAGGTAGGATGTGTCATCATCTAAGATGGCAAAAAGAGGGAAGAACAATTTGGAGAGGAAGGTTGGTATTGTTTTCTACATAGAAATTTCTACATTCACATAAAAAATATCTAAGGGAAGGGAGCTAACTATATAGTTTCAGATCTTAGGAGATATATTTAGGCGGCAATACAGATTTGTGGAACAAACAGTATATACTTAGCGGTTGAAGTCATATATGAAGGTGACATTACCTAAGCAGAATATTTAGAGCAGGAAGACTGAATGTGAGGGGACAGAAGACATATAAGGTGGCTCCAGTGATGCTCACTACCTGGTGTTTATGCCTATGTGGAGTCCTACTCCTTGAGAGGGAGAGGTACCTGTGACTAGGTTCTAAATAATGGATGACATGGACATAATTCTGTACATATGATTATACAACTATATAAGATTATAGCACTCAACTTCCTGGAGTTCTTTCTCTTTCTGGCTTTGAAAAAGCAAGTGCTCATGTTGGGGAAACTCTTGCAATGAGCAATTACAGGTGACTTCTAACAGTGCCTGGCTGGCTCTGTCTGAGGAGCATGTGACTTGATCTCAGGGCATGAGTTTGAGCCTCACATTGGGTGTAGAGATTACCTAAATAAATAAACAACAACAATAATAAAAAAAACCCACAAGTTACCTCTAGTTTCTGATGGTGACTTCCAGCTAATAGCCAGCAAAGAACTGAGGACCTCAGTCATAAAACTGCAAGGAACTGAATTCTGCCAACAGTCTGAATTTATAAGTGGATACTTCCTCAGTTGAGCCTCATATGTGACCACAGTTTTGATAATAATCTTGATCACAGCCTTGCAACTCTCTAAGCAAAATATATACCTAAACCATACCTGGACTCCAGATCCACAAAAACTGTGAGATAATGAATGCATATTGTTTTAAGCCACTAAGATAGGTGTAATATCATTACTCAGCAGTATATAATTAATACAGTGAATAAAAGGATCATTGGAGTAAAAAAGGCAGTATTCCTAGATGTGGAAAGAAAATAAGGTGAGGCTTACGTTATAATGTACTTAAATTTAAATTTAAATAGTATTATATAGTCAGGGTGATATGCTGCATGAGATTATGCAAAGTAATACAATTCTGCCTTTTGGTGCATCTGCTGGAGCACTGAAAGGACAAGAACAGTTAAGTTCTCCCAGTTAATGAAACAAATTTCAGGAACTGTTTTTGTACTGATACTTTTAGAGTTCAGTTAAAATTACCTGCATGTGTGGCATAATTTTATCTAAGATTTGCTTTTATTATAGCTTCCTTCATGGTTTTATCAATCTACCAAAGTGAAACTAAAAGTTGTTATGAAACCAAGTTGATTTAGGTTTATTGAAATAGCAGGAGCTTTTAGAAGAGAGTGCAGTACTCTGGAGTAAAGATAACAAGACAAGAATTAATAGGTGCCCTTTATATTTGTCAGTTAAGAGTTCAAAATTCAGGGGTGCCTGGGTAGCTCAGTCAATTGAGCATCTGACTCTTGATTTTGGCTTGAGTCATGATGCCAGGGTTGTGAGATGAAGCCCTGTGTCAGGCTCCATGTCCAGCATGCATTCTCTCCCTCTGCCCCTCTCCCCTCCTCAACAAAATAAAATAAATTTTTATTATTAATATATATTATTAATAATAAAATATAATTATATATAATTAATATTATATTAATATATTAATAAATAATATATTTATTATTATTTACTCCAGCAAATACAGTTTCATTGAGCTAGTGGGGTTCAAAGCCAGATTACCAGTGGTGACAAGGAAGTGAAACCAATGAGTGTAGATTGTTACGGAATCTTAGCTGAGGAAAGGACAGAGATGAGAGAAAAAAAAAGTAACATACAGTTTCATTATGCATTGAATTATGTCCCCCCAAAAGATACATTCAAGTTCTAACCCTTGGTAGATATGCATGTGACCTTATTTTGGAATAAGATCTTTGCAGATGTAATCAGGTAAGGATGAGGTCATACTATATTAGGGTGGGCCCTGGTCCAAAATGACTGGTGTCCTTAGAAGAAGAAAATGGAAACAAGAAAAGAGAATACGATGTGAAGACACAGACACATGTAGACACAAAGGGAAGACAAGACAGCCATCTGAAGACTGAGGCACAGATTGCAGTTATGCTGAAAACAAGGGATGCCTGAGTCTACCAGAACTTGGAACAGGCAAGGAAAAATCCTTCTCTAGAAACTTCAGAAGAAGCATGGCCTTCTGGGTCTCATTTTCAAACTTCTAGGCTCCAGAACTGTGAGGCAATCAATTTCTGCTGTTTTAAGCCACCTAGTTTGTGGATAATTTGTTATGGCAACTCTAGGAAACTTATATAAATTTAAAAGAAAATAATCTTTTGATGCATGTTTCTTAAACTTATTCATACTGAGAAGAATCCAAGGCAACAGAGAAGTTGCAGATTCAATTAGAAAGGGAAATTCTGAAAAGAAGAATATCCTGGAAGAGACAAGAGGAGAGGATCAAGAAGAGTGTTCAATGTATGACCATTTCCTCACAAAACCACCTGAGTGATTGTTAAAAAGGCAGATTCCTGGGCCTTTCAAAAAAAAGTAAAAAGGTTTTGTCCATGAATGTGGAGTCTGGGATTCTGCAGTTATTGTGATCTGATCACACTAAAGTTTAAGGAATACTGGGTGTTTCAGTCGGTTAAGTGTCCAACTCTTGGTTTCAGCTCAGGTCATGATCTCCCGGTTTTGTGGGTTCAAGACCCATATCAGGCTCTTTGCTGGCAGCACAGAGCCTGCTTGGGATTCTCTCTCTCTCTCTGTCTGCCTCTCCCCCATTTGTGCTGTATCTGTCTTTCTCAAAAAATAAACTAAAAAAAATAAAAAAAAACAAGTTTAAGAAACACTGATCAACACTTACACGTGGAATTAAAAATAAATAAATAAATAAAAAATAACCTCCCCATGCTCACAGATACAGAGAATAGATTGGTAGTTGCCAGAAGCAGGGCAGGGTAGAGGGGCAAGAAATCCACAGAGGAAGTCAGAAGACACAAACTTCTAGTTATGATATAAATGTCATGGGGATGAAATGTATAGCATGGTAACTATAGTTAATATGCTATATTTAATAACTGAAAGTTACTAAGAGAGTACATCTTAAAAGCTCTTATCTCAAGTACTGAGTGCTGTATAAAATTGTTTAATCACTATATTGTATACCTGAAACTAATGTAATACTGTATGTTCAATATACTTGAATTAAAATAACAATAAATATGAAAAAAGTTCTAATCACAAAAAAAATTTTTATGTATAACAGACTTTAACTAGACTTATTGTGGTGATCATTTTGTAATATAATTATTGAATCATTAAGTTGTATATCTGAAATTAATGTAATGTCTGTCAATCATTAAGTTGTACATCTGAAATTAATGTAATGTTGTCTGTCAATTATACCTCAAAAAAAACAAATTAAATTTTAAAAAAAGAACACTGATCCACAGTGTAGGTAAATTGTGAAAATTTATAATTTAAAATTTTAAAATAACAGCTCTTGCATATGGGAATGGGGACTAATTCTCAATTTGTATTAGAATTGCAAAATATTAGGAACCAGATAATATTGGGTCCATGAATTACTGGAAATAATCGTCTTTGATCATGTCTTTTTCTGTAGCAGCACAAAACCCTTGCAGTACAGTCACTACAGTAACATATTTCCTTGCTCTTGAATATGACTTTCTGACTATTACTTCTTATTTTTCTTTTCTATATGATATGATACTTGTTTTATGCTTGTTTACAAAAGTGGATTGTATTCTGGCTCCAAGTAAGCTTCTCAATTTGTTATTTCTTTTGTTCTTTCCTGCCACAACACTTCTACTAATTAGTCTCAGACTTAACTGCAGGTCTGTCTTTGATTAATTTTCTTATTGTTCCCCATAAATGCCAAATTCATCTCAAATCTATATATTTATACGTGGTAATAGTCCCTCCAATTTTTCTAGTGGAACATAAGAACTGTTCTCAGAGTACATTAGAAAGACCTAAGGAGAGTACCGTACTTGGAGATACTTGAGCCCTATCTTCCAAGATTCTGATTTAGTATCTGACTCCAAGAATGGGGACCCACAGAAAGTACTTCACCTGATGCTGAAATAGGAGCAACCGGGACATGCTTTCCAGAAACACTCCCCAAGGGGTGAGGCGTATTCACTGCAAGCTTAAAATGATTACAAGACTAAGCAGTCAGAAATGTTAATGAAATCTTTGGCAGCATTAAGAGCTATATAATATCCAGATCAAGAAAGGTAAGTTTCTGTTCCCTACAATGGCCAAACGGAGCTTGAAATATTGTGTTTGGTTACACACATCGTATTTTAATAAGAAGAGGTGTTACAGTATGGTTCATTTTGACCCAGAGAATGCAATTCATATCATTGATGCCTATGGGGTACAGAGTTCAGGTCCTTGTCAGGGTGGTGTTCCTATATCTTGTAGCTGCAGCTCTTTCCCAGAAACTCGGGAAATACTACACTGAGCTCTCCACCCGCAAGCACTCTTTAATTTACATTGTAGAGCTGCTTAATGTTTTAAGAAGGAATAATTAATACATTCAATCTGTAATTGGAAGAGTATGACAAGTAAGGATCCATAATGTTCCACAGTCTCTTTTTTTTAGCTTTACTGAGGTATAATTGACAAATAAAATCATAAAATAATTAAAATGTATAATGTGATGATTTTATATATGTATAAGTAGTAAAAGAATTCTATCGAACTAATTAATACATCAATCACCTCACATATTTACTTTTTTTTTATGAGAACATTTGAATTCTGGTCTTTTAACAAATTCCAATTATACAATGCAGTGTTAACTCTATCACCATGTTATACATTAGATCCTCAGACATTATTCATCTTATAATTGAAAGTTTGTACCCTTTTACCAGCCTTTCCCTATTTCCCCTCACCCCTCGCCATCCCTGGAAAACACTTTTCTTCTCTGTTGCTAGGAGTTCTACTTTTTGTTTTCAATTTGCACCTATAAGTAAACTATGCAGTATTTGTCTTTCTCTCTTCGGCTTATTTCATTTAGGATAAATGAAAGCATTATCCATATTGTAAGGATTTCCTTCTTTTTAAAATGCTGAATAATATTTCACTGTATACAGATACCACATTTTCTTGATCTAGTCATTCATTAACAATTGGTTGTTTCCATACCTTGGTTATTATGAAAAATACTGTAATGAGCATGGAAGCAAAGATATCTCTTTGAGATAATGGTTTCATATGCCCCACAATCTTAAAGCCCATTTATGCTTCAAACTCTCATCTGGGTCTAAAAATCTTAGGAACAAGATATTTTCCTAGCATCAAATCCACTTAAAGTTCTGAGGAATCAATAACCAACTGCTAGAACCACAAAATTTCTGATATTACTGCTTTACATATTTTTGGAGTATTCCCCTCCCACCAATTTCTTTCTATCTCCCTTTTTTGGTTTTCTCTATCTCCCTAACTCAGTGTTCCCTCACTCTCTCTCCCTTTTTCCCTCTCTCTCTCTCCTGTCCCTGGAAAATGAAAGACATATTTTTTCCAGTTTAGTGGTTTTCAATATAGCTAAAAATTAGAATCACCTGGGGGAGGTTTTAACACTACAAACATCTGAGACTCCAACCTAGAGACTGAAAACAATTGCCATAAGTTTAAGACAGAGAAACTGTCTCCATGGTTAGTCTTATGCATTTGGAATTGTTACTCATTCTTTTTGCTTCATCTCAAAAGGAACCTCATTCATCTTACTCTAAGACACTATTTCTTCATTGAAATTAGTCTTTATTTTACCTTTAGATTTGAAATCTACTCAACAGTTCGCCAATTCAAAATAAAACTACAATTCTCACAAACTTGCAGATGGCTTAGTTTCTCCAACTTTTCTAATGCTCTATCAGAAGTGGAGTGCATTTTCAGTGGGGATAAAATCTTTTTTATTTCCCTTCAAAACATTATTTGAAGTTCCCCCAGGCCTTCCATCATTTAGATGAAGGATACAAACATGGCAAACATTCACAAATATCCATATTGACTATATTTCCAAGCAACTCAGCTTGGACTTCCATATTGAGGACTTCTAGATTTACTTTTCCTAGAATATTGAAGAGGAGACTGGAAGACAACTGTTAAGAGAGTGTGTGTGCATGCACACACACACACACACACACACACACTCTCTTTGATTACAGAGAAGATTTCATATTCTCAGAATTGCAGGATCTATTTCAAAACAGTCAAACCTAAAAGTTTAAAAAATCTTAGCAGACTGTAGGAACTTTTGAATTCTGACATCATGGTTTGCTAAATGGAAGCCTTAGTAAATTTATAAAATATGTATTTCATATTTCATCCCAATGTTCAATATTTCATTTTCTAACTTAGAGATGTTGTGTCTAGCCACAGCTGTTGCTTTGTTTGCTTTCAAGAAAACAAAACAAAACAAAACAAAACCAAGCTGTTGACTTATGTCAAACCTAGGAGTAGAATCTCATTAAGTTACTTATTTATTACTATGGCTTCTAATTTCCCATTCTTTGTCTCCAAAGCAGGTGAGAGTTCCAATGATGGAAATTAAACAAATTAAATCCATCATGTAATATTACAGATATTTATAATTTGCATTTCTTAAAAATAAATTTGAGTATAAACATCACTGAGACTTCTCCAATAATAAGTAACATAACTTTAAAAATATCATTGTCATTTTCTTTCATCAAATAAAAAAGGATGATGGGGCGCCTGGGTGGCTCAGTCGGTTGAGCGTCCGACTTCAGCTCAGGTCATGATCTTGCAGTTCGTGAGTTCGAGCCCCGCATCAGGCTCTGTGCAGACAGCTCAGAGCCTGGAGCATGCTTCAGATTCTGTGTCTCCCTCTCTCTCTTCACTTCTCCCACTCACACTGTCTCTCTCTGTCTCTCTCAAAAATAAATAAACATTAAAAACTTTTAAAAAAAGGATGAGTAATATTAATAATAATTGATTTATTGTAACATAATCAAAATTCCCTGTTGGTATTGCAGAAAGATAGGACTCCTGAACAAGGTAAACTGGTAGGAAAAAGAAAAAGAATGTCAATAATATATCATATTAACTAATAAAAATATCAAGACAAAGACTTCTAAGTCTGTATGTATTTATTCCAACCTACAAAGTGTGAATTTTAGCTCTGATTTCATGCCAGATACTCCTTTTCTAATATTTCAAATAAAATATCCCCTTGGCCTGTGGAAACTATGAAACTATGAATATTTTAAGCATTAAAAGATATTCAAACTTATACAAATATGTAAATAAATTAGACTCTATTTAATAATAATGATTATGCTATAGCAGTACTTAGCAAACTTTCTCTCTGGAATATAATTAACAGCAAAAGAAAATGAATTTACATCCCCAAAGATCAATGGGACAAAGCATACTGCTATATGATCTAAGCAAACATAATTTTTTTTTCTAGTGCCAAATTTTTTAAAAAATCATGATAATTTAATGCAATAACAAATACATAGTCAATTTAAAAATAATAAAAATTAAATTATTTTTATCCCAAATCATCTAGAATGTTTAATAATCTTGAATACTTGTACCTTGGTATAAGAAGCATATATTTAATAAACTTCCCAATATTTGAAAATCTCAGAACATTGAGAGAAATTATATTCCAGAGGATTTAATCAGAATTTAAACAATTGTATATTTTTTAACCAGGTAAAAAGAGTGCTTAGAGTTAAGATATATAGGAAAGGGCAAGTCTAGAACAGATAACAGTCACGAAGCAAATGTGATGAAATATAATGGTCTGTAGACATTTTTCCAAAGATCTACAAATAGCTAACAGGTACTCGAAAAGGCACTCAACATCACTAATCATCAGGGAAATGCAAATCAAAACCACAATGAAAAATCACCTGTTAGAATGCTTATAATCAAAAGAAATAGTAAGTGTTGGTGAGAATGTGGAGAAAAGGGAAACTTTGTTCACTATTGGTGGGAATGTAGATTGGTACCATCACTATGGAAAACATGGAAGTCCCTTAAAAAAATTAAAAATAAAACTACCTTATGATCCAGCAATCCCACTTATGGAATATATATCCAAAAGAAATGAAAAAAGGATCTTGAAGAAGTGTCTGCACTCCCAAGTTCATTGTAGCATTATTCAAAATAATAAAGATATAGAAATAAGCTAAGTGTCTGTCAAGGGGTGAATGGATAAAGCAGATGTGAAATATATATATGCACATATACACATATACATACACACAATGGAATATTATTCAACCATGAGAAAGAAACAAAATCCTGCCATTTGCAATATGGATGGGCTTTAAGGGTATTATGCTAAGTGAAATAAGTCAGACAGAGGGGTGCCTGGATGGCTCAGTCAGTTGAGCGTCTGGCTTCAGCTCATGTCATGATCTCACAGTTCGTGGGTTCAAGCCCTGTGTCAGGCTCTGTGCTGACAGCTCAGAGCCTGGAGCCTGCTTCAGATTCTGTGTCTGCCTCTCTTTCTGTCCCTCTCCTGCTCACTCTCTGTCTCTCTCTCTCTCTCTCAAATCTATCTTCAGAGTCTGTGTCTCAGTCTTATGTGATCTGCAAGTTTCCCTTGGTATGGGGGCTTGATAGCTCTTTCGTAGTGATATCAAAATTATAAATACATTTATACCAATGATTTGTGATTTTTCCCTTGCATTTTAAATTCAGCCAACTTTCTTGCATTAATAGACTCAAGCTTCTATAACAAAATACCACAGATTGAAGGGGGTGCTTAAACAACAGATACTTTTTTCTCATAGTTCTGGAGGCTAGAAGTCTGAGATTAGGGTGCCAGCATAGTGGAGTTCTGGTGAGAACTCTTCCTGGCTTTTAGCGTTTTCACACGGTGGTGAGAGATAGATTTCTCCTATCTCTTTTTATAAGAAGACTAATCCTATCAAATCAGGGCCCCCCTATGGGACCTCATTTAACTTTATTTTCTTACTCCAAATACCACCTCATTTCAAATAAGGGCTTTGATATATGAATTTAGGTAGATACATACATTCAGTTCATTACATTCTGTCCCTGCCCCTGAAAATCCATTTTCTTCTCTAATGTAAAATAAATTCAACCCATCCCAACAGCTCCAAAATTTTTAAGTCAATCTAACATCAACTCAAAAGCCTACAGCCAAAGTCTCATCTATTATCTGTATCGGATAAGAATGAGACTTGAGGTACAGTTTATCGTGAGGCAAAATTCCTCTTCAGCTGGGAACCTGTGAAACCAGACAAGTTATGCGCTTCCAAAATACAATGATAGGACAGGCAAGGGACAGACATTCCCATTCCAAATGAAAGAAATTGAAAAGAAAGGGGTGACAGGTCTCAAGTAACTCTAAGCTTGGGGCAAACTCCATTAAGTCCTAAGGCTTGAGATTCAGCATCTTTACTGTGCTTTCCTGGGATGTGCCCTTTCCTTTACTGTGCCCCTGGGATGGCAGCCTTACCCCCTGTAGTTCTGTGGGAAGGCCTTGCACCTTACTCAGTGGGACAGCCTGCCCCTTGAGGAATGGGCCTAGTTCTTGCCCCTGAGAAACTGGTGTGGCTTGATCTAAAGATTTTCTTTGGAATTAGTGGAAAGCATCAGACAAAGGAAATACCTTCAGATTTAATAAATCTTACACTAGGGAAAGTGGCCTGAATACATGCTTTTCAAATTATAAATATTAATATATATTTAACATGTCTGAAATTAAACTGATCAAGGTTTATGAGATATTTTTGTTTTCTTTTGTTTTTTTTTTTTACAAGTAATCTAATCAATTCATTTTGTGTATTCAGCTAAACTGTCAATGAATAGCTTCTTACTTATGGAATACAGAGTGAAAAAAAATATTCCTCATAATGGGCTGACTGATTTCCTTTACTTTAAACTACCACTATGGACTCATCACAAAAATTATCAAATAAAAAATAAATCCTACACTGAATACATTGGTTAATGTCACTGTTAACTTTGATGACTAATTCTGTTTTCATTTTTGTACATATTTTTCCCAATCAGCATCTTCCTAAAATATAAATGGGTGGGTATTATCTCCTGAAGGAAAACTAGTGAATGATCATTTTATCATTTAAATAGAGATGAATAGCAGGATAGAGACATGCCATTCAAAATAAAACTGCATTATAAAAATACATATTTATTTCTAGTACTGATAGGCCACAGATACTCTGTCATTGGCAGGTGACTTTAGAACTACTATTGTGATGGCAGACTGCAAAATGAAAGACAGTAATAAATTTTTAAGGGAGGTCATGTAATATATTTGTGCTGGAGACAGACTTGATTTTGAATTTCGCTTCTGCCAGTATTAGCTGTGCGATCTTGGGAAAATGACAAAAACCCATTGAATCCTTTAAAACAGAAGTACTGGGCATAGTAGTTTTCTTTTACTTTGCATTCTAGTGTCCATTTATCCATTCTTTGATTAATATACTTTTATATTCCTGTCAACTTATCATCTCCCGTCCCCCCCCCACCCAGCCCCACTTCGTCTACATGATTCCAACTGATCTGACGTCACTCCATTCTGGGAGATCCTGATTAGCTTAAATCAGTAACATATTCCATCTTACTGGTTACAGTGATTAGTTCAGGATGGGTACACAGCTCATCCGGAAAGATATTTGCTGAGACTTCTTAGAATGAAGGCTTCATACATTTCCAGTATTTTGAAGGTGTGAGGTTGTTTTATCTGTAATTAGAATTATCTTGTACCCAAGAAGGGAGAATCTAAAGCTACTCAGAGCCACTATCAGGAGCCTATTTACATAATATGGAGCCAGGAGACTTATCCTTGCCCAAATAGAACCAGAATTAAGTTATGCCATAACCCTCTTGTTGTTTAAGCCAATTTTATTTGACTGTTCTATCAACTGCAAACAAAGGATTTATGACTAGTTATCCCCTTAAGGTTATTGTGAGGAATAAGTGAGGTGATATAAGTAAAGCACTTAATAGTACTTGGCATCTGGTACTTTCTCAATACACATCTAAGGATGAATGGCATGTAAACAACAGTTTAGACAACAATACTGTTTCACTGATTCCTACTGGCAGTAATTCTTCTCCAGCATGCATTTAATTTTAATTCAAATCAGTAAGTACTTATTCAATTATTCATTAACTCAACCAATATTAGGGAATTTATTATGAACATGAATTTTACCCAGAACCATTGGTTAACATGAGAAATATAATAATGGCTACTTCAGGACTGTAACTGAAGAAAGGAAGGAAAAAAGGAAGGAGGGAAGGAAGGAAGGAAGGGAGAGAAACAGTTCTTTAGCAAATTCAATTACCTGTAATCTCCCAAAGAGACAAGCATTTATAGAATCATATAAACAGTGTATGATTATGTGCCAAATTGTGTGATACCTTGGCAAATAGTACCATAGATGATCCACTAAGGAAAAGGAATAGTACATTGTAAGCTGAAATACACACTTGAGAAAAATGCCTACGTGTTAAATTTTATTAACTAACATATTAAAGACTAAGTATGTGATAAAAGAATGTCTAATAGCCCAAATACACATTCTCTATTCCCTTCCCTTTAGTGCTTATTTTGTTTTGTGATACTTGTAAGTTATTTCTTTCTATAATTCTCTTAGTTATTTCTTTTCTTAAATTCTTTTGGGTTGTTAGTCTTGTTTGAATACACCACAGTCATGTGATACTAGGGGTCCTGGAGCTCAGTACTATCAGTAAACAGTATTAAAGACTTTTCAGGTATTTCTAATAATGACAAATTCTGGAAAGAATTCAAGAAAGGTTTAGGCAGAGGATCAGAGAATTTCAGTGACAGAAGAGAGATGTTGGAGGCCATATATTCAGTTTTGTACTCAAGTTATTTACAATGAAGTTCACAAAATAACAGAGTTAAAAACAATTTTTGTAATATGTAAAGGGGGAAAAACTAAGATTAGATATGGAAATTAGAGTTACTGAAGGATGTTTTTTAAACAAAGAAAGTGATATGTAATTTTTTTTAATGACATGAGATATCCTCTGTAAGAATCTGATAACTTAGCTGTTATTATCTAAGGGCAAAAATGGAATTCAAAAAAATCTCAACTTCTTCCTTGCTTTTATTTTAAAATGCTCCCAACTATTAAAAGGTTATGATAGTGCTTCATGAAAGAATGTGCTTGGGTCCTTGTGCTGGAGGCAGCTGTACAATGAATATGCATAACATAAGTCATGCTGCTTATGGGAAATGAGAGACTGTAGAGAGGGCAGTTGTTTGAGGTCATGTAAAACCTGAGGAAATGTACTTAGAAGCACTTCTGTGAGTATGAATTGTGTTCTCAGCCTGAGGAGGCAAGTGAGTGCGAGTCCATTGGTCTGCTTCTAACAACTCTGTCCATTTTTTTTTTTTTCCTGTTCTGCTTTGTTTTGTTTTGGCTCTAGGGTCTCAAGCCTCAGGAACTCATGATAGAAGTCTTATTAGAGAAGATCATTCTTGCTCTTTTCAGCATCTTAGGTTCAAAGGAAAAACCCTCTTTTCTCCTTTGTGGAAACACCTGTTAGTTGATTTTCACCTTCTTTCTTGATAAGTTTGTTTACTTAGGCACTTTTATTTAAGTATGCTGTAATTTTTCATATTTTGCAGAACTTTTTGTTATAATTTGCTTGTCAAAATATGAAAGAGCGGGGAACTTCCAGAGAAGATGGTAGAGTAAGAAGAGCCTAAGCTCACCTCATCCCACAGATACACCTAGATAATACCCACATCAGTGTAAATTAGCTGGAAAAAATACTCGAAGACTGGCAGAGCAGACTCCACAGCTAAACATAAAGAAGAGGCAACAGTGGAAATGGTAGTAAGGGAAGAAACAATGGTTAGGAAACAAATTGGCCTACAAAACCGTGGGTGGGAGGGAGACACCCCACAAGCGTGGAAGAGAGAAAAGGGCAGACCCCACACCAGGCAACACAGGCATGAGGTACCTGCACTAGGAAGATAAATCCCCATAATTTTTGGCTTGGAAAACTACAGGAGCTTAACTTTGTGAGCTCTTATACTAAGTGGGGCTTAACACCTGGAACTTAAAAAATCAGGGGGCTCAGCTCTGGGATAGCTGGTGGGCAGTCAGAAACTAAGTTCCCACCCTTAAAGAGACAGTATAAAAAAACAACCACACTGAGATACAGCATAGAAGCAACAGTTTGTAAAAGACCTGGAATATATAGGAAGGAGATTTATTTACTAATCTCCAAACATGCCTAGGATGGGCAGGGATCTTTAGGAGACTGCACTAAAGTCAGTCTCCTAAACTGACTTTATGTTTATGTAAACATTGTTAAAATGTCATTATTACCCAAAGCAATCTATACATTCAATGCAATCCCAATCACAATTGCAGCAGCATTCTTCTCAAAACTAGGACAAACTATCCTAAAATTTGTATGGAACCACAAAAAAACCCCGAATAGCCAAAGTAATACTGAAGAAGAAAACCAAAACGGGAGGCATCACAATCCCAGACTTTAGCCTCTACTACAAAGCTGTCATCATCAAGGCAGTAAGGTATTGGCACAAAAACAGACACATAGACCAATGGAATAGAATAGAGAACCCAGAACTGGACCCACAAATGTTTGGCCAATTAATCTTTGACAAAGAAGGAAAGAGTATCCAATGGAAAAAAGACAGCCTCTTTAACAGGTAGTGCTGGAAGAACTGGACAGCAACATGCAAAAGAATGAAACTAGACCACTTTCTTACACCATACACTAAAATAAACTCAAAATGGATGAAGAACCTGAATG
>CM053567.1:120999192-121223008 GCA_028646485.1 Cryptoprocta ferox
TCTATACAATGGAATACTACATGGCAATGAGAAAGAATGAAATCTGGCCATTTGTAGCAAAGTGGATGGACCTCGAGGATGTCATGCTAAGCGAAATAAGTCAGGCGGAGAAGGACAGATACCATATGTTTGCACTCATAGGTCTAACAGGAGAAACCCAATAGAGGGCAATGGGGAGGGGAAGGAGGAAAAAGAGTTAGGGAGAGGGAGGGAGAAAAAAACACGAGAGACTCTTGAATCCTGAAAACAAACTGAGGGGGAAGGGGAAAGGGAAAAAGTAAAGCGGGGTGATGGTCTTGGTGGAGGTCACTTGTGGGGAAGAGCACTGGGTGTTATATGGAAACTAACCTGACAATAAACTATAAAGTTAAAAAAAAATAAAAATAAAAGGCTAACATATTTCAGAGAAATTTTTGGAAGATTCATTCAATCTCTTTTGCTTATATTTTCTTAGGCACAACTATCTCATGACACCATTATCTTCAAGGGATGCTATATTAATATTTTTAGCCGAGCGTAATGTCTGTCTGAAAAACTCAGGGTTTTGTTAGGAAGAAATAAAAAACAGTTTTGGATAGGAAATTGTGTATGCCACAATAAAAAGAAAAATCGTAGAAAGCTTAGAAAATGTTTAAAACTTGATGGAGAAAATAATTTTTATCACCTACAACTGTTGATAAAATAATAGTATGACTGTCTGGCAATATTTTCCTTGGTGCATTTTCATTTTTATTTATTTCCAAAATGACCATAACATACTTTATTTAAATATTCAATTAGTGTTGAATCCCTGGATTATTTCTAGTTTTTACTATTATAAATAATGCTATAATCATTATTTTAAACTTAAAGTATTTATACTATTTTGATTTATATTTTAAGATAGATTCCCAGAAATAAAATTACTGGATTGAAAGTTGTGACAGGAGGCATCACAATCACAGACTTCAAGCTGTATTACAAAGCTGTAATCATCAAGACAGTATGGTACTGGCACAAGAACAGACACTCAGATCAGAACAGAAAAGAGAACCCAGAAATGGACCCACAAACATATGGCCAACTCTTCTTTGACAAAGCAGGAAAGAATGTTCAATGGAATAAAGACAGTGTCTTCAGAAAGTGGTGCTGGGAAAACTGGACAGCAACATGTAGAAAACTGAACCTTGATCATTTTCGTACACCATACACAAAAATAAACTCAACATGGATGAAAGACCTAAATGTAAGACAGAAAGGCATCAAAATCCTCGAGGAGAAAGCAGGAAAGAACCTCTTTGACCTTCGCCACAGCATCTTACTCAACACATCTCTAGAGCCAAGGGAAACAAAAGCAAAAATGAACAATTGGGGCCTCATAAAAATAAAAAGCTTCTGCACAGCGAAGGAAACCATCAGCAAAACTAGAAGACAACCGATGGAATGGGAGAAGACATCGAATGGGAGAATGGCAAATGAGAATCAGATAAAGGGTTGGTATCCAAAAGTTATAAATAACTTATCAAACTCAACACCCAAAAAGCAAATAATCTGGTGAAGAAATGGACTAAAGACATGAACAGACACTTCTCCAAAGAAGACATCCAGATGGCCAACAGACACATGAAACAGTGCTCCACATCACTCATCATCAGGAAAATACAAATCAAAACCACAATGAGATATCACCTCACACCCATCAGAATGGCTAAAATCAACAAGTCAGGTCACAACAGATGCTGGCAAGGATGTGGAGAGAGAGGATCTCTTTTGCACTGCTGGTGGGAATGCAAACTGGTACAGCCGCTCTGGAAAACAGTATGGAGATTCTTCAAAAAACTAAAAATAGACTACCCTACGACCCAGCAATTGCACTACTAGGTATTTATCCAAGGGATACAGGTGTGCTGTTTCAAAGGGACACATGCACCCAATGTTTATAGCAGCATTATCAACAATAGCCAAAGGATGGAAAGAGCCCAAATGTCCATCAATGGATGAATGGATAAAGAAGATATACATATATATATGTATATATATGTGTGTATATACACACACACACACAAATGTATATATATTGTGTATATATATACATACACAATGGAGTATTACTCAGCAATCAAAAAGAATGAAATCTTACCATTTGCACCTACGTGGATGGAACTAGAGGTTATCATGCTAAGTGAAATTAGTCAAAGAAAGATAAATATCATATGGCTTCACTCACATGAGGTCTTTAAGATACAAAACAGATGAACATAAGGGAAGGGAAGCAAAAATAATATAAAAACAGGGAGGGGGACAAAACATAAGAGACTCTTTAAATATAGAGAACAAACAGAGGGTTACTGGAGTGGTTGTGGGAGGGGGGATGGGCTAAATGGGTAAGGGGCATTAAGGAATCCTCTCCTGAAATCATAGTTGCACTATATGCTAACTAGCTTATATGTAAATTTAAAAATTTAAGAAGAAAAAGAAAGCTGTGAATACTCTCCCTGATTCTTACAGCCCAATTACTTGACAACACGTTATTTTGAAATATTCTTACAACAGCAACAAATTTCATTTGATCTACAACTAAGTCAGATAGCATAATTTTAAACTGAGTTTTGTGTATGAAAAATGAAACCTCGTTTTATTTGCATTTTGATAACTAGACATTTTTTCTTTTTTCTGTTTCTTTATCAGTTGTATTTAAATTTTTGTTCTGAAATTATACATTCATTCCCTTTTCCAATTTATTAATTTTATTCTCAATACCATTCTTAATAATGTGTGTTATATTTTAATATAAATTAAGATATTAACCCTACCTGCCCAAACCAGTGAAAAGTATTTTCCTCAGGTTGTTTTTTATATACTTATGTTTGTAACACTAAAAATAGACAATTTTAGAGCAAAATAAACCAACTTCAGAGACAAACTTCAGAGTTTTTAAAATGAAGTTACCATACATGGGGGAATTAAATGAGAAGTTTAAGGTCATTCAATTAAGAAATGGCCTACAAAAAAAAGGAGGAGGAAAAAATAAAAATTAAAAAAAACCTTGACATTATTTCTTAACTTTTGGAATCCCTACTGAATGGATATTTTATTTCAATCTTTCAAAAGATGGTAAGATCTTGTATTAATTTGCTAGGACTGCCACAACAAAATACTGAAGACTAGACTAGTGGGTTAAATGATACAAACTTACTTTCTAACATTTCTGGAGGCCAGAAGTCTAAGATCAAGGTTGAGTGGTTTCCCCTGAGGCCTCCCTCTGTGGCTTGCAGATGGCCACCTCCCTGCTGTGCCCTCACATAACCTTTCCTCTATTCACATGCAACCCTGGGGTTTCTACCCCTTCTTATGACAGTAGTCACATTGGATTAGAGCCCACCCTCATTTTAAGTGAGTTGCTTAACTTTAATTACCCTTTTAAAGGCCCAGCCTCCAAATAGAATCTTGTTCTAAAGTATGGGAGTTGTAGGGCACCTGGGTGGCTCAGTCATTAACCGAATGACTTCGGCTCAGGTCATGATCTCATGGTCCATGAGTTCAAACCCCACGTCAGGCTCTGTGCTGACAGCTCAGAGCCTAGAGGCTGCTTCAGATTCTGTGTCTCCCTCTCTCTCTGCCCCTCCTCTACTCACTCTCTCTCTCTGCCCCTCCTCTACTCACTCTCTCTCTCTCTCTCTCTCTCTCTCAAAAATAAACATTAAAAAAAAAGTAACAGGAGTTAGGATTCCAACATATGAATGGGTAAAGAGGCACAATTCAATCCATAACAGATACAAAATATATTATATCTGTCTATATCTACCTATCATCTATATATCTATTTTCATAATCCATAGACTAAAAATTCTGGTTTTTAGGGAACTTAGTTTCAATGTTCTATTTGATCACATCCTCAGAGATTCAAGATTCTATTCAACAGATCTTTAGGTCAAATTCATTCTATAATTTTAAGGTCAATGTTATTTTCTACAAATGCCTTCAAACAGACCAATTTATGGAAATATATTGATAAAAGCTTTTCAATAAAACTATAATAATTATAAAAATACATACTTTAAATGAAAAATCTGAACAATTAACAATACATTAAAATCTAATATGACTTATCATTTTATTAAAAAAGTATTCAGATTTACAAAATGATTTTTCTTCTTCTAAAATACAGTAATATATAATTACCTAAATTCATGTTATAATTTGTTCCTTTCATGCTACTCTGGTTGTATTATCATTAATGCTAATAAACTGCCTTCAGTGACTAGTGGAATTTTTCATTATCCAAAAGCAAATAAATGAATTTTAAAATAGCCTATATTAAAATCATGCACACGATGGCTATAGTGAATAAGAAAAACAATCCTTTTATGCCTGAAATACTAGGTAGAAATTTACAGATAAGACCCCAAGATATCTTGCCTTTTGCCACTACTTAATATTTTGTCATCTGTAATGTACATTATTATACATTGGTTGGTTGAACATTACATATTTCAAATGCTTATTACAAAGTCCCACATTTATCCCAGAAGTAATATGGTTATACTTAGTTAAAACTATTAGCTACGTTGCCACTAAGGTACATTCTGCAAAGCTAGTTTAAGGGCATATAAATATTCATAATTCTATCTCCTTTATTTTACTGTCAAATTAAATTTAGATTAAAAATATCCTTATTTAAATATTAAGGCAATGCATTAAAAATAATACTCTTTCATTGCTTTGTTTAAATATCACATTAAATGCAGAAGTAATAACAAGTTGTTCTTCACGGTTTTGCCTATGAATTGGCAAAAACTATTTTTTCAACTTTATAACACAGAGAAATCAATAATTTTGCCATCTTCTATGTCTCATACTCAATCTCACTTTTTAAAAGTCTTTTATCATGGGAAAATATTTGTTTTACATTGGCATCTTAAATAAGAGGTGGAGGGAATGTAAATGGTGCAGAACCTTCAGTGATTTAGAAAGACTTGGGGCTATTCCTGGCTCTACTACTTACTGTCTGTGTAACCATGTACATACTACTGAACCACTCTAAATCCCAGCTTCTTCTGAAATGGGGACAAAGCCTTTCTTCTAGGATTGTGAGAAGTGAATGAGAATGTGCATTAGCACAGTTAAAGTACTCAGTGAATAAGGACTTTAACGATGTTTGTTTTCCTAAAATGAGATTAGATTATCTAATCATCATGGTTACCGAATATTTTCTGATCTTATTTATTTTTCCTGTTAGTGCCATCAGGTAAGTGGAGAAAAAAGATCAAATCAAATTAATAAATTTCTGGACTTGCATGGTTTCAACTCAGACAAATAAACTAAGATAATCTTTTTATTTTTTTTAAACATTTGTTTATTTTTGAGAGACAGAGAGAGACAGAGTACAAGTCAGGAAGGGGCAGAGACAGAAGAAGACACAGAATCCGAGGCAAGCCCCAGGCTCTGAGCTGTGAGCACAGAACCCGATGCAGGACTCAAACCGGAAACCATGAGATCATGACCTGAGCTGAAGTCAGACGCTTAACCAACTGAGCCACCCAGGTGCCCTACTATTTAAGATAATTCTAGGGAGAGGCCAAGATGGCGGAACAGGATGGTAATTTTTTTGCCTCTCTCCTCCCTGAAATGCAGATAATTCTATATTATATTGATACTAAAGCTTATTATATATTCTAATATTTTTCTATTATGTTGAGCAATAATTCAATGATGCACATGTTTAATTTTTATAAAAATTTAAATATTTTAACATATAATTTAAATGAACAATTTAATGAATGCTATTTTGAAGTCAAATTTGTATCATACGTCAGTGATCTCTAATCCGTTCTTAAGTTATCAATATTTAAGGTATAAAGGCCTTTTATTACTGTTCAAGTATTCAGTTGAAACAGATATTTTTGCTTTGGACACATTGTGTCCCATTTTCTGTAGTTTCATATATACTTATTAACACATTTAATATAAGTATACACATGTACCTATATCCTTCACATGTAAGGGAAAAACCTCAAAGATAAATCAGAAGTCATAATGGTTGATCTTTCTTGGGCACTGAATTGAGCCACAGTTGTTTATCTCATGATACACATGTTTAAGGATGTATATTAAGTAGGAGAAAGGGGCCAGCTAGAAGGTGTATACTGGAACTAGGCAGAATCATTTGACTGGAATTGGATAGGTAAAGGAAAATCAGAATGTAGCTACTGAGAAAGTGAACTATAAACAGGGAGAGAATGATGGTAGGTAAGCAATATGAACCTGGGAGGTCCAAGAATATAATAACAGAAATGAGATAAAATAGACCCAGAGGAAAGTACTGTTGAGCAATCTCAGTTTCTCACTATGCAAACAGAGCTAATAACATGGAGGCCTGAAAGTCCACAATGACTGCATTTCCTATGAGGTCACAGGTACTAGTAACAATGTTAGAGATTTAGGGACCGGCAATGAAAGCATAGCTCAATGAAAGCATAGCTGTAAGTGGAAGGTATAATTCAGAAAGCAGGCTGCATGGTGGTTAAGTGCATGGGCTCTGAGCTAGACTGCCTGTTTGCTTTTTTTGTCTTTTCTTTTTTTTAACTCTCCATCCCTTAGTTACCTCACCTGTAAAAGGAGGATAACAATACTATTTGCCTCACTGTATTTTATTTTCTTTCATTTATTTTGAGAGAGAGACAGAGTGTGAGCTGAGGAGGAACAGAGAGAAAGAAGAAGAGAGAACTCATGAACGATGAGATCATGAACGTTTAACCAACTGAGCCATCCAGGCACCCCACCTTCACAGTATTTGTAAAGCATTTACAGCAGTGGCTAAATTATGTTAAAGTGCTAAATAAGTATTTTACAACTTTATGGAAACCTCTAGATCAGACTTGCCTAATAGTTAAGAATACAAATGTAGTTCTGGCTCTTGTAGCAAGAAGTCAAGAGTCAGAATTGTAGGGTACCTGGCTGGCTCAATCAGTAGAGCCTGTGACACTTGATCTCAGGGTTGTGAGTTTGGGAGACTTGTGTTGGTCATAGAGCCTACGTAAAAAAAAAAAAAAAAAAAATAGTCAGGATTCTAAGTGCAGTGACTCCGTTACCAAAGGTCAAGTGGAGGTTGGACACTTGAATCAAAATCAAAATGAAAACCCACTGGTTAGTAGTGAAGAATTAGTTCACAGAAAGATGGCAAATGAGGAAGACCAATTAATTTACCTCAACATGAAGCTTGAGAGGGATTCAGATCACAGAAATCTACTTCTTACTTTAGTCCAAAGTTGTTTAGGAGTTAGGATGCAACTGAGGTTTCAGTAGAGGGTATCACTGAGCCTAATGATGGAAACTGGGTAGAACATAAATGGAGCAACAAATAATGACTGACAAGATACCAGAATGTAGATGAAAGATCAAATGTCTATATTATGGGGAAAGGAGGGATGCAAAGGTTAGAAACAAGGTGTTTTATTTTACTATACTTTTGCTGGGAGTATAGTTTTCTTAATAGGTGAATCCATTCAGAGTAATATTTACTTTTCATCTCTGAATTCTTGAACTGTGCTGCTCTGTCTTCTGCATATAAAAGCAATAAATGAAATCTTAAAAAAAAAAGAATGAATGATTAATGAAACAATGTGAATAGCCATGCCCTGTGAAATATAATTTCAGGTATATTTTCATTCTAACTCATAGCATGAAATGTACAATTACTACAAAGGAAAGCTATTTCCTTATCTTAAAGGAATGGTATTTAGGTCATTTTTGCTGAGCCGTCATTCTGGAGCACAATTCAGAGACAAGCATAGACAAATCTAATGCTGAAGTAAAAGTATGACCCACAGTCTAAACTACGTTATTAAGGTGAAGCAGCCATAGTACAGGGGAAGTGAGGTCCAGAGTACAAAGGGTGTGTATGAAATGGCGAAGTTAAGGTAAAGGGCTCAAAGGTCACAGGCAAAAAGAGAAGTACTATTATTTAAGATCAAGGTATGGATTGATTAAGGGAGGCAAAAAAAAAAAAAAGATTGTTATTAGAAATAAAAAGAAAAGCCCCAGAGACATGGAGGTGAGGTCTATCCCTTGATCTAATCAAGGAATATATGCTGAAGTTCTAGGCAATCATTTCAAATTTATCTTTAGCATGTTATTTAATCCTACTAAATCCAGTTTTCTCATAACAAGTGGGGGTACTATTTTTAAAATAATTAAAAGATGAAAGACCTATAAGTCATTTAGTACAGTATTTTGTATGAGTTTGTTATAAATAAAAAGAAAAGTAAGGTCTGCCACTTACTAATGGTATGCACTATGGATGACTTCCCTTCCTCAGTCTCAGTTTCTTTATAAGAATTTACTTGGTGGGTTATTTTTAGTGTCAGAGAAAATGGATCCCAACATTTGACCAAGTGCCTGTCATGGAATAAGTGCTAAAGAAATTGAACAATCATTACTGTTAACCTCTGTGTATCCACCTAGAATCTTAAAAGATATGTGTGTGTGTGCATGTGTGCATGTGTGTGTGTGTGTGTGTGTGTGTGTGTGTACAATATTCACCCTAGGGGTGCTTTTCCTCACTAAGACACACTACCTAGAAATTGGTATATTGGGAATATATGTCTTATAAAATACATAGTTGTAATAGTGTAGATTTTTGTTAATCAAATATTAATTTCCCTCGTCTTCCTAATGTAGACAAAGTATACTTCCTGCTCCATGAATATTGGGGCTTGCTCTGCAACTTGTTTTGGTTAAAGAGATGTTATCAAACATGATGTAATGATTATGCAGTTTGACATAGTTATGCCCTTTAATAATCTAGTACAAAAGACTATGCCCTGGATGGCTCACAGTCTAAAGAAAATGAAGACACATGCACAGTCTCAGCCTAGAATCAAATTCAGTAAATCCCAGTAGGACCCAACAAAGCTACAGCCAAATCGCAGTCTTATGAACAAAGAAATAAGCACTTTTTGACATTGGGTTTTGGGGAAGTTTATTATGCAGCATTATTATGGCAAGGAGATGAATAAAATGCCTAGCAAATAGACTACTAAAGTGTTCAAATAAGGGCAGATATGATACAGTATATTTCTCAGAATCTCTCTGACAACCTACTGTGTATCTGGGGCAATCAGGGTTGGCCATTTGGGTCTGAGATGTGTTTGTTACCATCAGAATTAGCACCATGGATAGGTAGGAAAAAAGAAAATACGCCTGCGTGGCTCATTTGGTTAAGCATCTACCTTCTACTTAGGTCATGACCTCATGGTTTGTGGGTTTGATCCCCACGTTGGGCTTTGCACTGACAGTATGAATTCTCTCTCAAAAATAAACAAACATTTAAAAAAAAGCTTTAAATAAAAAAAAGAAAGTGAAATTGGGGAATACTATCTGAAAATATACAAAATAACAATAATAGACAAAGCAGATTTGAACTGCTAAACATCAACTTGAAACAAAGGGCTAAAAGCCTAACAGTCCATATTCCTCAAAAACAATTTTAGGGAACTGTCTGAAGACATGGCTTCAGAAATACAATATATATATTGGAAACAACAAAGAGATTTCTGGGTATTCTTTCACTGTAGTGCTATGATATAGCATGATGTACTCACTTCCTATTGGTGAGGCTATTTTATAATTCAGTAAAAACATATGTTACCTTCTAGAATTTATAGAACAGATGAAAATTTCTCCCTGATGAACAGATAACCCCAGCAATCTTATTCTACCCTCTTTATTGCCCACAGATACCTACTCAAATGCAATTTGAAACATTATTAACATCTTACTCACTACATAATTACCAAGTTGAATAAAATATTTGATAGATATTCATTTCATATTTGTGTGAGTCATGTTTTTAACATTTTGAAAAGTATACTTTAATAATCTAAACACAAATTGGGACAGAAGAAAGACAGAGGTCTGCCTCTAAGGTTGGTACATAGGCCATGGTCACCTGGATGAACGGTCGTGTAGCATCCCCTCTCCCACAACACACACCTTTCTCAGAATTCCAGTGCAGGTAAAAAAGAAAAAAAAAGAAGAAAAAAAAAGAAAATAGAAATTCAACCAGAGACATACCAGCTACTGTTCTTAGACAGCACATCCTACCCAAGTGGTAAGAAGGGGGACCACATGAGATATAGCTAATAGCCACAGCATTTTGAAGGGTGAAGACCTTCTGCTGGGTTTTTATATTTTGTGTGTCTTTTTTTTTTTTTGGCTCCTCGCAGAATTTAGAAGGAGATAGGAAAACCAGCAGAGAGCTGGTTACTTATAAATCTCACAACAAGCTGGTATGGCAAAGACTGAGAGTTACTTTAATGAGCAGTTACTTTGCCCATGACCATTTGGATTTTAAATGATAAAAGCTCTGCGGCAGGGAGTGGGGGCGATTGTTTCTAATTCAGAAGAAAACTCAGAGGGTCTTAAACATTAAATAAAACTTGATGCAAGCTATAAACACATGTTCAAAATATCTCCAAAAGAATTCCACAAAATGTTCAACAGGTGCTCTTAATTAGGTACTGGAATTTATAGGTCCCCAAGCTAATTTAGAAACTCTGTCAAGTAACTGAAAGTACCTCTTCAAACTGTAATACATTATTCTCTATTTTTCCCAACTGAGTCAATATGAGTTTTCAAGCTCCCTGCAGATGCAAGTTTAATTTTTTATTTTCAGGAGCCAAGGCATAGGTCCTAGTCCTTGATCATTTTTCCTGTCAATATGTAACAATCTGTTAGCCTGGGTGTTACCTAATATTTGAAGGGAGACAAACAAGGCTTTTCCACCAGGGGCATTTTCGGTCTAAAGATATAAAATTTAACTTTTTGATCATATACACCAGTAATTCCTCAAGTCGTTCTAAAAATTTTTGTCATTCCTCATGTTCTTGCCTCATTCTGTGCCTTTGCTATTTCATCTGCCTGTAAGTACTTTCTTTCTTTTGTTCATCTGGCAAACTGATATTGTTTTTTTTAGATTTTCCCTCAATTAGAACTTCATCAGATGGAATTCTAAATCCACGCTTCCGAGGAAATGCATGCATAGACCAACAGCATAGCACTTCTTATAATATATGTTACTCCCTTATTTACATGTTTCTCTCCATAAGAAACATAATGAAGATTGCTACAAATTAGTTTCTCTATGGCCTCTCAGCCAGCTGTGCTGGGAGCTAACCCCACCCACCAATACCCCTGCAGCAGTTATAGCTGGACCTCTTAACCAGCCATGCAGAGTGCCAGCCCTGCCTACCGTTGTGCCTATAGTACTCTGAGCCAGTCACTCTAGACAGCCAGGTTTAGAGCCAGTGCCTCCCAAAAGTGCACCAACAGCAGTCACAGTCCAGTCACAACAGAAGGAAGCATGTAACCCACAGAGAGAACACCCCTGGAGTACCTGATTAGAGTGACCAGAAGTGATTATGTTATTGGGCCCCACTGGACACCTCCTACATAAAGACACTACTTTCAAGATCAGGAAACATAGCTAACCTATCTAATACATAAAACCAAACACAGAGTCAGACAAAATGAGAAGGCAGAGAAACACACTCGAAAGAAAAAAAATTTAAAAATCCTCTGAAAAATAACTAAATATAACAAAGATAAGCAATCTACCTGATAAAGAGTTCAAAGAAATGGTCATAAAGATGCTTCCCAGACTTGAGAGAAGAGTAGATGAACTCAGAGAAAACTTCAACAAAAAGAAAGAAAAAAAAAACTAATCAGAGCTGAAGAATACAATCACTGAAATGAAAAATATACCAGAGGGAATCAGCAGCAGATTAGAGAATGCAAAAGAGTAGATTAGTGATCTGGAAGACATTATAGTAGAAATCACTCAAGCTGAACAATAAAAGAATTTTTTAAAAATGGTAGGTTAAGGGACCTTGAGGACAAAATCAAGCACACTAGCATTCACATTATAGTGGTCCCAGAAGGAAAAGAGAGAGAGAAAGGGGCAGAAAACTTATTTGAGGAAATAAGCTGAAAATTTCCCTAACCTGGGGAAGGAAACAGACATACAGGTCTAGGAATCACAGAGAACCACACAAAGACACATAATAGTAAAAATTGCAAAAGTGAGAGATAAAGAGACTCTTATAAAACAGCAAGAGAAAAACAAAGAGTTACATATAAGGGGAATCCCATAAGGTTATATCAGCTGATTTCTCACCAGAATCTTTAAAGGCCAGAAGAGAGTGGCATGTTATACTCAAAGTGCTGAAAGGAAAATACTCTACCTGACAAGGTTATCCTTCAGAGTTGAAGGGGAAATAAAAATCTTCCCAAACAAAAGTTAAATTCATCACCCAAAACCAGCCTTAAAAGAAATGTTAAAGGAACTTCTTTAAGCAGAAAATGAAAGGTCATAACTAGAAGAAAATTATTTAAAAAATCATTGGTAGGGGCGCCTGGGTGGCTCAGTCAGTTGAGCATCCAACTTCAGCTCAGGTCATGATTTCATGGTTCGTGGATTTGAGCCCCGTGTAAGGCTCTGTGCTGACCGCTAGCTCAGAGCCTGGAGCCTGCTTCGGATTCTGTGTCTCTCTCTCTCTCTGCCCCTCCCCTGTTCACACTCTGTCTCTCTCTGTCTCTCAAAAATAAATAAAATGTAAAAAAAATAAAAATAAATCATTGGTAAAGCAAACAAATAGTAAAGATAGTAGATGAATCACTTATATAGCTAGTATGAAGGTTAAAAGACAAAAACTGTAAAATCAATTATATCTGCAAAAAGTAAGGGATACACAAAATGAAAAGATAAAATATTATATGCATAAAGTATGGAGTGAAAGAGTAAAAGATGTAGTGCTGTTAAGAATGTATTTGAACTTAAGCAACCATCAACTTGATAGAGACTGCTCTATACATAGGATGTTATATATGAGCCTCATAGTAACCACACCAAAACCTTAACACAGATACACAAAATATAGAGAAAAATGAATCCAAGCATAACATTAAAGAAAGTCATCAAATCACAAGGGAAGGGAACATAGAAGAAAATAACAGCAAGAACTACAAAAACAACCAGAAAACAATTAATTAAATGACAATAAGTATGAGTTGATCATTGAATGACACAAATTTGAATTGCATGAATCCACTTACATGCAGATTTTTTCCAGTAAATACATTTTTTTTTTACATTTATTTATTTTTTGAGGGATAGAGTGAGACAGAGCATGAGCAGGGAGGGTCAAAGAGAGAAGGAGACACAGAATCTGAAGCAGGCTCCAGGCTCTGAGCAAGCATTCAGCACAGAACCTGACGTGAGGCTCGAACCCACCAACTGTGAGATCATGACCTGAGCCGAAGTCAGACGCTCAACTGACTGAGCCACTCAGGCGCCCCTTTTCCAGTAAATACAGTGCAGAACTGTAAATGTATTTCTCTTCCTTATGATTTTCCTAATAACATTTTATTTTCTGAAGCTTACTTTATTAATAAGTAAGAATTCAGTGTATAAAACATATAACATACAGAGTTAATCAACTTTTGATGTTATAAATGAGACTTCCAGTCAACAGCAGATTGTTAGTAGTTAAGTTTTGGGGAGTCCGAAGTTATATGTAGATTTTCTACTGCATAGGGCTTTGGTGCTCCTAACCTCTGTGTTGTTCCAGGGTCAACTGTACATACCTATCAATAATTAAGTGTAAAGGGACTAAATGCTCCAATCAAAAGACAAAGTAACTTAATGGATAAAAAATAAGATACATTATATGCTGCCTAGAAGAGATTCATTTCAAAATTAAAGACACATATAGACATATACACATACGGTAAGGGGATAGAAAATATATTTCACAGAAATGGAATAGAAAAAAATGCTGGGTAGCAATACTTACGCAAGACAAAATAAACTTTAAAACAAAGACTATAAAAAGAGACAAAGAAAGACATTACATAATGATAAAGGGATTGCTCCAGCAAAAGTATGTAACAATTTTAAATATCCATGTACTCAACATATAAGCTCCTAAATATACAAAGCAAATATTAACAGACATAGAGTAATTGACAATAATAATATAATAATAGAGGACTTTAATACCCCACTTACATCAATGGATAGATTACCCAGACCAAAAACCAATAAAGAAACAGTGGCTTTGAATGACACATTAGACTACATGGGCTTCACAGATATATACAGAATATTCCATCAGAGGAATACACATTGCTTTCAAGTACACATGAAACATTCTCCAGGATAGAGCTTATGTTAGCCCACAAAACAAGTCTCAGTAAATTGAAGAAGATTTAAAATCATATCAAGCATCTTTTCCAATCACAATATGAAAATAGAAGTTACAATTACAAAAAAATAGGAAAAACAAAACAAAACATGGAGGCTAATGAACATGTTACTAAATAGTCAAAGCAGTTGATGAAGACAAATGGAGAAAAATAAAAATGGAAGCAAAATGGTTCAAAATCTTTGAAACACAGCAAAAGTAGTTCTAAGAAAGATGTTTATAGCAATACAGGCTTACCTCAAGAAACAAGAAAAATCTCAAAAAATAGGACCCTAAAGCTAAGGAAACTACAAAAAGAAGAACTAACAAAGCTCAAAGTCAGTGAAAGGAAAAAAGAAATCTGAGCAAAACTAAGTAAAATAGAGAATAGAGAAATAATAGAAAAGATCGAGAAACTAAAAGTTGATCCTCTGAAAATATTAGCCAGATTCATCAAGAAAAAAAGAGAAAGGACACAAATAAATAAACTCAAATGAAAGAGAAGTTACAAGTGATGCTCCAGGAATACAGAGGATCATAAGAGACTACTACTAAAAATTATAAGCAGACAAAATGGGCAAACTATTAGAACTGGATACATTTTAGAAATATAAAATTTTCCAAACCTGAATTAGGAAGAAAGAAAAAGTCTGAAAAGACTCATTACTAGTAACAAAAGTGAATTGGTAATTAAGAAAAACTTCCAACAAACAAAAATCCAGGACCAGATGGCTTCAAAGGTGAATTCTACGAAATATTTAAATGAGAGTTAATATTAATATTTATTTTCAAACTATTAATAAAAATGGAAGAGAAAGAAATGCTGACAAACTAATTTTATGAGGCCAGAATTCTAATACCAAAAGCGACCACTCAAAAAAAAAAAGAAAAAAAGCAGGCCATTATTCCTAATAAACACAGATAAAATAATCCTCAACAAAATAATAATAAACCAAATCCAATAATACATTAAAAGGATCATTTACCGTAACCAAGTGAGATTTATTCCATCGATGCAAGTATAGTTCAATATCCACACATCAAATGATGTGATACACTACATTAACAAAATGAAGGGTAAAAATCATGTGTTCAACTAAAGAGATGCAGAAAAAGCACTTGACACAATTCAACATCCATTCCTAATAGAAACACTCAACAAAGTAAGAAGGAACATGCCTCAACATAATAAAGGCCATATGTGACGCACCCACAGCTAACATCATAATCAATGATGAAGAGCTGAAAATGTTTTCTCTAAGGTCAGGAACAGGGCAAGGATACCCAATCTTGCCATTTTCATTCAATACAATACTGGAAGTCCTACAATCATATAGGAAAACAAATGAATAAAAGGCATCCAAACTGGTAAAGTAGTTAAACTGTCATTATTTGCAGATGACAATATAGTATATAGCCTTAAAGACTCCACTATCCCCAAAAACCTACTAGAATAAATAGGTTCAGTAAAATTTCAGTATACAAAATTAATACACAGAAATTTGTTTCATTTTTATACAGTAATAAAGACTTAGCAGAAAGAGAAATTAAGAAAACAATTCCACTTTCAGGGTGCCTGGGTGACTCAGTTAGCTAAGCATCTGATTTCAGCTCAAGTCATGATCTCATGGTTTGTGATTTTGAGCCCCACATTGGGCTCTGTATTGATAGCTCAGAACCTGTAGCCTGCTTTGGATCCTGTGTCTCTTTCTCTCTCTGCCACTCCTCTGCTCGTGCTCTCTCTAAAGAATAAATAAGGATTAAAAAAATTAAAAAAAGAAAACAGCAATCCCTATCAAAATAACACCAGCATTCTTCATAGAGCTAGAACAAACAATCCTAAAATTTGTATGGAAACAGAAAAGACCCCAATAAGCCAAAACAATCTTGAAAAAGAAAACCAAAGCTGGAGGCCTCACAATCCCAGACTTCAAGATGTATTAACAAAGCTGTAATCATCAAGACAGTATGGTGCTGGCACAAAAACAGACCCTTGGGTCAATGGAACAGAATAGAGAACCCAGAAATGGACCCACAAACCTTTGGCCATCTAATCTTTGACAAAACAGGAAAGGATATCCAATGGAATAAAGACAGTCTCTTCAGCAAATGGTACTGGGAAAACTGGACAGCGACCTGCATAAAAATGAACCTGGACCACTTTCTTACACTATACACAAAAGTAAACTCAAAATGGATGAAAGACCTAAATGTAAGACAGGAAGCCATCAAAATCTTCAAGGAGAAAGCAGGCAAAAACCTCTTTCACCTCAACTGCAGCAACTTCTTACTCAGCATGTCTCCAGAGGCAAGGGAAACAAAAGCAAAAATGAACTACTGGGACCTCATCAAAATAAAAACTCCTGCATAGCAAAGGAATCAATCAGTAAAACTAAAAGGCAACTGATGGATTGGGAGAAGATGTCTGCAAACGACATATCAGATAAAGGGGCAGTATCCAAAATCTATAGAGAACTTATCACTCTCAACATCCAAGAAACAAATAATCCAGTGAAGAAATGGGCAAAAGACATGAATTGACAGTTCTCCAAAGAAGGTATCCAGATGGCTAACAGACACATGAAATGGTGCTCAACATCACTCATCATCAGGGAAATACAAATCAAAGCTACAATGAGATACCACCTCAGACCTGTCAGAATGGTTAACGTTAACAACTCAGGTAACTACAGATGTTGGCGAGGATAAAGAGAAAGAGGATCTCTTTTGCACTGCTAGTGGGAATGCAAACTCGTGCAGCCACTCTGGAAAACAGTATGGAGGTTCCTCAAAAAATTAAACATAGAACTACCCTATGACCCAGTAATTACAATACTAGGTATTTATTCAAGGGATACAGGTGTGCTGTTTCAAAGGGGTACATGCACCCCATTGTTTACAGCAGCGCTAACGACAATAGCCAAAGTATGGAAAGAGCCCAAATGTCCGTTGATGGATGAATGGATAAAGAAGATGGATAAAAGAATATATATATATACACACACACACATCATATATATATATATATATATATATATATATATATGCACAATGAAGTATTACTTGGCCATCAGCGAGAATGAAATCTTGCCATTTGGAACTAGAGGGTATTATGCTAAGTAAAATTAGTCAGAGAAAGATAAATATCATATGGCTTCACTCATATGAGGACTTTAAGATACAAAACAGATGAACATAAGGGAAGGGAAGCAAAAATAAAATAAAAACAGGGAGGGGGACAAAACATAAGAGACTCTTAAATATAGAGAACAAAGAGAGGGTTGCTGGAGGGGTTGTGGGAGGGGGATGGGCTGAATGGGTAAGGGGCAGTAAGGAATCTACTCCTGAAATCATTGTTGCACTCTATGCTAACTTGGATGTAAATTAGAAAACAAATACATAAATTTAAAAAAAGAAAAGAATTCCCTTTACAATGGCATCAAAAAGAATGAAATACCTAGGAATAAAACTAACCATGGAGGTGAAAGATATGTACCTTGACAACTATAAGACCTTGATAAAATAAATTGAAGATGTCATAAATAAATGCAAAGTTATACCATGCTCATGAATTGCAAGAGTATTGTTAAAATGTCCACACTGCCCAAAGCAATCTAGAGATTCAACGCACTCTCTTCAAAATACCAATAGCAGTTTTCACAGAACTATAAGACATAATCCTAAAATTTGTATGAACCACAAAAGACCCCAAATAGCCAAAGTCATCTTGAGAAAAAAGAACAAAGCTGGAGGTATCGCAATACCAGATTTCCAACTTCAAAGCTATAATAATCAAAATAATATGGTATTGGCACAAAAATAGACAGAACAATGGAACAGGATGGAAAGTCCAGAAATAAACCCATGCTTATATAGCCAGTTAATCTATGACAAAGAAAGCAAACGATGTCTGGGCTAAATGGTGTTGGAAAAACCGGACTACTGATATGCATAAGAATGAAACTGCACCACTTTCTTACACTACACCAAAAAATAAACTCAAAATGGATTAAAGACTTAAATGGGAGAGCTGAAATGAAAATGAAAACTCCTAAAAAATATATAGGCAGTAAACTCTTGGACATCAGTCTTACCAATATTTTTCTGGACCTGTTTTTTTTTTTAAGCACAGGAAAACAACAGTGAAAATAAACAATATGACCACATCAAAATCAAAAGCTTCTACACAGTGATGGAAACCATCCACAAAATGAAAGGAAACCTCCTGAATGGTAAAATATATTGCAAATGATAAATCTGATAAGGGGTTAATATCCAAAATATATAAAGACCTACAACTTGACCACAAAAAAAATTTTTTTAAATTGAAGAAAAGAAATCTGATTTAAAAATGGGCAGAGGATCTGAATAGACACTTTTCTAAAGAAAACATACAATAGATACATGAAATAATGCTCAACATCACTAATCATCAGGGAAGTGTAAATCATAACTACAATGAGATATCACCTCACCCCAATAAGAATAGCTAGAATCAAAAAGACTCAAAATGACAAGTGTTAGTGAGGATATGAGGATATGGAGAAAAAGGTACTCTTGTGCACTGTTGTAAGAATGTAAACTGGTACAGTCAGTATGGGAAACCGTACAGATGTTCTTCAAAAAATTAAAAATAGAATTACCATATGATCCACTAATTCCACTTCTGGGTAGGTATTTATCCAAAGAAACTAAAGACATTAATTTGAAAAGATCATGGACCCCTGTGTTTACTGCAGCATTATTTACAACAGCCAAGATATGGAAGTAACCTAAGTTTCCCCTAATAGACGGATAGATAAAAATTCACATATATACAAACATACATAAAATGGAATATTATTCAAATATAAAAAGGAATACAATCTTGCCATCCATGATAACATGAATGGATCTAATGTGTATTATTAGCAGTCAACTAAATCAGAGAAAGACAAATACCATATGATTTCACTTATATATGGAATCTAAAGGAAACAAACAGAACAAAACAAAAAGAAACAGACTGAGAGAACAAACTGGTGGTTGCCAGAGGAATGAGGATTGAGGGATGGGCATAATAAGTGAAGGGGGATTAAGATGTATCACCATTCAGTTATAAAATAAATAATTCACAGGGATGAAAAGTACAGCATAAAGAATATAGTCAATAATATTGTAATAACTTTGTAAGATGATGGATGGTAACTAACGACTGTGGTGAGCATTTTGTAATGCAAATAACTGTTAAATCACTATGTTGTACATCTGAAACCAATATAATATTGTATGTCAGCTATATTTTAATTTTTCAAAAAAGGAGTGAGGCCATCATGAGGGCAAGAAGAACAAGATCTGCTTTTGAAGTTGGAAGGGCAATCAGGAGTCATGAGTTATTTAACAGAGCAAGGATTTTAGATTTTATACAGTGTAATGAGATATTTGATTGAGTGTTTTATCTTGGAGCAGTATCTTTTATAGCTTTGTGAAGTAATCTCAATATGATATACTAGTTGATATACTATATTTGATATACTATTCAAATATCATTTTCTTTGGGTAGCACAATATGAAAACATTGAAAAGCACTGCAAGAGAATGTTTACTGTTGAGACTTTGATTTAATGTGATTTGGAGTTGCAGGACGTCTACCTTTGTCGGTTTAATTTCCTTCTGTCAATTTGCCTTATTCTATGAGCTAATGCTTGCCTACTACAACCTCTCAGTAGTGATTTTCCAGATCTTGTACCATGGATTAAAATCAACACAAGTGTGGGGCACCTGGGTTGCTCAGTAAGTTGAGCATCCGACTTCAGCTCAGGTCATGATCTCGCAGTTTGTGCATTTGAGTCCCATGTGGGCTATCAGCTGTGCGGACAGCTCAGAGCTGGAAGCCTGCTTCGATTCTGTTTTCTTCTCTCTATGTCCCTTCCCTACTTGCACTCTGTCTCTATCTCTCTCAAAAATAAACATTAAAACAACAACAAGTGTGACACTCTTGAAAGTGGTATCTGCTTTGTGCTTGCAAGCCCTTGGCATCCTTTATACATAGGATATTTATTGAGTGTCAGCTTGTGACCAATTACTCTTCTAAGAGCAAGGGTACAGCAATGAAAAAAAAAAACATTAAAGTTCCTGTCTTCTTTACATTTACATTCAAATGGGGAGACAGGGAATAAATACTTAAAATACTAACACGTTAGAAGGTGACAAGGAGAAAAATTGAGCAAGGAAGAGAAACAGGGAATGTTAGCTGGATATTTACAGAATTATTTAGGCCATGAAATCCCTAACAGGTGAGGTATTTGGAAGCAGGAAGGTATTTGGTGAAAGATAATGCCAGGCAGAAGAATAAGAGGAGCAAAATCCTTGGGGCTGGAGATACGTGCACAAAAGAGAAACAAAGACAGTGTGTAATCATAAAGTGGGCATGCATGGAGAAAGAAGTCAGAAGGTTAGAGAAGTGAATGGGGTGGGAGTGGTAGGTGGGTCAAGCTGTGTTAGGACTTTACATTTCACTCATTGTGAAACTGGAAGTCAAGGAGAGTCCTGAGTAGCAGCTCTCTAACTGACCTCTAAAGAACAGGTAAAGATGACTTAGAGGTTAGAGGGAAGGAGCACCAGCTACATGATTGTCAAGGACATGACACATTTAACTCTTTATGTTATCAAACTTGTTCGTCTTCATATGTTATTTAAAAATTATTACTCCATTACCATAAAACATTATCATAAAAAGGTGTTCATTATGGAAAAAAATTGTAGCCAAAAACTGAAAGAGAAATCACATAGTCCTCTCACCCTACCCCCTGTGTATGTAGTGTGTGTGTGTGTGTGTGTGTGTGTGTGTGTGTGTTTGTGTCTTTACTCTTCACTCCATACTAAAGATTTCTTCACAGAAAGTTTGCTCTGAATGATATTGCTATTTCAGTCATTGGTTAGCTCTACCAAATAGTAGTTTCAATATGACTTAATAATCACTGTTCATTTTTTAACAAATGGACTGTTGCCATTTATCTGCAATAACTAATCATAATAGATTACAAGTGTTTTCACATTTCATTAGATGGAACCCACTTTGCTAGGGTTTACAAATATTCACACAGAGATAGAGACTACCTGTGCATTTTTTGTTTTTTATTCAGTACATATTTTTCATTCAGTCCCACACTGAGGAGAAGCTGGAAGCACTAGCTGTGTGAACTAGCGTGGAATAATGTTAAACTAACATTACAAATTTAATGAGATACTTGGAATGAGAACTATGTTAAGAATTTTTTCAACTTGTGTTACACTAATATAATCATTCTTCATAAGGTAAATTCCCAGGGAAATATTAAGTAAACTGTAAGTGTAAATTAAAAATTGAGTAAATTATAAAATTGGCCAACTTATTGAAATTCAAAAATTAAAATGTTTACTAAAATGTCCTAATTATGATAAAATGTGGTTTTTAGAGAAAGAATAAATAAAGAAGAGTTATTATCAGGGTGCCTGGGTGGCTCAGTCAGTTAAGTGCCTGACTCTTGATTTTGGCTCGGGTCATAATCTCACAGTTTGTTAGTTTGAGCCCCACATCAGGCTCTGTGCTGACAGTGCAGAGCCTGCTTGGGATTCTTTCTCTCCCTCTCTCTCTCTGCCCCTCCCCAACTTGTGCTCTCTCTCAAACTAAATAAATTAAAAAAATACATCTATTTTATAAAAAGAAGTGTTATTATCAATTCTTTAGAATCCTTTAATTTTGCAGCATGCAAAGTACATCTTATGCAACAAATAAAGATAAAAATTTTGTTTCAGATAGTCATATATGAAATAATTAAATAATATGTACAATGTGATAGAAAGTATATCCTTTGAAATGGGGTCTGTCAAATGCATAACTAAAAGGAAATGCTATAAAATTCATGACTTAGTGGAAATATTCCTCAATAAAAATCAACAAACTTTGAGTAATTGGTTAACTTTCTAGGAGGTATGCATGACTTTTCTGAGAATCAGTATGAAATACAACTGAAGAAAAATTAAGAACCTTCTCTTTTAGGACAATTTTACAGAACTTTATCATTTTCTTATATCGCTAAGAAGATTACTGGAAAATGCTGTGGACTTATAAGATGATATGAGGATTTTTTTTAAGGTTGTTGCTTTTAATTTGAAGGTTTGTAGGTTCAAATAATTCACGGAAGCCTGTACTATGGATTCAATTATTCAATGAATGACCAAAAAGGTAAGTCAATACAAAATTCTCTCTATACATATATGAATTTACCTATAAAAATTGGCATACATGAGTGTAAATACAGACACCTATCCATGAGAAAATATATGGATTTGTAAGTGTTAAAAATATATATGTATGAACATATGTATGTATATTTGTATGTATGTGTGTGTGTATGATATGTATATCAAAATGGATGCAGGTAACAGTCTATTCCTCTCCTTACCTTCATATTTATTTAACTTCATTATTTAAATATTAATATATTATGAATATTTCTAGGGTGAATATGCAATGCCATGTTAATAATGGTCAATGAATATTTACTGAATAATTATTGATAGCAAAAATATCATTGAATAGAGTATTTTTATTTCCACAAATCTATTTTTAATTAAAAATAATAAAACACTACTTTGAGAATTGTATTTCAAAATTAAACTGAAAGCAAAATTTTCCTTGATTTATGGTTAATTTTATTTCAAGTATTTTGATTTTTTGGTTTATATAAAAAGTTTATCACTAATATACTAGTCATTTTTTTGTAACTATAAAAACAAAATTTAACTAGATGATAAAACTAATATATGATTATAACACATGGATGTCAATATGTAATTGCAATTGCAGTTTCAATATGCAGTATCCAAAGGATGAAATCCTTTGTATAGAAAAATAAAATATAAAAAAATGTACTAGGGGATAGATCTAAGAAGGGAAATATTAAAATAACATGATTTAAATAATTTCTTCCTATGGTCCCTAAATTTAGAGCTTTGAAAAAATGCTTAAAACAGGATTCTTACTAGATTTTCTATCTGTGTGGGTCTCAAGGGTGTTTATAGAATGCATTATGTATATGATTCAATTCTGGAGCCTAAAGGGGGCAGGTAGAAGCACATGTAAAAATAACCTGTAATCAAAATGTATTTCCCTAGATACCTTAACTCAAACATTGTCATGAGAAAGAGATGGGTTGAAAACAGAAGTGTTCAGAGGTAACCTTGGAGAATATGATAGGCTACTTTGAGCTAAAAGAGATTCAGTTCTGAGTCAGTTTTAAGAGGAGAAACCAGAGAAATAAAATATCTAGGAGTATGACATTATGGTGCTTCCCCAGGCAGAAAGTAACACTATGAGAAATAAACAAGTCCCTTTGTTATTTTCCTGAAAAGTGCTATAAAACGTCTCAGTTACCAACAGATTTTAGGGTTTACTGGCATTGGCCCTATTGTCATGCAGGGCTGCGTAATTCTTTGTGTGGGGAGCTCACTCTTGTACTCTCTGGGATATTAAGCACCATTCCTGGCCTCTACCCACTAGATTACAGTGGTATCTTCCAATTGTGGCAATAAAAAATATCTCCAGACATTGCCCAGTGTCCCTGGGAAGGGTAGGGGACGTGGTGAGAGGGGAATTGCTTCTAATTGAGTATCACTGCTCTAAATAGGATAATAAAAAAGAATTAACATAGGTTACCTAGAGTTTTTTTTTTTCTGGCTCTCCTCTCTTAGTTTGATGTAATATTTTCCTTTCACACATTTGCTCTGCCACCTTTACAAACACTTAAATACTTTCATACTGAATCAACAAAAATGAAAGTCTTTAATCATCTCTGATTGATCTATGTTTCCTGGAAAATCTCCTTTATAAGTCAATTTTTTCTGAAATGTGACTTAAGTTGTAGTTTTTCTTGATATTCCATGAAAAAAGGGACAGTTATGTTTTATCCCTACCCATGAGAGTAAAGTGAGAAAAGAAGGGTGTGTGTGTGTGTGTGTGTGTGTGTGTGTGTGTGTGACTCAAATTAAAATTTGGAGAATCCCTAGAGAGATATCCTACCATGACTGGAAAAATTAGCTTAAACATTAGAGTTTGTGTGTAATAACAACTTCAATATTTCCTCCTTAGAAAATCTAACTTCTACCTGCAATAATAAAAACTAGAATAATGAATTTAGAAACATTGAGAATAATATCCAGAATAATATTGCTAAAAGGTTCCAAATATGTCTATAGAAAATCAGATGCAGAATTCTATTTCTCTTTTCAAGACATGCCAAGAGTTAATAAAGTGTGGCTTTTTATAACATCTCTTCATTAATATTTACAAAATATATTTTTTTAAATTGTATTAGATTTCTAACAAACCTTGTGAACCTTCCATAGAATATGTTGCCAATAGATTTCATGAAAAGTTAGAGAAGAAGATTTTACCCCCACTTTCACTAGTCTTCCTTCTTATTTTATAAAATGAAGAAGAATAACTAAAAAAAGTCTTTTGTTTTATAAAACTTTTTCTATTCAAAAAAGGGGTATGCCCTTCATAGCACTTTCCCCTCTTTTGGCCCAAAGAACTCTCTTCTCAATGGAATTCCTTGACAAACTTTTTAGTTACTGAGTACTTTTTATGAAAGTAAATTTTATTACCTCTCCTTGGACAAGAGTGCTAGATGAAAAGGTAAGTGTTAAGGTCACACTGTCATCTCCTTTTATACTTTAACAAATCCAGCACTATTGAGAGATAAGTCATTGATTCATTAACCCTTTGAAGTGAGGTGGTGAGCTATTAGGATTCATGATATCAACTGTCCTGAGATATCACACTCAGGGACTTATCAGTAAGATGAAATTTATAATTTATCTCATTAATCTCTACCAATCCTGAGTGAAAGTTCTGGTTTTGTATTCCCTCTAACTCTCTTACTAAAGTGCCTATCCCAGGTGGATGAGAGAGACCCAACAAATGATCGCTGAATGAAAGTCAGTGACACTTGTCTGTGATCAACAATGCTAACCATATTTATGAAAGTTGGAAATATAACATATGGTTGCCTCAGAAAGTAGGGTAGAAGAGAGCACCAGAGTAGCAGGTCAGCTCTGTTTCAATTACATGTAAGATAAACAAACAGAGACTACACAGTGCAATCATATTGCTTTCAAGAGTACCCTGGAGTCAGCTAAAAGTGGTTATCTCCATACCCAAGAACCAGGCTATGAAATCGGAAACTTTGCTGTTTTTAATTACCATGTATGCTTGTTAAAGGACTATAAATATGCTTCTTGCTCTACAGTTCTACAAAAGCTTGTACAAAGAACAGAGGTGACTTCCACCCTCCCTTTCTGAATCAGATGGCTAGAGCTGTGCTAATTCAACATGTAATCCTTTTTAAAGTTTCTATATTTGATTACTAGATTATGATATTAGAATGTGGCAGCATAATTCAGTTTTCTTCATTAGAGTCTTTACCAGCAGATGCAGTTGGTAATAATAATACATTTCAATCTCTATCAAGTTAAGTTAGTCTCAGAAAAAAATATATATATAAGGCTTCAGATAACTCAGAAATGTAGATGCACCATGATAAAAGGAAATTCAAGCGAATTCAATCTCTGAGGCATTAATCCATAACATAATACAACAAAATGTTATTAAAAAATGTCTATTGTATTTTATATTTTTTTCCTCTTGATTTTCTCCTTTTATTAAAATATAGTGTTAACTGGGATCCTATGGAATAGTCTCTCAATGAAACCAAAGCATCATTGCTGCTTTTTGCACCTTTCCGGTAAGCACTCTTCTAACACCATACCTGGTGGAGCGGTGTGGTGTGATGATAATGGGCTTAGTCTCTGTTGTCAGACTAACATGGGGGCACACTTAGTACTTAATGTGAAATCAGGCCAGTTATTTAGCTTCTTTAACTACCATGTTTTTGTCTATAGAGCAGGAATAATGACAGGGCCTGCTGCTTACAGTTGTTAGGAAGACTGAATGAGATGAAAACACCACAGAGTGGAAATTACAGTTGTTTTGTTTACTCTGTATGCCTGACACCTACACAGGTAACTGGCATATAACATATTCATTACATATTTTGTCAAATAAATGAATGTATGAAGTGCATGGTATTTAGTTTACTGCATTGTAATGATTTGTTTTCCCAAATCTATCACATGAGAACTAAACATATCACTGCAGGAAGACATTTAACTAATATTTGTGTACACAGAGTGCTGCGCTTCACCCCCTGTGGTGACAATAATCATGACCACACACTCCCTTATTTACCACAATGTTTTCTGATTTTATAGTGGTTACTATATATATTTTTAAGTTAAAAATTTGACTTACTTATGTGCTTTTTATGTTATTCAGTCCTAGTTAATTATTGCTTTATTCTTATTAAAGTTGAAGGCACTTTTAAATATCTGATGGGACTAAAATGGGTTAAACTGGGTTCCTATGCAGTAGTTGTTCATATAAACAGACATAAAATGTGTTCTTTGCATACAGAAATAAGAGAATATAGAAAAGTGAACACAACATATTGAAAAGCACTAAGTGTGGCTGTGTCTGATACTCACAGGTATTTCATAAGTAAGCATCTCCTCTCTTTCCCTATAAAAATATGTAAAATAATCCTAAAAATCAATAGGCTGATAGATCTCAAATTACACTAAAATACATGATGTTTCTGAAATTACCACATCTCACAGTCTCACAGTAGACATTTTTGTTATGGTAATTATAACATTAAAAGACACTGTGGCTGCACCTATGTATTCTGACAATCTCTACTCATTTGTGGTTGGTCGATATGTCATCTTATGTGATTTTATGTCTCAGGGCTCAACACATTGTAAGTCAGCAAACATTTCCTAAATCATATTTTAAAAATAATGTCAATTCATACAAATCATGATTTCTTTAAAAAATTTGGTTGACAAATCAAACTTAACTCAATATTCTAAATATTTCACCTAATTCTATTTTTTTTTTAGTTATAATTAAGTAGAATGGAGACTAGAGACTTCTTTGAGCAGACAAAAAAGCCACATAAGTTAGAACTAAATCTATTTTATTTCATAAACATGATTGAAACTTAACCTGGGTTATTTCTTGTAAATATCTCTGACAATTAATTATAAAAGAAATTTAAATCACCTTCCCCAAAATGGTATGACATAGTCACTTAATCAATCTCCTGCCATCTGGAAACCTCTATTGTAATAACCAATTGTGGTAAAGGGCAAACAACTTCATTTTCAAGCCATCCTGTAACTTCATGCCACTGTGCTTCACAGCAGTCTTCAAATTTGAAGGTTCCCAGTTTGCAAAATGTTCTTATGTGCACCTTAAACTCTGTTAAATATGGTTTATTGATGTAGTGGTTTTATTTTTGCTTTTTTTGACATTTCTAATGCATAAAAATTGTTTAAGAATGTCATAATCTATATTTTAAAACTTGGGAATTAATTATTGACAGTGGGAATTAGTATCTTTTTAAATATTTTATAGTTAAAATCCTATTGATACGATTTGAAATTGTGACAGTAAAACACAGACTGAAAATACTATTATTTACAAATTTTCTTTTCACCCTGTATAAATATTTAAAAAGTATAAATGTGAATGTTTGAGAGCACAAAATGTTTTTCTAATATTTTGATTAATGCTTTATTCCAACTTAGATAATCATTTTCTATATTCTGATAATGTTTTATAAAGATCAGACTAAAAATATGAGAATCCTAATTTAGTATATACACATATATATTGTAATTATGTTTAGACTAAACTGGAAGTGGGGCACCTGGATGGCCCAATCAGTTGAGCATTAGACTTCAGCTCAGGTCATGATCTCACGGCTTGTGAGTTTGAGTCATTCATAGGGCTCTGTGCTGACAGCTTAGAGCCTGGAGCCTGCTTTGGATCTGTGTCTCCCTCTCTCTCTGCCCCTCCCCTGCTCACACTCTGTCTCTCTCTCTGTCTCTCTCTTTGAAAAATAAACATTTAAAAAGCTTAAAAAAAAAGAATTGAAAAAACCCTGAAAGTGAACAGCTTTGATAATGCTAACTACCATACTGACATAATGAATGTTGAGCTATTTGTCTTATGATGAAAATAGTTTTAATCAATTTGCATAGTAGAAATCAGCAGATTAATAAGGGTCTGGAAGTAAATAATGCCAAGGATTTCACTTTACACTAAACAGTAGAAAAACACATTTAGAAAGATGAAGCTTGATTTGCCTACATACTAAAATTCCAATAGTCAATTTTCTCATTAAGTAAACAATGTGAACTGTGTACTGTGGGAATTGAATGAGACCATGTTTTTTATATCATAAAGGTTGAAAATATGATACATGATTTAGGATATAATATGGAAAGCCTTTAACATTAAATTAGAGGGGAGAAAAACTTACATGAAATCTATTTGTTTTGGTTGATGCAAATTATCTATTTCTGGATAAAGCATAACATATTGTTTGGGAACAAGAAAGTCATTTTTGTTCACACATTTAAAATGTTATACTTGTCACTTAAAATCTCCAGAGATATTTATGGAAGAAAAATGTGCCTAATGATAAGGTTGTAAGGAAGTAAATGACTAAGAAAAGTTGTTAGAATAACATTGTCACCATGAATTATTCTGACAAGTACAATAATAACACTTAGAAATATATTGTGAAGTAGCCTTGAAAAAAACTCTACTGTAGATATGGGTATGATCATTTATTTTTAAAAAAAAAAAGTTAAAATAAGCTGAAACAAGGCTGAGATAACATCAACAAATCCTAGGCAAATCAGTAGACTACTGATTATAAGCAGAAAAACTGATGGAAAGACTGAAATATACCTGAAGAATATGGTGTAAGTAATATGTTTATGTCATATGTTAGAAACTGAGATAGCATTTTGTATATGTGACATTTTAAGGAGAAGGTATTCATAGGTTTAGAAATTTTTAAATTAAGTTTTTCTCAGAAACTGATGGAATCAAAGGATTTTTATGTCAGCATATTTACCAAATGACAATTTTCACATTTTAATTAAAAGCAGATTAGTTCAGGGGCAACTGAGTGGTTCAGTAGGTTAAGTGTCTGACTCTTAGTTTCAGCTCAGGTCATGCATGATCTCACGGTCAGTTGTGAGATCAAAACCTGCGCTGGCCCTGCACTGACAGCATGGAGCCTGCTTGGAATTCTTTCTCTCCCTCTGTCTCTCTGCCCCTACCCTGCTGGTGTTCTCGCTCTCAAAAGAAAAGCAAACATTAAAAAAAAAAAAAAAGCAAATTAGTTCAGAAAAAATACAATAGGCACTGGTGCTGTTTGTCAGTGTTTCATGGATTTCCCACTTCTGGGCATATGGTTGGTGAGTGCTTGCTGCCCCCTTACCTATGACCATATGACTCTGTTTTGACCAAGAAATTGTGAGAAGTGTTAAAGCCACTTCTGAATGGAAATGTAAGATTCGATGTACAATTTGTGACTTTCTTTCCCTCAAAGGCTGCACATAACATAAAAAAATAAAGATTGTTCTACTAACCTGAGTCTTATAGTGAGGGCAGGCAGGTGCCTGTTGGCTAGCAATAGATGTACAGCATAAGTGAGCAATCAACTCATCAATAAATGATGTTACAGTCAGTAAAACTTGGTACTTGTTTCTGCAGCATAACCATGGATTAAGTTTATTTCACTCTATTTGGGGGACTATACAGTGTCATGATGAAGGGTCTATATTCCGGAATCAAGATTGCATGGATTCATATCCCAGATTTGTCACCATGTATTTGATATCAACTTGGGAATTTTTTGTCAACTTGTCATGCCTTAATTTCCTCCTGTACAAAATTAGAATAAAAAAAGAATCTATCTTGTTTTTGTTAAAGATGACATGAGTCAACACACACAAAGCACTTAAAAGTTTACTCGGCATGTAGTAGTACCTAATAAATATTAGACAGTATTCTTTCCATCTAGAACTATAGTACCTTGAATTTACTTATGATTGTAATGTCACTGTGACTATTCGTAATTATCATTGCAAAAATCACATATAGCTGCCTTATTAGAATTTTAGCAGTTTTATTCTTTTTAAAGAAGCATCATATTCCAGAATGATGCATCTGTGCTATTTCTCTATTAAACATAATATTTGATTTATAATAATATTATCTCTTCTAATTTTGATAAACAAGAGTGAGTATGAGAGCAATGATACCAATATTATTAAACATCATCATTTGGAACATATTTACTTCACCCTGGTATTAGTATACCAGCATATTACCAGTGACAGTAGCACGAGTAGACTTGGCATGAGTAATAGAAAGCATTGTGGACTAAGATTCTGAAGACTAACCCTGTGGTTGGGAGGCAGCTTTGCTCCCTTCAGCTTCTCAGTCCCTGATACGGTTTTCCAACACTTTTGCTACCCTGAAAATCACTGTGCTACTGACATCAGCTCTTGAAAGTCTAGACACCTGTACAACCTTAGAGAACAATGAATATGAATACTCTCCTTACTACCCTGTCTTAGGCCCATAAGGATTTACATTTCAATTCTGAATGTAGTCTAGCCTGTCCTTGCTCTGTCAAACAAAACAAAAACCAAACAAACATACAGAATCTGAAAATAATACTCAGATAAATATTCTTTCGTGACTTTGGACAAGTAAGTAAACTTTTGCAATCCATTTTTTGTTAAGTTGTGTAACTAAATCCGTAAAGCAAGGAGGATGAATTAAATTACCTCTAACCACCCCCCACCCCCCAGCATCTTTAAAGAGATGCTGACACCTCACTTGGGGTGATAAGAGTAGCACACATGAAATAACCACGGTTAAATTCAAGTGTTCCATGATTCGTTCATGAATGTGTTTTAAAGTGCAGACTCTGGGTATGGAGGACTTATACTTAAATGTAGCCTAGTTAATTTTGTAGTCGTTTGATTTGGGTAAGGTACTTAATTTCCCTCTATTTCAGTTTTCTTGCTTGCAAAGGTTATCACATAGGAGTAGCTAGCTCATAGACTTTTATGAGGATTAAAAGATTTAAAATATGTAAAGCCTTTAGAACAGCACTTGACACATAATCAGAGCCAAAAATGTTAGTCATCATTGAACTATACAGGACTTTAAAGAAGATAGAATTCAATTATGCCTAAGGAAGGCAGGTAATGTGTTGTGACGGAGTAGAGAAAATGGAACTTGTTTTCTTCTCCATATGAAAAAACAAGAGAGAAGACATAGCTCGACTGGTTAAGGGAAAGATGTGAGTAAAGGCACTAAGACTTGTGAGTAGAAATAACACATTCTGTTTCTGAAACAGGAAAATATACAAATCAGGCTGCAAATGTTAGATTCAGTTTTTCTTATATGTGTTTTCTCTTACAAGAATTTTTCTACTGAACTTTTGATACATATTAATGGGAGAAAATGAAGTATAAAAAGAATAGACATTTTACAGAAATAAAACTATATCCATAAAATTTTATTTTATATTCAGTAAAATATATAATGAGGCATATATATTGTAACTAGAAGAAAACAAAGAAAGCATATACTCTATTCTAATTCCAATTCTAATAAAAATAGATTATTGTTCCAGTATGAGTAATTTTATATAATTAGCAAATGGAAAAAAAATAAAACAAGTAAATACTTACAATTTTAAATATGGTGTATGAAGTTAAAAAAAACAGACCCTTACAGCATATATACAGAAAATGTTTTTTAAAGTAACTTTTGTTTATGTTTTAGTTTTTTAATTTTTTTTAGTATAGTTGACACTTGATGTTATCTTTTAAAGGAATTTTACTTTTTTCCTCCAACTGAATCATGAAATTCTTGACTTTTCAAAAATTCCTGAAAGTTTGCCTTAAGTGAGGAAATAAAAGGAAACAAAAAGATAATCTCCAAGAAAAGCAATCTTCTATCTCTTGCCTCCAACTGTGTTTTGGAACATTCAAAATGCAGATGACAAACCAAAAATATAACCGCAATCTTGGTCAGATAGACTTTTTCTTGCAAGGAACTTTTTTAACAATTAAAAAGAAATGAAAAATCCAGGAGATTGGGTTTACATTCCGTTCCAATACACTCTCAGCGTATATGGGGGAAATGGAACAGGTAAGGAGGAGGAATTAAAGTAACTGGCTTCTCTCCAGGGAAGGAAAAGAATGGAGGCAACCTTGTCTAATTGTATGGACATAAAAACTAGATCTCCAGAAAAATAAACTAATAATACTTGCTAGGAGGAGGGTCCTTATATACGGACCTTATATATAGTTTAAACAGCAGTCCCTGATTAAGGATTGATTTGAAAAACAAACAAAAATCTATGGATTTATGAACAGGGGTCACTTTGAAAAATGTCATTGTTGGAATATGAAATAGAGATGTTTCATGGATGAAACATTCTTTCTGCCCTATGAGGTAACGCCACAAAACCTCAGTTGGATATCTGATCTTTTTTTTCTGGACCACCAAGTGGGTGTTCAGTGAGAGATGAAAGAGTTTGGAGAGATGCCACTCTTTCATCTGAGCTTGATTGTCAAAACCTTTCAAATAATTAGTAAAGCTTAATATTGGGTAAGATCCATGATTTGTGTTGGTCTAATTGGACAGTCTGATCCTCTGAGTTAGCTTATCCGATATTGTATACCCTTTTTCATTAAAAACAAACAATAAATTTCTAATGTATGATATATACGTGAAATTCTACTAGATGCTTTCTAATTTTCATATCAAATTAATTTTAAAAAAAGGTTTTTTTTGGGTTTCTAAAGCTTACATTATTGTAACAAAGCATTAGAAAAACAATATTTAGTATGCATTTATGCATATATAAATGTTTATTCATGCTGTATTTGCATTACTGAAATGGATAGGGTAGCTTTGAAGATATTCGTCATTAATTTTTAGGTTCCTAGTCTTAAAATTCATGTGCCTACAACCAAATGTCAGTCAGATGATAGAGATCTCCAACAATGTAAATCAGAAAATTGTATAAAAATTTTACTAAAATATAAATTGAACACTAAATATACAAGGACACAATAACTTCTTAAAACACATACAAACTATGAGGTAAAGAAAATTAAAATTAGTGTAGAATATTTATTGCTAAGTGAAGTTACTTGTTCTTTTAAGTTTACTCTGCTATCCTTAGTGGAAAAAGGTACAATTTAATCTCTTTCCATGTGAGAAATCTTGCCAAACCTATGAAGAAGAAACTTCCATGAAGAACCTGAGTAGGAGAGCATGACATCTATTCACTCTCTATGATCATTATATTCAAAATTTATTAGTACACAAACCTTTCAGATTGTTATCAAAGTTCAAGTTAGTGGCTATTTTTCCTTACAGGGGGAGAGAATATTGCATATCATAATGGCAATTACAATTACTGTTTCAAAAAAAAAAAAAAAGCACCAAGGGGCAGAGATTTATTTTAGAAATAGTAATCATATATAAGATGATAACAGGTACAATATGGCAAGACAGGAAGACCCTGAATTTACTTCCTCCACAGACACACGAGATCTCCACCTATTTATAGAGCAATTCCTCCTGAAAAAGAGGGCTGACTGAACAAAAGATAGAACACAGGAGAATGGCAATAGAGACAAAGATGTGGTAATGAAGGGATTCCCACCTCAACACTCCTTGGAAATGCAGAGGGAGGGATATTACTGAGGGTACTGGGAGCTGATCTGTCTGCACTGGGGCACAGAAAAAAGCTATAGTGTAAAAGGGCAGCTAGTGTATAAAATATACAGCCCTAGAACTCCCATCACATAGAGAGGGAGCTGCTAGAACACTATGGTTTACATTCCTCCTATACCTTGATAGTGCAGATGGCAGCAGGGTCCAGGCACCATACTCAGCCTGCCACATCAGCAAGACCCAGGTCCCTAGCCCATACCAGCCTAGACAGCCTGGGGCACAGAAAAAAAAAGCCATAGTTAAAACAAACAAACAAACAAACAAACAAATGAATGAATGAACAAACGAAATATAGAAGAATGACACCCAGAACCATACCAAATGGAGGGGGAGCTACTGAAACTTTCTCTGGGTTGGGGGGGGGGGGATAGTGAGCACTATGGTTTATGTTCCCCCTCCACCTTGATAACATGGACAGGAGGCATGGTCTGGGCACTCTAACTGACCTACCACCTCAATGAGCCCTGGTTCCCTGGACCACACCAGCCCCAGCTGGCCCACCAAGGCAGTCCCGGTTTGGCAGACACAGAGACACCCCTTTTCAGCACTCACTACAGTCTGGCTATCACACCAAAGCGACACAGGTACAAAGCACTATGAAACACTCCAGACCTGCACCACTTTGGATCCAGATGGCTTGCTAGGGTACTTCCAGCACACAGTACTCTAAGATCTCCTTATTCACATGTGTTTTTTGGCTCCAGATGCCTCACCAAGGTGTCCCCAGCACTGTGTGCCCTAGGATACCCCAGTTTGCAAATACTTCAGCTTCATTTATCCTGCCAGGTCCCGCTGCATGGAGAGTCCAGGGAACATCCGGGTCCATGCTCCCTTCAGCTTTGGCTGTCCTGCCAGGGTGCTCTCTGCACAGAGATCCCAGAGACTATCCCGTCTCATGACCACTTCAGCTCCACCCAATCAGGGCAGCCTCAGCACAGAATGGCCTGGAACACCAGCCTGTGACAATCACAACAGATCATTCGATCTCCAAACAGCAGAATACACATTCTTTTCAAGTGCACATATAACATTTTCCAGAAGAGATCACATATTAGGCTACATAAAAAAGTCTCAATTAATTTAAGATTAACATCACATCATGCATCTTTTCCAGCCACAATGGCATGAAGCTGGAAATCAACTAGAAGAAAAAACGTGGAAGGTAAACAACATGCTATCAAACAATCAACAAAGCAGTCAGGAGGAAATTAAAATACATATATGGAAAACACATATATGGAAACAAATAAAAATGAAAACATAATGGTCCAAAATCTTTGGAATGCAGTAAAAGCAGTTTTAAGAGGGATATTTTTAGTGATACAGACAACCTCAAAAAACGAATAAACATTCTCTCTTTTTTTTTAGAGTTATTTATTTATTTTGAGAGAAAGAGAGAGCGGGGGAAGGGAAGAGAGAAGGAGAGAGAGAGAATCCCAAGCAGGCTCCACACTGTCAGTGTGCAGAGCCAAATGTGGGGTGGAACTCATGAACTGTGAGATCACAACATGAGCCTAAATCAAGAGTCAGATGCTTAACCAGTTGAGCCACACAGGTGCCTCAAACAAGAAAAAATTCAAATAAACAATTTAATTTGCAGGAACTAGAAAAAGGAAAAAAAAGCCCAAGAACAGTAGAAGGAAGGGAATAATAAAGATCAGAGCAGAAATAAATGAAATAGAGACGAAAGAAAGAAAGAGATAGAAAGAAAGAAAGAAAGAAAGAAAGAGGGAGGAAGGAAGGAAAGAAGGAGAAAAGATAAAAAAAGCAAAATTAAGATATTGTTCTTTGAATAGATAAACAAAATTGATAAACATTTATTCAGACTCATCAAGAAAAAAGAGAAAGAACTCAAATATGTAAAATCAGAAATGAAAGAGAATAACTGACACCACAGAAATACAAAGGATTTTAAGAGGACTAAATGAAAAGTTATGTACCACAAAACTGAACAAAGTAGAAAAAAGAGAAAAATTACTAGAAATGTACAATCTCCCAGAACTAAATGAGAAAGAAAGAGAAAATCTGAATAGACCAATTACTAATAACAGAATTGAGCTGGTTATCAAAAAGCTACCAACAAAAAAAAAAGTCCAAGATCAGATGGATTCACAGGTGACTTATACCAAATATTTAAATAGTCAACACCTACTTCTCCTCAAACCATTCCAAAAAGTAGAAGAGGAAAGAAAGCTTCCAAACACATTCTATGAGGCCAGCATTACCCTGATATCAAAATCAGACAAAGACACTACAAAAAACAAAACAAAACAAAAACAAAAACAAAAACAAAAAACTACAGGCCAATATCCTTAATGAACATACATGCAAAAATCCTCAACAAAATGTTGACAAATCACACTCAACAATTCATTAAAAAATCATTTACCATGATCAAATAGGATTTATGCCAGGAATGCAAGGATGATTCAATATCTGCAAATCAGTTACATGATTCACCATATCACCAAAATGAAGGATAAAAATCATATGATCATCTCAGTAAATGTAGAAAATTAGACAAAATTTAACATTCATTCATGATAAAAACTTGCAACAAAATGGAGTTAGAGGGAACACACCTCAATATGATGAAAGCCATATGTGAAAAATACACAGCTAACATCATACTCAATGGAGAGAAGCTGAGAAAATTTTCTCTACGGTCAGGAACAAGAGAAAGAGGTCCACTTGTACCATTTTTATTCAAATAGCCTTAGAAGTCCTAGCCACAGCCATCAGACCACAAAAAAGAGCTAAACGTCATCCAAATTGGTAAAGAAAAGTTGAACTGTCTCTAGTTAAACATGACATGATACTATGTATACATACAAAATCCTAAAATCTCCACTCAAAAACTGTTAGAAATAGTAAATGAAATCTGTAACAGTGCAGGACACAGAATTCAGTTGTAATTCTATACACTAACAACAAAGTAAAAAAAAAATCAAGAAAACAAGTTCCTTTAAAATTGCACCAAAAATAATAAAATACCTAGAATAAACTTAACCAAGGAAGTGAAAGACCCATACTCTGAAAATTATAAAATACTGATGAAAGCAACTGAAGATGACATAAAAACAAAATGAAAAGATCTACCATTCTCATGGAATGGAAGAATTAACATTGTTAGTATCTCCATACTAACCAAAACAGTCTATAGTTCAATGTATTCAAATATCAATAGCATTTTTACAGAAGTAGAATAATAAAACCACATAAGATTTTGAATAGCCAAAGCAATCCTAAAAAAGAACAAAGCTGGAGGTATCACAATTCCAGATGCCAAGACATATTATCCAGCTGTAATAACCAAAACAGAATAGTGCTGGCACAAAAACAAACATAGATCAATAGAACAGAATAGAGAGTACAGAAATAAAACTATGCTTAGATGGTCAATTAGTCTACAACAAAGGAGGCAAGAATATACACTAGAAAAAAGACGGTTTCTTCAATAAATGATGCTGAAAAAACTGGACAGTTACATGCAAATGAAGAAACTGGACCATTTTCATATATCACACACTAAAACTCAAAATGGGGGTGCCTGGTTGTCTCAATCAGTAGAGTATGCAACTCTAAATGTTGGGGTTGTGAGTTCAAGCCCAAAATTGGGTGTAGAGATTACTTAAAAATAAAATCTTAGGGGTGTCTGGGTGACTCAGTCAGTTAAGTTAAGCATCCGACTCTTAATTTCAGCTCAGGTCATGATCTCATGGTTTGAGAGATTGAGTCCCACATTGGGCTCTGCACTGACAGTGCGGAGCCTGCTTGGGATTCTCTCTCATCCCCTCTCTCTGCCCCTCCCCTCTGTTAAAATAAATAATAAGAAATTAAATAAATAATATCTTAAAATAAATACATACATATATACATACTACTCAAATGTATTAAAGACCTAAATATGAGATGTGAGGCCATAAAACTCCTAGAAGAAACAGAGGCAGTAATTTCTTGGGCATTGCCATGGAAATATTTTTGTGGATATGTCTCCTCAAGCAAGAAAAATAAAAGCAAAAATAAGTTTTTAAGTGTATTTATTTACTTTGGGGAAAAAGAGAGGGAGTGGGAGGACAGAGAGAGAATCCAAAGCAGGTTCTTCACAGGCATTTCAGAGACTGACTTGGGGCTTAAACTCACGAACTGTGAGATCATGACCTGAACCAAAACCAAGAGTCAGACACTTAACCAACTGAGCCACCCAGGCACCTATAAAAATGAAATATTGGGATTACATTTAAAAAAGCCTATTTATTTTGAGAGAGAGAGAAAGAGAAAGACTGAGCCACTCAGGCACCTGTAAAAACTTCTGCACAGCAAAAGCAACCATCAACAAAATGAAAAGGTAACCTCTTCAATGTTAGAAAATATTCATAAATGATATATACAATAAGAGGTTAATATTCATACTATATCAAGAACTTATACCACCCAATACAAAAAAAAATCTAATTAAAAATAGGCATAAGATCTGACTAGATGTTCTTCCAAAGGAGACAGATGGCCAACGGACACATGAAAAAATGCCCACCGTCATTAATCATCATGGAAATGCAAATCAAAACCACATTGAAATATTATCTCATACCTGTCAGAATGGCTAGAATCAAAAAGACAAGAAATAGCAAATGTTGGTGAGGAAGTGGAGGAAGAGCAACCCTAATGCACTGTTGGTGGGAATGTAAATTGATGCAGCCACTGTGGAAAACAGTATGGAGGATACTAAAAAAATTAAAAATAGATGTTTATACCTGAAACTAGTAAAACAGTATGTTAACTAAACTGAAATTAAAGTAATATAAAATAAATAACAATAGAAATGTCTTATGACCCAGTAATTCTACTACTGGCTATTTACTCAAAGAAAACAAAAACATTAATTGAAAAGATATACACACTTCTATGTTTACTGCAGCATTATTTACAATAGTCAAGATATGGAAGCAATCTAATGCCCATCAATAATGCATGGAGAGATAAGATGTGCTACACACACACACACACACACACACACACACACACACTGGAATATTACTTGGCCATTAAAATGGAATTTTGCTATTCATGACAACATGGATAAACCTGGGGCATACCATGCTAATTGAAATAAGTCGGAAAAAGAAAGGCTGATACTATATCATTTCACTTGTATGTGGAATCTAAAACACAAAACAAATGAATAAGCAAATAAAAGAAACAGATCCATAAATACACAGAACTGATGGGTATGGGGTGGGGGGGAGGCGGGGATGGGCAAAATGGATAAAGGGAAGTGGGAGACACAGTCTTTCAGTTACGGAATGACTGTCACTGGAATAGAAGGTACAACATATGGAATACAATCAGTGGTATTATAAAAGCATTGTATGGTGACAGAGATGGTTATGATTGTGGTGACCATAGCATAACATATAGAGTTATTAAATCACTAAGTTATACACCTGAAACTAATGCAACCTTTTTTTATCAACTATACTTCAAGAAAAAAATGTTAAGATAGAATAGAACTATATTTAGAATTTCTATAGGAAAAAATAGGCAAAAAATACAACATTAAAAGCATCCTTTTGTTAAATTTGGACATTTCCATCTCTAGCAGCAAGTTAAATATCAAAAAGAAAGTACATTTTTTTCTAAATAAACAGACATTTAAACAATATCAAATTTTAGTAATTATGAAAAATGTTACCATTTTGAAAACTTTAGCAAGGAAGTTACTTGTGTCATAACAAAATCTTATGTGTGTAATAATATATACTTATTTAAACTCTTAATTAAAAAAATACAACAGCTATATGTCATAAATCTAACTGTGAATAAGCTACCTATATTTTTTAAAGAGGTGAAACAGTTTTATTATTTTTTGTTTTATTTATTTATTTATTTATTTGTTTGTTTGTTTGTTTTAGAGAGGGAGAGAGAGTGCATGCACAAAGGGGAGAAGGGCAGAGGGAGAGGGAGAGAAAGAATCTCAAGCAGGTTCTACACTCAGTGCAGAGACCAACACAGGGCTCAATCCCATGACCTTGGGATCATGACCTGAGTCGAAATCAAGAGTCTGATGCTCAACCAACTGAGCCAACCAGGTGCCCTTAAACTGCCTATATTTTAAAATATGATAAATAAAAACACTTAACATGCATATATTAGAGGGCATGACAAATTAAATTTTCATGATTTAAAATATAGATAAAATGTGTTAATAATTGTTAAAATATCTAGCAAAAGTGGCCATAGTTTCCCTTCTAAGCACTTCTCTGTACTTGAAGAAATAATTCTATTATAAAACTATTTCCTTGGCTCATATATTATACATGTTAGAGACTTAAGTATTCAAATAGTCAAGATTTATCATCACAATTATCCCTATCCATAATGCATATTTCAGAGAAATTCTATCTTTAATAATGCATAGTGTATACACAATATACAATTATCTATATATTTGTATATGTAATCCATGTATAATCTTTATTGAGTTTTGTCATTATAAAATCCACCAGTATTCTGAAGTCAGAAAAATAAAACAAAATCCTTTTGATCTGGAACACTTGAGTATAATCTATGACTTTGATATTGTTAGAATAGTTACATGAACTTGAGAAATTTCATACTCTTCAAATTCCACTTTCCTTATTAGGAAGGGAAACATAATTAAGCTTATCATTCTCTTATTTAGAGTTAGCAACTCTTAGAGGATTTCAGACAAACATTCAGGATTCATAGTAAAACGTAATGTTTCCTTTCATCAATATACACTGATATTGCACTATTTGCAACTGTCAGATATACTCTGATATATGTTGTCAAAAACCAACCTTAGCTTTGCAACACCCTGGAGTATAGTACAGTAATTACAATGGTTCTTGCACATTTTTCTAAAAACACTTTCAATGTAATCAAATAAATACACTTTAATAAAGAAAAATTATTAACTATAAACATGATCAATAATGTATACTCAGCCCAAGTTCCATTAAGAGAAATGAGGAGAGAATGAAAGAATGGTTTCAAGGAAGCAACACTGAAATGTCTCACTGGTGTTAAAAAAACAATCTTGAAATTATAGCATTTGAGGTAAGTGACTTTTTTGTCTGTGTGGACACTTTCTGTTACATTGCTTTTAGGGAAAAAAAAAGTACCTTTCTTTATTGACTTAATCTAGTTAATAATACAAGTTTTTTTTTTTTCTTTGCATCTTAGTCAAAATATCGTTAAGTTCTTTCTTCTTCTTTAAGATGATATTGATCATTCAAGTTGATAAAAATCTTTAACCAGGTGACTGCTTTTGTAGGTGATGGGGTTTCTTACCTTATCTACATATAAAGATTTCAAATTTAAAATAAGGCCATAAAAAGGAAGAGATAAGAACAGGATTACAAAACAAACTATAGAAAACAGATAGGGAAACAAAATAGTTTTCTATCTCAGGTTATAAAAGGATGCATTAAGGGGCAAAGTCAACAAGGACACATACAATGTTTTCAAGTAAATAAATATATTTATAATTTTATTTTAACACCACGGTTTAAAGCCAGCATTTGATCATTCATATTATATTACATAAGGATTCAAATAATTTAAGACATTTTATAACATATCTGAATGTTACTACCATTAATTATGATTATTTCATTGTTGGTTTGAAATAATATAGAGAACTCCATAAAACCTGCTTTTCTCTCCTTAGCTTTATGGCTCTTCTCTTGCCTGGCACCCTGCTCACAACACTGAACCACTTCTGGGCTGGGTCACTTATCCTTGCAATAAACTACAAGAGAGTGCCTTGTTTCACCTGCCCATTTAATAATTAAAGTGAGTTCTTCTAGAAAGGCAAAAAACAAGGACACACAGAAATCAGGCAGCAATGCTAAATCCAGGAGACAAGTGTTCTTTCATGATACATTCAAGAAACTTCCCTTAATATGAGGTCAGTCAGTATCCAATAAATTTTCTTCACATGTTTTGAGATATAAATAGGTTTTTGACATTCTGTAGTTGAAATAAGATTCTTCATTATTGATTTCATTTGAAGACACATTGCTTTCATCTTTTGATCTCAATACAAGAGAAACATAGAGATAATTTAGTTCTTCAGTAGGAATTATCTCACTAGGATGGGAGAAACTAGCACTGTTTACAAACGTACCTAATGTGCATAGAATATGTGATGAAATTAAATGAAGACTATACCCAGAGAGACAAATGATATGGATGAGAAGGTTGAACAGAAAATGTGCACTGCCAAGTGGAATGTTACATTGGAAAATAGTTGCATATAATTTTATATAAGTCTATTTTTGTGGTCAAAATACAGTAAGAATAAGGTAGGAATATGTTAATTCAATCTTCATTCATCAGTATTTTATGCAAATGTGTACAAATGCAGAAAATGAAATATTTGGAGTGGAAACATTACTTACTGTATTACATGAAATAGTTAACATATGGAATGGTGGAAAATTGATTTTATTCAATATTTTGCATGTCACAGACTGATGATACATTGCTTATGGTCAAATGATTTAACCTAGGTTGAAATATGTACTGGTTTAAATAAACCTTCAGTGCATGTAGGATTCCACAGGGCCTTGAAAAGAAGAAAACAAAAGTAAATAAATGAATGACTTCAAATTAATGAAATGAAATGAAATTTTTATTTCATACGGAGATTTAAAACATAAACACTTAAAAAAACACAGACCAACAAAAAACTTTTATTTGTGATTTTCTATGTCAAAATTCCTATTAAAATTTATTAATGTTTATTAGTAATGCTTACAGGATTCTAACTTCGAACTAAATACGTTTTACACAAGGTAAAAGAGGGAAGATCATTTGGCAAAATTCTATTATTTTCTTTGGTTTTGTGAGTAAAAACAACAACAACAACAACAACAAAATAGTTTTACCCAACTTTTTCCTTTATGTATTTCTCAAATAAAATGACTTAAAGAAAATTAGGTAATTAAGTAACAGGTAAATCTCACATGGTTTTCGTGATACATTTCTAAACTATAGTCACCATCCAAAGTTGTAAACGCAAAACTCCAACAGAATTTTACATGCAGCAATTATTATTATTATTTTAACTTGTATACTCTATTATAGTTTTAAGTGATAGAATGAAAACATTTCATAATCCTTCACCTTCAAAAAAAAGAGAGAAACTCTATCATGCAGAAAATATATAAAAAGAAATACATCATCCAAGAAGTATAGAATATGGTACCTACCCCTAAGGAATTCAGAATTTAGTTGGATATAAATGAATATAAAAAAGAGAAGCCCTACTACAAGATTGACATCTAACAAGATCGGTTACATGTCAATATATAAAACTGATGAGAATTTATAGAGTTTATAGTAACTGGCAACTATAAGATAGTCAGTTATACAGGACTGATAACTGCTGACAATAAGTCTATGGAAAGAGAAATCATCCCCAGTTTGGGTCTTCAAATCAAGGATATGAAATTGGAGCACGTCTGGAAAATAGAGATATATTACAGGCGAGGAGTATTCCAGATAAAAGGGTTAAAAACAAAAGTCTAAACAACAGAGACAAAAAATAGCAATTTGTGTTGGTGCAGTTTAAGTGGAATAAGAAGATTTATGTTTGCAACATAAATAGAGAAAGGTATAATTTCAGCAGCTTTGGGGACTGGTTTGAGGAAAGTAAATTTTTTCTTTAAGCCTTAGTGAATCACTAACAGAGAGTTTTAAAGTAGAAATACAACACAATGAAAGGGGTGTGTTTGTTGTGGTTTTTTGTTTGTTTGTTTTATAGATTTATATGTGATGCTATATAGATTTGACTACGTAGAGGCTGTAAGTAGGAAGACAAGATGAAAACCCAAGTGAGGAGGTCTTGCAGCAAGCAGTACTGGAAGGTGACTATTTTCCAAACTCCAATTTCCCCTGTCAAGATGGTTGTTTCAGTTTTATGAACAATTGACCTTCATTAAGATTACAGCTCAAAGACTGCACACTCAGGTCATCCCTAATGAGTCTCTTCCAGACATCTCTTAATCTTGTCTTTCTGGTTATTTATATCATGACCTTTATAACTGTGTGAAATTCTCTTATTTCTATAATTTCTAATGTATTGTCTATTTTCATCACTGGAATGTGAGGTTTATGAAGAAATTTAACAACGGGCCCCAAAATGGAGCCCTTTAGGACTTTTTCCTAAGTCTCACCAGCACTTAATAGCTAACCTAATTTCAGCTTTAGCCTCTCCCAGGAGTGGAATTTTCAAAAAGTCACTCTGGAATTTCCTGATCAGTACTAGTGAGGTAGTCTGCAAGACAAGACCTCCCTGCTACCTCCCCACCATTACCCCAAGGGAGGATAACCTTGCCTGCTTCTTTCTTTTCTTTAGCTAAAACCTCCCATTCAGCTTACAAAAGCCTTCTGTTTGTACAGCTCCTCGAACTCCCTTCTATTTGCTAGATGGGATACTGCTTGATTAATGAATCACTGAATAAAGCCAATTAGATCTTCAAATTTACTCAATTGAATTTTGTTTTTTAACATTTGTCTATTTCTTGCTCACTGCTACAATCTGCCTGAAATGCAGCTTTTTATTTTTTTTTAAAAATTTTTAATGTTTATTTATTTTTGAGTGAGAGAGAGAGATACAGAGTGTGAGCAGGGGAGGGTCAGAGAGAGGGAGACACAGAATCAGAAGCAGGCTGCAGGCTCTGAGCTGTCAGCACAGAGCCAGATGTGGGGCTCGAACCCACAAACCATGAGATCATGACCTGAGCTGAAGTCAGCTGCTTAACTGACTGAGCCACCCAGGCGCCCCTTATTTTTATTTTTCAAATGATTGTATAAATGAAAAAAGGGTGAAGTAACTTGAGATGAAAGGAACCCCAGGAGCATAATTACATGTTGCACACAGAGGCAGATATGTAATTGGCAAACAAATATGTTTAAAAAAAAAGTCCATAGAATCATTAAGAATAACAAATGAACATTTGAGTACTTGCTCCCCAAATGCTAGTCGAATGAATAAAAGACAGGGGCGATATATTGTTATATTTTTGTATTTCCTAAATCTGGATTCTATTTTCAGAGTCTAACCCAGTTTTACCTTTTAATTTTCTAAAAAAAAGTTCGGAAAATGAAGGGAAAAAATATCTTAAGAGGTTGAATATGTTCAGAGACACAAATGTTACTAGAATATAGGATACTAACATTTCTCTTACCATAAAAGTTTACAATATTGTAGTACTTGTCATGTGGTGAGAACAAAAAGCCCCAGGACTTCTCTGTCATTTCTTAGTGAGTAGAACGTGGAGAGGACTACAGGAAATACTAAAACTCAACTAATGAGGATAAATGTTTCCCCATGACTTAGCTGTAAGAACAACAAAAACTGGAAAGTACAAGTCTTTTTTACAAATAACCACTCTGGGGATATTGTAAATTAAGAAATAGATTAATCATCTTGAGCTTTAAAATATGATGAACTCAACATATCATCAAATTTGATACAAAAATACCCCCAAATATTTAATATTTTTAGTAATTATATTTAAGAACAAAATATCTTAATACTTTGGTTCCTGAAAAATGTCCAAGTTACTTTATTTTGTATAGAGGTAGTGTTGGAAGTTAAATACATTATACAAATATAATTTTGTATTCATTATAGCAATGAGGTAGAGTTTGGTTTTTTAAATAATTATTTACATTATTAAATTATTAAAATATATTTCTATTGTGAAATTGTAAATTATAAAGGTATATATGTTCATGGTTAAACATGAAAAAAAAGGGAGAAGCAGAAATCAGGGAATAAAATGTCATACCTCTACCAAACAGATGATCACATTGACTTTTGTGTATTTATTTTCGCTTTTTTAAACCAAAATGAAACCACAACATATATTCTGTTTTTTTTGTTGTTGTTGTTGTTGTTACTGGACTTGCTGCTTATTTTTCTGAGTTAGAAAGTTTCTAACTTTCCATGTCAATATGTTTTCATTTGTAATAGTCATCCTTAAACAAATTTCCTCAAATGCCCTTCAAATACTACTACTAAATGCTACTATTAATGTTACTACTAAACCACACAATCCGAGAGTTAGACCTGGACCATGCATCACATCCAAATGTAATGTTATTTTAAATCTCGATTTTAATTTTTAGGGGTGCCTGGGTGGCTCAGTTGGTTGGTTAAGCATCCAACTTCAGCTCAGGTCATGATCTCACGGTTTGTGGGTTTGAGCCTCCTGTTGGGCTCTGTGCTGAGAGCTGGGAGCCTGGAGCCTGCTTTAGATTCTGTGTCTCCCTCTCTCTCTGTGTCTCCCCTGCTCATGCTCTTTCTCTCTCTCTCTCTCTCTCTCAAAAATAAAATAAAAACATTAAAAAAATTTAAAATTTGATTCTAATTTTTAAAATTGGATTAGCCTCTCCCCTTACTGGGAAACTTCTAAACATACAGAAAAATAGAAAAAACTAGTACAGTTAACACCTGCTTGGCATAGATAACAGCTGGATTCAGTAGTTCAGAGTTTCTTGTGATGTCTTTTTAGTCTCTTTAATTAAGATAATCTCCTGATATTTAACGACACTTTAGTTTTTCAAGGTACCAGGTCCGTTTTCTCAGAATATTGCACATTTAGAAGTTTTCTGATAGTTGACCTATGGTATTGTTTTACATATCCCTCTACACCCTGTGTTGCCTGTATATTGGAAGTTAGGCCTATAAGCTTGGATTGTTTCAGGTTAGATGTTTCTGCTTTTGAATCTCAGTAGGCAGAGCTAGGGAATATTCTGTAGTAAGTTATAAGTTCCTATTGATGGTTTCTATTTGGATATTATATTACAGATTTCTTTTTCCCTTTTAACATATTTTCATAATTATATTTCTTTTCTCTCATCTTTCAATACCTTGAGTACTAGTAACATTTGATTTAATTAGTTGAATCTTACAATATACATAAATAGTTTTAAGATACTTAAAACAGTACTAATATAACTCTACTGAGTCAAATTTTATATTTTTTGCAGTTCCTTTGGTCCGTAGGCTATAGACCACTAACGAAGTACAACCAGAGAATGGGTCCACATCACCTTAAAATATTTTTCCCCTGTGGTTATATCCCATTTCATGTCCAATTATCTATTTCAAGTACATGTACTCTTTTCATTTTCTTCCATGAGAACTATATTAGAAGATATATTTTAAAAAACACTTCATTTTGTCATCCCTTCCACACTATTATTTCTCTCTTGCTTCCCCTTATAAAGATATTTTGTTATTATTATTATTATTATTAATTTTCATTATCTGTAAATATACAAAACATCAAATAAATAAAATACTATATAACTTCACAGTTTGACTTATTAACAGATTCTAAAAATTGCTCCATATCAGAACAGTGTTTTCTCTTTTTTTAGTCTTATGATCCTCTATTGTGCGAATGAGCCATTTTAAACAGCCCCCAATGATGGCATTTGTGTTATTTTTTTTAATCTTTATTACAATGAATGCCTATTAAGAAAACTTATGGAAGTGTTATTTGGTATATGTGAATGTGTACGTGTAGGGTAGATTTTCTAGAAATAGCATTGCTGGGTGGAGGATAAAACAACATAAAATTTTAATTTTTCCAAATTTGCCTTGAAAAGGAATTGTGACATATAAAAATGCTGCCCTAAAAGGAGAAAGAAATTAAAAAGAAATGTAAAAAATATTTAAAGGATGGAATGATAATTCAGTCACTTAAATCAGCAAGTAAAAAACGTTAATATTATGAAGCTGCCTCAGGCCCTTGGATCAACCTACTAGTCTTTAACTTTAGCAAATTCCCTTAGTCGTGTGATTAACTAACCTTTCTTTGTATATCTATAGATCATGGGTTCTTTCTGCATTTCTGCTCATCATGAAACAGAAATCAGGCCCCCTTGCACAACCTCTGAGCACTGACATAGCATCTGTAGCTGGTGCCAGCAAATCTGCATGTAATCAAGAAATGTTATGGACCACTGCACCCCCTTTATTGATTAACTGCCCTAAACTCCTTTATAAATCCCTAGGCCATGCAGAAACTTTGGAGGTGGACTTCGGACAAGAGTCTAACTTTTCTCCAGGTGGCCAGCCTCCTGAATAAAGCTCATATTCCTTTCCAATCAACATTCTTGAGTTTTGGCTCTTCCAGCAATGACAGGCAGCTAAACTTCGGTTTCAGTAACAATTAGAGTTAAATATAATATACATTATATTTGAAATACCAAAATATTTATGTTTATGTATATGTAATATATTTATAATGATTCAGTGTTTGTATGTTTAACATACTAAATAATCAAAATGGAGGAAAACTTTTAAAAGAGTAGAAAATACATATACTCACACCAAGTAATTTTGGTATATTTTTATAATTCATGTTAAGTTTCTTTTAATTTCATATTTCTTAATGTTAAATGATGAGTCATTACTGTGAGACATAAGTGAGATGATTCATTTTCAGAAATACCAAATAAAAGCTGTGCTGTCTAGTTAACAATAGGTTTACAACCTATTGGAAATATCTACCACCCATGCCCTCATAATGCAGTCCCAAACCCTTAGACACTGCACTTCCTGGTTCTTCCCCTCTCCCTTCTGTGGGCTTATTTTCATGGGCTTTGCAACGAGCATGCGCCAAAGAACTGAAGTCTTTGTGTCAACTCAAGCAATGTACATTTGTTCCAATCAGACTACTTTTTTGTGTTACATGGGCATCTGCAACAGTGGGGTAAGGCTGTAACCTCTGTAGTACTCAGCCAATGAGGAATCAGGGGAGGGATTTGCATGGTAGGAGATAAATTGCCTGCTGTAACTGCTCGGGAGTGTGTCTGTCCATCAGACACTCACTCTTGCAAGAACATTGATTAAAGCCTCCCTTCACTATGCTTGGAGTCTCTGAGTCCGTCCTTTGACTGGTTCAGTGGGCTTATTTCTCACATGACAGATGCTCCCTCAAAGAAGAAAAATTAATCCTTTCAGACTTAAGAGTTTGTAGCAACTTTCCCATAAATTAAAAAAAAGACTTTGAAGGAACATTTTAGGAACAATATTGTTTTTTGTAATCTAAAAAGTTGAAAAGCACTACTTCCAATTCTATAATAGTCTGAAAATATGAACAATTTATCAATTTTAGGTTATAGTCTTCAATGTATGAAAATACTGAACCTGTCTAGAGTATTTTTCTCCCTGAAAATCCTCTATATCAGACTGTACCTTAAATACATTTCCCTTTAATTTGATGGATTTAACCCAAATTCATAATCAATTTATAAGCACAAAATTCATAAAATAATGACAAATTTGAAGTTATTCTGACATGTAAAAAATTATGACACTTTAAGTACTCTGAATTGCAAATCACACTCTTTGGTATAAATTGTCTCTACAGTAATTCAACTTTATAAATTTAAAATTCTAATTACCATTTTAACAATGTAGCATCACATGAGTATAATTTCCTGGTACTCTTACTTCACAGAGCATGAGGTTAATGTTACATGTGGCTCTCTTTTAGGAAACTTTCTGTAATGCAGTATCTTGAAAATTCCTATTCCTTTGCCTGTTTGGTACAAAGTCAAACATTGATGGAACTGTTTCTTTAGCTCTCTACACTATTAAGTTATGAAAATAGTTTATGTTTTTATTTTGAAACACTAATAATCTAATATTTAATGCCTTTTCCCCCTGAAATCATTACCTAATTCTTTTACTGGAAAAAGATATAGGCTAGTATGAAAGAGAATTTGCCACCCAAAATATGCCTCTTTGACATAAGGATTATCTTAAGCCGGTTATTTTTAAGCACTGCAGACACAGCAAAGTTCTGAAAAGGAAGTATATGTTACTCTTTTAGTAAAAGACATTTACATTCATAAGGAAAAACCTCCATTTTGTAAGGTGTATCCCTCTCTGCGCTAGGAAGAGGAAGATGATTGTTGGAAGCCATTCTCTGAACTCACTAAGTTGAGAAAAACTCCTTGTGAGGTAAGGCAAGTTTGCAAGACCTCTTGCCATCAGATGGTGACTGATATCCACCCCCACCAAATCTCTGGAAACTCATCAATGGAGCAGGCACAGACCTAAATCTGCATAACAACCTTATCCTCCTTTATTCTGTTTTTTCCCAGTTATCTCTTATAATCTCTCCTGAGCCTCAACAGCCTTCTTTTTTCTTTAAGCTGGAGATGATACATGAGGTGGTGGCCTGGCCATTTTGGGAAATTTTCCTGGATATCTTCCGTATATCCGGGAAGTGTTTTCCTACTGTTAATTTTTTATGATAGGAGTGGTCTCTGCCAAGAACCTGGGAGAGTAGAGGGGAAATCATTTTTCCTCTGCTACAGTTTGGTGACCCCTGAAGGGATCTGATGAGGCTTCATTCTTGGGGGAGCCTGCAGATAGGATCCTGGGAAACTGGCAGAAATTGACAAAGCATAAGAATTCTTACCGAAGTCAGCTCTCTCAAGTACCTCTCTCTGTAGTGGATGACCAAGAGAAGAAGATTAAAAATTCTTATTGCTTCCTTTCCAATTAAATTAACAAGAGACAATATTTATGTGAACTAGTTCCTTGGGTATAGTGAATTTGGTAAAGATTTTTGTTATGAGTAACAAAATACTCATTAAATATAATATACATTATTGTTTTCTGTTGATCCTCTTTTCTCCCAGAGATGGCCATTGTTTTTGCTTGTCTGTCTTTTGTGTCACTTGTCATAAAAGGGACCATAGCCTAGATGAGGTTTTCCTTTTGTCTTATTTTAGGTCATAAGACTTTGGCTTTGTGACCAGTGAGAATATACTCTGGTCTCTGCCAGCTGGAAAAGGAATGTGTTCACATGCATTTGGCATAAAACCCAATAGGCTGTGGATCCCAGAGGCAATATATTCTTTGTCCAACTATGCCAGCTCTCAGGGGAGTCTGTCTTAAAGGATCCTGGTCCATAAGGGGCCTTTGTAGTCTCAACATTCATTGTCTCATTAGTGCTGGAAAAGTCCCATTCCAGTACCATCTGCCTGGGGTAACTGATTAGAGTCTGTGATCCGAGGCATTCAAAGTTCTCATTCTTATCACCTGTGACAACAGAGGTCTTTGCTTTCCTAGGCTAACTGTGAAAGTAAATTTTCTGGATCTTGTGAGGGCTGCATCTTTGTACCTTCTTTTCGGACGCCTCTTGGATTTATGCTTAAACCACAAAAAGTCTTATTGGTTTGAGTTGCTATTGAATTAATAGAAGATCCTACTTGTTAATGACCAAATGATGGATACTCTGAACTGAAAAGAAACAAATTTCTATATTTGAAAAAAAAATTAGAGAGTTATTTTTTTTAAAGAATTGTCTTACTGGTACCTATGGAAAGACCAAATTGAAAAGAAGACACAAAGAAGTATAATGGCTTGCATTATGGACTTCTTTAACAAGATAAAATTATCAAGTTGTTTTATTATTTTTATTTATTATTTTTTTATATTTTAGTTAGTTAACATACAGTGCAATATTGGTTTCAGAAGTAGAATTCAGTGATTCATCACTCACATACAACACCCAGTGCTCATCACAAGTGCCCTCCTTAATATGTATCCCACTTCCAGAAGATACTACCAAAATTAGACAACAGAAAAATCAGTGGACATTCACACCACCACTCACAGGAATCTTGACTAGTGGCTAAGGTTCTTCCTTTCTATGATTATAGTGTAGTTATCAGACAAGCTGGCTGTCCCCTTAGGGGACCCCCCCCCCAAATAAACAGTTTAGAATTTCTCCCAGGTCCTCCTACAAATGATCAGGAAATGGATTAGCTGGAGGCCAATGTTCAGAGGCTAACAGAAACAAGAGTAAGTTTAAGTTGGTCTAAGATTGAATTGTACACTCGGGGTGGGAGGAGGAGAAGGAGACCACTTGCAGGCCTTTGTTGAAAGCTTTATTCATAGGGTACAAAAACTTACTGCATTAAACCCAGAACACAGAAATCTTTTGATTTCGTAATTAGACATTTTTTCCTGGTATAAAGCAAATTGAAGTTGTAGTCAGATGTGTGGGTCAGTTCCCTGATATCATTCAGGCTACAAACCAATTCTTTGAGGAATTGGAAACAACTGCTTTTGTCTTGCAAATCTCAGTAAAAACAGAGGGAGAGTTCCAGAAGCAATGCAAAACCCATTTATCCTTTTTTACTAACTCCCCAAAGCTCTCCTCAAAATTCATATCAAAATTCTTGCAAAAGATCAATACATTGGAAACTGAACTGTACTTTGGCTAAGGGAAATCAGGAAAATTTAAATAGTAATTACTTCAGACCACTGATAAGAGGCAAATATACCCCCAAACTCCATGTTGGAGAAAACTGGATACTTTCTGTGATTTTGAGATGTAAATTTTCTACCCATCTTCTCTATGGCCTAAGAGCCATTCTTTAAAATGAAAACTTTAGGAAGATATTTCTCATCAAAAGGAGAAAAAATGAATTATTGGAAATTGGGCAAATGAAATATCCCAATATCTATCCCAAATATTAGTATGAAAAGCTTTAGCCATCTGAGCTGGTAAAGTGCCAGAAGCACAATTTGGATCCAAATGTTCCCTTATAAACTAATGAGTTTAGTATTGTACCTGACTCATAGCTCAAATTTTACCTAGAAGATCTCTTTTTCAGTCATCTTATATGTTTACCTGTATCTATATATGATGAAAATGTGTGACTTTTTAAATTAACCTTTTGAAGCTATTGCTAAAATTAATTTATAAAAGAGCTCTATTTAAATAGGTTAAAATATGCTCTATGTAAATCATTTCTAAAACTCAAAAATATAGAAACTAACCCAAATGTTTGTTTCCAATTCATGTGATCTGGGATTTATTTGCAGTCAATAAAGCTAAGTTTCTTGGTTTAATAAAAATAGGCATGTATTCAGTGTTGTCAACAAATATAATGTAGACAGATAAACCAGTTTTATTCTACATAGGTTTACCAGTCAAAGAAGTTCATGTTATCTTTGTTACAAAGTTTTTCAGTAAGAAAACAACTGGACAATGGCAGACTTTGATGTCTCAAAAAGATTTTGTGAGTAGTCTAAGCATAACTGTTGGGAGCAAGTGATTTAGATGTGAGTGTAACAAGAGTTTTTAGGTGAACTTTTGAGCAACAATTATGTGTTTATGATATATCTACTGAAATAGTTTCCCATATCTCTTAGGTAATTTCTGCCTTTAGAGTCTTCCTAAGTTAAATGATGTAAATTTATTGAATATCTAGATCATGTCCAAATAAGATAAAATAGTGAACATTAATTAGTGAACATAGGTTTTATCTGAACTGGGTAAGATTTCCAGACCTAACAGAAAACCAAGCAGAACAAGAATAACATGGGGCTGATAAACTCATGAAAATGAAAATTCTTATGACTTTGTTTTCATTGCTGTGATTAATGTTTTGGGTTTTTTTTTTCCTAGATTTAAGAAAAATGTTTTCTCTTTTCCAGTAAGCTAAGTATGAATTACAGCAATTTGGTTAAGTATGTCTTTGTGAACAAAGATGAAACAATTACTTTTTCTTCGTATCTAATCCCACTAGAATTTGGAACTCTTAGTTATTATCCTTGTTTTCATGGCAATATATTTATTTACATAAGTTAGTAAGAATCTGTTCTTAGAATGTGTATCCACAACTAGACACATTGGTTATATTACTAAAGATTTGACTGGAATGTCATATTTGAGAATGTGCATGAATTAAACATGACCAAACAGGTCAAGGAACCAAGTTCCACTCCATGAAGCCAATAAAACTCCTTGGAAAAGCAGCCTGGTGCTTACAGGGATCCCAGCAGTCCTACCAGTTGACTAAGAAAGCTCACTTTCCAGAAGGTGCAGAAACCATAGGTTATCTTTGGGACCTCAAGAAGAGAGAAATTAATCCAAATCACTAAGTACTGCAGGCAAAGTCTGATGGTGAGTGCTTCACTTGTCTTCCTATCCTCAAGACTTTTAAAAGTTCAGTCTAAAATTCCTTATGAAAGTTTCAGCAAAGCAGACCTCAAAAGAACCTATAGATTCAATCACTATTCTTCCGGCACTTATGTAAATAATCAGGTCAAGTTTAATGAAACTAAACTTTGCAAACAAATTGGTCCTACTGTGATTATTTTGGTAAAAATAAGGGTGATTATAGAGAAAATTATGTTTCAGTAGTATAGCTTTGTGGATATTAGGTTCTAGTCCAGTTTATTGTCTTAGAAATTTTGTTTTCTACCTGTAAATTGGACCAAATCCTAAATACTAACAGTTTACTCAAATATCTTGCACAACTCTCTGAACTAATTTCCAATTTTTCCCACCTTTTTAAAAAATGTTTATTTATTTTTGAGAGTGAGTGAGAGAGAGAGTGAGAGAGTATGTGTGCACAAGCAGGGGAGGGGCAGAGAGAGAGGGAGACACAGAATCTGAAGCAGACTCCAGGCTATGAGCTGTCAGCACAGAGCCCAATGTGGGGCTCAAATCCACAAACCTTGAGATCATGACCTGAGCTGAAGTTGGATGCTTAACCAACTGAGCCAACCAGGCACCCCTCTCTCACCGTTCTTACTTGAAATGACTGAGAGGAAAACAAAAAAACAAAAACCTGTCCTTTTTTCAAAGCTGTGTGAATTGAATGTGAACAACTTGATATAAACAAGAGAAATCATCACAACAGCTCATATGGACAACCTTCTGTGTCTGCTGATATGTAGGCCACTCAGAAAGTTCACCTTAACACCTGATGACATCAGAGATATTCAAACTTTGAAAGATGATTTGAACCTGACATCTAGAAATCTCGATTGGCTGCCCCCCCACCCTCGCCCTGGTCTCACAAACTGCGCTATTATAGTTTGTGCTAATTGTTAAACTTTATCTTTTTCCATAGAAATGCCTTTTATTAAATACCTGATTGCTAACACAATATAAGACTAACTTTGGGAGTCCATCTACAAGACCACCTCCTAAAATGAGACACAGCCATTTAATTGAAGTGACCTATTTTCAGAAGTCAGACATGGATTCAATGAAATATTAGAGCAACCTATCAACTCAGGTTCTGGATTGTGAAACTTCTTGGAGATATTTCAAGGTGGAATTGAACGGAAGCGGAATTTGCCAGCCCAAATATGCTTTTTGGCATATTTTGAACTGGTAATTTTTAAGAGAATGCAGACACAGGAAAAGCTCTGAAAACCAAGTAGAAGTTACCCTTTTGTAAAGGTTATTTATATTTATAAGGGAAATCTCCATTTGAATGGTTATCTCTCTTTCTGTACAAGGAAAAGGGGTTGACCAAATCTCTAGAAACTCTTATCAAAAGAGAAGACATAGACTTATATCTGCACAACAATCTTACCCTTGTTCACTGTGCCCTTCCTGGTAACCTCCCCCAACTGGTTTCTCCATCCCCCAACATCTGTCTTTTGTCTTTAGGTGGAGATGGTATTTAGGGTGATGACGTGGGCCATCTCAGGAGTCAACTTAATTTTCCCAGGTATCTCCTGTATATATAGGAGGTATATATATAACTAAACTTTTGTTTTCTCCTTTTAGTCTCTTATTACAGAGGTTCTCAGCCAAGAAATTTGAAGGATAGAGAAAAAAATGACTCCCTCCATCCCTGTACCCTTCTAGGTATTCCCAATTCCCAAAGCATAAGTCAAGTGCTTGAGAAAATTTTTGATGGAGCAAGATCATTATGAGGGCTAATGATCTTTACAGATATTATCCATTTGTGCTGCTAAATCAGTACAAGTGGGAGGGTTGTCAGAGAATAGTAAATCTCACAAAAACACTAAAGGAAAAAATAAATTAATTTAATTAATTAAATCTGATAGCCTAATAAAACAAAGGCTCAACTATGACAAAACAGAAAAACCATCAGCTGGTACAGTGGAAAATATAAAACACTGACATCCTTATGGTATGGCAAAATTTGTCATTATTGTTTCAATTTACAATATATTGTTTTATGATTTCTGCATATCAACAATGTAATGTTTCTAGAAAGTGAAACTTTTACTTTTAAAAGAAAATATCTTAATATTAATTTATACCAAGTATAATAAAGTTCTGTAACAAATAGTTGCATAAGTGTGATTTAATCATATTGAAATACACATAATTGGGGCACCTGGGTGGCTCAGTCCGTTAAGCGTCTGACTTTGGCTCAGGTCATGAATCTCTCAGTTCACGAGTTTGAGCCCCATGTCAGGCTCTGTGCTGACACCTCAGAGCCTGGAGCCTCTTTCAGATTCTGTGTCTCCTTCTCTCTCTGCCCCTCTCCCACTCGTAATTTGTATATCTCTCATTCTCTCTCTCTCAAAAATAAGTAAAACATTTAAAAAATACAAATAATCATCTTAAACACTGTATTAGTACACAGTATGATTTCTGTAAATTCTTATTATGTACACACAATAGTTAATACCTTATAATCTAACCCTCACTTCTATAATAAGTACAAATAGTGAATAAAAGTGGATTCTGTTTTGTACCTATGTCATGCAGTTGTGTGTGTATTCAGAGACTATGTGTTCTGATGTATGTATTTATGCTGTTTCAAGAATACATTTGTATATATTTAAATAGTAAGTTTGCTTTTCCAGATTTTTCTTGATTGTAGACCATATTAAAGACAAGCAATGCTTTTCCTAGATATGAATTAATATAAATCTGCAAAGACATATGTTGACCAAGTACCTGAGCAAAGTCTTAGAACTTAAATTAATACAAATTATGTTACCAAGTGAGCTATCACTTAGCAAATGAATGGGTAAGCCATGGTGCGCTGCCCCAGTCAACTCCTCCATCCCAGGGAATAGCAACAGGGCTGGATAAATCAAAACTTTAGCTCCTGGCTGGGTTTGTCAACATGGCTGCTGAACAAACTCATCATAAGAGAAGCCCACAACTCAAGGGATGAGGGTTTGGAAAAGAGAAAGGGAGAGAAATTTGTTTTAGGTGCTTGAAGCCAAGGTAGGTGGTAGGCTCAAGCTTTAATAATCAACCTTTCTGCCTACAAGACGGACACCTAGAATTTTATAAGGAGAAGTTGGATGGGTAGGTGCAAGAGAGCAGGCAAAGAGCACATGATCATTGGTAAGGGATCACTATGTTTTCAGTACATGATCACTGTCAGAGAAGGGGACATGGGAGGTGTGGTCTTCTAAGTATTACATCACTACCAGGGCTTTGCTGGTCTGGTGATTGGAATATTCTAGTCATTGTCAATGCCTCATGAAAATGCAATAAGAAATAACTGTGGGGGGGTCTATAATTGAGCAAGAGGGCTCACTGACAATTAAGATGAATAAGTGCAATTGCACAATGGATAACAAATAGTCATTGAAATATGCCCTTAGTGTATACATTGTATTTTCTTCCAAAGGATGGTAAAAATTCCTTCAGACAGGACTTGCTGTCATGAAATGCTTATTTAGCACACTAGAAAATACTGAAAAGACTTCTAAAGTTGTCTGAGAAAAATCTTAGAAATTTTGTAATTAAATCTAGTTTTCCTATAGAGGTGGTGATCTATGAGACATTAGTTGAAGTGGTTGGAAGAAAGTTTCTTTTCAACAATTATCAAATTTTCTGTTTTATCAACATTATCATGGAATAACATATTTTTCAGCAAACCTGATAATCATTATTACTAATTAAAGGAAGGTAAAATATAAACCCAGAATATGCCTCTTTAGCATAAGAATTATCTTGAGCTGGGTATTTTTAAGAAACACAGATTCAGGAGAAATTCTAAAAATGGAATACAAGTTATTATTTTATAAAAGAAATTTACATTTATAAGGGAATCTCCACTTGCAAAGGTGTCTCTCTGTACCAGGAAGAAGAGAACAACTCTCAGTCTATAGACACTCTTATCAATGGAGAAGGCTAGTCTTAAATCTGCACAAGAGTCTTACCCTTGTTAACTATGCTTTTCCTGGTAACCTCCCATAACTAGCCTCCCCTACTGCCTCCCACCCAACCCGACAGCATCATCTTTTGTCTTTAGCAGGAGGTTGTACTTAAGATGGTGACTTGGACCATTTCAGAGAGTTACTCAGTTTGCTGAGTATCTCCCATGTATACAAGAGGTATACATGTCATTAAACTTGTTTTTCTCCTCTTTATTTGTTTATTACAGGTAGGTCTCACCCAAGAACCTAGAATAGTAGAGGGAAAGTTAGTTTTCCCCCACATAATTTAAAATATATACAATTTGTGTGTCTGTGTGTTCTTCTGTTGTTTTATTTTAATATTTTTATAATTACAAGAGCTTTTTTTAATACTTATCCTTGCTATTTTTCCCAAAAGGATTTCAACTATAAATTCTCTTAACTAAAGAATTATTGGACAAGTAATACTGAGTCTATGTAGTCAGAACTGAAATAAAGACCTGGAGATATTCCAGGAATGATCTGGCTCCTAGATAAAAATTCAGGATTTTTGAAGAATTCAATGCAGCACTATTGTAAGGAAATTGCATGTTGGCACTCATGTTTTAAAATCACTGGTTATCTATGCTGATCTGCATTTAATGCTTTGCTCTAAAAGGCACAAAGTAGCCATTTTGAAACATTTTTTAGATATAACAAAATGATATAGAGTAACATAGGGTAACAATATGCACTTCTGTATTTGTGAATAAAATAACACAATGTATACTGATTTGTAATAGATCTTTAGGATTATAAAAATAACATGAGAGTCTTTTAGTTAATCTATTCATTCATTTTTTTTTTCATCAAGTAACTATTGTGTGCTTTCCACACTTGTTTACTTTAGTGGCACACCTCTGATAAATGGGATATACTGATATGCAATGAAGTCTAATTATACATTTAAAGTATGTAAATTCAACTCTGCCTAAACTGTAAGAAGAGTGCTACAGAGAGAGAAGTAGGTGGACAAAGTGTATGCAAAAAAAGAAAGAGGAAAAGCAAATGCAACTTACATGGTATGGCTGATAGGACCTAGCTTTCTACTCAGTGCTTTGCTAAGTGGCTATGAAAGGAGGAGCCTGAGAAAGCTTCCTCAGATGGTCTGTGTTCCCCTAGTGTGAGTCTCCTGATGCATGGAATCTGATTCTAGGCTTTAATGGTACCATATGCAATTTTTCATAGTGCATGGCTAACAAACAAAGCCAACTATTCTTACCTAAGGCTGCAGCAAGATAAAGCATTTTTTCTTACTGACTGAGGGTCTTTAAGGTATTCAAGAAGCACATGACAAAAGGATTTCTGTCTAAATGTGATTTCCATCTCACCACCTTCAAGCCTCACATCTCACCCTGGACTGGTCTAGATCACCCTGTTTAAAATTTCTGATCATAGTCTTGACCCCTACATTCACAATTATCCTTTCCCTGTGCTAGTTTTCCTTTTTATATTGCACTTAGCACCTTCTAACACACTACATATTTTACTTATATTTATTATTTATTATAAGTATGCTGTCAAAAAATGCAGGCTCCATGAGGGAATATTTATGGTTTGATTAAAGCAGGTATCTAAAATACCTAGAACAGAGCCTGCTTCCATGAAGCACTTAGTAATATTTGTTAAATAAATCCATGTATGGATTTTCAAATGTGGTGCCCTTAAAACTTCACCAGTGGATAAGCTGTGATTTCTCTGTTAAATATTAATAAGTACCTGTGGCAGATGATCATATTTCCTGTGTTTTCAATCAATGGTTTTGTCTGAAAGTTACCCTTAATGTAATATGAAAATATTGTAGTTCAAAAAAAACTTGGGATATATTAGCTTTTAAATCTGATTTTTTTTAATTTATAAAAATAAACAGAAATACTTAATATAAGTAAATATAAATAAATGATGTGGGGAGAAGACACTCATCTACTAAATGCTGGGGCACACTGACATGATCAGGAGAAGTACTGAATTTATGAAAAATAATAGCAACGATGGATCCAACATAGATAGCTTTAACAAACTAGGGCTTATTAGTAGCTGGATGAGAAAGTCTGATAATTATGTAATTCTCACAATTAGGCTTAATCCATAGGCTGATGTAATATAGTAGCATAATACAAAATACTCTCTTGCTCTATCTCATAGCTAACAAAACAGTTATGGCAAAAACTAATCATTCTTTCTCCTTACATGAGAACCATTTTCCTATTTGTTAGAATTCCCTGTACACTATTAACTGTGTCAGGAAGGCCTCCAAAATGAAAATCAAGAAAAGAAGGATAGATTGAGAATATATAGACAACTGCACTGAATTTTTCTTTCAAAATGTGTATTCATAATGCAACTAGCATTAATATTAGTTTCCTAGCATATACATAGAAAAGTTCATTTATAAAGCAAATCCCACCATTTGCAAACTGTGTTAAAATATTTGAAAAAATACACAGTGGCATGATCATACTTTTCTAAACTGAGTTATGTTCACTCATACATGACTCAAAATACATGAAATGCCACAATTCAGTTTAAATGGCCAAATGAAAACCATTAAAGATATTAAGACTAACAGTGATTAATAATATTTGATGAAATACTTGATAACATCAAAAATCTTAAGGAAATATGAAAAAATTGCAAGTTCAATATTAAGAAACACTACTTATTAAACAGAAATATAAAACATATGCTAATTAAAGGAAGACTTCTTTGGAGACCCTGGGATTGTTCTTAGTTTAATTCAGGCTCTAATTGAAAAGAAAATTTACACTTAAAGTAAATCAGCCACATGTAAAAAGATAACCTGTAATCATCAAAAAGAGGTTTAAAAATAAAACCTGGCCATAAAGATGCCTAATTAATAAAAGTAACTGAATATTTGCACTGTTATAGAATATAAGATCTTCACTGCATTTTGGTTGTTCATTCCCAATTATTTAAACCAAAAATGTTGTCTGCAGAAGTTCAAACTATAAAATATTTACAGACAGCATACGTTTTATGCTGAAACATTTATGTATACAGTCAATGTAACCAGAAAAATCTTCCCTACCTCTTAATGTAATTTTATAATTGGCAACATTGCTATTTGACTACACCTATCCATCTTCTATCCTGTTTTAATAACACAAGTGACACCTAAGAAATTATTCTTTGATCTTTCAATAAACTAAGCCTGTGTAGACAGAGGAAAGTGAAAGAGGTTAAATTGGCATTGATTATTTAAGACACATTCATCATTTATTAACAATCTCCCTCATCATCTCAAGAACTATTGTGTTTATAGGCCCTTGCTGAGACACTCTGAATTTTTAAATAATTTTTGTCATGTGCATTAGAAATCAAAGCACATTGTACACTAACATTAGTTTCAAGTCTACTGATAAATCTGTTACAGGATGGAAGTAGTTTATTATATGAATTTTTGAACTTATTCACTGTAGTGGATTTTCAGAAATTTCATTTAATAGTTTTCAGTATAATTAATGTCATTAAGGAATTCTATTTCCTATCTTAAGTAAAGTGTGTAGCAACAGCTATCTTCCCAAGAAAATTATATTAATGGATACTTGTAGTCTCTTATATTCTGACATTCGTATCACTGAAACATGATGCATAGTGATCTGTAAAGTATAATTCGTGGCTAAAATTGACAGCTTTAGAAAGCAAGAAAGAGCATAAGAATCATTCATAATGTACAAGATTTCTATAAGGTTTTTCATATTTTCTCTGACAAATACTATTGCATATTATAAGTAGATATAGTGTATATATAGATATGTGTGTGAATATATATTTATGAAAAAATAAAATAATGTCAGACTATTTCCTGAGAAAAATACTATAAGTCAAAGGATAATTATTGTTATTGCATATGAGAAGTTAAAAATATATAAATACATATTGAAAAGTATAGAAAATATATCTCAGTCATGGAAAAAAATACAGTGTTGATGAGTCATATATTCCCAACAGTCACACAATTCATCACATTTAAAATGTTTCACTTATTTCTAATTGCTTATTTAAAATATTTCCCTTTCCCATTTTTCCATACAAAATGCTTCAAAGTCTACTATGACAGTTACATGCAGGTAGTGGAATGAGGTTCTATATGCATATCCTCGGTGATTCATTTTCTGATTCTGATGATTATATCCTACAATCTATCACCAGGAAAAGTAAAATATGAAATCTTTAGAACAGATTATTATTCTATGTTAAAGACTACCTAAATCATACAAGACACTTAAACAAAGGAATCCTGAAAGGACTCACTACCAAGAAATTATTATTCTTATTAGCCTTCATTCAATACAGTAAAATACATTAAACTCTCACTGTTAGATATGAAAAGAAGCTAGAAACAATGAACATTTAATAAGTATTAACTATGTTCATGGCTCTATTTAAAAATTTTATTTACATGTTGAGAGAATGATATAGCGTTGATATAACAAATCTCATAGAAACAAGTACATTATCGGGATAGATAGGCAAATACACAGACAGCTTAGTTATTTCCCCACAGGTAACACTCATCTCTTAGCAACTATTTCTCTCTTGTAGTCACTTATTGTGCTATAGATCTCTCACATTCTGTATTTATATTCGGTTCTTTCAAAATTTGGAACTAAGTCTCCCAAACATCATTTACTTATTTGAGTCCCAGTACAGATGTGGTTTCCTCTTTCCTTGTTTAAGAATACATTACTTTTAATAACTAGACTTCCACAAGGATCATGTGGTAGTGAACAAGTGACTTCAATTTTCTGGTGCTCAGTTAGCTTATAATTTATTATGTTGGAATACAATTTAACTGAAACTATTTATTAGCCTTACTGGACAACTGGCTCATGGATTTAAAAAGATAAAGGGTATTATCTGTAAAATACATACTGAGTTTATATCCTAGGTATTGACATATAAATAATAATAGACATCAAAAAACTTTAAAAAGGAGAAAAAACCTCCTTCAAAAGACATAAACATTAAAATGCTTGTGGTAAATCCTCTTTGAGCTTAGAAATCATTTCTATTTTAAAAAGTGAAATATTAACATCACTTAAATAATATATAACACTGGTATTTAAGCAAGAAGAATTGTAGTCATGATACTGGTACCTAAAATATTTAGGGGTCTACAATAGACATATCTTAAAATCAATGTAACAGAAAAATTCAAAAGAAAAGCAGAGCTTTTAATGTTTTTTTAATTAAAATAGAACATATATAAGTAACTGAAAACAATCTGCATTGGAATTCAAGACTTTAGTTTACTTCCTAATAGACACAAGTAGCTTTATGTTAAATATATCAATATAATTTGCAAGGCAACACAAAAGTAACATTCATATTTATCTTTTTTCATATAATAAAGACATGATGATAGACAAATTTTATCATTAAACACTCATAAAACCACTTAAAATTATCTCTGTTCTAATTTTACTTGTCAATAAAGTGCTAAAAATAATATTAAATTTTTTTAAATAGAAGAGAGAGCTCTTACAAATGTTAGTTACTGGGAAAAGAAGATAATTCCTTTATATTTTCATCAAAAGGAAGTTTAAAGTCATGAACTTAGGCAAAGTTAAAATTTCATAGCATCATTTAAGAAAAGATAGGAATTTAAATCTAAGTTATCCAAAATCATCCAGTGTTACCAGAAGCAATCTTGCATCAACACATGTTTTATAATTCTATTTTGACAATTTAACAAGTATTTCACACTAAGAAAAAATGCTAACTTTCAATTAAATTACTTTCTGTAGCCTGCACTGAAGCTCTAAAGCTAAAATAGTATTGGAAATTTCTCTGCAAAGTTGTGTTTCCTTTTATGTACCAGAATGTAAAAATGATGTGCCTGGCCCATGATGATTGTGAACATAACTTTATTAAACTGTTAATAAATACATTAGTACTTTCTTAAAAATAAATTGTTCTCACATTCTGGTATGTATCTTCCACATGTCTGAAAATTTACTAATTCAAAAGACTATATTAGAGATGTTAGTTTAAAAAAAAATAATAAGACATTGGTATGCTATTCGGTGCCTGTAATTATCTTTTTCAGTTCCAGAAGGTATTTGGGGATTATTTAAGAGCAAAAGATGAATGGTGAGCCACTAAATCCTATTAAATCAATGCAGGGACACAGCAGCAACAGAGGTAAATAAGCTGTGGAGGTCTGAATACCAATAAAGAAGATAAAAATGGTTTTATATAGCTACTTACATCATAGCCTAGAAGTTCAGTCTGTGTGGATTTATCTACTCTTGAAGCAAAAGCCTTCTGCAAATGCTGGACTTTTTCCTGCAAAATGAAAAAAAAAAAAAAAAGAAACACAGTTTGATAAGTCATGTGCTTCTACACTAATATTCCCCACTTATTAAAATTTGATTAGTGTACAGTTCATGATTATCTGCATGCATAATTTGCTCTGTTGGTGCTTTGCATATCAGCTTTTAATCTCAGGTCATAAGTACTCCACCTTTGGCATCTTTCAGTACAGGAACCACTGAGATGCACCCTCAGTTGAACACTAGGGAGCCAGGATTGCTTAAATCCAAGACCAAATGCTTTATATTATGTTTCTTATTGGCGGGGATTTTTTGTAAATTAAATTGATAGGATTTTATTGATCTAGTTTCAGAGCATTTACGTTTACAATCCAAAACATAATACTACTCAGTGGATTCCATTTAGTTTCTTTTTAATTTTATTTTTTTCTTCTCAATTTTCTCTTTCTGAAATCAACACATTTGGGAATCTATATAAGATGTGACACTAATCCAATCCTGTTATAAATAGGTAAGGGAAGTAATACATGAAGGAAGTTTGGGATTTCATATCTCAAATGCAAATGCACTTATTCTGGTCTACTAATTTGACTGAGCTTCTGGTTGGGGACTTCTTTTCTCATTTCTAGATGTGTCACTTAAAAGAGGATCTTGAGCTTAGTTATTATGTAATGTGTTTACTGCATGCCTGACACATATGAAAGTGCTGTACTTATATGGATCAAACTTCATCTTGGGATTTTTGCTACTAGTATCACCCATTTTTAAAGAGAACAATATAATTTAGAAAGTGTAATATCTTTTTTTAAAGTTTATTTATTTATTTTGAGAGAGACAAAGGGAGACAGAGAGAGAGAGAAAGAGAGAGAAGGAAAGAGAGAGAAAGAGGACAAGTGGTGGAGGGGCAGAGAGGGAGACAGAAAATCCCAATTAGGCTGTGCTTTGTCAGTCCAGAACTGGATGCAGGTCTTGATCTCACAGCTGTGAGATTATGACCTGAGCCGAAATCAAGAGTCACACACTTAACCGACTGAGCCATCCAGGCACCCCGTAGAAAGTGTAATAATGATAAATTTTCCAAATAAGTTCATGTGATTCTACTAGATTGTTTTTGCCTTAACTTGCTCTAAAGGATAATTTCTGTTGTTTTCTTTCCTTTTGAATGCTCAATAAAAGGTGCATAATATCTTAAGGATATAAACTGATTTAATTCATCTTTTTTTTCCCCAGAAAGGGATAATGGTCATCACAAACCTCACTAAGAAGAAAGCTTTCTTACCTTCTCCTCCTCGACCCTCCTCCTCCTTTCCATTTTCTTTCCCTGCCCAACCCTTCTCTCTTTCTCTTAATTCTGCCTCAGATTTGCAAGTAATCAGAGTTATATAAAAAATTACACACATAATTTAGGTAAACATTTTTATTTGACTTATTGAAATATAGGAAAGAAAATTTTCTGGACTATTAATGTCTCATAACTTCTAACTTCCTTATCACAAAACTTCTAGTGCTGCTTTTCAGACCAAAATGAAATGGAGATTAGGTAATTCAGAAAAATGTCTTGCAAGTGAGGCAAGATTTTAACTGTTTGAAAAGGATAAGTGAAAATGTGGCCACATTTTCCATACTAAATTTAAAAGGAGAAGTAACAAGTTGTATTTATTTAGACTTATATTGGGCTGAGGAAAAAGAGCAGGGAGAAGTAGTAATAAGCAGAGGAAGCAATAACATTTGCTATCATTGAAGGGTTGTTTAGAAAAATTTATCTGTTTTTGAAATAGGCTGGAGTAATAAGTATTGGAAAAGCAAGTTTTGTTATAAATCTCCAGATATACAAACATTTGCACATGAATTAGAGACTATGCATTAATGCAAAAAGCAAGGAAGAACAGAGAGCAAATGCATCCATTATGCTTTCCGCACAGTTCTATTTTCAAGGGCTCCCTCCCATCCTGAAGATAGGAGTGGGAAGTATTGGTAAACTCTGGTTCATTGGTCTGAGTTGTAAGACTTAGAACATTCAATTCAAGGTAAACAAAAAAATTCAAACAGCTTTCATAACCAATAGCCTAATCAAAGCAAAACAAACAATCCCTACATCAAGAATAGTTATTTTCGGAAATGAAAACAAACAGACATTTCTAATGCAATTCATTTCTACTTCCCTTTGCAGGCATTTTTACAACAAATATGTCATATTTGAATTATTTTCTATTTATGCACTTATATACTATATTCAAATGGAGAGAATAAATTATGTTTCTAATAGACTTAGGTGTGCATACTTAAAGATTAAATATTTTGTTTAGTGTAATTATAGGAAGAAAATATATGAAAGTTTCTGATAAATTTCTATAATATATAATTACTAGATTAAATAAAGTCTCTACAGCTATAGGCAGATAAATCTCCAAGGGACTTTTGCATTTGTGCAAGACTGATGGATATTTATGAATTGATAAATTTAACATGAGATAAAAAGAGTATTATAATCAAATAGAAAAAATACCACAAAAATAGACTACTAGATTACTAGATGAAGAGATTGTTGAAAATATGTATTTATGTAATAAATATATATTAACATATATATGTATATGTCAGTGGAATAGAAATATAGCATCATCCTGTATTTTCAATTTCATACTGATTTGATATAATAAAAGTTTTTATTTAAGTTACTGATTTTGGTATAAATAGATATTTCACCTTCATGATGCAAATGTATTTATATTCCTTAATTCTTCAACTATAATTTTTATTAAATGCATGTTATGGGTATTGCTCAGGGTGCAGGGAACATAAAGGAAAAAAGAAGGTATAGCCCCCATAAAGTATAAACTTGTGAAATCACTAAGTTTTACATCTGAAACTAATGTAACATTGTATATCAACTATACTCGAATAAAAAAATCACATCTCAACTTTAAAAAGTATAAAAAATGTAGAGTTTATGGGATGCCTGGGTGGCTCAGGGGTTAGGCGTCCAACTTTGACTCTGGTCAAGGTCTCACGGTTCATGAGTTTGAGCCCTGCATCAGGCTCTGTGCTGATGTCTAAGAGCCTGGGACCTGCTTTAGATTCTGTGTCTCCCTCTCTCTCTACCCCTCCCCTGCTCACACTCTGTCTCTCAACAATAAATAAACATTTAAAAAAATGTATAGCCTTTTCTGGGGCATCTGGGTGGCTCAATCAATTAAGTGTCAGACTTCTGCTCAGGTCATGATCTCACAGTTTGTGGGTTCGAGCCCCATGCAAGGCTCTGTGATGAAAGATCAAAAGGCTCTGTGCTGACAGCTCAGAGCCTGGGGCCTGCTTGGGTTTTTGTGTCTCCCTCTTTCTCTGCCTCTCTTTCTCTCTCTCAAAAATAAACATTAAAATTTTTTTAAAATGTATAGCTTCTTTAATAAAGAAACTTCCACTCTAGAAGACAGAAATATAAAAAAATTAGTGTTCAAAATATAAAATGAAAGAACTATAGAGATGTCTGTAGGGATGTGCAGGGATTATGCACTGTAGAAGAAATATATAGGACAGTTAAATAATTGAAATGGAGAAGCTACTGACACTCCAGCTAAGACCAGAAAAATTAATAATTATTAGCCAACTTGGAGTAGAAGAGATGAGGGTCCTTTTTTAGGCAAAACATTTGAAAATATTTAGAAGTCAGAGAGACCTTGACAAACATGTACATAAACAACTACTAGTTTGAATTTGTCTAAGGGGAGACTATGAAAGGGACAACAATGAGGAAGAAGACTAGAGTGGTAAAGCAAGCCTCCTAGAGAGTACAGAATTCATTTATGCATGTGATTTAATGTGACGTTCGTTTGGCATTTCCCTATGCAAGTAAACACTGCAATTTCTTCTTCTAACCTCTCCCAGAGGGATAGAGAATTGAAACAACTCAACTCCTGGTAGATAAATTTTCTAAATAAATCTATACCATTGATAAAATATCTATTTGTCATTATGTTTCCATTCCAAGCAATAACAGTATCAATACTTCTTAACAAAACACACCCTTGTTTTTTTTTTTCTTCATGCAAGATAAATAAAACATATATGTGCTTAGAATAAACACAAAGAAATAAGACTGGCAGATTGTGGAAAAAACATATATGTATACACACATACACACAAAAGCAAATTAGGGGATGAAAAAGAGAAATTTCATTATTTATATTTGATATTATTTTACATTTCTACCTCATCTTGGTCCTGAATATGAGGAGGTTGTGAATATTATATAACATTGCTATGTGAACAAAAATTTTATGTAAGAGTTTTTGTCTCCAAATTTCTGAATAATTTTATCTCATATTAAGAGTAGTATAATAACATCTATATAGTAAAAGTTTGCTACCATAAATAAATGCACATAAATCTATCTATATATATATATAATTGACAAGCTTATCGAGAATATTTAGATTCACATTCCTTCTCATTCTGTAATCTTTACTAGAACAACTATTACTAACAATAATAGATGACATTTAGAGAATGTAGGTACACACCAGCCATGATACCCAGTAATATATGTGAATCCTCTCAAGAACACACAATATCTGGGTTATTGTCTCTTTTTAAAACAGAAAATTGATACTTGGTAAATTGAAGTCAGTTGCTGAAGGTCACACAAGCTAGTAAGTGGAACAGCCAAGATGAAAACTTTCCTTACTTGTTTCCAAAACCTGATGTTCTTTCTATAAAGATATTCTGACGCTGAAAAACTCTAGAAGTAGTGTTGCTGCTCACATATTGCATATGACATACAAAATGTATAGTTGCTAAGCAACTAGTATGGTAATAAAACTGTTTTTTATCTTACCCTTGTGTATATGCTGTTGCAGACTCAAATAAGTCATTTTTCTTTGTTGTAATTTGACATTGCTTAGGAATTAACAGTTTATATCCTGTAAAAGCTGTAATTCTATAGAAACCCCATACTATAAATATGCAATGCCAGCAATACATTTTGGAAAATGAGTTAGGAATTATATGATAAAGTTAATATAGAAAGTTATAACACAAAATTGGAAACAGAATGTGCAAAACCAAATGATATAAAAACTAAATGTTGAAAGGGCATGAAACTCTCTTGATAGCAATGATATTATCAATCAGTTCAAGCAGAATAATCTAGAAATAATTATGCTAAAGCTGTTAGAGTCATTACTGGGGTGCGTGCTTTTGTGCATGCTTATATTTTAAATTATAAGTTTAACTGCCTACACAGAATTTTATGAATTCAAGATGAAAGAAAATGAATTTAAAAAAAGAGAACATGAGGGCCGACATGAAGCTTTAGAATTTATAATAAAAAATTAAATTAAAAGGCTGAAATACAAAATGTATATAATAGTGATTATGGCTACTCTATGAACATATACATTGAGCTTAAAGGGAGAAACACAAAAACATCTGTGTTATTATTCAAAATTTATTAAAAAAAAGTACTGTAAAGAATAGATTTGAATTAGATAAAGAATTAGGTTAAAAATTATAAAATAATAATTAAAAAAGAACATAACAACTGCTTAAAATAGTATAATCCTGAATTTAGATCCTAAGTCATTGATCTACAAGTTAAGTTTATGAAAAGAGAAATAGCATTGAAAGGAGGAGAAAAGCTAACTTCACCCAACGTGGGGCTTGAACTCATGACCCCAAGATCAAGAGTCACATGCTCTACCAATTAAGCCTACCAGGTAGGTGGAAAAAGGTTAACATTTAAAATTGAAAAGTAATGTAATTCAACACAAAAAAATTTACCAAGTGTTCTGAGTCCAGTTTAAACTAGAAATTAGGTAGATCAAAAAGAATTTGAACATCATTTTATAATGGACTTCAGTGTCAATAATAAAATATTATTTAAATCAACAAAAGCAAAAAACTAAAGGGAAAATCATTGGGATGGCTTCATAATGCCAAGTCCAAAGATAGGCTCAGAAATGCAAAGGCTATATTATAGAGATCACATTTATTATTTTCACCCACCTTTAATGAGAGCATCCCACTGAAGACATTAGTAGAATTAGAAACAAGCACAGCAGTGACCAAGCAAATCAAACCTCCTCACACAGAACATACAATTTCTTGGAACTATCGAGGCAATATTAAAATGTATTAATATTATTTTCTTACTTTCTGTTATGGAAAATTGCTAACATATAACAGAAAGGGAGAATAACACAAAGAGTCCCTACATACACCAACAGATACTGGAGTTTAAAAAAGAGGTATTCGTATTAGCTATATACTTAAATAGCTCTATTGGTTAATATTGTCCTTCAAATTAGGTAAGAGATGTTTGCATTAGAATACCCTGTTCTGGTTGTCTTCTTACCATGTTTCTGTCCAACAGGAGGGTATTCTGTGGTGATAAGGTAAGTGCCAGCATCAAAGGCCATGTTTTCCCTTCCTACCATACTTCAGAACCCTGGAATTCAGTGCCTAGTTCCGGACATGAGCAGGTCCTCATGAGGGTCGCCCAAAGTGTGGCCATGGGACAGCTATTTGATGTAGAGCTTGGGTGTTCAGTGGATCGATCATGCATATGTTCACAAGGCTCTGAGGGACAGAACCTAGGGGAGGAAGGTGCTAGGTTAAGCTAGAAGCAGGGCTGACTCCCCACAATGCCAAGGTGCTGCACAGAATGCTACAGAGTGCAAAAAAATTATAATTGGAATATGGCTTTCGAAGTCATTGGTAAAGTATGTTTGTCGAGATAGGAGGATAGAACATATTTTACTCAATCGTTTTAAAATCCCAACTTAGAATTTTATTTTGACTTATATTTTGTGAACCCCCACATTTATGTTCTTGCCCTGACTCTCACAAATGTTAGCAGCTGACTTGTTACTAGATTCTTTGTTTTTTGATCACTAGACCAGCGAAAAAATAATTAAAAAGTCTAAAAAAGTTGCAGAAAAGGACAAAGGGAGTGGGTGGTTATTTTAAATGTATATATTTTTAAAAATGGGCCAAAAATATAAGGTCAAACAGAAAGAGGATATGCCCAATAAATCAATAAAGCAAACATCTAAATAACATATTTATATTCATTCACTTTTATGATACCTAAACTATGAAACTGTCTGACATACTCCACAACCCACTACTTTGACACTGCATTAGATATGATTTTTTCCCAAGAAGATTTCATACCATTACACAGCATATTTTAAATTTATGGAGTTCATTATCCATAAGAAATTATACAAACCTAAAATATTCCCAGATTTCATAGTTTCAGTTACTTCATTTAAGAAAGAAATAGAACAAAAATGCAAACTGGGAATTTATATCTTTCAAGATAGAAATTATTGGAGATACTTGTACCCAGATAATATATTCACTATTCTATATTCTAGATGTAAAGCATATGGATTTTTTTCCCCAACAAGAACCATTCTAACAATACTCTTCTGGTATTCAGATCTTCTTTCAAAGAGCATATTGTAATATATATAAATATATATAGTTTCATTAATGGAAGATTAAACAAATGTATATTTGATTTCTTTTGTGCATATGACAGGCTAGTCCATTTCTTCTAGTTTAATCCTCTTCTCAGTAGAGTGGAGCTAATTAAGAAAGTCCTTATAAAGAGGAACTTGAAGGTAATGTCTTTGAATTAGATGGCTTTAGAAGCTAGGAATACAAATGTCTTGGGTTAAAAATAGGTATTTAGTGACTGATCAGGAAAGTCATGAGAGAAGTTTGAGAACTATCACCCAGATTACTTGGACTTGGCCTCTCCACCATCAAGATATCTGCTAAATACATTTCCGAAATATATTTCACGACCATTTCTTCTTTTTGTATCCATTATCCCTACTCTGGGTCCACTACGTAGGGACAAGCAGGGAAATAGAGCATAGATGTGTGTCCAGTGTGCATAAGCTACCACTCTGTTTTACTCCATTAGCCTCTGTACTGGGTTGAATCGTGTTCCCCAAAATTCATGTCTACCTGGAACTTGTAGATATCTGTATGACCTTGTATGACCTTATTTGGAAATAAGATATCTGAAGATAAAATCGAGTTACAGTGAGGTTTAAGATGAGTCATAAATACATATGAGTGGTGCCTTTACAAGAGAAGGGATATTTGGACACACTGACACAGATACACGGAAGGCCATATGAAGAGAGAAGCAGAGATTAGAGGGATGATGCATCTGTAAGTCAAGCAACAACAAGGACTGTCAATAACCACCAGGAGCTAGAAGAGGCAATGAAAGATCCTTCCCTAGAGCTTTCAGAGGGAACATGGTCCTGCTGGCACCTTGATTCCAGACTTCTGGTCTCCAAAACAGAGAGAAAATAAATTTCTGTTATTTTAAGTTGATCAATCTGTCGTACTTCGTTATGACAGCCAAAGGAAACTATTACAGTCTCCTGACTGTATTCCTATCTTCACCCATACTTTCTCAATTCCAAAAGCAACTTGCTAATGTAGTTTGGATCACATCACTCTCCTGTTTAAAACCTGTTAATATCCTATTCCAATATGGTAGCCACTGGCCACCTGTGGCAAATGAGCAATGAAATGTGGATAGACCAAAATGAGATGTATGGTAAGTGTAAAATACACACCAGATTTTGAAGACTGAGGTACAAAAAAAATTAATAAAATATCCCATGAATAACTTTCTATTTATTACAATGGTATATTAAATGATGTAATAAGTGGTGTAAATAAATGATACTTTTTTGGATATATTAAGTTAAATAAAATGTATTTGAGGGCATGTGGGTGGCTCAGTCAGCTGAGTGTCTGACTCTTGGTTTCTGCTCAGGTCATGATCCCAGGTTCATGGGATTGAGCCTCATGTAAGGCTCCACGCTGAGCATGATGTCTGCTTAAGATTCTCTCTCTCAATTCCTCTATCCCTCTTTCCACTAAAATTTAAAAAAATGTATTTTAAATATTAAATTTCATAAATGACTACAATTTGCTGCTTGTTTTATATTACTATCAAACAGTTCTGGTCTATATAATAAAAAGTAAATCTTTATCATGATGTACAGCTCCAGCCCCTCCTGGCCCTTATTATGCTAACTTTATCTCATATCAGCTTTCCCTTTGCAAAAATGACTCATACTCTGGGTGCCTAGGTGGCTCAGTCGGTTAAATGTCCAACTCGGTTTCGGCTCAGGTCATGATCTTGAGGTTTGCAGGATGAATCCCAGTGGTGGGCTCTATGCTGGCAGTGCAGAGCTTGCTTGGGATTCTCTCTCTCCCCCTCTCTCCCCTCCCCGCATCTCAAAACAAACAAACATTTAAAAAATGACTCATACATATATTCTTGCAGTTGCTTGAGTGGACCGAGATTTTTTGCACTTGAACTTTTAACATGGTATTTCTTCCAGCTGGAATGTTCTTCATATTAAGTGTTATTGCCTTAGAGATATAATCTTTAAAGTAGATTCCCATCTCCAGGTGATTCTCTATTAATCTTTTCACTAAATGTCTCATTTCAAACTGTCAATTATTTCTTTTATTTGGTATTTGTATATAGTTTGTCTTCTACACTACCATGTAAATTCCTTTCAGCAAAGATCATGTCTATTTAGAGTCATATTGACTCCACACAGCCTAATGTAGTTTTTGGCACATTCTACGTGCTTGATGCTTTTTGAATAAATGAAGTGGGAGAAGGAGAGATGATGCATGAGGTTTGAGAGGATTCACCGCAGACCAGCTGGTAAAGCTGACATACTGCAGAAACATTTGCTACAGGACATTTAATATTAGTGACATGACAAGTCCAGTAAAATTTCTGGCATTTGTATGGTATATAAATTTAAGTAGGGACAGCTTGGAAGTGATATATGAACTAAGGGGTTATTCTAGTAACCTTAGGCTGTTCAAAAGAAAAGGAGAAGAAAGGAAACAGAGATACAAAAGTGAGGATTAAAGAACTGGCGTAAATCCTAAAATGTACCTGAGGATTTGATGCTATAACATCAAGAGAGAAATATTTTCATGGATGGATTAGAGTTTTTAAGACATATTTATTAATTTGGAGAGAGTTGAGAGTGGGGTAGGGGCAGAGAGAGAGAGGGAGAGAGAGAAAATCCCAAGCAGACTCTATACTATTAGTACAGAGCCTAATGTGGGGCTCAAACTCACAAACTATGAGACCATGGCCCGAGCGAAAACCAAGAGTTGAATGCTCAACCAACTGAGCCATCCAGATGCCCCTAGGATTTTTTTCAAGAAAAGCTTATATACTCCATCTTCATTCTTGCCTGAATTTTATAGTTTGAGTGAGAAATTAATAAAGTGATTCTTCCAGTGAAGATAATTAGGAGAAAGAATAATGAATGGAGAAGTATCTACTACAGGAAATTGGGCCAAGGAGAATTTTTTTGATGGATCACGTCCCAAACGTTCCCTCATTAACAACATCCTGGTCTATAACACACACCACCTATTTGTTAGGGGACCCTCCTAACAAATATGGACCTCCATTCCCTTGGTCCATATTTGCAGAAGGGGACTTGTAGTGGAAGTTCCACCTCTCACTCACTCCTCTTCATCTATAAACTGGTGGGTGTTCTTGGAATATATAAACATGATTTGCTTCTTACTGGCATGGCCTGTCCACAAGATGAAATTTCAGCTTGTCTAGACTTAAGCTTACAGACTCCTGTCCTGTGACAGAGGTCTGCAATTTTCTCATTTGTGTCAGCAACTCCAGGGGGTCACTTCAGTTCAGATGAGAATGTACTGGAAGCTTATATGGCTGCATTTCAATCCAGGTTTAGACTGTATTATAAATCAATTTATCTGAATCCCCTATTTTGTAATTAGTTCTGAATTTAGGAGGACAAAGAAGGATGTTTCTCGTTGCGATTTTTAAGCCTCCAAAACACACACACACGCACACACACACACACACACACACACACACACACATCCACACACAGAATCAATTTGGAAAAATGAAATTTCAGTGTATCTATTGGTAAGTTCTAACAGAGTCCTAGTAAGGTTGACTTTAGAACCACAGAACATTAATTCAACCTTGAAAATTGTTTCTATTAAAAACAAACAAAAACAAAGAACAAAAAAGCAAGCCCTTCATCACTAAACACAGGAACCCGCCAGCAATATTAAGATTGACATCTTGAAAGTATGGAAAAGACTGGTCTAACTTTTTCTTGTTTGATATTTTTACTCAGGAAGGTCAGGATAGAATACCCTGCTCACTTTATCATTATGGTTTAAAAATAAAATTCCCATTTTGAAGAAAAGATTTGCTTTAGGGGACTATGAACATTTTATTTTATGGTATTGATTTAATTTTAATGTATACAGAATTTTTTAAACTGAGAAGTGACATAGAAGTCTTCAAGGCAGTTGTTCATTAACAACAATATGCTGATGACAGCATCCGGAAAATACAAACATAAGGGAGACAAGAAGAAGATCACTGAGGACTTGCAGAATCAGCACAGCATTACAGGTCAACAATCAGCTAGAAAACAGTGGATGTCATGAATCAAACTTCACCAGACAAATTGTAGACACAGATCAACTTTACTGGCAAACTCAAGAAATTCTCAACACCAGAAAATGCACTATCCTTCAAATTTCCTTCGGCACATTCAAAGCAAAAGTAAAAAAATAAAATAAATAAAATATAACCCTACAGTTGTATATCTAAACTGCAAAACCTAATAAAGCAGAATCTGAAAGGATTATATGTGACTAGAGGAATTATTTATTGGCTTTGGATGTCTGTTTATTCATCTTTTAAGCAGAAATGATAGGAAAAGGCATTTAAAGCTGGACTTAATTGATTCCAAATATTTAAAGAGTATCTATAATGTATTAATTCATCTACCAGTAATTATAGTACATTTAACTACACAAATTAAACTATGACTTCACACTTTCTTTCTGTCATTACAAATACAATAAAATTTTATTTTGTTTTAGATAAAATATAATAAAATATAAATAAAATAAAGCTGTTCCTATAAATATTTTTGCCAGTTGGTTACTGTGAGCTATTTTAGAACCCAGATCCTGAGTAAGACACAACTGTGCTAACCGTGCAGCTGGCAGAAGAGGTGTAGCCTCTCTCAGGGGAGGGGTGGGTACAGAGGGCCAAACACAATGCCCTCCTTACAGAGGAAGTGGTAGGCAAAACATTGTTTCCTTGCTGTTTCACTGCTTATAGTTCATAGGGGAGATAGGTTTCCAAGAAGGAAACATACCAATAGGCCTCAAGTTACAAATATTAAGTGATATAAAGGGAACCAATGAGCTGTTGAGAGAGAGAATGACATGCAGGATGCTCTTTAATTATATGAGGTGACAGAGTGGGTCTTACTGAGGAAATGGGACTTAAGGTTAATTCTGTGGGACACGGACACATCCAGGCAGCAAGCAGAGGACTGTTTCAGAAAGAGATTCCAAAAAGCTAGGGAGCTGGGGGAGGAAGGAGGAATGCAGGCCTTTTTTCAAGAAACTGAAAGTACACTATGACTAGAACTTAGTGAGCAAGAGGCATATATATTGGCATCAGATGAATATAGATCTGCTAAGCATTGACTTTTATATTGAGCTCAGCAGAAACCACAGAAATTTTAAGTGTAATTGCATTTAGGCAACATCATTCTCGCTACTGTATGGAGAAGAAAATAGAGCTAATGAAGGCATGAGAAGATGGTAATTTGGAAGGTAATGCAGTAGTCTAGAAGAAATGCTTTTGGCAAGATGGAAGAGTCATATATATTTCCCAGACTCAAGTAAGAGCTAGATTTTTTTTTTCACATTTGTTTATTTATTTTGAGAGAGAGAGAAAGGAAGCAAGCAAGCACCAGTGGGGGAGGGGCAGAGAGAGAATCCCAAGCAGGCTCCACGCTCTCACAAACCTTGACATCACAACAGAGCCGAAATCAAGAGTCAGATGCTTGATCAACTGAGCCACCTAGGCACCCCACCATCTTTCCTAACTAGACCTCCTCATTACTCCCCTCACACATCCATTCTTTCCCAGGAACCTCCCACTTTAGTACATGTCAAAGCTACCAGGTAATGCAACATGATCATTCTGTCACAGTTCACTTCTTTACAGGAAGTGGACCCCTTTCCCAAACTAGGTTACACAACTTTTCTGGCAATTTTGGTACAAGAAGTACAAAAAATAAGTTGATCTCTCTTGGAACAAAAGTTGTGAAATTTGAGAAGTAATGGTGGTCAAGTTTACAGTGGAACTTACAAGAAAGGGAGAAAGAAACAGAGAGAGGACAAAAGAAGAAAATCAAATAACAGCAGAGATGAACATAGAGAATGAATGTTACTATTATATGAATTGTTAATTATAGTTGCTCCTGGGACCCAGCCTTAGGCTTGTTTTTGGTTTCATGAGTCACACTTTTAATAAATTCCCTTTGAGTCTGAGGTAGACTAAATTGTCCTTCTGACATTTGTAATCAAGAAACCTAGTGAATGTAAAGAGAAAGCCAAAACCAAAGCAAGGAAATAGAAAAGTAATCCCCCCCAAAATATCTATTTCCAAAAACTGAATAAATAGTGGTAGCATCATAAATAGCAGCCTTCAAGTCCAGTTTTGTTTACTGTTTTTTTAATGTTTCAAATTTCAACTTGAAGTATAAAAATTAAGATATCAAAAGTTATATATAACCATATTATGCATACATGTATTGGTTTCATAGTGGCTACTATGCATATCTATTTTATTTATTATCGGTCACATTGCCTGTTTTGTGTATTATTTTGTGCTCAGCTTTTTCTGTAATAAACATTTTAATGTCAAATAGTATTAATAGCAACTTTTAATAATTTTTGAAACTATGTATTATAGATGCAATATCTTTAAATATCCCCGCATGAATCATGTAAAGGTGCATTAAATTAAAAGCGAAAATATTCTCCTCCTACCTTGGTTCTACTTACAGATTTAAACACTCCTAACTGTTTTATCCCTTTTTGAAGTTACAATAATTAATAAGTAGAGGAAATTATATTTTAAATTCATCACATTTAGACACCATTGATACCTCAATGAAAATTGTGAGAAACTAGCATGCTTTCTTTATTCTCCGCTTTCTCTAAACCTTCAATTTTCACTGGCTATATAATTATTAATATTTAAAATTTCTAATTATCACTATATTTTCAGTGATCTGTTTTGTTTTTGTTTTTGTTTTTGTTTTTTTTTATTTTAGAAAGAGAGATCATGATCGGGGAGAGGGCAGAAGGAGAGAGAGACTCTTATGCAGGCTCCACACTGAGCATGAAGCCCAATGTGGGGCTTAATCCCAACACCCTGGGATCACAACCTGAGTCAACATCAAGAATCAGACACTTCACTGACTGAGCCACCCAGGTGTCCTAGACATGTTTTAACCTCTATCTCCTGACATATCAGATTTAGATATTACCTAGTAGTCCTCTATCATGAAATGTTATGACAGTAGTATGTTTATCCTTTTTTTGCCTCTCCTCCTCATTCTATTTTCATTCCTGTTTATTATCAATATTTACATTGTTGAATACAATTGCATTGTTCTATAATTATAGGATGTAGTCCATTTTTTTCTACAGTTTAATGTAAATATTATAAAAAATAAGTTTTTGATTTGATATGTAAATATTTAGGGATCAAAACAAGTATATAATTAGTTCAATGAAACTAATTAATAATTTTCTCAGTAAAAAGAAAAGAAAACCCTCCAAAATTCAAGGTCTAAAGAAATTTCTAATTTCATCCTCCATTTCTTACATGTGAAACTGTAATGGACATATACTATTGCATTTTGCTGATATTACATTATTTGTTAAATCTTAAGGATATTGAGCCTACTTAGAACCATATTAAACACTTTTTGTATATACCTCTATTTTTTTATTTTGAATAATTCCTCAGGATAAATTGTGAGAAAAAAATTAATCAAATAGTATGGACAGTATTATAGATCATGGCACATATTGCTGAACTATATTCTAAAATATTGTAACAAATGCAAAGAAAAAACACTAGAAATATATGTACCAGTTTTTCAGCAATGCTCCCAGAATTGAATTTCTATTTAAAAAATATTGGCCAGATTAGTGAACATTATAATATTTATTTTAGTTTATATGTGCTTACTAACAAAGAAGAATAAATAACACTAGACATAAACCAATAATGATTCCAGAGCTTAAGAACTGAAGTTGGCTTCAATTAAAACTATTAATAAAAGCTATGACACAACCAATCAAAATTGTGAAAACTATGGCATCAAAGGTAATTAATAAATTCCCTTTGAGCTTGAGGTAGACCAAATTGTTTTTCTGACATTTGTAATCAAGAAACCTAGTAAATGTAAAGAGAAAGCCAAAACCAAAGGCAAGGAAAGAGAAAACCAATCCCCCAAAAATATCTATCTCCAAAAACTGAATAAATAGTAGTAGCATCATAAATAGCAGCTTTCATGTCCAGTTTTGTTTACTGTTTTTTAATGTTTAAAATTTTCATTTTTATTCATTTTGTTATAAAATCTACACAAGTCATTTGAACAATATCTATCCCATAGGTCAAAATGCCTCCTAGACATGTCCACCTGACATGAATAGCTCTCATGTACCACAATCTCAGCATATTCTAAACAAAACTTGTCATCTTTGAACTTTTTTTTTCTTTTTGGATTCCTAGTACCAGAAAAAGGTATCATTATCAAAAAATCTCCCAATAAAGCAGTCATTCTGGATGCTTAGCGTCCCAATTTCATCCATCACAAATCCAAGAATTCTCTTCCTAAATCAACCTAAAATGCATCCCTTCCTTTCTATTTCAACTGCCAGTGTTTACTCCAGGCTCTCATAATTTTTCTCTAGAATCACTACAGTAACCTTTTAACAGTACTCTCTCCTCCAGTTTTGTTTCAATTATATGCTATACATTGCAGCCAAACTGATCTTTCTGAAATAAATCAGATGCTGCTTCATTGGTTTTCTACAAAAACAAGGTAAGTTTAAAACTCTTTAGCATTATTTATCTGGTTCTTCATGATCTGGTCTCTGGCTGGCTGTCTGGTCTACCACTCCCCAGGATACCATAATATCCAGGAAAAACAAACATTACTTTCTGTTCAAGGAATCTGATAAGTTCTCCAAAGTGTCTTTATCATTATTATTATATTTCACACAAACCCTAAAGTATGTTTATTTCACCTTCTTCACTTGGCTCAAGATGCTTGTAATTTAAAATGTAAATGATGTTATACATTTCACCTTTTTTGGATCTATCCAGTGAAACTAATTTGATTCCTGCAATTACAATGCAAATGTTTTTACATATTTTTATCCTTTTGAAAGAACTGAGCAAAGCAAACCTTGCAACTTCCTTTATTGTTAGAGAGATCAAGCTAGTTTGGGTTCAGTTCAATGTTACCAATATCTTGTAAAACATTTAATACAGAATTTAATAATTCAAAAAACGGTTTTCATCCCTAAATGTCATTGGTGTGTATGGTAAAATCTGAGTTTATTATGAAGCACCATCTACTTTTTGGTTGCTGTTCCAATGCAAAGGAAAAAATACAGCCAGAGTATTCAAGGAATAACAATTCATTAAACGAATTTATGAGCAATTTTAGTATTGTTCCATTTTCAACACTCTTTTTAATACTTTCCTGCAATATTTTATATTGGCCCCATTTTTAGTAAAACATCTAAATTAACATAGCAAAAAGAGACTATATATTTATTCCAAATGTATACACACAGCTTTTTAAAGATTTTAAATCTACACACAGATTTTAAATCTACATTTATTAACCTAAATTCATTAGTCTCAATTTTAATCTAATTCTCAAAGTTGTTAGGGTATAATTTTAATGGAATCACCCACAAATTTCTATCAAATCTGTCTTACTCTGTTTAGGCTGCTATAACAAAACAAAATACCATAGACTGGGTGGCTTATAAACAGCAGCAATTTATTTCTCACAATTCTGGAGGCTGGGAAGTCTAAGATCAAGGACCAGCAGATTTAGTGTCTGATGAAGGCAACTTCTTGCTGTGTCCTCAGATGGTGGGAGGGTCAGGAGATCTCTCGGGGTTCTCTTTTATAAAGGCATTAATCCCTCTCATAAGAGCTCTGCCCTTCATGACCTAATCACTCCCAAAGTCTCTGCCTGCCTCCTAATACTATCAGGGGGTTAAGAATTGGGGGGGGGGTAGAATTCAATATATATATTGGGGGAGTGGTAAATATTCAGTCCACAGAAGAATCCCAAGTACTACCAACTCTAATTATTCATATAGTAAAAAGCTAAGCACAATGTCCAGCACACAGAAAGCATTAAATAAATAATAAATACCTGTAAGTATGAGAAATGGCATCACTACTACTTCATAATGGAGGGAGAAAAGCAAAAGAAAGAGGGGAAGTATCAGGAAAGAGGGGAATAAATGGTGAAGGAAATGGCAAAAACAAGTAGAAGAAGCAGGTTGAGAAGTAAGAGAAAAAAGAGGAGGTGGGGTGGAAGGGGGGACAGGGTGGGGAATCAATAAAACGAACTAGAGTTTAAACAAGTTTTAGTTGTCTTACAGCATTTGCTGCCTTGGGACTTCCAATATAAGGCCATGTACTCCTATTAACAAAAATATGCCATTTTTTTCTTTTGATTGGTGTACTGATATACTTTGAAAAAGATAAAGTGGTTTAATCCATTCAAATAATGTGTGAAGATTATTTAGGCTATAAAAGAGGTAATATTTACCATATTCAATTTCATTCACAAAAACAAGATTTTACATGAGATTTAAGGAATATCATCATATATTATCTATTTATTGTAGGTTTTATATTTGTGAGTGATCAATGCATTTAAAATTGCATATAAACAGAAATTCTCAGAAAGATTTATTAGCTGATGTGTGGCATTTTCACACTCCATTTAAGTATCCCTTCAAAGGAATGTTTATAAGGTCAGATTTTAGAATACCAATTTTCATTATAATTGGGGATTTTCTCTTTGTAAAATAAACAGATTTTCAACTCTACAATAATACTGTCTAGCTATGAAGTCTATATATGTAAATTCATAAAAGCAAATGAAAAATATGTGAAAAATTTAAAAGGGCAAAGTGAGTTATAGGAAAAACTGCAAACCACTTAATAGAAAATCTTTATATAAATAATGCATACTGAATACAGATACAAATTCACCATCCACACATACAAAAAATTATGCATTTAACAAGATGTCCAACTTGCAGAAGACGCTGGTTACCACTGCTAAAAATAATGCTGAGGACACAACAAGGAGAGACAGAATCCAAAATCTAATAGCAGTGGCAGCGACAAAAGCAGTATTTTAAATCACTCTGTGTGAGGCCTGGGGGACTGAGGCTCAGGGCTGACAGGGCTAGAGGCAGCAATGGAAGGACATTTTAAAATCTGTTTGTCTCTCCTCAACCCACCCTTCCACTCCCTTCCCTTCGGACAATCATTGCCTATCCCCTTTCCTTAAATCACTGCTGTGGGTATCTCTGTGGGCAAGAAATTTTCTGCATGAGGTGTAAGTAGATGGGAGCTGCCAGTTTTAGGGCATTCACTTCTTTCTTTTAAAAAAAATTTTTAATGTTTATTTATTTTTGAGTGACAGAGAGAGAAAGCACAAGCAGGGGAAGGGCAGAGAGAGAGGGAGACACAGAATTCGAAGCAGGCTCCAGGCTCTAAGCTACCATCACAGAGCCTGACACGGGGCTCAAACCCCACAGACCATGAGATCATGACCTGAGCCAAAGACAGATGCTTAATAGACTGAGCCATCCAGGTGCCCCAATAAGAGCATTCAGTTCTTTACTTTTCTGGATCCAACCCCCAGGATTTACAAATTACAACTTTGTGACACTGCCTTTAGAAGTCAGATTTAGGAGTGAATTCCTGATATGGTTATTTCTTGCTGGGTTGGCGCCAAATAGAGTGATAACCCTGGTTGGTGGTGCCTGACCTCTCATACCTACCCCTTATATACACAAATCTTGAAATATCCTAGACTGACAAAGACTGTGGTCTGGCCGATGGAGCTTCTCCAAGACCAAAGAGCCAATATTCCACAGGAAATACAAGCTCACAGGTTGAATGAATTATTAGACTCCAGAAGAGTGCCTGTACCTCAAAGATAAACAATGAACTAGAGAAAATAATTGTTTTCTAAAGCATACACACATAATTAAATTATTTAAATAAATATAATACATAAATGAATAATGAGACAGAAAATAGTTTACCTATATGACCAAAAATAGTATTTCAGATATTAGTAATATAATGGGAAGTGGAGAAAACAAAAGACATGAGGTGTACTGATGTGTTTCTTTTGTAAGAGGGATGTATAGTCATTGGTATATTCAGAATGTAGAAGTTATCTCATACATTTCTTAAGTTAAGAAAAATGATAAAATTAGCCTATGTAACTTTTAAACACCAGAAGACAACTTTATAGAATTTCATTAAAAGAGCGCATAAAGTACAGGATGAAAATCATTAAACAAGATGGTAGAATTAAGATGGTAGAATTAAATCCTGGATAAAAATGGAAACAAAAAGATATATATATATATATATATATATATATATATAGTTGTATATATTTGCTTATTTGTTTGTTTATTCTGAGGGGGAAGGGGCAGAGAGGGAGGGATAGAGAGAATCCCAAGCAGCATGGATCCTCCTACATGGGGCTCGATCCCAGGACCCTAGCTGGGATCATAATCTGAGTTGAAATCAAGAGTTGGAAGCTCAACCAACTGAACCTCCCAGGTGTTCTGCAACAAAAAGATACATTGAACTTATCAAATAAAAGACAAAGACACACAAATTGAAGAAATGAAAATAAGAGCCAACAATATGTTGTATGCAAAAACAAAAAAGACACAGAATGATTGAAATAAAAGGATTAAAAACATATAGCTGATAAAGGTAAACCCAGAGAAAGTAGGCTCAGCAATCTTAATTTCTGATGAGCAAGCACACATACAAACAAAATCCTTCTTTGGATGGTTTAAAGCTTTATGTGACTTTACAAGTGCTTTGTACACATAGTCCTGATACAGTCAAAGAAGGAGAAGGATACTTATACAAATAGTATAAGAGGTGCTCAGTAAATAAATAGAACAAGTGAGAAATTTATAATTAAAATTCTATTGCTGGTGAAAATATAATAATGGGACAATCATGCTTTCTCAGCCTAGTAATAAAGGAAACTCTACCCTGTGTATCAGTTCTCATTTTCAGATTACATGAGGCCAATCAATAATAAAATATATTTTTAAATAATTTTATTTATAATCTAAGACTGTGCTTAATAGGAAAAAAAAACTCAACAAATTTTCATTTCAGTTTGCTAGGCTATATACGTTAACAAAACAGATTACCTGGAATCAAATGAAGAAGATAGAGAAAATAGCTGCCATTATAAGAATGAAGTCTGTGTAGCAGTGAAGTAAGACCTTGGTAACATTACATGTCTAGGTAGCATTTAAGTTCTTTAAGGATCTGTCAAAATGATATGTGCCAAACTGTGAAACTGGACAGCAGTATCTGAAACTATTGATAAGCAAAGAGTGAATATGCTGTTAATTTTAAGTTTTTTTTTTCCCAACAATTAAAGCCACACTCTCAGGTTAAAGCTAAATAATTGTGAAATATAGAAAACATTTGGGAATGTGAGCATTTTCTCATTTCACCTGTTACTTGAAAAAATAGTATTTTGATATATTAGCATATATTAAAATGGTTCTTTTCCTCAGAAATAGTTTAGTCTGCAAAAGAACTTACATCGTTCAATTCATCTGATTAAAATCACAATTAGTCTTTTGTGATTTTGACATTAATAATTTCTTTTGACATTAATGCAAATATTTCCACACACCAGTACTTTTTAAAACTTTTTAAATAGCTTTCAAAGATTATGTATGTATATGTTATGCATTATAAGTGCTATAAAATAGTATTTTAAAGTATTATTTTGATTTTAAAGTAAACATGGAAACATAAAACAGAGTCAGTCTTTGAGTTTATTTGACTTTGAAATCACATACATATTTTATCAATCATTAACTAATATTTTTCTTTAAAATAAACCTTAATCTCACATACTATGTTAATTCTCTATTTTATATGCATATGTAAGATTGCCCAATTCACTTGTTTTTTTTACTTATTTTCACTTTATTTACATTTTTCCTTTTTATCTTTTTCCATATCATTCTCAAAATGGATACCATTTTTTTGTTAAGTTTTTAAATAACTTGGGAAATATCTGATTTACAGGAGCACTTCAATAATATTATCATTAGTTTATTATATAAAGTAATTACCTTATAAGTCTTATTTCTAACAGCATCTATTCTGACTTGCTTGAGGTACAAATTGCGGTACAGTGGTTCTTGGAATATTCTTCTGAGATGATGTGCATTATCTAATGCCAGACATTAGATAGAGTTCACATAAATGTGTCAAACCAAAACAAAATGAATCAGAATATTGTTGCTTGTAATGTTACATATCTATTTTATCTCAATAAAAAAAAACCAAGATGATTATTATTTGGGATATCCACAAATGTACTCTGAATTGATAATTCTTATAAAATTGATTTATTAGGAAATGCTCCAGAAAAAATAATAGGAAAATGAGGAAGTTGGACAGGAAAAAGATAGAAAGAAGTCATCGAGAAGTCCAACTTCAAGGTCTCAGTGGGTGGCTTTGGCTTCATCCCACAAGACTACCCTTGAGAGGGAAGTCTCATCTCAAAATTGTCCCTATCCAAGGGAAAAGGAGTTAGTGATATGGATTGGAGGTATTAATACTGCCACACAGATCAAACATTGATTAAGGGAGGTTTGCTCTGGAAGCCAAGTGGCCTTAGGTTCCCAAAGCTAAGGATGGCTCACTGACATGACTGTCTGTCTGGTGGTGGTTGCTGAGGGTAAACATTCATCTGTATTCAGTGTGTGTGTGTATGTGCATGTGTGTGTGTGTGTGTGTGTGCGTGTGTGTGTGCGTTTGCAAACTTTAAAGGAATCTAAGGGTATATGGGCAGAATAGTGGCAGCACTTTGCACAGTTTATCTCAAAAAGATTTCAGAGTCTCATTATTAAAGTAACATATGGTTGCCTGAAGCTCAAAGAGGTAAAATAACATTTCCCAGAGTCACAAACCTTGCAAGTAGCAAACAGAAGTACAGAATCCAGTATTCAGTCCTTTATGCCAGGTCACATTCAATGACCATGCTCTACATTAATAATCTGTCTTCATTTTTTATAAGTTCTATTTTTGTGTATTTATTACTCAGCAGTAATTCTCCAGAGAGAACTTAAAGTCAATTTTGACATTTTTTTAAATTATAAAGAGATTAGAAGTTTGCTACTGAGAAAAAAGGAAAATCCTGTAATGGGTTTTTTCATGTTGCAATATTTAGTCCTGAGCATCATCAATAAATTTGTTTCTATGTCCTTTTTGAGCAAATGTACTTTCATATTTTATTTATACTTTGAACTACTCATTTCAAATAAGGAAGAGCTAATTTTGAGGATTTTTAAAGAAAACTTAAGAAAATTAATTTGCATAAACACATACACTTGCATAGCTTATTTAAATGTATGACACTATGTAATGTTAATCACAATTTAATTTTAAAATATTAAATATTTCTAATATTTCATGTATAAAACTGATAATCAAATGAAAATGAAACTATTTATAAATTTTCATAAGTACTGACCCTGAAAAGGAGGCCTAGGCAATTGCTCAATATGGAGTTATAAATATTTACTAATGCTATAGTAATATCAAGAGACGTTGTACTGAATAAAAAATTGAGAACATCTGTTCACTTTGTTTAAAAACCATCCAATTCAAAACCACCTTTTTTTCACTTGCAACTCTCATGCTCCTTTTCAAAGAACTTTACTTGGTTTTGAATGAAAGGATATGCAGAAACATTAAAGCATTTCTCAAGATTACAAGTGATCTTTTCCAATTTAAGTAGTTAAAATATAAATTATAAAAGTTTTATTTCACCAATTAAAATAGAATCAGATAGTAATTCTTCTGGTAAGCAACAGAGATCATTAATGGTAAAATATAAAACAAAACTCTAAGTCGGAACTAAGTTTCCTATGTATTTTCAGAAAATAGAATAATAGGATCTTTGCTCTTCAAGTCTTTTTATTGCTTTCTTATTCATTACTTTTTCTACTCTTACCTTTTCAAAGTATATCTAAATGAAAAAGGGCACTTGATATAAAAGTTTAAAGGGTATAACAAATCAGTAATAAAATAATGAGATGAATTAGGGATAAAAAGTTGTTTTCCTCTTTAATGTTTAAATATTCCACAAGTAATATATATATAGTGGTTTTTCATTGCCATTACAACTGAACTTTTTTAGGTCAACTCTACTGCAAGTATTACTTAAAACACAGCTGAATTAAATTCTTTTCAAGAAAACAATAAAGAAAATTGTAAATAAGGGTGGCTGTATATTTATTATCATCAATATAATTATGTATCCTCCAGGGCCTGTGACTATGACCTCAATTTACTTTTAACTTAATTTGCCTTCTCATCTGGTTTTTACATTGGCTCTTTCCAATTTGTTCTCCATTACCCACACTATATTTCTACTTTTCTCTTCATTGTAAAATCCAAATGTCCCGAGAGAGGCTATGTTAGGCTCTTGTCATTGTTGATTCCTAATTGGTATGGTTTTTTTTTTTTTTTTTTTCCCTTCTGGATTAGACTTGATACCTCTTCCGGATATTAGGTTCCTGAATGTATGAATTTATAATTTTTTTTTTCAGAATAAAGAGCAATGGGACAAAATTGGACTTTATGCTGATCTGATCTCTGCAACAAAATGTCCAAGAAGTTAACATTCAATTTACCCAGTTACAAGAATTCACTTAAGTCATTCTGCATAACTTTTTGCCTATGGGAAGAAGGTGGGCAAGGAACCAGCATCTCCAGAACAGTCAGGCAGAGATGACTCAGAAGGATATAATCTTCCTCTCTACCTATTACCCCCTTCCCTCTCTCCCTAATCGCCCTCTTCCTCTCTCCCCTTCTTAAGAATGAAAAAAGTGAGTTTCTGTTCCTTATAAAATCATTATTCCCTGATGGCAGTATCTTCAACAATTACAGTTCTTGGTGGCCTGATGTGGGAAGGCCTAACTCCATCTGGGAGCATCTTTATGGCATTCTGCACTGTGTGTCCATTTCTATAAGTTTATATCTTCTATCATTAAGGGATATTTATATCTGTGTGTGTAACTCCCCCATTTTAACATACTTAGTTAAATATTTTTATTTAAGAGGAATATCATTTTCATTTCTAAGATGTTTCAATGTAGGTGATACTTGTTGGATATCTACAAGCAGAAGCAGTAGTTCAACTGGAGAATGCATAGAAATTTCTGACCCCATGAGCATTACAGTGAGTCAGTACAGCCCTAATTGTCTCTGTTACAACTGAATAGGCATAGTAGTTTTAAAAACTAGTATTTATAATGGTAGCTTCATTATAAACAAGAGAGCTCTGCAGCACCTCGGTCAGGTGACTTTGGGCAAATTCATGAACCTATTTGTATCTCAATACTTTGTAAGTAAAATGAGAATAATCATATGTGGCACTGAGGTTAAATGAGAAGAAAATCTGATACATAATAAATTTTTGATATTATCATTCTTACTAATAATTAGTGGTTATTACCAATCTCAAAGGCTATAAGTTAAAGATGATCTTCTTATAAAAATTAACATAAGTAGGCAATTGTCTGTACCATTTCAAAATGTCTTAGAGTTCTGCTGAACAAAAATTTCTCCCCCAATCATGTCTAAAACACTTCATGGAACCTGACAGGTATTCTTAGGGGAGGGAGACCTATGAGACTGGTAATTACTGTATTCTGAGAACATGAGATGAATGTTCTCATGAACATGAATATCTCATGATAGGGCACTCTGAGGCTTAGTGGGAAAACTGACACCTGAAAGATGAAATTAAAAGAGATGGAAGACAGGAAAAGACAGAGGACTAAAAGGAACCCACATCTACACCCTGGGAGGAAACATGAGCTATTTTTACCTAGGTCCTCATTCTCCCAAGGATAGCTCCAGCTTCTATTCTCAAAAGGTTAAGGGAACACCTACCTTTGGAATTTGAATCCCAGTGCTGTTATAACAGCAGCCAGCACTTTTAAAACTGATCCTCTGAACTAGGAAGACTGTTCAGCTCTCATGGGAGACCTTGGCTAATGCAGAAGGACAGAGATCACTGGAGAACAGCAATGGAGAGCTAGGGTCAGGAGGTGAGAGGGATGTCAAGGCAGCTTGCCCAATATGGTGAACTGACACCAAGATGCAGACGTATCTGTGATAGGACTAATAAAAGAAAATAAAAGGATCAGGGAGAGAATAGGAATGAAAAGAATAAGGAACAAGGGATTGGTAATGTGACAAGTAGTAATGGAACAGCTAAATTATTCCTCATTTGGTAGATTTTCCCTTACTTGATGATATGATTGAGGCATTCAAAAATTTTGATACTTCATTAAGAGAATTTTTGTCACTCAGGAGATAGTTGTAATTCCATCTTTACCACTGACCATGAATTTTCTCAAATACCATCTCTTATCAGTGCCATCTTTTCCTCAACTCCACTACTGTTCAAACATGCTAAATATGAACTTTATAGCTGAAAATGCTTCTCAGGAAAATATTTTGTTTATCTCTCTAAGGACCAAATGGAAAAACATCTCCAAATGTGGGGTGAATTTGGCAAAATTAAAAGGTACTTCCAACTAAAATGTTGCAAATCCTAAAAGAATTTCTGACACAGAATCACGGTAGGTGCTGTTATATAGGGCGGGTCAAAGGCATTCTTGAATCATTAAGAAATTCTATATTATAAATAATAAATTTTCCATTACGATCCTATGATATTTCCATAACTTCAATTATATTATCTTTTCAACAGCCCTTAATATTCAGAAATATAAGATTATATGTTGGCTAACACATTTTTCTTCCCTTTTCTTTCAGCATGTGATCTTTTTCTAGTTTGTTTTGGTGATCATATTATATCAGTGACAGTACTGCAACCATATGATGATGCTTTAAAATATAAATGTGCTGCAACTTTTTTCCTCTGGGGGAAAAAAGAAGATTATGTGACTGTTTTACTATAATTTCTTGAATGATGTCATCTAAGAAGTACAATATTATCCCCTTAGTTCTTTATTATAATGCAGAACTAGATGAAATGAGTTTATGCTTTTAGTATGCTAAGGCATGTATTAAAAATATAAAAGTTCCAGCTCTATTGTAATGGAATTTGAAGGACAAACATCATACAGGATGATACAGATTTTCTCATTTTTGATTTCACAACTATATTGTTGAGACATCCTCCATATTTCAAAAACTATATTTCAAAAACTGTCCTTCTCTGCCCTTTTCTTCAATCTATAAAATGTTGCAGTCTCTCCTATCTTTGAAAAAACTCCCCTGTCTTGAGGCCACTCTAACTTCCTGTCATCTTTTTACTGTCAAGCTCAGGTTTTACAAAGTGTAGTTCACACTTACTGATTCTGTTCCACATTTTCCAGTTATTCCTTCATAAAAGCTAGGAGGAAGTATTTCAAGCATATATAAATGTATTAAAAGTAGCATATACTTATAGATTCACTGAGCAGCTTTGTCAAATTTTAGTATGTTTCCCTGCTTCTTTCTATTAATAAAATAAAATTAAGAGATACTATTGAAGTTCTCTGTACAGCTGTCCAATTGCCTCCCTACCTAGAACTGATCACTAATGTAACCTGCTGCTTACTTTCCCTAGATTCTTTTATGATTTTGGTACATACACTTATAGCCACAGACAAAATTTATTTGTCTTGCCCCTAAATGGTGCTATTCTTTGATGTGCTTTCCTTGATTCATTACACCTTGCTTTAGTTTTTCAATAAATAACTTGGAAGAACTTACCATATGCCAAATCATTTTTTTTTACATGTAAGCTTCACACCAGCATGGAGCCCAACATGGAGCCCAAATTCACAATCCTGAGATCAAGAGTCAGATGCTTAACTAAGTCATCCAGATTCCTCTATGCCAAATCCTTTTTGATGCTCTTTGCATGGTTTCAGTACCACCCATGAGTTTACAACTCCCAAGTGCATTGTACTGACCTCTAAGCTCCAGGCAGCTATGTCTATCTGTATTTGGATGTAGCTACTGGAGATCTCTTAGACAGTTAAAAATGAACATGATGAGCACATCAGCTGCCTCCATTACCTTACTGGCTCTGACTTCTAATTTCTGATTATCAGAAATGGCTCCACATGTCACCCCTTCACATTCTGTATTAGAGTTCATCTTATCACATTCCTTTCTAATTAGTCACTAATCTGATGGTTTGAACATCAAATAATTCTAAATGCATCTCCTTCTCTCCAATTGTCCTTTCAAGGCCTTTGCTAACTTCTGTACTATTTCAATCTCTTTATGTTTAACTTCACTCTATAGCCTTCAGGTATAACCCACTGAAAGTGGAAATGGCTTCAAATAGCTTCCATAGCATGAAGCCAAGGCACTTCACCATGACAGGATGACAGAAGGCTCTCTGCTAACTGGCACCTGCCTCTTTTCCAGATTCATCTCTGCCACTCTCCACCTCACTCTTCTCTCTATTAACAATGAATTATTTTTAGTTTTCTCATATATATCTGGCTATTTTAGAACTATGTACATTTGCTGTTCATGCTGCCTGAAAAGTCTCTCAGACTTCCTTCACTTGTCTATCTTTTATTCTTTCTTTATTCTTAGGGCAGGCAGAATTCCTTTCTCCATCTTATCATTCTTTATGCATCCCAAGTAAACTCTTCCTGGCATATGGTAAGTGCCCAAATCAGTATTAGTGGGAATTAAACTAAATTCAAATGCACTGTTTTTAGTGAACATACATATTTTGCAAAGAAAGTTTTGTTGCTTTTTTTTTTTTTAATACAAAGCTTGTTGTTTGTTTTGGTGATAAATAACATCAAGTCTACTGACATACGGAAACAATTTATAGCTGTCTCCTTTACCTTACTGCTGTCATTAATTATACTGATATATTTACTGAAAAAAATTAAACTATCCTTGAACCTAACATGGTAAGAAAACAAGGACAGTAGTTCCTAAGACCACAAGCTCAGGAGTCAGATTGCAGGGTTTCCAATTCTAACTTGACTGCTTACTCTATTTGTGTACAGGAAGGTTACTTTATATCTCAAGCATTTATATATGCTTGAAATAGTTCCTGATGACTTTTATTAAAGAACAACTGTGATAGGAAAGTTACTTTACCTCATTTCCTTAATTTTATGATCAAATTGAGATGAGAATAGAAACTACATTATACAGTTGTAAACAAGAAGTGAGATCCTGTAAGTACTTGATAAACATTGCCTACTATTTGTGTGATTCTTTTTAATTTATGGCTAGGCTTTATTTTCACATATTTCCCTGAAAAATTATGTATCCTATTCTTAAGTAAAATTGTTCCATATATTCTGGGTTGGGGGGCTAATTTCATTATTTTCAGTATTAAAGTTAGGCTAGAATTTTAAAATGAACCAGAAAAAAGCGATTCAATGCTTTCTATGGTATTGAATAAATGAATAAAATAAGAATCATTCATTCTTTAATGATTATATGGAGCTTAGTCATAATTGGGTTCTCTTAATTCTTTAAAATACATTTTCAATTTTTTCTCAATTCCAATTTTTTAAAGCATTTTCCACATATATTAGCTCAAGTGACTGTAACAACTGCCCTGGGACACTGCATGTTCAAGTATTATTACCATTATAAATATATATATTTTTAAAGTCCAGAAAAAATGCCCAATATAAAGTATTTAGCAAACAGTTTAAATGAATCTAGAATCTCCATGTTCTGCTAAATATCAATCTTTATATCCACAAATTTATGCTTTGCCTATGGTTTCTGAATAGCGCTGTATATGTGTGTGTTCATGTATGAGTAGGTTTATGTGGGCAGATATATTTGTCCATGTTCTTTGGTAAATTTGTGTTAGTGACCTTAGTTCATTACCATGATGAGGGATTATGCATGACATACTTTCATTCACATTTTGCTTGGCTGTTACATGAAAAAGAAAGGATTGCGAAAGACAATATTGTGATTTCACACAAATGCATAATAATTGCAATCATATTTGGAAGAAAACCAATAAATATTGGAATTAATCAACTTTATTACAATAATGTTCACTAAATTTCTGAATTTCTATTATGTAAAATTAACTCATTTCAGTGTTTAATTCAGTACTTATTTTCTATGCCAAGAACAAGTGAATAGAATTTGGGAGTTTTCCATTGCAAAGATATCACTATAAAATCCATGTAGATTACTGTTTCCCCAGCAGTGGAATTGCACTTTGAGGTTGGTATAGATAGGGGAAGGGTGGCAAGTTAGAGTGGGCCTTAACTCTAAGTGCTATTTTTTTTTTTAGATTGAGAATAATGATATGGACCAAAAAAGTCATCTCCACACTTTTTTTTTGGGGGGGAGGTCTTTATTTTCTCCCAAGTTTAAGTAACATGCTATTTTTTTTTCTAGTTCAGTGTTAACTTCTCTCTCCTCACTCTTCGACCCCCCACCACCCATGTGTGCATGTGTGTGTGTGTGTGTGTGTGTGTGTGTGTGTGTGTGTGTGTTTGGAGCATTATAGAAATAAAATTGAGGTTGATATTTAAATGAGTAAAATTTTATACTGAACTATAAATCTTAAATTTTTTAATTTAAATGTTAAAAAACATAATGTTTTCTTATTATTTTCAAAAAGTTTAAAGAACTTTCCCTGTTGTAAGAATTTAAAAGATTAAGAAATTATACTTGAGCATGCTAAAATGACCATATATGTAATAGAGGAATCTAACCAGTTGAAGATCTAGAAAGGCTATAGAAATGGTCAGAAAACACTGACAAAGAATATACATGTAACAGTAACTAAAATCAGGTAAGTCGATTTCTCAATATTTTGTAATTAATAATTTAATTGTTCATATTTCTCACAGTTTTCCTTTTTAACTGCAAAAAAATGTTAAAGCCATTTATTCATTCTTGGAAAAAGAAATTGCTACTACATCGTAAGTATCAAAGATTATCAGCTTAGTTAGAGCCAGTAGTTTTAACTTAAAAATGAAGCAGTTAAATTTAGTAAATTAAACAGAGATAATTACACAGAAAAAATATTCAGAACATTATGCAGAAACAATGTACAAAGAGTCACAATAAAATATAAGATTTTAAGATATTTAATTTTAAAATAAAAATAAAACCACTGAAATATCTTCTGTACCCTGTGGAAACACGACAATTCTTTTAAAAAACATATTTGTACTGTTTATTCTCTAAGCCACATCTGAATCCACATAAAATGGAATAAGCTTGTTACCAATGTACTTTAAGGTGTTCCAAAAAGCAAATAATGACTCTTAACATCAGAGTCTCTTACCAAAAGCCCTTGCAGGAGCCTATTTAGTTCACTGTTCAAAAAGACTTCAGCCTGTGCTATCAGTGCCTTTTGTTGCATATTTAAGACCAGACCTGACCTTAATGATCAGTAATATATTGTTATCTGGAAGTCCCCTGCCCACAGCTAAAATTCCCTCAACCATCGCCTTTTCTACACCTGAAGGTCCCACACTAGTCATTTCATTTAGAGAAAGAAAAGTCTACTGAAATGAAAATAAGAGAATATTTTCTTTCAAACTGGAATGTTCACACATCAGGGATTCTGCAGTTTTCTGCCAATAAAAGATTTTAGGCAGTGAAATTATGCAACAGGATACATGTTCAAACACACTGGATGCTTAGGGGAAAAAAGTGTTGAGACAAAGCAAAATCTCTAAAAGCAATGTCATCAAGGATATTTGAAAGAAGAATCCTTTTCCTGGAAAGCATTCTTTTTTATATCTGGAAGGAAATAAAATGGCCATTTCAATCGTAAGAAAATGCCAATACTATCAGAAATGCGTATGGTATTCTAAATGCTTCACAATTACTAATTCGCTGAATTCTCACAACTATTATGCATTATTCTAATTTTCACATTAGAAATAATAGGTATAGATGACTTCATTATCTTACTCAAAATTACAGAACTAGTAAGTGGCATAGTTGAAATACAAACCCAGAACATCTCCTTCCAGAGTACACAGGTCTCTCTATTGAGGAAAGATTAATATCTTAAGAGAGTTCTTAACCTGTGCAAAGGCATGGGAGTGAGTGACCCCTAAACAACTGAAATATAAATGCAAAGTTTGAACATGACCATATTTGGGTTTCTCTAATACATAAATGCCATAATTTTTTCAATTGATTATACTTTCTCCCAAATAACAGACAAGGTGAGGTAAGGCAGATTATTACTGCAACTGAAATCAACTACAGAAATGCTGGTCCACAGGATGGACAGCTTGAAAAAGACAAGAGATAAGGAGGTCAAGCCGTATTTCTTACTTATAAACATAATGAAGGCTGCTGAGTTGAGAACCTCAAACTTATACTTCCAAACTTGTATCAGGAACTTTAAGCAGAGTACACTTTTCGCCTATATGTTATGAGGCAACTATGTATGGTGAGCCAGAAATGATTATATATATAAAATATATAATAAACATATAATATATAATATATATAATTCTTACTGTGAAAATAATGAATATGAGACTAAACGAATTGCAATACTTAAATTCCGTAATAACATTTTGTAGATATTCCAATAAAAAAATATTTTGGTTGAAAGAATTTAGGATAACTCTAGGAGGAGATAATAATTGAGCTACATTGAAAGGAAGAAGATTACATTAAATAGTGGCTAAGACACACATGCACAGACACACACATACACATACACACTGGTTAGATTAGAGTGCATGGAACTGAGTATAGTTTAGTGACATATGGATGGGATTAGACTTGGCTCCAAATGTCATAATAGGAAAGTTACACATTAGGGACAACTAGTGTTTCTGAACAGAGAGATGATGATTAGATGGATGTTGAGAACTCAGAGATTTCTTGGTTCTCATTCAGCTTTAAAATGCTCTAATTTTATGACTAATAAGGAAGTAATTCAGTTATTTTTTTATCATATATTGAAATATCATAGTAATAACCTACTAATTCCTTTCATGTTTGTTGTGTTACTGATATATAATGTGGGAGACTATTTTCTGATCATAAGTGATGAAGCTATTTTAGCTTATGAATTGCTTTAACAATAATATTTAGGTCCAATTACTATGGGCTACAAAAACATACTTGGAGTTACAAAAGCTTTAAAATTTGGTTTATGTTATAATGAATGATAATCTTAATGGTATTATTATCAATCCTCTTAGCTAAAAACTTCTGGAGTGCAAAAAGAATGAGTAAAACATAGTTTTCTAGTCTTTTGGGGGTGGGGGGAGATACTTCCTGGGTAGAGGATGAGAAGGAGGGCAATCATTCCTGTCTTTCTTTTCTAACTGCCTTCCTTTGCAGATTTAGTGATGTTTTAAGTTTGAAAGAGTCAAGGCCTCAAAATGGAATAAGTAAACACCACTCTCAAAGCACAATATTCATGATTTTTTAAAAAAAGCTATTATAAACACTATCATGAGACTAAGAATTTATAGTATTGCTTTCCATAAGTAAAACACCATTGCGACAGTTACTCTGTTTTCTTTTATTTTGTTTCGTTACATCCCATTAAACTATATTCTGTAGAATGCTTTTTATTATGCCCAAAGAAAATTTGCAAATGACTAGGATTCCTGTGCATTGACCTTCGCTCTTCTTTTGAATCTGCAGTATGGCTCATTTTAGTCAAGCTGTTGAAACATTTGTGGCATAATGCATCAAATTAAAGCAACCAGCTGTGATGTTTAATTTAAGCAAAAAGTTTATGATCTACAACTACATAATACCTTAGGGAATAATTGATATTGTATGTAACTGCACTATGGTGACATGCAAGACATGTTACAAAATGCCTATAAAATGTCACATATTTTATCATATTAAGCCATTTGGACTTCAGGTTTAAAAAAGACCACCATCATTTATCCAAAAACGTATATCGGAGGATAAATGAAGAGACTTCAACATCATTCTCTAAATATAGATGAGATGTGAAGTAATTTATTCTCATGTGTCAGGAGAGAGGCTCTTTGTTTTATCTTCCATTGTTTATAATGAAGTTACTCCATTATTTACACACATTCTAGAATTTGGAAATGTCATTAACCATGAAGCTCAATTCTGTTTATCAAATTTCTCATTGTATGAAAGTGAAGACATTTAATAACCACCAAAACAAAAGGGTATTCATTTATCATCCCCGCTTTTCTATGTTTGACATGATACACAACACAATTGTACAAGTGGCTCAGCTGACACAGTCTGCTCCTTGACATAGGTCATTAGAGAACTCAAGATGCTGAAAACATACTCCATAAATCTGTATCAACAGAACTAGTTATAGATCTAGATAACTAGATCTATTGACACAGATTTTTTTTTCCAGTTGGGAATTGGTTTTTTTAAGTGGCTAAACAGGTTGAGCAAAAAAACCACAAATAAATGATAAGTTATTCCCTTAAAAAAAAAAAACTCAACCTATGAATACTATCCATAGTCAGCGATAAGCATTTATTGAATTTATTTTTCATGGCACTTTTAGATAAACATAGGAATAGGTACTTAACGAAGTTAAATGACTTTCTCAAGATCTGGAGCGGGGAGGCAGGTGGGGCAGTGAGGAAATGGTAGCAGCTGCTAAGATATAGATCATTTGATGACCCGGCCAAATGCCCCATCCACAAGACTATTATCAAAATAGAAGCCCCATGGTGGAATTTCTTCACAGAAAGAAACACTTCTACTGTCAAAAGACATAAAATATTTTACAAGAATAAGGAAAAAAAGAAGTAAGTTTAGAGGTTTGTTACATAGCCACTAGCTTTATATGCTTATTTAAAAAAAAAAAAAAAAAAACTTCAAATACAAAACCTTTGAATGATTTGTGTTTGTAGATAAAGGGCTTATGTAATCATATCATAAGAAAATATTTTTTTAACTTAAAATATTACCCAAAGCTGTGCCTAGAAATGTATAAGGCAAAAAAAAAAAAAAAAGCTTCAACAGCAATTTTAGGTAGAAGGAAACATTATTCAATACCTCTGACTAGGTACATAGTTAATTTTTAAGTTGAAAATGGAATGAAGGCCAAACATGAAGTAATCATTCACTTTTCACTACACCAGCGTTCTTTTCACCTTGAAAACAGATTAAAGAAGAAAAGCTTAAAAACTAAATTATTACCACATACTTAGTAGCATAGTGTTATACATAATTGTTTGCTTGAATTTTTGAAAATACAATAGAGTGGTTATGAAATAATGTATTTGATAAGTCTGAAATATGGGAACAGCCCACTGAGACTCTGACCCATGCCATCTGTCACTAATGAAGGGCAGAGAAAATAATGGAACCAGTATAAGGTCAAAGCACTCCAATTGTTAGTTTAGCATTTGGTATTTGTTCCTGAATGTGAGCTGTATTCCACTGTCATTTTTTTTTCTTTAAAAATGTACCCACTTATGGGGTGACTGAGTGGCTCAGAGTGTTAAGTGTCCGACGTCAGCTCAGGTCATGATTTCAGGGTTCGTGTGTTGGAGCCCCTTATCGGGCTCTGTGCTGATAGCTCAGAGCCTGGAGCCTGCTTTGGATTCTCTGTCTCCCTCTCTCTGCCCCTCCCCCACTCATGCTCTGTCTCTCTCTCTCTCTCTCTCTCTCAAAAATTAATGTTAAAACAAAATTTTAAAAATATACCCACTAATAAGTATACATTTCAGCAGGTATGTTCATTTTACTTAGCTATTTTTATCACTTAACATTTTGTGTGCATATTCAACAGGGTTATTGGTCAAAGGGCATAATGTCATGCAGGGCCTAATAATATTTTTAAAGATAATGATCTGAGCATCAGAATATGAATCATTTACTACTAGAGATCTGCCTGGGATGCTAAAGTAAATATTTTAAGGGCTTTGGTTGGGTATTTACAAGAATTGAACACCAAAAATGAAAATCAGAGACATCAACTGGATGAAACCCTTTAAGGAAATTTGAGTTCCAGTTGAGGAATTTGGAAATCACAGCAAATATTTAACAACACATATCTGGTTTTAATACTTGTAAAAATTTTATATGTTACAAATTATATTGCATTAAAGAAGTACAACAAGGGTTTAGCTAAAAAGAAGTTTATATTCAAGTATTGTTGTTTATAGTTTGAATTAGGAAATTATTGAACATCTACTATGCAGAGAATTTATTTAAGCCCTCTGAGAAAAACAAAAGCTTAAGTATATAGTCTCTATACTCCAGAGGTGTGCAACCTAGTTAAAAAGATAAAAATAACACATGATACAATAAGATCTAGTATAACCATACAACCGTAAAATAGTTGATAAATTATAGGAGAGAAATATCAGTGGAAGCTACAATGATCACTTAAGGTTTTATAGATGTAGGATCATACTGATCAAACTTTTCGTCTATTGATACAATATAAAACTCAGAAATTGATAAATAGTAATTTGATACTCTTTCTTTTCTCAGTATCCATCTGGAAGTATACATATATACCACATTAATAAAAATTTTCAGCCATTCCCAAATGAAGCGACATGCTCAGTTAAGCATCTTCACCCATCCTGTAATACTGTCATGAAAATTGAATGTAAAAATTTGCTAGGTCCAGGTTTCTATTCTTTGCTATTAATTTATCATATGAAGTTTAGTATTTTATTTGCTTATTAAAATTAAAAATACACACTTTACTTTCCAATAAAGAAAAACATTCACCTCATCACTATTAAGTAGTCTAGTGTTAATCCTGCCAAAAATACCTCCTTGAGTTTAGAAAAGGCTATAGAATACAATACTTCACATGTGCCTTGAAGCCTTTCATCTAGAAGATGTGAAGAACCTATTTGTAGAAATACAGATATCAATGTATATTTTTATAAATTTAAGGCTATTTTTAGAAAAATTAAAGGGTTACTATGTTTATATCACTTCTAAAGCAGATTAGTCTTAGTTTATTCAACCATAAAATAGTGCTAATAAAGCTTATAAAATTATTATAAAATTTATACCTTTACATACATTGTAGAATTATAGGATCATGGTTGGTACATGGTAAAAGCATAATAAATATTAGCTACTATAAATATTATTGCTATGATTGCCATTCCCCAAAGTAATGGCACTTTGGCTCCTTTCTTGTGAATTATATTGTAAAATGCAGAATATTATTTCACACAGACACTTGGGAAAGCTTTTCATATACCTACTAAATAATTAAAATATATATATGTACATGTATTTCACACATAAAAATGTACACATAAATAAAATATGCCAATATACAAATGACCTCATTATAATCTGTATTCTAAAAATGAGACCAACTAGAACCGTGGTATTATAAACTTTACATTTTATTATTTATTTATTTACTTTTAAAGCAGTCCTGTTCTTTTTTTAAGTTTATTTACTTTTGTGTGTGTGTGTGAGAGAGAGAAATAGAACAAGCACGGGAAGGGGCAGAGAGAGAGGGAGAAATAAAATTCCAAGCATTCTATGTGCTGCCACCACACAGCTCGACGTGAGGCTCAGGCTCATGAACCATGAGATTGTGACCTGAACTGAAATCAAGAGTCGGCACTTAACTGACTGAGCCACCCAGATGCCCCAAAACTTTATATTTTGAACATTTCAGACTTCAGTTAACATTATATATATTTTTTTACCTCTTTCCTTTTCTTAACTTCACCATCAAAGGTACATGTAAACTTTTTCAAATTATTTACCTAAATTACTGATGAGAAAATTTTTAATTCTACTTTTGAAGCATCATTTAACGAACCATAGAAATGATTTCTGGAAGTATAGTCTTCTGAAGCATCATTTATTTTTTAAAAAATTTTAATATAGTTTATTGTCAAGTTGGTTTCCATATAACACCCAGTGCTCATCCCAACAAATGCTCTCCTCCATGCCCATCACCCATTTTCCCCTCTCCCCCACCCCACTGAAGCATCATCTAAATACATGCTTATAAAAAAATAGAAAATAAGTCGAGTTGGCTTCCTTTAATTTTTCAATACATTAAAAATTAAAACTTTTTAATATTTCAATAGCACTATATCTGCTTTGGTATTATATCATCAACTACTTCTAATTTTCATGCTCCTTCCCAGTCTAAGAAAATTATATATATATATACATGATGCTTAAACAATAATCATTATCATTGATAATAACTGATATAAACTGAGAATTAACTACATGCATCAACTCAACACACAAGATGGTATATATTATTGCCACCATTTTTCACATGTGATTCAGGGAACTTAAGTAAAAATGCCAGAGTTACCCTGCCAGTAATGCCCAGGCCATGATTCAAAATCAGATATATCTGGACAGATCTTTTTTTTTTATGTTTATTCATTTTTTGAGAGAGACAGAGTATGACTGGCAGAGGGGCAGAGAGAGAGGGAAACACAGACTCTGAATCAGGCTCCAGGCTCCAAGCTGTCAGTCCAGTGCCTGAAGTGGGGCTTGAACCCACAAACTGCAAAATCATGACTTGAGCCAAAAACAGACACTTAACCGACTGAGACACCCAGGTGCTCCTAGACAGATCTATTTGGAGGGAGTTCTGTTCAATACTATGGTAGTCTGTGTTTTACATACTACCTAAAGTTTCCCAGAAAAAAGCAACTGAAAAATAGCATGTTACTAAATAACTCAAATATTTACAAATTTAAGAAAAATATCTGAAAATTAAGTTTGTTAAAAATTGAATATAAAAATTAACTTTGGAAAAATGAACAAAACAGACATCTCTTTAGTTTTTAAAATTAATATAATGATTTTTGATTAGTCATTTAGAATACAATTTTTTGCATCCCCATGGATAGAGTAAGAAAATCCATATTTAAAAGTTTATTAAATTTAAACTTAAATATTTATAAGCCTTTTAAAGATTATCAGCAGTATACTTATTTCAGCTTTTTTGTTCTCAATGAGCTGTTCTAAGAGTGCATAGGAGTGTGTGGCAGGAGATAATACTGCTAAGGTATTCTGAGGTTTGGTTATGAATTGCCTATTAGGTCTCTCACATATTGGAAATCATAAGCCATCAAAGTTCAAAATTAAAAATAGAACTAACCTACAACCCAGCAATTGCACTATGAGGTATTTATCCAAAAGATACAAAAATGCTCATTCAAAGAGGCACATGCACACCAATGTTTATAGCAGCACTATCAACAATAGTTAAATTATGGAAAGAGCCCAAATGTCCATCAACTGACAAATGGATAAAGAAGATCTTGTAGACAGTATACACAATGGAATATTACTTGGCAATCAGAAAGACTGAAATCTTGCCATTTGCAACAATGTGGATGGAACTAGTGTGTTATGCTAAGCAAAATAAGTCAGAGAAAGACAAATATCATATGATTTCACTCATATGTGGAATTTAAGAAACAAAACAGATGAACATAGGGGAAGGGAAGCAAAAATGAGATAAAAACACAGAGGGAGACCAACCCTAAGAGATTCTTAAATACAGAGAATAAACTGAGGGTTGCTGGAGGGGTGTTGGGTGGGGGTTTGGGCAAAATGGGTGAGGGCACTTATTGGGATGAGCTCTGGGTGTTATATATGTAAGTAATGAATCACTAAATCCTATTTCTAAAATCATTATTACACTACGTGTTAACTAACGTAGAATTTAAAAAAAAACAACAACCAAGTCTTCTGGATGGGGTATAGAATACGGAATAGAATGTGGAAGGGGAATGATCCCTGAAAGTACTGTCTTTCAGGGTGTAAGGAACCCAGCTAATTAAATATTTTAGGTGACAAAAATGGGGAAGTGAGAGTGGTGTTTATCATATGTAAATTGTGATTAATTCCATGGCATCTTAAGAGATGGCATGCTCACAGCCTTTTCATCTACTAGGAAATTTCTTTGGCTAGATTCAACTTATAGTCTAACATAGAAGTCTAAATTTGATGGCTTATCTTAACAGGAAAAATAAAAGGTATTTGACAAGGTGGTAGGGAATTGATAATTAGATTGCAAATTGTGGGTACACATTCTGAATAATACCTGCGCAAACAATCTCACTGCTCCTTTATGTTAATTTTCTTTCATATGCACACACCCTGTTCTGGGATGTGACTATAAAGACCTTCTGTAATATAAGATTAATGCTTCTTTGCCTTTGTTATTTGCTTCATTACTTCAACTTCTAACTCATTTATAACATGCTCAAATATTTTCTCAAAGCAAATTAGTCACATTAGTAAGTAATTTCTAATTATCTGTAGTTTTATAAGGACAGCAGCACTAGCCATTGGCAAGGAGAAGGGGGAATCTTCTTATTTCTAAACAAGAAAGATGGGGAAAATAATAACTTAAGCATGTGTATGGAAGGAAGATGGGAAAATAAAGAAAATGAGAAGACAACGTTGCACTGTTGTTAACTGCCCCTAGAAATTGTATTACATATATGATCTACAGTGTCTTTCACTGAAATGATCATAAGAGCTGTATAAAGAGACAAAACAAAGAGGTGGGTATGATGCTAGAAACAGATAATATAAATCACTCTATTCCTGATGTACCATATGTCTACTAGCTGCCTAGATTAGTGTATGAGATACTAAGACTAAACAACATTGTTTTCATAGCCAAAAGAAAATTGCCAGCAAAGGTATCAGATATATCAGAGTCTGAAGGTACACATTTTAAAATCTCCTCAGATATGTCAGTTTGCTCAACTGTTGTAGTCACATGACTTCCTAACATCTAATTAGAATGAATTAATGTTCAATTGGGGGTGATATTGTCTTTTCACTGCCCAAAAGGTCAGCTCTGATAAAATAAAACTACCTCAAATTGAAATAACCTTAAAGAAAATTCTAAAGAGACTTTTATTTTTATATTATCTTCTCATGCTCTATCTTTAATTGTAACTACAGCAAAAGCTTTTGGTTTTTTATGAGGATCAGAAGACAAAGTCTAGCTTGCTCCTGTCAGAATACTTTTATGTCCTTGGGCAACTGAGTGGTCTGTACTACAATTAGTATATCTATAAAGGAACATTTATTTTTCATGATTTCACAAAGAATATATTCTATTCATCAAAATGAGAAATTGTTGCTTAGATTAAAAATTAAAAAAAAAAAAACCACATAGGTCTTATAACTTCAAAATGTTTTGAGGCATCTGGGATATTTTCTCTCTTTATATATAGTAGCCAAAATCTTTTGATTTTCCAGCCCAGGTAACATAAATGTCATTAATTACATATCTTCTGTAACACAGTCTATGTCAAGATACTGGTGATACTTACAGCCAACAAGAATGTTGGACATGCCATAAACAGGTATACCAGCTGACCTGCTATAGATGAGGCCCAAACATTTATTGGGCCAGATATTGTGCCTTGGTTTTGAGAACAACAATGATTAGGAAAGAAGATCACTGCTCTCATGTATTTTCAGAATGTTACTGCATCTATAGATCTATTATTCACTTGGAACCTATGAAAAAATTAATAATGGGAAACCTCACTAAAATGGAGCCCTGAGGCCAGAAGGGGGAGCTCTCACACGGTACCACCTAAAGTCAATTACAGGAAGAACTGTCAATTACAGAACAGAAAGAAGAATCATTAACAGGAAAGAATCATCAATGATAGGCCTTAACAAAGAGTACACAGCATCCCTAAAGAAACTGACAATCCCAGCAACTCAGCCAATGAGAAACCATCAGCCTGAACTTTTGCTTTTCTTCAATGGACTTTCCTTAGAAACAACCCCTTCCAACTTCCTTGTTCTTCTCTATAAAATTACATTCTCCTTTTTTGTTAGACTTACTTATGGTTTTTGCCATAGATTATTTGTCCCAAATCACAATTCTCTGCTATTCCTAAATAAGCCTCTTTTCTCTGGTAAAATAACATGTTTTTAAGGTCAACAAACCCAAATCAAACTTTTTTCTGACAAAAATTGCAGAATAAAAGAAGCTTTATCACAGAGGCATATAGAAAGTACTGAGCACTAAGCTCTGGCAACAGAAGGGCAGCATTAAGCAAGCACACTGAAATCAGAGCTAAGAAGTAAATATGACAAGAAAATAACAAGTTTGTGAAAAATATAGGGAGAAGTAAGCAAGCCTGTTAAAACATTAGTGGGATGAACTGAAAGCAAGTTCACAAAGTGAAAATGGAGACTAAGACCCCTGCTAAAAGAAAGTGATATCACAGCACAGATCATTATGGTAGAGAAAAAATCATGAAAAGGTGATACACAGAGGTGGACAAGGCAGGAAGTCTGGTCCAGAGGAGATTCTCTTGGTCACTTAATGCTAAAGGGCATTCATTGGTGCTTTAATGACAAATCATTCTGTACAACTACAATCCCACTACTCAGAGAAAAATGTATGTATCAAGCTTCAGGAATTGAAGATTTAAAAAAGTGTTATTTTCCTCCCCTTCCTCCCCCATCTCCTTTTCCTTTCTTCTTTTTCATCCATTCTTTCTTTTTTGCTGATTCAGTATGTTACAACCTACAAATGTGTAGCACTATTTGGGATAGTCACAATAGCTGACATGTAACAAAAATTACAATTATACTGAATTGTTAAAAATGTCTACGTAAAAAATTTAGTTTGCTGTGAAAACCATGAGAAAAGGGAAGATAAGGGGGTATACATAGGAAATATATGATCACATTTATTAGCATTTAATAATATGCAAAACTATGTGAAAGTATTATGTCTGATAGAAAAGACAATAGTTATTGAACTGGTGAGCAGAAGGAAATAATGATTTCTGTGACTATTATGTTTAACATTTCAGGAATTCACTGTACCTCACAAGAAGAAAATGTTGGGGCACCTGGGTGACTCAATTCTCTAAAAATAAATAAATAAATGTAAAAAAAATAAATGTTAGTAATTTCTAAGGAAAAAAAAAGGAAATATTAAGTCCAGGTATTCTCTAAAAGGCAAAAATATCACACTCTACTCCAGTAATAAGGGTTCTTTCCTCTGTCAAGTTCTATCTTCTGAATCTACAATTTAATAGTAAATACTAGGTAGAAAAGACACAGTGATGTGGCAAATAGTGGTCTCAATTCTAAACCGGGCATCTGTTGAGAACATCAATATGCTCATAGTCATTGTGTTTTCTAGGAGCTCGGATACCTAACATAGAATGGAAGCTCATCTCTATCCTGCAACTTCTGTCATGAAACAACAGCTTGTGTGTCTTCATTACAATTGTCCACTTTCCATCTTGAAGGTAAGAGATTGGGGAAAACCTCTATAATTGGAGTAATGTAAAAGTGCCATTTTATCATCTTGAGATGGTAAGGGAGATCTCTCCCAAGGGATGCTTGGTAAACTAGCTAAGAGCACTGCACTGTGACATTCTGTTGTCTTAAAAGGTAGAATCAGATTTACAGTCACATAAGGCGTCAGAGGGGGCACCAAAACCCAGGGCCATCATTAGATCAGTTGTCATTCCTAAAAAGAAATAAATTCAAATTTATTTGGGAAAGAGCCAAAATGCTTTACTGAAATGCTTCATTAGAGAGTAACTGACTTTCAGTTGGGAAGAGGAACCATATGGTATGTTGTTTATAACTTACATAATTATTAGTCTTGAGGACACAGTAGCAGCCCAGATATTTTTAAAGTACATATGGTAACATGATCTAATTGATAGCATATTTGCATGCTGAGAACCTCTTGAATCATTTATAATCTCTAAATCCTACTTACCAAAAATCTTATAAGATACTATACTGAGAGTTGTGTCTAACTGTCCAATTATTCAAATATATATTATATATATAAACATATATCCTTCTCTTATCCCACCAACACCACTGTTCAATCAATACTATTCTAAGAAAATGGGTGGAACATATTAGGACATCTGTGGTTTTCATCATGGTTTTATAATAAAACATCTAACTATGCAATATTATATTTAATATCATTTTCTGTATTTCCTTATTGTAAAAACTGAGGAATGATAGTAATACATCTTATCTCAAAGATTTTGTGAGGGTCACATGAAACACGATATTCAAAAGATGTGCTAGAAAGTTAAAAAATATTTAAATTCACGAGTGGATCGAATTGTAATTCCTCAAAAATGTTTTATGTTTTCTCAGCAACACTTGATTAAATAGTTAATTTGCTATACCTTCTGACTTCAAACAAAATATAAAATTCATCAAATGTACTAAACAATGTATTCTGCTACAATAGTTTTTTTTTTAAATATGAAAATTCCAAAGCTATTAAGTGTGAACTTATAAGACTATTTTTTAGCCTAAAATATAACCTCCCTGTTACTTAAATGCATACAGTAATTCTCAGCTGCGGGTTTATAGTACATGTACATGTGTGCACTGGAACATTAATCATTATACATGATAGTATTGTGTTAATGCTTTTGAAATCTATGTATTAGAATCATAAGCTACAAACTCTCAGGGACTAATGTAAATACACCCTACATCCCTCAGTGCATAGCATTTGGATTCCTGATTTAGTTCAAATTCCATAATTTCTCATATACTTAATAGCTCTGTATTCAATAATAAATCTGAAAGTTCAAAGGTTTGCATTTTTTTCTGCTTCTGAAAAATCTAACCTAATTTTTTAAAAATTATATCCCCCCAAATTATATTCTTTGTATCTGTTTTTTTCCTGAATATCCCAATACATATTCCAATTAAAAAAATACTTGATTATTACAATTTTATCACTGTTTTAAGTTATAATTCACATATGATAAAATTAACCCTTATGAAGTATGCAATTCGTGGTTTTAGGATAATCAGATTTGTGCAACCCTCACCACTGTGTAATTCCAAAACATTTTCTCCACCCTGAAGATACACTCTGCACCCATTAACTGTCATTCCCTATGTCCCAGTCCCACATCCTCTGGCAACCACTCATCTTTCTATTTGCATGAGTTTGACTTTTCTGGATATTTCAAGTGGAATGATAGAATATATGCCCTCTTTTGGCTGTCTTCTTTCACTTAGCTGTTTTCAAGTTTCATCCATGTTACAGCATATCATCAGTACTTCATTACTTTTAATGGCTAACTAACATTCCACTTACATGATTATACCACATTTGTTTATCCATTCATCAGTTGATGGCCACTGGGGTTATTTCCACTTTTGGATATTTTGAATAATGTTGCTATGAACATTTTGATGAATATATATTTTCAATTCTCTTGAGTATATACTTAGGAGTAGATAGCTGGCTCAAATGTTAACTTTGTATACTTAACTTTCTGAGGAAATGCCAAAGTTTTTCCAAAGAGTTGCACCACTTTAAAACTCTACTAGCAATGTATGAAGATTCTACTTTCTCTACATTCTTGTTAATATTTGCTATTGCCCATCTTTTTTTTATAGCCATCCAAGTGGGTGTCAAGTGGTATCATTGCGGTTTTGATTCGGATTTCCTTAGTGACTAACGATGTTGAGCATTGCTTTCATGTACATATTAGTCATTTGTTTATCTTTTATTGAGAAATGTATATTCACATCCTTTGCCCATTTTAAAATAGGTTTATATTTTATTACTGAACTGTAATGTTGGAAGCCATTTCTGAAGTAAGGCGGGTTTGCAAGGTGGGGGCCTCCCACTGTCAGATGGCGAAGGATGTCTACCCCCACTCAATTATTTTTGCTTGAGCACTGACCCCCAAGGTGCCTGGCTGACTGGTATCAGGAGTGAGTTGTCCTCTTATACTAAAAATATGCAAATTGTACCTTGTGAAAAAACTTATTATAGGAGTTTCTTATTTTGTGATTATAGGAGCAAATATTACATTTCCTGAGAAACCTGTTTTTCTTCCTCTCAAGAAAACAGGCTATTGACGCCTGCTCACAAGGAACTCACTCTTGCCTTTGCTATGCTAAAAACATTGCCTTGTATTTGAATGCTAAAGATACCTTCCTTCCCCATGTGATAAGCATCTAAGTCACCTACATCAATCACTATTGATAAAGATTATGCATGAGTCTTCTACCAATCTATGTCCTGGGAAATTTTTATATACCAAAGAATTTGTCATCAGAAGTCATTGTCTAAGGCAATTGCCACTTCTGTTTTGTATCCCACACATTTTTTCAATAAATAAAGCTGACTCTCTGGTCAGTGCAAAGATGCCTGCCTGGTGAGCAGAGATGCCTGCCTGGTAAGCAGAAAGAAACCGAGGCTCTCTCACTCCCTTTCGCCAACACCATCCATCCTTCAGGGAGCCCTGTACCTCCTGGAGCTGGACTCCGGCACTGTAAGATTTCTTTATATATTCTGGATACACGTCCTTATCAAATGTGTGGGTTGCAAATATTATCTCCCTTTCTGTAGGTTGTCTCTTCCACGTTTTTGATGGTACTCTTAAGGATAAGACTTCTCATTTTGAAGGAAAGCTTCACATTTTCTTGCCTCAAATCTGCTGTAGCATCTTTCAAATTCAATCAATCCTACTTAATCACAAATATATCGCATTTTTAAACAAAATTACCTTAGTGAAGTCTTACTTATTTGAAGACTAAATTATATATATGAAATAAAATCTGCATTAATAAGGTACATTCACTCATTTCAATATGGACAAAGATCCAAAGTTAATTCAGTGTACTAATCTGGTAACAAGTCAAATATTTATATAGACCATAAAAAGGCAACATATTAAACTAATGGAAGTTTAGGATGTGTTCTGCTGCATTTTTGATTAAGTAATATTTACTATGACATAATTTGGTAAAGAAAAATGATTTGAGAACTGCTGCAAAGAATAGTTATACGAATCATAGCATCATGAGAAATTCAGAACTGAAATTCACATTTTATGAAAAATACCTTTCATTGGAATAGCATGAAAAAAATCATATAAACAAATGTCTCAAGGAAAATAATTAAATAGAAGTTTTGATTATTTAGATCAATCAGAAATCCATGAAGTTTATCTCAGTGTTCAATGAATGATTAATATTCATTAAAGAAAAGAGCATGTCTCCCATAAAGAAAAGGATAAATATAAGCAATCAACATGCTTTTCAAAATGTGTACTTTTACTGTGTGCTATAACATTTTCCTCACAGTGTGAAAATTAAACAAAAATATTTCAAAGTGACTAAAATTATTTTTCCATACATTTTTTCCCATAAGACTAAAATTACACCTGAGAAGATTAAGGAAAAGAGTAGTTAAGTAAATTCTGTAGAGTCACAAATATAATATACCAGGCTGGAGGTATCAAGACCCCAGATTTCAAGCTATATGACAATGTTATAGAAATCAAAACAGTATGGTCCTGGCACAAAAATAGATACATAGATCAATGGAATAGAAAGTCCTGAAATAAATCTACGCTTATATTTGGCCAATTAACCTATGACAAAGGAGGCAAGAATATACAAAAAGGAAAAGACAGTCTCCTCAAAAAATGATGTGGGGGAAACCAGACAGCTACAAGTAAAAGAATGAAACTGGACCACTTTCTTTTCTAAAGTTTATTTATTTATTTTTAGAGAGAGTGACAGAGAGAGAGCGAGCAGGAGCAGGGGAGGGGCAGAGAGAGAGAATGGGATAGAGAGAATCTTAAGCAGGTTCCACGCTATCAGTGCAGAGCCCTACACAGGGCTCGATCTCACAAACTGTGAGATCATGATGACAAATTCAGGAATCAGACACTTAACCAACTAAGACAACCAGGTTCCCTAAAACTGGACCAATTTCTTACACCATACATATATACTTAAAATAGATTAAAGCCTAAGTGTAAGACCTGAAAGCATAAAACTCCTAGGGGAGAAAAAACATAGGCAATAATCCTTTGGACATTGGCCTCAGCAACAGTTTCCTAGATTTGTCTCCTCAGGCAAGAGAAACAAAAGCAAAATAAACTACTGGGCTACATTAAACTAAAAAGTTTTTAGATAGCACAGGAGATCATTGATATGCTACAGCATGGGAAATCATTGACAATATTTAAAAACAACCTACTGAATACAAGAAGGGTGAATAGAAAATCTGAAATGAAGTTAGGAATGTCAACAGGTCCTACAATGGAGCCAGGAGCCCTTTGATGAGGTTGTTCTTATGCAAAACCACATGTGGTACATGAAGTTTAGATCATGCCAACCATAACTTGCCACATCCTATTGCAATTTTCAGAATAAGGCTTATTTCACTGAACTCCAACCTGACAACTAGCCGGTAACCTACTCTATGCAGACCAATGTTAATTGTTTTTGCCTATGCCAATCATAATTCTATTTAAACAATTTACATAAACCTGTGGTTTTCCTTTATAAACTCTGTCTTTCTCCTCTCCAGCTTGGAACATATTTCAAGTTGCTCCTGAATCTGTGTCTCCCAAATTCAAATTCCTAAAGACTCCAAATTAACTTGTGGTTTGCTATGCAGCCTCCATTCTTTCTTGTTTGATGGAAGATATTTGCAAATGTTATACCCAATAAGGGATTAACATCAAATATATACAAAGAACTCATACAGCTAAACAACGAAAAATAATCCAATCAAAAATGGGCAGAGGACCTAAAGAGACTTTTTTTTTCCCAAAGAAGACATACAATTACAAACAGACACATGAAAAGATGATCAACATCACTAAGCATCAGGGAAACACACCTGTCAGAATGGCTAGTATTGAAAGGATGAGAATGACAAATGTTGGAGGTGGAGAAAAGGGAATCCTCATGCACTGTTGGTGGGGATGTGCATTGGTGCAGCCACTCTGGACAAGTTCCTCAAAAAATTAAAAATAGAAGTATCGTACTATCCAATGATTGCATTACTGGGTATTTATCCAAAGAAAATGAAAACACTAATTTGAAAAGATATATGCACTCTTAAATTTATTGCAGCATTATTTACAATAGCCAAGATACGGAAGCAACCTAAATGTCTATTGACAGACAAACAGTTAAAGAAGAAGTGGTCACCCAGCCATAAAAAATGAATGAAATCTTGCCATTTACAATAACATTATGGATCTAGACAGTATTATGCTAAGTGAAATAAATCAGAGAAACACTAATATCATAGGATTTCACTTATATGTAGGACCTAAAAACAAATGAATAAAACAAAAACAAAACCAAAATAGATTCTTAAATAGAAAAATAAACTGGTGGTTGCAGAGGGAAAGGAGTAGGGAAATGGGTGAAACAGGTGAATGGGATTAAGAGATATAAACTTCCAGTTAGGAAAATAAAGAAGTCACAGGGATGGAAAGTATGGCATAGGGAATACAGTCAATATTGTAATATTTTGTAATAGAAAAAAGAGTCAGTCAGGGATGGTCTAGATCTGGTCCAATATTCTTTGTGCTATATTATATAATTTTTCCACCTACTGGTTACTTCTGCCACTTCAAACATTAGACTAGTAAAATTAGACACTCATTTTTCATTCTTCTATCTTTTTATTTAAGACATAAATGTAAAGTAAGTGCCACAACTTTGTGAAGGCCGTGAACACACTCCAAAATTTCTTTTGCTTTTTCAGTTACATCTCAAAGCTCTTTTTTTCTCACAGTTATTTTACCCACAACCTGATAAAGGCACTATTTCTCACAAGTCTTCCTCCTTTCCTCCCATTTCCCCTTCCTTCGTCTCATAGCAGGAACAAAGGATAAGTAAATGTATGGGCAGAATCATTTCCTAAAAACATATGTGTATCAGCTAAAAAAAATGCATAATCTGTTGAGTACTTACACAGATTAAATGCCATAATAAAATATTTCTAGTTTATATAGTGATATCACATTATACTTTCTTGCTGCTGTGACTATAGATGTGGTTAAAGTAAGAGATGTGGTTTTTATGCTTTATTTTCCTTTACAGATAACTACTTTGAAAGTCACTTCACTGTATGAATAATTATTCTATACATGAATAACTGAAATGTTACAGAAAATAATACTTCTAAATACAAAGTATTTAGCTTCCTTAAAATAAATAATTTTACTTTGTGGAAATCACAAATTGAAACTGCGTAACTTTTATATATTTGCACTGAAGTTGAATGTCTATACGTACAAAATGTCTAATTCAATTTAAATAGCGTTTAGTCTGTGTATCTGGGAAACTGAGAAAGCCTGATATGTTCTGCTGTTTTAGACATCCATTTTTATTTTAGCCATTTTTGAAAGAAATGTTTTGACTATTTTTTTCAGTTTTGTTCAAATCATACTGTAGACAGCTAAGTTCAAAGGGACAACAGCCCTATGAACCATGGTGACATACCATTATTTCCATTGTACAAATGGAAAATGAAGAAAAAGAGATCATGTGAATTACCTGGAGTCACAAGTTAATAAACTATTATGAGTTAGAAACAGTTAGAACTTAAAACTCTGTTCCTTGTCCAAAATTCTATACCATACTGCATTTAGATCTATGAAATGCTTCCCCCCCCATAATTATACTATGTTACAAAACATAGCCTGCTACTCTAGAAGAATGGATAAACTTATGAAAAATATATTCCCCATAAAATTCATCTTAATTGCCACACTCTTTTTTGAAATTTCAAAGTCATTTTGTACACTAAATGAACCTACAAATGGATATAAGCTAAAGATTTTAAAATTTAAACATAATTTCAAAAACTTAAAAATATGTTATTTTCCAGATGTAAAATTAACTTCTAAAAAACAGTCTTGCAAACTATGAACTGCAGCAATAACATTTCTAAGTAAACCAAATGCATTAGAAATTAAAAATCAATAAAAGAAAGAAAGAAAGAAATTAGAAATCAACATTAGCTCATCCACATAAAACATAATGAGGAAGCTACCAAACGTGTTGAGGCCAATCATCAAGGAGCTATCTCTTAGAATTAGCACTGGAGAAAAATAAAAAAGGGAGAGAAAGACAGTAACCAAATTTAGCTAAATGTGTACTGAGTTAATATTTTGCATAGGTTATGTAATTTGAGAAGTAGCTATATGAGTTTTTTAATGTTTATTTTGAGAGAGATAACATGTGCAGGGAAGGGGTGGAGAGAGAGGGAAAGAGAGAATCCCAGGCAAACTCCCACACTGTCAGAGCAGAGCCCCATGCAGGGCTCAATTCCATGAACCATGAGATCATGATCTGAGACAAAATCGAGAGTCAGATGTTTAACCCACTGAGCCACTCAGGCACCGCCATATGAGTGTCTTAAATGTAGTGATCATGTTTCATTTTTTCTCTGCATCCCCTGTTGTTTCACTGTTCTTACATAAATCATCCAGTGAAAAACTGTTGAGTGAATGAATATATTATTCACATGTCATAGATGACATTCACATATGTCATTATTCACATATTTTGTCACATGGAGGCAAAATGTAGATAAATATTTAAAATATCACAGCTAATAAATGGTGAAGCTTTCATAATTCCAAAAAAAGTGTCTTTCCCTTTATATAAATTGCTCCAAATTAATGATCATATTAAGATCTAGACTAATGTACATCTAATTGATAGTGAAGTCATAACATTAAGATATTAATCAGCTAAATCAGCTAATAAATAACACATTTCTAAGAGAAAATAATTACTTTTCTAACATTTTAGGGGTAAAAAGCTGGCAGAAAAAATAATTTTAAATAAAAATCACTGAAGGACCCCATTAATAATGATTATACTGCATAAAAATGTAAAAAAAAGTTGACAATGGAAATCAGTTATGAGAAGATTTAATACCCAAACTTATTTTTCAGACCTCTCCTTTGGCCTTAATTCTTGCTAGAGTAAGTGACATGAACAAAATATTTATGTTTAATAGTTCTACATTTATCACAGAAGCTAGACTTAAACGAAAATATTAAAATAAAAAGCATAAATTGATTTGGCAGATAGTATTCAAGTTCTCCAACCATGCTTTGTCTGTTGTCTTCACTAAGGATATGGTGAGTAGTGCTTGTGATAAAATGCAAAGTGGTGCTGTGGGATCAAGAGAACGAAAGCAAAAGTAATCATCCCAGAGATGATAGGAACAGCTCCATGATGAGTATCAATAATTTTTTAAATTAAAACAAGTTGTGAATGCTTCTTTCTGGCCAGCAAGAAAGAGGTAAGGTAAAGAGGCTGTATATACCTACATAAATGAGGGTGGAAGAGAAAGTAACCCTAGAGACAGAGGGCTTAGTGGACTGGAAACAAGTGGTTGCTGGGCCATATATGGGCCAAGAAAAGTCAAGGAAGTGTTCGAGGCTGAAGTATTGTGTAGTGTACTTTTAAAAAATAGTACTGTAGTTCCCTAGTAGAAGGTAGCACAGGTTTTCCTAAAATAAGATAGCAATGTAAACGATGACCTTTTTTTTTTAAAAAAATTTTTAATGTTATTTATTATTGAGACAGAGAAACAGAGCATGAGTAGGGGAGAGGCAGAGAGAGAGGGAGACACAGAATCTGAAGCAGGCTCCAGGCTCCAAGCTGTCAGCTTAGAGCCCGACGTGGAGCTCTAACCCACGAACCATGAGATCATGACCTGAGCTGAAGTCGGTCGCTCAGCCACTTAACCAACTGAGCCACTCAGGTGCCCCGACCTTCTACAATACCATGGATAACTGCTTACAAGACATGATCTGAGTGATAACAAGCAACAACCACCTGAAATACTCCCTTTTAGAGTTTGAGTGAAGCAAACTTTCCTTCTAGCTTACTACCTTAATTCAGGCTTTGCATTCCAAACAAATTTATTTACTTCAGATTCCCTAACATCCCTTTCCAACAGGTAAGTCAGTTTAGACGATTAAACCAATATGAATTTTCTAATTGTGTAACTAATGACTATCTTTTCCTCACTAAATCCCAACATATCCATGAAGTATTTAATAAGCATCATATTTAGAAATCAACTATTTCTATGGGAATTTGGATCATTAATTACTAATTTTTATATCCTCAGCTCCTTGAGGAATGACTGGAATATATTCAGGAGCTCACTACACATTTGCTAAACTCTAGTAACTACTACCTCAAATTCAGTGATGCCAGGAACTATGCTATATATTTTTCTTGTCTTCCCTTTTGGAAGATAGTGCAGAGAGTGAATACCAAAAAAGTACGTCTTAGATGGATGGGTTTACTTATTCGTATAAGTGGAATAAATGGACTGCATCCCTTCCTGGTTATATCGTTCTACCTTTCCTTGGATTTCATGAGTAAATACATTTTCCCTAAACCAATTTGAGTTTACTTTACCTCAACAACCACAAGAGTCATACTAATGTTAAGACTGACATTTGTAAAATGTGAAGAAAAACACACAACCAAATATTATGTATTATTCCTCAGAACTATCCAGAGTATATACAGGCATGATCTTTCAAATAGTTAGTTTAAACCATTACATTCATTTCCCAGTTGCTTTCATTTTAGTACATAAAATCTTTAATGAAATATCTTTATAGGTATTAGCTTATATAGCTAAAAAGGCGTTTTTCAGATATAAAGGTTAAAACAAACCATAAAGAAAACTCAAGGTGGCCCTTTGAAATGGATCAATAACTCATTGATCAGAAATAATTCATTCTTAGCTTAAATGTTAAATTGGATTTTTATTTATGATTTGTTTACACTTACATCTTGTCTGATTTTCTTGGACTTCTTAATAAAACAAATTATAACAACGCTGCTTTGGTTCATTGACTTTCTTTTCCCTAAGACTTTTTATTTTCAAATCTTAATAATTAAGGCTATTACTAGAAATAATGACCATTTATGAAAGGTATGTTATAGGAGAATCATCCATCCTATGCATAAGCTTTCATTCTTTGTTACATCCATCAAAAAAAGCTAACCTTACAGTGAAGAAGCCAGTTAAAGAGAGAATATGAACAGGAGTCAGGAGAGGGACCTCAGGTTTTTGTTTGTTGTTTTGTTGTTGTTGTTGCTGAGGTTTTGATTCTGTATATGATGAAACCTTGAGCTGTATTTTATACTTTCTATTTGCATTATCTTTTGCTCCTGCCTAAAGCCATTCTGAATCACAGTATAACTGCAGGTGTTTGATCTTAAAAGCAGCTTAGGTCTCTCTCAAATCACTAGCCTTGGGACAAATAACTACATTTGCCAGAATCTGGAGAGAGCTTTAAACCATCACATTTATGAATTTTTCCACATTAATATTATCAATTTCTTTTTTGTACATAAAGTCTTAGGGATTATTCTGAAAACTACATATAGTCAAAGCAAAACCACAATTATTTGTACATGACAAGGGTTTTGTGCCAGTTGTCAATTAATTGTCTCTCAGCTCCACATTTACCTTTCATTGTCTGTTGTGCAAAAATGGATTGCAACATAAAATATTGTTTTGCCAGCTAGCATGATGTTAACAATCTTTATCTACAGAAGGTGATACGGTGACATTGAAGGAGAAAGAGATTTCCTTCCTGGTCCAATATGCTGTTTCAGCAGGCTTTTGTAAATCTAGCAGCTTCTTCATGGTAGGCTCCTAGAGTTTAAGTAGCTTCTGAAGCATCTAGTAGCTGCTGCAGCACCACAGTCTCCCCACTGCCCAGTTCCTGTAGTGAGTGCATCACAGCTTGTGGCATGTAGTCAGAAGCTTTCCCTGGCAACCTGCTTAGGTAATCATGTAGAAGAGTGCTTCCACCAAGGTACTCCCCATGAACAGCATTCCCTAGCACTCTATAGGGTGGAATTCCAGCAAGGACCAGAAGGAAGACCTCCAGTAATTCTTCCAGGGCAGCACCAAGATAATATCTCTGTCATTCAGTGAGTTATAGTTGTGTTCTTTCCCACAAAGTCTAGGTGTCAGCCTGGGGGTGGGTAGTTTCTTCTCTGGTTGGTTTATCTCAGTCATAGGAATAGTGACTACTCTTTATATCTGCTATTCCTACAAGTTTAGTTTTGTTTTGTTTTGTTTTGGTTTTGAAAGAGAGAAAGAGAGCATGAGCAGAGGAGGAGCAGAGAGAGGGAGAGACAGACTCCCAAGGGGGTTCTGTGCTGACAGCCTGATGCAGGGATCCTAACACAGGGCTCAAACTCACAAACTATGAGATCATGACCAAGCCAAAATCAAGAGTCAGATGTTTAACAGACTGAGCCCCCCACGTGCCCCTATTTCTACAATTTGGTGTTTCCTTCCATATGCTAGCTAATACTGCATTACCTGAATCTACAAATTCAGTTAGCACTTCTGTATATTAACTTCTGTTCAATCACTGTATAATTTCTATCTATTAACAGGACTATGACTGATACATTCGTCCACAAAGGATTTGAGAAAGTTTTTTACTTATGTTAAAGGAAAATACATTTCTGAACGTTTTGGAAAATGAACTGATAACCAAATCAAAGAGGGAGGAATGGTATTAGTAAACAGAAAGGTTGCCACATAGTTATGTACAATTACTAGATGGGTTGTACATATTAGCTAGCAACCACAGTTTAAAAAGAAATATTTTTAAGATTCACAGTGTCCCAAAGTTGAACAGCAATTTAGCTCAATGGATAAATGGCATGATGATGAATGTCAGATCAGAGAAAGAAGTTCTGTAAGTAGCCAAAACAATGTAGTGCAAGTACATAGCTGAATTGAATCAAAGGGAAAATCTGACCATTTAGAGAAGATACTTGGAGAGACTTCCAAGTATCTCAGGCAATGATCTATAAGTATAATTAACACAATTGGTAAAAAAAAAAAAAAAAAAAAAAAAAGTAAAAGTGCTCACCCTGGGTAAGAACCTAGAATTCTGATTTGGTTTCTAACACAGGGGCAGCATCGTGAGGGTTAAAATACTTGCCTATAGAGTGCTTTGGGTTTCACCTTTGCTACTTACTCCAGAGTTTGCTCCCCTGAGAAGTTTTCCAAAAGTATTTACCATACTGAGGAAAGGCCATGCATATGACTTTAAAATGTCATGATCCATTAATCAACCATTATTAGGTTTCTGCTGGCAGTTAATTCATAGTAGCAAGAATGAGCTGTATGTAAATCAAAATAACTTAATCTTGTATTTTAACATGATGGTGACGAGAAAAGCAGTAATTATTTTAGAAAATTTTAGACATTGTCAAGCTTAGAAAAAAGGAAAATCGATTTTGTTAATTGTGTCTTTTTGTTGAAGGAAGAAGGAAATTCACTTATATACTTATACTTTTTAAATATGTTCTCTATTGCTAGATCTATATCTTAGGACTCTTTTCTGCCCTTTGCTTCCAGCTATAATTTCAATTAAAATGACTTAATATTTAAGTGCCATTAAAAAAACATTTTATGTTTATTTACTTTTGAGAAAAAGAGACAGAGCATGCATGGAGGAGGAGTAGAGAGACACAGAGAGAGAGATACAGAATCCAAAACAGGGTCCAGGCTCTGAGCTGTCAGCATAGAGCCTGATGCGGGCTCAAACTCACAAACCATGAAATCATAACTGGAGCCAAAGTCGGACTCTTAACAGAGTGAGCCACTTAGACCTCTCAAGCGCCATTTTTACATGAAACTGTTTGCCTCATTGTTGCTATCCATTCACCTTTTGAGCCATCAGTTCCTATCACCCAATATATTTACACATACCAAATATATACTATATACAAATATATACTATTAATTCCCGTGACTGTATAAGAAAAACTACAAACGCAGACAGCCTAAAGAACAATTCATAACAATCTACATTAGAAAAACCCACCTCTTTATAATCAGAATGGCAAACAATAATCCTATCATAAGTAGATAAGGCAATCATATACTAAGTTTGAAAAAGGAACACACTATTGGGATATGTATACTTTCATACATTATTTATCAGTGAGGATCTCTGGGTAATAAGAGAAAACAAAAAAGTCAAAACAAAAGTGCATATCTATGGCAGAAAACTAGGAACAGCAAACCAATCAAAATACAAAAACTGAAAAATAATTGTGAAAAGACCAAGAAAACACCAGATGCCCATAGTGTCCATTTAGTTTGAATGATAATTTTTATACTGTTTTATATAACTCACTTTTTCCCTTTCATCTTTATTTTTTAAAGTGTATGTAAGTTTATATTTAAAGTGTGTCAAAAGAACACTAAAGGAAGCACTGAAAGCAAAGATTGAATCTGGTGAAGCAAATATTTATTATTCTATAGAAAATGGGCTACAGGAATTTTCCAATATAAAAGATGGACAGCATTCAATAAGAAAAAAACTGAGAAAAAGCTAGAAATAATAAAATCATTAAAATTTTAGAATACAGAAAATCTCACCAGAATAAAAGAGTGGTATAAGCAAGTATTTTGACATGAAGGAAGGAACATGTAGTAAGTAGAAAGGGTGAGATCCAAAGAGAGATTTCTGTTATGCTAAGTGACAAAGGTGAAGGTCTGCCTATCAAAAGCAAAGGGACAATGTCGTAGAGCTCCACTGGTAGCATGTCCATCCAGCCTATGCATACTCTGCCCCAGCATTCCTCATTCTGGATTGAAATAATTTAAGTACACACACACACACACACATTTCCCCACAAGACTATAATGATTTAGTTATACAGAAATAATATCTTCTTTTGATTCCCAGGTCCTGACAAAAAGCAAATATTCAGTAAGTACTGGTGAATAATTGACTAATGATTAAACAAAGGAATAAATAAAATGTCTGTAATAGCAGTTAAGAAAATATTAGTAATCAATTAAGTTGTGTGTTATAAATGTGGGAATAAATTTCAAAATAAAGACACCTTATTAAAGAAGATTAAACCAAAATAAAACTGTCATTGTACTAATCATATTTTGTCAGATTATTTAAATGTAAATATAATAAAATTGAGCTGAAACAATTTTTGTCAAAACAAATGATCTAATTTAATATTATTAATGATAAAGGACTCCCTTTCTGTATCTGCTTGAGAAAAGAGAGTTAATAAACATTTCTTTTGTTGTTGGGATAGAAGATAATCAATTCCTTCATCTCAATCTGATCACAATGAATTACTTCTGAAAAGTTTACATTGCATTTTATACATTACTATTTCTAAAACTTAAATCTTAATAGCTTTTAGCAGGTCTAAAATGTGCATGCTTTGGTTACTTATCCTTATGGAGGTGACTGACTGACCACATTTCAGTCTGCATCTTGATATAATCTACATGCCAAAATTAACTTCTCTGACGGGCAAGTCCAAATAACAATATTAAAACAGACTTCCATTAAAAAATAATAATTCTATTCCAAAGATGGCACACAGATTCTATGAAGATGGGGTATACACCTAAAATTTTTCATACTTCCTATGGCTATAATGGATGATTTCCTTTCTTTAAGATAGACAAATTCACCCTTGTTCTGAAGGGTTTATACACAAAACACAGAAACACCTATTCAGAATGAACACACATCACCTTAAAGCTCTTGGACAATAAAAAAGTCTTCTGAAGGTTATCAGAAACAATGATCCAATGAATTTCAAAAGACATTTATATATGAGATGATGAAATAATTCTCCATTTTTGTGTGATTGGGTCACCGTTCAATTTGTTGTAAACTCATGATGTTCTACTATGATCAGACTAAGCTACTGCCCTTCATTTTTGCATGTCGAACACTTATTTATGATCAATAACACTCATAAATAACACCTTTAAATAGACTTACAAAACTACAACACTAACTATCCTAAATTTTGTGTTGCTCTTTGGAAATGTGCTCCAGAGTGAGGAAATAACAGCTGCATGTCTACTGCCACTATGTCAAGTTTATCTCTACCTCAAGAAATATGAAAATCTCTTACTCTCAGAGTTGAAATAAGAAAGAACATTACAGAGGTGACTGGGTGGCTCAGTTGGTTGAGCATCTGATTCTTGTTTTCGGCTCAGAGCATGATCCCAAGGTCATGAGATCCAGTCCCATGTCAGCCTCTGCACTGGCAAAGTGGAGTCTGCTTGGGATTCTCTCCCCATTACCCACACACTCTCTCTTTCACTTTCTGCCCCTCCCCTGCTGGTGTGCTCTCTTTCTCTTGTAAAATGTTGAAGAAATACTTTTGTTATATGGGAATTAAATTAAACAAATAAAAACTGACCTAATCAACATACTTATTGATATTGAACTCAGGTTTTTGCTGTCCTCTGGCCCAGGGCAGCATTTTACTGTTTATTATGATTCTAGAGACTCTATTGTTACCTCAGTTACTTTGTCATATATAAGAATATACTTTAGTTTTAATAGGATGAGGAACTCTTGTTTAAGATGGGCAGAGCAAACATTTTAACAGACAACCAGTGATTATCAATTATAGGGTGAAAGGAGAGATAACCTTACTAGGTTATTTATACTCACATTTTAATGTGTTTAGTTTCAATATATTTGCCTCATTTATTCAACAAATATTTATTAATGGTGCCTGATATCATCAACCAACTATAGCCAAATCCAGCCTACATTCTATTTTGATAAATATCATTGTATTGAAACATAGCCACACCCATCATTTACATATTGTCTAGAGCTATGTTCAAGCCACAGTGGCACAGTTTAGTTGAGAAACACACTATATTATTATCTGTCCTTTAAAGAATAAGTTTGATGAACACCTACCTATAAACTAGGTAGACATTGGTGAATGAGACAAATACCTCTGTTTCCTGGCACTTCCATATTGGCAGGGGTGGGTAGATGGTAACTATAAAAAATATAAGTAGGAAAATATATTGTGTATCAGAGGGTAATAATGTTGTGGGGAGAAACAAGAGCAGTTGTGGGGAGAAACAACAAGATATGATGTATCATATATGCATTTGATGTGGATGTCATGTTGAAATTTTAATAGGGTAGAGTTGGGGGATTTGAAAAAGTAATATTTGAGCAACTTTTTGAAGCACTGGAGGTAGTAACCATATAAATGGAGGGAAGAATGTTTGGGTTTTGAAAAGGCAGCTAAGGCAAATAACTCAAAGAAAGGAATATGCTTTGTGTGTTCAATGAAGAATAAGGAGGCTGATATGGAAGAGTAAGTGGAAGAAAGTAGTTCTAATGAAGATTGTCTTCAAAGATACTAACACCTGTACTGACAATGTCTGCTGCAAAATGAGAGTCAGTGCACTATGCTTAGAAATTATTTTTTAACACACATGGTTAAGTACAATTTAAGAATTCTTAAGTATAGTGTTAGTTTAGTAAAATTCAGTCGTTACATCTCTCTCTCTCTTTCCCCATATATATAATACATCAAAAAGAGATTGGGATGGTGACATGATTTATATGAATATCTTGGAGAACATATAATATGCAATAATATGTGAAATCATTGAATGTTTAAAAAATGCACAAAATCTTAAAAGGTTTGGCTAGGCTCAGGAATACTAAACACATAAAATAATACCTTTATATTATTAAATTTAAGCTTTAAGAGATGAAGCAATGCTATTCGACTCATCATGCAGTTAGGCTTTCTTGGTGGACTTCAATAATTATCATAAGATAAAAAAAATGGTAAAACACAGATACTGCACCTAGGGAGAGGAATATAATGTGTATCCTCCTGAAATAAATTCATAATGTCAAGAAAACTTAAAAGACTTGTTTTTTAAAAAATGCTGTACCAGGTAGCTTGGCTACATACACAACAAAGAGCATATGGAAAACTAGCAAAAGATGAAGAGAAAAGAGAAGTATGGAAGAAATAGTTTTATATTGGGTATAATGAGATAAGTTCCATATTGGAAAAATAGTTGTCTACAAAATATTTTGATGTTGTGACAGAAAAATATATTATTAAGAATGGATCAATCTTAAATTTTAAATCATTTTATACAATATCAAAAGTCAAATTATATTAAAAAACTCAAAAGATGAATGGAGGTTAATAATACTTCCACATTTGAAGAATGCTTTAGACAGTCTTAGACAACATTGGTAATAAACAAAGAGTTGGGCCTTTTACCAATTTCTTCTTTAAAGTTTGGACAAACTTTAATCCAGCAGGTCAAAGAATACCTAGGAATCTGTAGGCAGCAGATTTCCTGGAACCAGTGGGGGACCACTTTGCAAAAACTAGCCACACTGTTATAAGCACCCTTTTTTTTATTGACTTATTTAATCTGTACCACAACTGTATGAAGTAGATACTATTAACTCTAGGCCACAGGTAAGAAAACTGAGGAAATAAGAGCTTATGCCAAAGACATTATGCCCAAGATCAAAAAATAATAATGGTGGAGAACTGAGTCTTAAACTGTCTAGTACATCTCCAAAGGACTCACAATTATTAATCCATGCTGACTTGTTAAGAGATGCCATCGCCTTGAATTTAGGAAGTCTAGATATAGTATTCAGATATTCACCCAACCTAAAATCTTATTCTCACTTCAGGATATCAATTTTTTTAAGACATAAGCAATTTCATAGCCTATTAGGCAGAAGTCACCTCATACATATCTCTTGGGTATTATAAAAATTGAGGATATAATTTATTATGCAAACTGTTACATTTTTGAACATGGGAAATGATACTATTAATAAAGGTGGAATAATGACTTTGTGATCAGGTATGTTTTAGGTAAACCAGAATATAGTCACACTAGACATGGGGGTTCTCTTAATGATCCATTTTCTTTGAGTACTAATCCCACAAGAACACCCTTGCCATAGCAGCAGGCAGGGCCCCTGTTGTGTCTATCTCTTTATTGGAGGGCCTATTTTCCCTGAAGTTGAGCTCTTTCTTGCTATTTCCTACTTCATTTCCTGATGATTATCTTTACCAATCAGACATTTCAGACCAGTTCTCACTGTTCTCTCCTTTGTACATCCAAAGCATGCCACATTCAGCACCCCGATGTTCCTCCTCCTTTCCTTTCAGACTCTAGTGCTCACCTAAAATAAACTGGTTTCCTAAATAATCTAGAGGTTGGTTCATCCCTGGGGCCCTCATTTCTGTGCCTACATTGGCTCCATGTTCCTGCTAGTTTCCTAGTTATTCCTCCTGAAAAGACCAATAGAATCCCAACAAGCAAAGGGATGGCTACACTGAGCCAGAGGGCTAACCTAAACTAGAAATTAGAGCATACAAAAACAAAAAAACAAAAGACTCCATATCTCCCATCTAACTTGTTCCTGGCAGAGAAAAATACCAAGAGTTTTAATTGTGTTATTAATTTCAAAATCCTTTACATAAGCAAGATAAAATTTGTAATTTTCCTTCCAAAATATAGTTTGTTCAAAGATGTTTTAAGTAAGAAGCTGGTGAGAAGAAATAAACTGTATTGACTAACAAATTAGTTCAGGGAAGTCTAGTGGAGTGCAGTAATTACCATTTACTGAGTACTCACTAATGCCAACCTTTACCTTTTAATGGGGGAAAAAAGAAGAGAAATAAGCCAACATTCAGAAAAGAAGAAATGCAAAACAAAATCCAGCAGTCATATAGATTAAATACGTGACTCCTTCCCAAATTCTCATTCACTGGGCAAGTCATAGGAAGAACCTGGCATATGATAAACCATATTCTTTCTACTTAAGAGTTTTGGTTGTTGTGCAGACAAATGAAAGACAAACACACTTCTAGAGTACCAGGACAGCCCTTAAAATAGCGATTATACAATTTTTACTTGTTTTATAATAAAAGTCAACCCATCCTTTAAAATTCTACAGAGTAGCCAGAAGCCTGGGTAAAGGATAAAATATAGGTTGTATGTAGTTCTTTCTAATACAAAATGCATCCTGACAGTCTCTATCAGGGAATACAGGCAGAAATATTTTCTTCTTTAAGCCCTGAATTTTTATGTTCCTCCACTTGCCCCCCAACCACATCCCTTATTTCTTGTCTTAGGAAGGAGTTAACTAAATCACAAACATGTAATAAAGGTTATTTTTGCGAAGGCAAGTGTCATTTCCTACAGAGATTTTTAGGTACTGATCTTCTCTTCCCAAGAGGAGGAAAAGCATCATTTAGTGACAACTGACTCTAGCTGCTGGCCTGATGTCTCTAGAATGCAGGTAAAATGCTCAAAAAGGACAGGTTAGTCATGTTGCTTTAGAGCTGTAAGAAATCAGGTAATCCATCTTATATAACAATTACATGGTAGTGTGGTACTATTTGTCATTTTAAAATGTTTTTTATAAGGGGTTGGTTTATTTTTCCTTACTGACCCAGATGCCATTTCATCAGTTGAAAGAAGAATTTACTCTCTGATGTGAAATAACACAAGTGCCGTGAAAATTCAGTGTCTTGCAGACAGGGTTATAACTATTTAAACAAAACAAAACAAAACTGTGAGTGGCTTTATAGCTTTCATGGATGAAGATAACCCTTTATGCAATATAATGTCCTTTTGTTGATCGACTTTATGTCATACACGTAGGTACTATACTCAGTGAACACATAAAATATATGAACTATGAAACATTTTGAATATTGAAATTTTTTTGAATATTGACATTTTAAATTATTTTTAATACTCATAAAACCTTATTTCTGAGTTTGTTGAAATTCAGAGCTGCATACTTCAGTTCATCAGATACCTAGTGGGAGGATGTAATCACAAAGCTAGAAAAATGTGAAACACTGGAGGCTAGACATCTTAGGCTAATCATAATGTAGAAAAATTCTTCAAGGATGTGAGCACACAGCACTTCATAAATAGTACTGCTACCAATTAATTTCTCTAAAATGAAGATTACAGATTTCCCATGGTGAAATTAATGTTATAGAGTCAACCTCTTTTGTAATAGAAAATGGTTATTTTGCTTCCTCATTCTAAATTAAGATATAACCTTTCTCCTCACTCTTCTCCACCCACACATGTTTAATAGTAGATGTTGGTGGAACTGATTTAAAATTTTCTCTCTAGTAAAATCAATGATTCTCTCCTCTACTAAATATATGATGCTGATTTTGAAAGCATATTTAATAAAATAATAAATCTCAAGTTACTAAAACAGCATAGATCAAAAGGATGCTTTATAGTATATGTCAATTTGTGCATATTATGTAATATATAATATTGTTATATTTTTACAATTTGCTATATTATGTCAAAATTTATTGTAACTAATTTCAATCCATGCCACTAACTCAAGGACCACAGTATTGACTAATGACTATAAGATAAAAGAATAAAGAGACAATTCACATATCAGTTTTTATACATTCCTCCCTTTGGAGGCACCATTTTCTTTCTATTCTAGTATTCTGGTCTTAGTTTTTATATGTGAACTTCTACCTTTTTGGAAGAATGGGAGAATTTCTAGAATTTGTTCTATCTCCTAACCTATGCTTCAACAACAGAAGAGAAATGATTTTTTTCTGTGAGATTAGTTAAAAGGATGAAATATGGGACATTTCAGCTTGTCCAACAGTCTCTATTTTGAAATTATGGATTTATTGATGTTCACTTTCTCCTCTTGCTCCTCCTTTTATGTAAACTGATTTGGAACAGGGCTTAGGGTCTGCCTTCTAAAAACAAGACATCTCTATTTGTGGTCCCACTTTTGGGCCTTGATGGGAATAATGCAACAAGGAACTTGCAGGAAGTTTAGTGCTGGGATTTGGAGATGGGCCTTCGGAAGGTAATTAAGTCACATAGGTAGAACCCTCATGAATGGGGTTAGTGCCTTAGAGAAAGATCCAGAGAGCTAGCTTGATCTCTTTCACCCAAGTGCAGACATGACTAGAAGTAAGGAGTCTGCAGCCTGAAGACAGCCCCTACCAGAACTGTACCCTGGCACCCTGATGTCAGACTTCCAGCCTCCAGAACTGTGAGAAATAAATGTTTGCCATTTATAAGCCACTCAGTCTATGGTCTTTTGTTATAGAAGCCCAAACAAGATCTAAGGCATAGAGGGCACAGGCCCATGCCCTATCCCATGCTTAGATTTCAATTGTTTCACAACCTGTATTTGGAAGCTATATGAAAAGTTCACTCATATTTGTTTGTTCTAAGGTGTGTTATAAGCCTAGCCAAAAATTATAAGTGATATTAATTGCTTATATCTGTGTTTTTAGATTCATCATGTAGAGTATAGACTTCTTGGGCAAATAACATTTTTCAAAGCACTTAGAAAATATAGAAGACATACAAGACACTTGCTAACTTACAGGTTAAAAATCATTAAGCAGTTCATAGACATTATATTCAAATATGTATTTAATAATAGAAAATAGCAGGGTGCCTGGGTAGCTCAGTCAGTTGAGTGTCTGACTTCAGCTCAGGTCATGATCTCGCAGTTCCTGGGTTTAAGCTCTGCGTCAGGTTCTGTGCCGAGAGCTCAGAGCCTGAAGCCTGCTACTGATGCTGTGTCTCCCTCTCTCTCTCTCCCCTCCCTTCTCTGTCTCTCTCTTTCAAAAATAAACATTAAATTTTTTAAAAAAGTAATAGAAAATAGCACATTTAATTTAAATATTTCAATAATTTAATTATTGGATAATTAATGAAGCTGAACACCTGAAAAAATTAAGTAACTACATAAGAAAGTTTATAGTGTTCTATTCTAATAATGTAAATATTCCATGAGACTTCATTAATTATAAAAATTACTTAAATTCTGAAATTTTAACAACTTACTAGCAGATATGATTTTCCTACATAGATATGTAAACTCTATATAACATTACTATGTTAAAATTTAGAAATCTTACTTAAATTTTGATAGGCTAAAGAGATTACATTGTCTGCCAGGAATTCTAGGGGTAAGTCAGAGTGGGCCATGAAGAGAAAAGAGGACCCACATAGCAAGGCTTATGAGTTGAGAAGGCTCAGTGGAATAGGTCTGCTCACCTGAGTTAAAAATAAGAACTTTTTTTCAGTTTCTGACATGTGACTAATAGTCCGCATCAAGATCACAGACCCAAAAGTCAGCCTGATCTAAATTTGTGTTTTGTGTGCTTACTGATCACATTTCTGTTCACCAATATCAGGGAGGTAAGAAATGAGGGGTGTGGATGAGGATGGATGAAATTCTATTTGTCTACTTTATATTTCCCTTCTACTCAATAGTACTGCACAATTTGCACATATAACAATATCAGAAATCTCATGCCAGGTCAGAACAGATGTCTAACTATCTCCGAATGTTGGAAACCTGACCAAAATGGGAATGCTTCCCCTGAATCCTGAAATAGCCTTAAATCCTATATAAGTGCACCAGTTTTAAAAGGCAGGATCTCTATTATTGCATTCTAGGCTTAATTTAGTAGAGAGGAGTTGCTAGAAAATTAGGAAACATGCACCATTATGTCCCAGACCTTGTGTTGCCTGTAATAACGCAAACATTTCACAATGGCATATGATTGTCTAGACTCCAGCAAAATTCTCCCAGATGTGTTGCATACAATTAAAACAATCTAATATAATCTATTTCAACTTGGCAAAATTAAAACTATATTCTAGTTGGATATGTTTCTCTGGGAAAATCCAGTTTTCCTAAGCTGTCACCTTTGATGAGAGTTCCAGGCACTACTGACAAAGCATTAGATGTTATCAATGATGTATGGAGAAAGAAAAGAAAATGTCTTGCAACCAGATTTCAATAAAATATGCTCACAGGGCATATCTCATGTATCAACACCCTGGATTCTAAGAATACCACTGAACTGGATTACAGCCTTGCAGGGTGGTCTCATGACTCCAAGGTAATAAATACTTCACACCATAAAAGAAGCTTTAAACATGAAGTGGCAAATATGTCTAACATCATTGCATCTAGAAGTTCAAATATAAAGCTGCAATTGGTTGCATTAGCTTGGAAGATGTAAAATTAAAATACAAGAAATAGTAGGTATAAACAAAAATGGTACTTTAAAAGAAGTATCAGAAGCAGTTGAAAACAAAATGACATGTTTAATATATATGCAGCTTTTCATTTGCATTAAAAATGGAATTTTTAATTCCACTGATACTTCTGAAATGGAATTAACTATTTTTCTGTGCATGTAATTAGCCTAGGAATCTAACAGTAAAATAAAGATTGTACTGGAACTATTAAGTAGCCTCTAACATCAACACGGTGTTTAGTATTAAGAATTCATTCAGCTTACTGAGGTGCTAATATTCAATTTATACTTTGAGAACCATACATGAAATTCTAAGGACTTAAACAAGTTGATTTTTAGCAAGAAATAAATCATTCATGTGATTTTATTCTGATTATTAATAATCACCCTGTGAATATTAGGAAGGGAAATAGGCATGTGAGTTCCATGAGGGCCAAGTGACATGTATCCTACAGAGAGGAGACCCTGGGTTAATTGTCAGTTAATCGTCCAACTCTTGATTTTAGCTCAGGTCATGATCTTGCAGTTCATGAGTTAGAGCTTCGCATCTGGCCCTGCACTGATAGTGTGGAGCCTGCTTGGGATTATTTCCCTCTCTCTCTCTGTTCCTCCCCCACTTGTCGTCTCCCTCTTTCAAAATAAATAAATAAACTTAAATGAGTAAATAAATAAGTAAATAGGAAAAATACACAAAAATAATTTAGAGTTGCGTGTATAGCACACTGAAAGGTTTATTTCAATTGAGGATTTAGGAAATGTATTTTGTCTGCATAGAATAATATATTCATTTAAAATATTTGAGTGCTTATAGGTCATGCACTATTTTATGTGCCAGTTTTTAATACTAGGCACTGAGTGAAATGTCTTTATAGGGATACACACATCCTTCATCAACTTTTATTATTGTCAAGAAAAAAAGTCCCAAGAAATAAGTACAATGAGAGGGTTATTAGTAGTCTCCATAACTTCAGAGACTACTTTACACTGTCCTTGTATTAAAGAGAGGGGAACTAAACCCTTAGATTAGTGGAAAATCACTGAATAAAGATTTTTTTTGTCTTTAAAGCTACAAGTACATACATAACATCTTCTTGTTTCCTCAAAGATGTAGTATGAAAAGAATAAAATATACTTAGTTTTATCAGTAGGTGTGAATCTTCCTATTTATACACAGAAAATTTATTATTTACAAAAACTAAATTTAATATAATATCTATGAAAGAATACTATAAATAAGTTACAACTTCATTGTTACATAGTATTTTGCTCAATTATACACCATTTAGTTCTCAAACCTGTAAAGTGTTGGGAAAGACTGGCCTTTTGGTGTAAATTTTTTGTAGTTAAAAGTTGAGTAAATTTAAAATATGGAAAAATTTTTGCAAAGTTTGGAACTCACAAAAAGAATAATGTTCACTTGCCTATTGACAGATATGACATATTTCCAGAAAATAATAATTTTGTTCTTTATGGATCTCAGTATACACACTAAGAGAAGAATTGGTGAAAAGAAAAAAATTCAGCTCAAAGCATTTAACATGTTGAGGTGATGTAGTTTTCTAAGAATCTAATTATTACACATTAGTAAAAAGTAAAGATTCATTTTCCAAAAACACATATAGTTTGTCCATTTATTATGACTCAGAAAAATATTTATCAGTGTTTATTTTATTATCAAATGTTTACCTGTGTCTATATCTATAGCTTAAGCTGAATATATGCAACTAAAATCAAGAACTTTCTAGTCATTTGCACATATTTCCAGAAGGAATGAAAAACTTAAAAATAAAGTAATTAAAGTTTTTGTTCAAGAAGAGGATTCATTTAATATGTTTATTTTAATATACAAATGACAAAATCTTACTAGTAAATATGTACTTAGGCCACAGAATTAGAAAAAAAATTATAAATAGTTAAACTACAAAAATACTTACTGATTGTGAAAAAGGAGGCTTTATATTATACATAGAAAATCCTAAAGACGCAACCAAAAATCAAAACAAAAACAAAACTACAAGTAATAAATAAATAAAGTTGCAGGATATAAAATTAATATACAGAAATATGCTGCATTCCTATACACTAATAATGGAGTATCAGAAATAGAAATTAAGAAAATTCCATTTACAATTGCACCAAAAGGAGTAAAAATACCTAAGAATATATTTAACCAAGTAGGTGAAAGACCTGTACTCTGAAAACTATAAAACACTGATGAAAAATAACTAAGGTTGACATAAATGGAAAGATATTCCATGCTCATGGATTGGAAGAATATGGTTAAAATGTCCATGCTACCCAAAGCATGTTTCACTTTGGGTATAGATTCAATGCAATCCCTATCAAAATACCAACAGCATTTTCCACAGAACTATATTTGGATGGAATCACAAAAGACCTCAAATAGCTAAAGCTATCTTGGGAAAGAAGAACAAAGTTGGAAGTATAATAATTCTAGAATTCAAGATATATTACAACCCTGTAGTAATCAAAACAGTGTGGTACTGGCACAGAAATAGACACATAGGTGAATGGAACAGAATAGAGAGTGAAGTAAACCTATAATTACATGGTCAATTAACCTATGACAAAGGAGCCAAGAATATATAATTGGGAAAAGACATTCTCTTCAATAAATGGTATTGGGAAAATTGAACAGCAACATGTAAAAGAAGTAAACTGGGCCACTTCCAAACACCATGCACAATAATAAACTCAACATGGATTAAAGACCTATATGTGAGACAGGAAACCATAAAAATCCTAGACGAGGACACAGGCAGTGATTCCTCTGACATCAGCTGTAGCCACACTTTTCTAGATTTGTCTTTTTTTAAATAATGTTTGTTTATTTTTGAGAGAGACAGCGAGAGAGAGAGAGAGAGAGAGTGAGAGAGAGAGAGAGAGCATAAGCAGGGAAGGGGCAGAGAGAGAGAGAGAGAGGCACAGAATCTGAAGCAGGTTCCAGGCTCAGCTGTCAGCTCGGAGCCCCATGAGGGGCTCGAACTCACGAACTGTGAGATCATGACCTGAGCCAAAGGCAGATGCTTAACTGACTGAGCCACCCAGATACCCCTAGATAGTCTTTTAAGGCAAGGGAAACAAAAGCAAAAATAAACTAACTACTAGGACTACATCAAAATAGAACACTTTTGTACAGTAAAGGAAACAAAAAAGCATCAGTGAAACAAAAAAGCGATCTACTGAATGGGAGAAATATTCACAAATGATATGTCCAATAAGGGGTTAATATCCAGAAATATAAAGAATTCATACAACACAAACAAAAATCCAATTTAAAAAATGGGCAGAGGAACTGAAAACGCAAGTTTTACAAGGAAGATATATAGATGGCCAACAGACATATGAAAAAATGCTCAACATCACTAATCATCAAGAAATCGTGAACCATACCCAAAATGAGATTTCACTTGACAAGTGTCAAAATGGCAAAACTCAAAAAGACAAGAAATAACAAGTACTGGCAAGGATCTGGGGAAAAAGGAAGACCTGTGCACTGTTGGTGGAAATACAAATTAGTGCAGCCACTGGAGAAAACACAAAACTAAAAAGAGAAATACCATATGACCCAGTAATTCTACTACTGAGGTATTAACCTAAAGAAAACAAAAACACTAATTCAAAAAAATATATATGCACCCCTATGTTTATTGCAGCATCATTCACAAGAACCAAGATATGGAAACAATGTAAATGTCCATTGGTAGATGAATGGAGTATTAATACAGCTGAAAAAAGAGGTGATCTTGCCATTTGTAACAACATGGATGAACTAGAGGGCATTATGCTAAGTGAAGTAAGTCAGACTGAGAAAGACAAATACTGCATGATTTCATCCATGCAGAATTAAAACAAAACAAATAAACAAAAAGTAGAATCAGCCCTTTAAATACAGAAGACAAACAGGTTGCCAGTAGGGAAAGGGGTGGAGAGAGAGGCAAAATGGGTGAAGGGGAGTGTCAGATAAAGGTTTCCTGTTATGGAAAAAGTCATGGAAATTAAAAGGCACTGCACAGGAAATACAGTCAATGATATTGTAATCGTGTTTTACGGTGACAGAAGGTAGCTACATTTGTAGTAAGCATAACATAATACATAGAGAAGGTGAATCCTATGTCATACACCTGAAACTAATGTGACATTGTAGGTCAACTATACTCAATTTTTAAAAATAAAATAACAATTAAAACAAAAGATAAAGGAGGTCTTGTCATTTACTGCAGTGTTGTTACTTTTGGGAATTCACTTTAAGAAAATAATTAAATATATAAAATGTATTTGACACATAATTAAGAAAAAAATCAGAGTGTAAAATATGTAGCAATGATCATTTAAACTATTAAAGAACAACAACAAGAGAAGAAACACCTGAATACATCCAAAAGAATTAGGTTGGGGTAGTGGAATAATAATTTTTTTCCTCTTCTGCCACTAGATTACTTTTATTTTAAAAAAATTTGGGGGGCACCTCAGTGGCTCAATCAGTTAAGCATCCAACTTTTGATTTCGACTTAGGTCGTGATCTTACAGTTCATGAGTTCAAACACTGCATAGGGCTCTACACTGACAGTGTAGAGCCTGCTTGGGATATTTCTCTCTCTCTCTCTCTCTCTCTCTCTCTCTCTCGCTCACTCGCTCGCTCTCGTTCTCACTCTCGCTCTCTCTCTCTCTCCCCCTCTTCTCTCCCTCTGCTTCCCCTATGCTCTCCCTCTCTCTCTTTCTCTCAAAATAAATAAACTAAAAAAATTAAGGAAAAATGATTTCAAAAATCTAGTCTAAAATAAAGTTACCTAATATTTAGTCAAGATTATCATTTTAAGTAAAAAGTACTCTCTACTACAATATGTAAACAGTAAGACTTCTTTAAGAAGCAGAATTTTTTGTGATACAATGGCAGTTGTGTTCATAAAGTTTCAAGGATGAATTGTAGTGTTATTTATTCAACTTTAAGTTCAATTACATCAGATGGATTACCTTAAACTTGCCAAGTGTCTGTCTTTTGCAACATACTGGAGACAATTCCCACAAATTATGTAGCCAATCTTGAGCAGTATAACAATCATGGTGTCATCTTTTTAGCAACTTGACTATTTTTGCTAAAACAAATATGTCTATTGTGACAAAGTTCAGAAGAGGAAATATATAGACTCTTATCCATGAAAATTTATATAAAGATACAATTTCTTTAAAAGATGGATTGTATAACATAGGCTATGCAGTTCAAGACCTCAGTGTTCAAAATGACAGAATTATGAAGAGTGCCTATTTTAATTAAAAAGGTCAGATTAGCTAGGAAGTAAAAATCAATAAACAAAGAAATTTTCGATTCTAGCTGACCTCCCTTCCTCTAAAATTTGGCATCTTCTTGCATGTCCAGCATGAAGAAGTCAGTCTTAAGTAAAGGCAGGACCCTAAACCACCCTTCAGTCTCTCTTCTGCTGCTCGTTAGATGATAGGAAAATTCACTAATTGTGCTAATCCTTAGATTCCCTGTTTATAATGCCAAGAATAACAATAAAAACCCACATAAGTCACAGAGTAGTTGGGAACTGTAAATGGAATACAGGATGAGTAAATTAATAAAAATTAAAATAAACAATGAACAATGAGAGGAGGAGCTTACATGGATAAGACATCCATTATGTTGATGTGAGACATGTTTTGCTGCATTTTTTATTAAAATTCACATCACTTTAATAATTATTTAGTGTTGCCACCAAACTAGCTTGCTAGCAAATCAAGGACAATTGACAAAAATTCTGCAATTGAAAGAAAAGGAAGGGTGGGTACAGCAGCCTGAAACCCTCGGAGCCTTTAAATACTGAATTCAGTTACTTTTGGGGGGGCGTCATGATCTTGGGGTTCCTGAAATTGAGCCCCATGTGGGGCTTTGTGCTGACAGGATGGAGCCTGTTTGGGATTCTCTCTCTCCCTCTCTCTCCCCCCCTTACCTTGCTGGTGCTCTCTCTCTCTCTCTCTCTCTCAAAATAAATAAAACATTTTTTCAAAAGGTTACTTTTGGCTGGCTGCTGAGTAAACAAAGAGCTGTGGCATGTACGGGGAACTGAGAATTTAATAAAAGGAGAACCGGCTATTGTGTCTGGGGAATTATTGGAACTTTAAAGCGATCTTATTCCAAAATAGCCAAGTTTCATGAACTTCAATAGCTCAGAAACCCCTGTAACCACCTACTTGGCATGGTCTCTATTTTCTTTCTTCCTCCTGGCCTGACAATCCACCAGTCAGGAACATTACAATAGAGTACTTTTTGCTTCTCCATAGCAAATGTATTCAAATTTAATTCACGTGTGAATAGATTTTTTTAAATAGCATCTTGTACTTCTGTAACTTTGATCAATTTATTTACCACTTTAAGTCTCAACTTCCATTATATATAAAGATATGGCAGAGTGTTATGTGAGATACAGAAGTAAATTTTTTAGAATAATATGGATACATAATATGATCACTTATTTGCCTTATACTTCTCAATCTGTAGTATTTTCACAAATATAGGTCATAAATATGTTTGTCATTTAAAATTTTTACTCTTTCATTTATACTTTTTTATAGCAGTTCTTTTCCCACTATCATTAACTTTGTATCCATAGCTAGTTTCTATTACTATTTGTTCACATTACAGACCAATGCTTCTAAAAAATCAGTTTAAAAAAACATCTAATTGTACTATCTCATCAAAAAGTTTTCTTGTGAAAACTAAAGACTACATAAGGATGACCTAAATTTTGAAAAATTTTTATTGTTTTGCTGAATGCTGTTTTTTGTTTTTCATTGCTTTTAAAAATTTTATTTATTTATTTTATTTTTATTTATTTTTTATTTCTTTGCTTATTTAGAATATTTTCTATTATAATTTTGACTTCGCCCTTTCCTTATGCTTCTATAATTTATTTTAGTTCCTAGTCTTCAGATATCTCAATAGTTCTATTTTCCTCTTCCATTTTATCTTCATTGTTTACTGTAGCACCCATCTTGTATTTCTATTCTTTGTGTCATGTTTCCACTACTGGTCTCTAGAACTCCCTCCATTAAATTACACAACAAAACCAACACTACTCCTTCCCCCTTTTTTTCAATCTTTCATCTCCCAAATTACATAATTTAATATTGTGATATTACCTTGCTTTATTCTCTAAAGGTTTCCTTAACAAATATTGGAGCAGGAACTATGATACAACTTTTATTCATTTTTTAAAAAATTTACTGAATGCACACTTGGCTGGATGCTGAGCCCAGAAGGATGACAAGGCCCCATCATTAAGGCGCTCATCAACGAGAGAGGAAAAGATATCAAGTCAGGGTAAAGCCACATTTGAATGTGACAGGGAAACATACAGGAAGGATACTTAAGCCCAGGCTTCTTGTTGGAATGATGCCTGGTTAAATTTTGAATTCATGGGATTCAAGGCAAGCTGCTCCAGAATGTGCCTCTGGCATGTGGATTGTTTGAGGTGAAGACAATCAAGGCCTCACAGTCATGGAGAGCTTTTTAGCTCTTCCTTAACTGTCTAAAAGAATTTAGAAAGAAAGCCTCTACCAGGAAAAATGTTATTAGCAAAGGTAATTATAGTTTATCTATCTATGGATAGGTTTATATATGTAATGAAAGACTTTTCGGCATGACATGGCAAGCATCTGTTTACCAAACATTAGCTCTTATCTTCCTGTGAATGGTCTTCTCATCCTTTGAAATCCCATCCCCTGTCTTTCCCCTTTTCCTTAACATCATGGTATATAAGCCTCTACTGCCTGTCTTTGACTCTCTAGTGTCTATATGAGGCTCCTGAACCCAGGAAATTAAACTTGCTTATTAATCTGTTTTATGCCAATTTAATTATTAGTCCAGCCAAAGAGCCTAGAAGGGAAGAAATGAAATGTTTTTCTCCTCTACAGACTCTTCTTTGTATTCCTTACACAACTTAAAATAGTCCTAGTTATAGCTCAAATAGTTGGGAAATGAGATGATACTAAATTATTAAAAAACATTTCTAGCACAGTCATTCATGCTTTGTTGATCAACTGAGTAAAATAATTGTCACATGACATCAGATAGTCACTGATGTTTGTTTGGATTAGTGGGTTTCCTTACATTTGACAATTCCCTCAGTCTATACTTGATGGACTTTGGTACATTTATTGGCAATATGAAATACATATATGTGAATATGTATATATTGTATTCACATACATTATGTAGACATAGAGATCTATTTAAGATCATTAAAAACTATTTGTTTTCTTAGCGTTTATGTAAAATACTTAGATTTTTCTCTCTAAATCTCTTCATTGCTCTGGTAATTCTAAGTCATGATTTTATAAGTGCTTTTTAAAAATGAGCCTTTTTTTAATGTTTTATTTATTTTTTAGAGAGAGAGAGAGACAGCGTGAGCAGGGGAGGGTCAGAGAGAGCGGGAGACACAGAATTGGAAGCAGGCTCCAGGCTCTGAGCTAGCTGTCAGCACAGAGCCCGATGCGGGGCTTGAACTCACGAACTGTGAGATCATGACCTGAGCCGAAGCAGGACGCTCAACCGACTGAGCCACCCAGGCGCCCCAAAAATGAGCTTCTAAGTGTCCTCACCCAGCCCCAAGAAGTGTCCATGAAAAAGCACATGATAAAGAAATAACATTCAATGTGCCTTTAATGTCCTAAGCCCTTTCTAAGGAAAGCCACTCTACTCATGTCTAAGGCTGTGACAAGTTGCTACAGGTGACTGCTCTAATATGTGTTCCTATTTTGTATCATACAACTTTTTAAAAATTTTTTTAAATGTTTTATTTATTTTTGAGAGAGAGCGAGAGAGAGACAGCAGGAGCAGGGGAGGGCCAGAGAGAAAGGGAGACACAGAATCTGAAGACAGGGCTCCAGGCTCTGAGCTGTCAGCACAGAGTCTGACACGGGGCTCGAACCCACGAACGGTGAGATCATGACCTGAGCCAAAGTCGGACGCTCAACTGACTGAGCCACCAGGCGCCCCTGTATCATACCACTTGCTGCTCTGTCCATCGGAGCTTTAATGGTACTACCAGCTAATCAATCAACAAAGAAGACCTATTATTTTTATTATGATATTGACATGGAGCAAAGGAGAATTATGGTATATTGTATAGAACTAACCTCACTGCCTTGTAATTTATCCATTTTTATGTATTAGGGAAAAAATATGTTCATGGAGTCAGACTGATTTGGCTGCAAATCCTAACTCTATCATTTATTATTCAGACTTGAACAAATCAGTTAATCCCTCTGAATATCTGCTTTATTATAGATGAACCGGAAGTAATAATACATACTTCTTGATTTTATCATAAAAAGCAAAGTCACCAATAAACCAAAAGGATTCACTGGAGCACCTGCCAAAGAGTAAGAGCTCAGTAAGTAATGGCCGTTATTAAAATGAACTGTTTATGCCTGTCTCCCTGATTTGAATGTTGGCTCCTTAAGAAAGACTATCCCAGTCCATCTTCTTAACCCTTGCTGCAATGTCCCAAGTTCAGCCTGGCTTTCAAATGCTTAAAGATAATCTTGTGAAGTAGAACATTATCTTATAATGTTTTATATTTATGCACCTATCTATACACACAAATACATAAACATAGGCACACATACACACCAACACATATCTTCTTCTGCATATTAACCCCCCTAGTAATTCAAGAACATGATTTGTAGCTTCCCCCCCAAATTCTAAGTCTTTGGCTATCTTTATGTCCTGTTGACTACTTAAATAGTTTTATTTGGTATGTTAATCTATGCACTGAAATCTTGATTGGTATAATAAAGGAAATAAGAGTGCAGAGAAAACCAGAGGTGCCTGGGTGGCTCAGTAGGTTGAGCTTCTGACTTTAGCATAGGTTGTGATCTCACAGTTAGTGGGTTCAAGCCCCACACTGGGCTCTGCACTGTTAGTGCCTAGCCTGCTTGGGATTCTCACTCTTCCCTCTCTCTCTCTGACCCTCCCTTACTCGCACTTTTTCTCTCCCAAAATAAATAAATAACTTTGAAAAAGAAGAATACAGAGAAAACCACTAAATTACATGACAACATAGCTTATAAATGAAAAAGACACAAAATATCCAACTTTATATATCAATTTAATCTGCTGCATGCCTAAATTGGCCATAGTATGCCTTCATGCTGCTTTTAAAACATATTTATGTCTTAAGGTAAAACAACTTCATACTAGCACTTAAATTATAGTGCAATTATTTCCCTACATCCATGCCATACTGCAATATGACAACACTTCATGATAAAGACTTAAACAAATATATACTATTGCCAAGGCAAGTGCAGTAGAATATTAAAGATTGTATCTTTTTGTCAGCTCTTCATCAGGTTACTAGAGTGTGTCAGGAACTGAAGGCTAATCCCCACTATGTATCACAGGATATTGCCTCATTCACACTGTACAACTGTCTCACAGACCTGAGGAGGAATGTAATTACTCCTGTGATAAGCCTTTTCTGGAATATATGCAATTAATTCACCTGGAAAAAAAAGGAAAGTAGCCTGACACTTTAATAATGTTTAAGTATTCCTAATCTATTTCTTTTCTGTTCCTAATGTTTCCTAAATATGAGAAAGAAAGAGGATTTGAAAGTACTTACAGCTGTCTGTTCTTATGTAAATCATCCATGGGCCTGTAATATTCTATCTTAAAATGACTGGTATGAAATAATACCCTAAGTTATAATAGAATGTAGAGCAAGTGGGGAATTACTTTTAAGATGAATTCAGGATATGATTTTCATGCAAAAAAGAATGTTTCTCTTATCAAGTAGGAATTATTCTCTTATTAAAGCTTCAAGGACATACAATTTTATTCAATTTGAATTCTGAATATGTTTTAAACCAAATCAAAATCATTCTCTTTAGATTCTTGATAAAGTGCTATTTAGCCGTATGTATTTCTTAGAGTCTTATTTTTAGTTCCTCCTTTATTATGCACAGTAACCCGATTATACATAATGCTTTACTTTCAGTTCTTCAATTGCCTTCAATTTTTCAAAATTCATCAGTTCTACAAGTGCCTTTTATGCAGCTCCATACTTTGCTATTCAAATATTAACAAATGAGCTGAGAGCTTGGTTTACATTTAAACAAAGTAAATGGGATTTTAAGAGGCTGGAGAAAAATGATTGTTTACATGTTTACTTACATTCAAGTAAAAATTTTCAATATTTGCTTCTAGTGAGAAAAAAAGATTTAATAACACATGAAGATAATCTCCACTTATCTTATGTGATCTGTTTTTCAAGTTACTCTTTACATTGAAGGAATAAGTTTTCAAAACTCAGTTATGTACCTACCATATTGGATATCTAGAGCAGAGATCATTTTTAAAACCCTATTTCTAGAAGAAAAACCTACTTTAAATAATCAAGACATAAAATGAGATTTAGTGATAGCCCGAAAATAAATGCAGCTAGTTAAAAGATGGTCATGCAAAGCTTTGTAAATGTGATCATGCCATAAAGTAATAAGTTTTAATAAACATAATATTAAGATTTATTAAGATTTTGCAAGAGGTATAATTTAGGCAACTTCTTTTAAGGTTTATTTATTTTTGAGAGAGAGCCCAAGCAGGGGAGAGGCAGAGAGGGAGGGTATCAGAGGATCTGAAGCGGGCTCTCCTCTGACAGCAGCAAGCCCCATGTGGGGCTCAAATTCACAAACTGTGAGATCATAACCGAAGCCAAAGTCAGATGCTCAACCAACTGAGCCACCCAGGTGTCCAAATTTAGGCAACTATTAAATAATGCCCTGATGCAACTTTTTTGGTTAGTGCATTAGTTTTGAAAAATTAAAATGAAACATACAAAAAAAATGAAGAATATGATTAAAAATAAAGATGTTCAGAACTGGCTACTAAAATTCAGTAAAATATTTAATGTATGAACTAAAATTTAAATAGTCCCCCCCAAAAATATATATCTTATAGTTCTTACTCTATTTGTTTATATCTTAAATAAAAATACTGCAAATGGTTATATCAAATGACAAAACTTAAGTAACTCAAGATTCATTCTTTCATCTTTACAATAACTATGCTTTCATTTCTGATTTTGAATTTATTGTTGAATACATTAATATGTACTACTCCAAGGGTTAGAAACCCAAATTGAGTTTAAAGATTCTGAACTGTTAATCTTTGTGCAAACTTCTCTTTAACTGGAACTTCTCCCAATTAACCTTCATTTAAAAAATACAATGTGTATTAAGAGATGAGTAATAACTTGCTAACAGAAATTTTTAAAAATGCTTATAAAATGTAAACAACCTAACCTGAAGTTACTAAATTAGGATTCAGATCCATAAGAAAACAAACAAACAAACACACATCTTTCAGAGAGGAGACTTACAAGTGACATTTTTAGAATTGTTGGCTTATGGTAAATGCAAAATGCTTTTAGTCAGTTTTATTAATATTTTAAGTGCTTCCCAGTCAATGCAGCCCCTCACTCATTAGAGTAGAAACATGTGGTGACTAAAAGAACAGCTTTCACTACATTCTGACAAGTCTAAACGGTATGTGGTAAACATGAAGGCAACCATAGGAAGTATTTTTGTTTTGCCTTACTTTTCTTTGTTTTAATGAGGGATGTATTATAGTATACTTATTTTCAGATAGTTCATAAACCTTCTGGCTGAAATCTTATTTATGGGTCACTCGTTTAAACTGGGTTTTTAACTAGAAACATACTTTTAAAGAAATATACCGTAAAAAGCAGAATCTGATGCTTTTTACTCAGATCAGCTGCAAAATGAACAAAAGTTTCCAAAAGGAAAAATAAAATGGTAGAAATTATAAAAGCTTAGAATAATAAGCTACTGACATTCACCTTTTTTAATGTGGTTATCTATACAAATTCATTACTGACAAAGTAATAGGCATTTAAATTACTGGTAAAACATAATAGTAAATGCATAGCGTGGTGTACTGATCCTAATTAGGGCAATTAAATTTTACTATTTATACTCTTAGGTCCAACAAATGCTATTTTTACTTTTAAGTTACCTTCAACTTCTTTAAAAATATTTTTCATCAATCCATTAATAAAAACTAAATCCAATTTCTTCAGTTTCTGAAATCATATAGGGTAAACTTTTCACCTATACTGTGAAACCATTTATAAAATTTCTGAAGCCATTTATAAGATTAATAATCATTTAGAAGAAAATATCCATTCTCCCCCCACCTCCCAAAACACAAGGCTACACTTCACCATCAATGTGTATGATAAATCTCTCAGATTTATTTTAGGAACAAGAAGGTAATATTTACAATGTCCCTCAGTTTTATACTAGCAATAAAATTACACTGCAATCTTCAACGTGACCTTCACTTAATAGCTGAGAAAAAGAACCAAACTGTCTCATAAGTGAGAAAAATATTTTTTTGTTTTATGTCACCAGTAGTCAAAGTTAAACCTAAAGTTAAAAATAATTTATTTTCAGTAACTTTTATTATATTGATTCTGATTAGGTATTCTTACTTTTAGCCATTATGTTAAGACTTTTGGCCTAAACTTATACCAATGTATTAAATACGATGAAGTAAATCCATGAAATCCCTAAATCTTTGTGCTGGTAGAAGAGTTCTATTTCTAATATTCAAGAAGTTAAACATATTTGACACAATAAGTACAACTTATATTTAAATATATATCCAAATATCATTTAATTAATTTAAAAAAGACTTCCTGTTGTTTCTGACTCTGAAAGTTGGTTCTTTTCCATGTCTTCAATTAATATCCTTATTGACAAGATATTAAATAATTCTCAGTGAAGTACATGTCACAGTTTTTCATCTTATTTCCTACCCTGAACCAGTAATTCCTAGTAGTCTTTAGTAATAATCTTGTCCAGGTTTTTGAACTTTATTCTCAGATGTGTCGTTTTGTCAACTAGAATCTTACAGAGAATTCTGATATGCAAAAACAGTAACATCATTACCAATGTCATTAAGTGGCTGTAGTGAAAGGACAGAATTCCTTAAGACCTCTGACACCCTGACTTCCCTTTCAGACTAAATGATGTGTCCCCAAATTCATGTTGAAATCCTACCCCCATGATGTGATGGTATTTGGGGGTGGAGATTTGGGGAGGTGACTGGGATTAGATTAGGTCATGAAAGTAGGACCTTACGGATTGGTGCACTTATGATGGGATAACCCACCACGGGGATTAGGGCTTCAACTTACTAGTTTTGGGGAGGACACAATTCAACCCACTGCAGTATTTTTCATCTTTCAAGTGAACAGATATTCTAAGATTTAGAGACCCTGTCATCAGTACCCCATTTGAAGGAAACGTTTGGGAAAATACTTTTTTTTTTCTTTTAACATTTATTTATTTTTGAAAGACAGAGACAGAGCATGAGTGTGGGAGAAGCAGAAAGAGAGGGAGAACCATAATCTGAAGCAGTCTCCAGGCTCTAGGTTGTCAGCACAGAGCCTGATGCGGGGTTCGAACTCATGAACTATGACATGACTTGAGCTGAAGCCGGATAGTTAACGGACTCATTCACCCAGGCACCCCGGAAAATGATTCTAACCAAACCATAAATAAATCAGAGGAGACCATAAGATAGAAATATAAAAAGCAGAGAAAACAGTAATGTGTAATAAATCTTACACTATGCACAATTTAAATCTTAATAGTGAATGCTATAATTACGGATTTACAAATGTAAGTCACAAATCATAATTCTTAAAATAAATATACTTAAAAGGAAAACCAACTAAAAGAACTGAAGTCATTAAAAATCCTCAAAGCTTTGCAAATTTCATGTATGTTTCTAGGGGAGGAAATAAATAAAAACGTTAAGATCCCATTTGATGGGAGAATAGTCTCAAACTTGAAAAAAGAATTTCAAATGTTTGGCTTATTCCAATTTTTGTGTGTTTTAAAATATTTTATAATATCAATACAAGATATTTTGATAAATTATTATCAACATGAAAGTACTATTTACATAGCTCATGTCATATACGTACAGCCAGCCAGTACCCATCACATTACCTCATAGCAATGCAGAGGACATTTTGTTCTATTATAAAGCACTTAGAAGTAGTGTCCCATTGTATGAACTAATTCTTTCCTGATTACCCATACCAAAAATTCCTGCCCAAAGAGTTCTTCTTCTCCAGTTAGTTGCCCCAACACTTATACAACCACAGGACACTCTGGTATTCTAATATTTAATATCCCCTTGGACATCATAAAATACATGCAAATAATTAGCTATTTAAAAAAAAACAGTAAATCTCACCAAGGTAAATGATACATACAAATTTCAGGGACAATAATTTAAGACATCTTGAAATTGTTCCCAAAAGTACAAACCCCTTGTTTTTGTTTTTCTTTTTCTTAAAGAGAAACAGGAAGGAATAAATTCAGAGTATGATCACAAAATACATTCCTATTAGAAATGCAGTTAATACTGTGGATAATGTGACCCCAAATTAAAATATAATCTAAAATCAAAAGTATTAGGGTTTCTTAGCATATTTATGCATTATAAAATCTACTAACCCAGCCAAAAAGTGAAGTTAAACCAAGATAATTCTGAAATCACAGAATAAAAATGATGTTTAAAATATGCATTTAGTCCTTGAAAACAATCTGTAACTATGAAATATAACCATAAACATCAACATTTTGTGCTATGAACTAAATTGTGCCCCTCTTAAGTTTGTATGTTAGAGCCCTAATCCCAGTGTGCTGGTGTTTGGAGATGGGGGTCTTGGGAGATGCTTGGGTTTCAATGAAGTCATGAGGGTGCAGCTCTGCTGATGGGTTGGTGCCCATATAAGAAAAAGTTAGAATTCTCCTTCTTGCCCTCCCCATGCACACACACTAAGCAAAGGCCATGTGAGCACACAGTAGCCATCTGCAGCCTGGAAGAGAGCTCTCACCACAACCCAACTAAGCTAGCACCTTGATATTGGAGTTCTAGCCTCCAGGACTATGAAAAAATAAATTTTTTAAACCACCCAGTCAATGGTGTTTTGTATGGCAGATCTAGCAGCCTAAAATGCCATGCAAAGAACTATTTATGTACTGGTCAAAGGAGAAGCCCATCCATTCTATAGAACTTTTTTTTTTCTTCATTCAAACTGGGTATCAACAGATAGACATTCATCCTATAACACAATTTTATTGGGGATTATAATAACCCTAAAGCAATGGCTCTCAATTGGGGAAATTTTGCCCCCATAGATATTTGGCAATTCTTTCTCTCTCTCCCTCTCTCTTTCTCTGCCCTTCCCTTGCTCTCTCTCTCTCTTGCTCTCTCTCTCTGCCCTTTCCCTCGTCTCTCTCTCTCTCTCTCTCAAAATACATAAATAAACATTAAAAAATATTAAGAAAAATTTTTGAGAGAGAGAGAGCACAGGAGTGAGGGAGGAGGGAGGGAGGGAAGGAGGGAGGGAGGGAGGGAGAGACAGAGAGAGACTGAGAGAGAGAGAGAATCCCAAGCAGGCTCTACACTCAGTGCAGAACCCTGACACAGGGCTTGATCCCATGATCCAGGGATCATGATCAGAGCTGAAATCAAGAGTCAAAAGCTTATCCAACTAAGCCACCAAGGCACTCCTCTAAAATGTTTTCAAATTTTCAAATTTAGGTAGGTAAAGTATAAAAGTAAAGTTTAATGTCCACCTTGTCAAAATGTCACAAGTTATTTGTTATCAGGATCACATGTGTACTAGGACTTAAGTTTTAATGGATCCCAGTAGGTTGTGTTGCTTTTATTTGGTTGTACCCCTCCTCTATGACCCAAATCCAGTTTTAATGATGCCTTTTTGTTTTTAGCAACATCTCCTCTTCTTTAAATCCTTAAATCACTTACACACCTTCCTCTTTAGCTATAGTACTCTTTAATAAAACAAACTTTGTTTTCAAAAGTTTACATTTTCTTATTTAAATATCCAAGATGACTATGCAAGCTACATAGCATAAAAAATGTAACTGAAACAAAAACAAAACTCTTGTATGTCATTTTACTAAATCAGCCAAAAGACTTTCTTTTTTGATGGAGGAGCATTAAATTACTTTAAATATCACTGTGTAATATTAGCTTTAGAGGTAATCATTTTCTTTCTCATTTCATTCAACAAATGAAAGTCTAATGTCTTGAATATGTTATGTTTTAAATCTAATCACAACTAATGTTGAGGGGGAAGAACAAATACTTCTTTCTGAGCTAATCCTCCAAAAATAAGCATTCTCTGACAAAGTGAATGGTAGATTTTCTGTTGTGTTAAAACTGATGATTCTTTGCATCCATTAATATCTACATGATTTTCATTCAACTCAAATATTTTTGTCTACCACATAAACAAAACTTGATCACATAACAAGTATATCTGGAGTTATATTAAATACAGAAATGTTCTCCTAATGTAATAAAATAAATTTACAATAAATCTATTACTTATTTACAAAAGGTTATTCTCAGTAATGTAAGACTTGTTCCTTTTGTCTGTACCATTATTACTGTTTTAGATACCGGTTTATAGGTTTTTTAAAGCAACAATAATATGCTCCTGAAGCCAATAACCAGCACCAAGTCAATCATAACACAGTCCAAATAAAGGTCAGGTTTCAGTTAAAACATTATCTGTTGTCAAGAACCAATAAAATATGCTCTAAATTTGTCTACTATCTCACTAATATGTTGAGAACTCTCAGAAGCTTGATCGTCTATAAAATCTGTTTTGCCATTTAATTGTATCAAATAATTAGGTAATATATCATTATTAATATAGTCAACTCTGACATCATCATAAAGAATATAATTGGCTAGGATTTGTTTTTTCATCTTGATAATGAGTCAGGCTCTTTTATTGTTTAATATTTCTTCATTCCACTGGTATTATTAAGAACATTTGATTAATTAAAATTCCTTTCTCATCCCTCTCTTTTTCATTCTTCTTTTACAGATCATTTTTTATTAAATTCAGAGTAAATTTCATTGCAAAATATTATTTTGCACATATATAAGTTGAAAACACATACTTAGAAAGTAATACACATGCTATTCTTGTTACTTACCAAATATGTTTTTAGGTTATGAAAGTTCAACTTAATAAATTTTGTATGATGTTGCATTTAAAAAACTCTGAAAACATCAACAATAAACATATAATATTTTGTGTAATTTTATATAATATAGATGTTATGTTAATTAAAAAATCTCATGAGGTTAATACATTTTGGTAGCTTTATGAAAATAAAAAGTACGATCTATTTTTGGTTAAGATTTTTGAGTACTTTGTTTCATATTACTTGATTGTATCTCTAGGTAGAGCAGTATGAAGTTAAATCACACACTTTACAAAATAAAATATGGCCTTAGTCTTTACAATTTTTGATAGATAAAACTAAAATGTCTAATCTTGGTTTACTGATCTGTTTCTAGAATTATACAAAGTTCAATATAGATTACCAACCATTCTATTTCTCAGATTTTCAAATCCTCACTTCTTTAGGACTATAAAATTGATAATTAATCAGATAGAAGCACTAACAGTTTATACATAATATTATTGTTACCAAAAAAGTTGTTGGAGGGTTTATAGCAAATAACCTTGCAAGGAAAGTATATTTGTGGGCCAAATATTTTTACCCTTACCAGCTCTTCCTGAAGTTGGCAAATGAGTTCATCCCGCTCTTTCAGCTGCAGCTTCAGCATTGAGCATTCATCTTTCATTATATCCTATAAAAACATCAAAGAGACAGCATAATAGGCTAGGCCATTTCACTTTACTCTTGATAAGGAAAGTCAGCTTCACACAGTGGGAGATAATTGCATATGACTAATGAAACTGAAATTTTCTCTACAGTCTGGTATTTTTCATAATAAATTCTAAGTTGCAAAATAAGCTAATGTATCTGAAGATATTATTCTATATAATATACACAGGTATGTTTTTAAATCAGTCTTTTTCTTTAATATCCATTTATCCATTTTGTTGCCTAAGACAGAAACCAGTGAGTCATCCTAAATTCTTTCCTCCCATTCTTGTGCATACATAATGAGTCGAAAAATGGCTATCCTCTAAAAGAGATACTTTTACCTACCATGTGTTCCCTTGCTATAATTAAATATTAATTCCCAAACCAATTACCAAGTGACAGTCTTTATCTTTGATGGTTTCTCTATAATATTTGTCCCTTATACTAGAGCTCTATCATTGGGCATTTTCTTCTCACTCTGCATGTACGCTCAGCCACAGCTTCTATGTATACAATACATCCACATCTGTGGCCTATATTACTCTATACTGGTAACTCTCAAATACAAATACTTAATCTAGACCCATGTATCTCCCAAGCTTCAACTCATAAATAAAACTACTTACTGAGCATATCCTCAGCATTGTCTCATAGACATTCCAGGTCAACATTAATCTTATCATTTTCCTCTACCTGAAAACTTGACTTCTACTTACTTCTCCCATCTTCCTATTTCCTAAAATAAGCAGGAAGCCATCCTATACTCTTAGTTTTTACTCAGTCTGGCCAAATCTGATACCAAATTCTTTAATCTCCATTTCCTTGATATTTCTTAGACACATTCTTCTCTATCTTCATTGACTTACTCAAGGTGCCCATTGCTTCTTTCTGACTTCATGCAATGAATTTCTAACCTGATTTTTCTATCACCTTCCCTATCTGCTAGAGATATTTTCTGAAATGGGAATAAATTACATCCCTTTTTATTTAATAGCTAATCGCCTCTTTCAGGAAAATAAAGAAATCAAACACTTTTTATATAGTGCCTTTAGTTATCTACTACATTTTTTTATTTCTGGAGCTTCAAAGTTTTTCATTTCCAACTTTCTTACAATCATTGATCATTCCTAAAGAACTGAAATACAAAATGTTTTATGTATCCTGCTTTACCCATAGTCTGGAATGTACAGTCTTCTACCCATAGTGCCTCTCTATTCCCCACAATTTCATGTGCTTTTAGAGACATTTCAAACATCACTCCTTATTCCACTACAGAGCTTCCACTTTTTGGCTGAGTAAGACACCCCTTGAGAGTAAGGGCATGTTCTATAGCATCTAAAACATATGTCATTTCATGCGATATTAATAATTCAAATGTTGTTTACTTGTTCCCTAGCTTCATTGGACTTTTTTCTCCACCTCCACGTCAGCAGATAGGCTATTTCATTAGCACCAAACACTGTAACTGATGTGCAATAGCTCAAATACACATTTCCTTTCCATAAAATTACCAAATAAGAAGTGTTTACATTAGGGGAATTCCCATTACTTCTGAATCTGTTAACTTAATCTGAAGTGACCAGGAGGAAAACAGCTAATGGCTTAGAAAAAACAGTACTTGTTCATTTTGGTTTTCATGATGTTAATAATTTGCACTTCCTCTAAACTAAGCAACACCAAATGCATGATTTGAATTGACTAATATCTCATTTCATATGCTTGCAATCAACTTGCTCAGGAGATGCTCATTATCTCTGTACCTCTCCTTTTGTAAGATGCCTATTTCTTCCTTAAATCACAGGTTTTCACGGATAGAGTTTACACTCATTGTTTTAAATATGTATTTTCATAGATTTTAAATATTAATGGAAACATGGCTTAGCTTGCCTGATAATGAAAAGGTAAAAACATAGCAAACTTGAGAGGTTGGTAAGAGAATAATCATGCTTCTTAGAATCAGAGATGTAGAATCAAATTCTTGGTACTTCAATTAAGTAGTCCTGTGACTGTGCTAGTAACTTTTCTGTGGAGGTTGAAAATAACATCAGATGATAAACTACCTAATGGCAAAAACTGCACTGTATTAGTACTTATATTCTCAAAGACTTTCATAATATCTCACTTAAGAAAAAAGAACTCTTCTCATAAAATAAGATGTTGTCACAGGTGAGTTCTCCAGGAGATAAATACTGAGGTGCGGTTAAGGTTTATTTAAAATAAAAGGTCTATTAGAGGGTAAAGTCATGTAAAAAGAAAAGAATCAGACTTGGCTAGGGAGATAGTTGGATCAAGACTCATACCTGACAAATCCTCTGCTGCTGGAAGCCATTTCTGAACTCACTAAAGTTGAGAAAACTCCTTATGAGGTAAGGCGGGTTTGCAAGGCCTCCTACCATCACATGGCGACTGATGTCTACCCCCCAATTATTTTTGCCTGAGCACAGATCCCCAAGGCACCTTGTTGACTGATATCAGGAGTGACTTGTCCCCTTATCCTAAAATATGCTAATTGTACCTTGTGAAGGTACTTATTATAGGAATTTCTTCCTTTGTGTTTATGGGAGCAAATACTATATTTCCTGAGAAACCTGTTTTTCTTCCCCTCAAGAAAACAGGCTCTTGACGCCTGCTCACAAAGAACTAACCTTTGCCTTTGCTATGCTAAAAACATTGCCTTGTATTTGAATGCTAAAGATACCTTCCTTCCCCATATGATAACCATCTATGGATCTTTCTAGATCCATATGATAACCATCTATGGAACCATCACTATTGATAAAGATTATGCATGAGTCTTCTACCAATCTATGTTCTGGGAAATTTTTACATATCAAAGAATCTGTCATCAGAAATCATTGTCTAAGGCAATTGCCACTTCTGTTTTGTACCCCATACATTTTTTTCCATAAATAAAGCTGCCTCTCTGGTCAGTGCAGAGATGCCTGCCTGGTGATCAGAAAGATAGTTGAGGCTCTCTCACTCTCTCACACCAATACCGTCCATCCTTCAGGGAGCCCTGGACCTGCTGGAGCTGGACTCTGGCACTTTGCCATCTAAATGAAGAGCTCCAGAGCCAAGAGTGCCTGTTGGAGGAATCCAGTGTTGAGAGAAAGCAGGCAGGCTCATATACCACTCCTTGTTCAGTCACTGACTGGGGGCTCCTGAAGAAGAACTAGATCTCCCCACAACTATATGGTCAACTAGTTTTCGACAAAGCAGGAAAGAGTATCCAATGGAAAAAAGTCTCTGCAACAGATGGTGTTGGGAAAACTGGACAGCAACTTGCAGAAGAATGAAACTGGACCAATTTCTTACACCATACACAAAAATAAATTCAAAATGGATGAAAGACCTAAATGTGAGACAGGAAAACATCAAAATCCTAGATGACAATACAGGCAGCAACCTCTTTGACTTCAGCCACAGCAGCTTCTTATGAGACATGTTGCCAAAGGCAAGGGAAACAAAAGCAAAAGCGAACCACTGGGACTTCATCAAGATAAAACCTTCTGCACAGCAAAGGAAACAATCAACAGAACTAAAAGGCAGCCTATGCAATAGAAGAAGATATTTGCAAACAACCTATCAAATAAAGGGTTAGTATCCAAAATTTATAAAGAACTTACCAAACTCAACACCCATAAACCAAATAATCTAATGAAGAAATAGGCAGAAGACATGAATAGACATTTGTCCAAAGAAGACATCTGGATGGCTAACAGACACATGAAACGATGCTCAACATCACTCATCATTTGGAAGATACAAATCGAAACTATGATGAGATACCACCTCATACCTGTCAGAATGGTTAAAAGTAAAAACACAGGAAACAATAGAGACTGGCAAGGATATGGAGAAAGGGGAGCACTTTTACTTTCTTGTTTGAAATGCAAACTGGTACAGCCACTCTGGTAAACAGTATAGTTTCCTCAGAAAGTTAAACATAGAATTACCCTGTAACCCAGCAATTGCACTACTAGGTATTTACCTAAAGGATACAAAAATACAGATTCGAAGGGGTAAATGAACACCAGTATTTATAGCAGCATTATCAACAATAGCTAAATTATGGAAACAGCCCAAATGTCCATCAACTCATGAATGATTAAAGAAGAAATGGTACATATATATAATGGAAGATTACTCAGCCATCAAAAAGAATGAAATCTTTCCATTTGCAATGATGTGGATAGAGGTAGAATGTATTATGCTAAGCAAAATAAGTCAGTCAGGGAAAGATAAATACCATATGATTTCACTCATATGTAGAATTTAAGAAACAAAACAGATGAATATAGGGGACAGGAAACAAAGAGAGAGAAGCAAACCATAAGAGATTCTTAATGATGGAGAACAAACTGAAGGTTGATGGAGGGGAGGTGGGTAGGGATGGGCTAAATGGGTGATGGGTTAAGGAGGGCACTTGTGTTGAGCACTGAGAGCTATATGTAAGGGATTCATCACTAAATTCTACTCCTGAAACCAATATTACACTATATGTTAACTAACTAAAATTTGAATAAAAATTTGAAAAAAAAGAGAACTAGATCTCAGCTGCTGTTACTTATTCATTGTCTCAGATAATCCAGAGATGAGACGGACTTCAGCTAGAGAGCTGAGGCAGGCCCTAAAGGCATGAACTAACAGCCAGAGGCAGTCAGCTAATCACAGGATTTACACTTATTTCAGTAAGTGGTCCTTTACTGAAAGAGCATCTGGGCATCTGCCTGAATCTTCTACAATTTTTCTTTTGTAGATTAATTATCAACAATATTTTTGCATAGTAATTAATTATTTTACTGACTAATTAATCTAAAATGGAAGATTCATCATTAGTGTGACTAATAGAATTATAGAAAAAAATGGTTTTCCAAAAATATGCTCACTTTACACAATTCTGATTTATTTTTCCTGGGAAACTTTTTTAAGAAGTTCATAATCTCACAGCTTTAAATCAGATAGGTGATAATATATCATTTGCATTTACCTATGGAATAACACATTAAATATTTATCATATGTTATCAGAAGCCAACTTTTATAAAAGCCTTCACTATAAATGATTGTACAAATGAACCTTAGTAATCTAGACTTTCATTTTTAGTTGTTACATATATATACATGCATACACACACACACACATACATGTGTGTGTGTGTGTGTGTGTGTCAGAAGTATTTGCTTAATACACAAAATAAAAGCACTTGAACACACTTACTCTTAGGGGAAGATTAATAGCACTATTCCCTCAATATTCTCACTGTATTCACAGATTTGTAGAATGTTCTTGATAGGATGATCTACTGAGGTGGAAATCATATTGATTGTAGAATTAACTGGATTTTAATATTCTTGATTTTTCAAATGAGGTTATTTCATTAACCTGTAGGCTAATGTAACCAGTTTAGGCTTGTGCTTATTTAAATATATATTGCTCATTCATAAACTATATACTTTAATAATTATGACATCTTCTGTTTCTCATTCAAGCATAATTAATTTTTAGGACTATAATTCAATTCTATTATTTCTATATTCAATAATTATTTATAAATGTGGAACTCACAGTGTGGTAGATTAAAGATGGCTACAAATCCTTTTCTACTGTTCCTACTGAAAGATGGAGGCCAATGCCCCCTCCTTGGATCTGGGTTGTTTTTGTTGTATGACCAATGAGTACCATGGAATTAACTCTACATGACCTCCAAGACTAGATATGACTAGCTTCCAGGACTGGTCAGTTAGAATGCTTCTTTCTCAGATTATTCCCTTGAAGAAGGAAAATAACCCAGCCATGCTGAAAAGTAAAAGCACTTGCATCTCCGTTAACAGTCCTTCATCACTTGTAAAAAGACACCGGGCTTCAATTGCCAGCCATCAGAGTGAGCCCTCTTGCACATTTAGCCCAGTGGAGTCTTCAAGTGACTCTTGAAGCCCACTCCAATGTCTCACCATACTGCCTAATTTGAATTACTCCCAAATGCCTGACTTGCAAAACTGTAAACAAAATGAGATTATTATTTTAAGCCATTACTTTTGGGGATGATTTGTTATAGACACCACAAGCACATGTGGACAAACTGAATTATTATAATTATAATTAGTATAAATTATGACTCATTACAGTTGTATAAAAATGTATGCAGCTAATTTTGAAGTAAAATATTTTGTAATTTAATTTATGGCTTTTGTGATTTAAAGTTATAGTTTAAATAGTATAATTTTCACATAGTTCATTTTATGCATGAAACGAACACTTATGTAATCATTGCATAGGTTACTAGAGAACCAGACCTACAGATATAAAAACAGCTTATCTAATTCTTGTACTTTTACTTGATAAATTTGGAAAGTTAGAGTCAGATAATACAGATATTTGGGTAATTTATCCCAAATTCAGTTAGCTGACTCCTGTCCCATATATTCTATAATTTATTTTTGCCTGAAATTAGAATCAACTCATTGTTTCAGACTATTGTATAAATAGAAATCAAGTACCAAAAAATAAAAGGCAAGTAGAATCTGTAAATCACTTTGTAATGATCTTATGCTGAAATTAGAAATATAGGTTAAAAAAAAGTCACATAATCTCTAATTCACAAACCTCCACATAATTCTTCAGGTAAAATCATTAATGTAATTCTTGGCTACTAGTTACAAAAACGTGTCAAATCTGTATTGAGTCATCATGACTCTTTCTATTTATAGACTTCTGGTCTTCTCTCTGAGGGACTTTATGATTTACAAGTAATTTCCTCATTCTTGTAAATAAAAAGGTCAAAAGATGTTTAAAAAATAAAGGAAACAGACAACTCTATCAGAGTAAACAAGGGCAGAATGTTATGAGTAAGTAGAAAAAGAGAAAAAAGAAACAGCAATACGGTAGGAGTGAACAGCAGGGCAGAGAGGTTAGAAAACACAAAAATGTATAATAATCAACAGTGTATTTTGCGGCTTTACCTAAATAACTAACCTCAAATGATTCTTATTTTTTTTAAAGGATTTGAAATCTTTTTTAATTAATTTATTTTCAGAGAGCAAGAGAGAGAGAGAGCATGCCCGTGCCAGCCCATTCACAAGGGAGGGAGTGGCAGAGAGAGAAGGAGAGAAAGAGAGAAAGAGAGAATCCATGCTGTCAGCACAGAGCCCGTTGTAGGTCCCGAACCCACGAGTTTTGAGACCATGATCTGAGCTGAAATCCAGAGTCAGACAGTTAACTGACTGAGCCACCCAAGTGCCTCTGATTCTTCTGTTAACTGAGCTCTAAAGTAGCATTCTATCTGCAATATCTGAAAAGCTAGTGAGATAAAGCAGTGTAGGTATATAATCATCTAAACAGGACCATAAGAGGAACTGTTTTTGAATACTGAAAACGAAGTCAGCGACCAGCTCTTGGTTGTAGCTCAGGTCATGATCTCACGGTTTGAGTTTGAGCCCTACATTGGACTCTGTGCTGGCAGCATGGAGCCTGCTTAAGATTCTCTCTCGCATTCTCTCTCTGCCCCTTCCCTGCTCATGTTGTGTCTGTCTCTCTCAAACAAACAAACAAACAAACAAATAAATATATAAATAACAAAGTCAATAAAAACACCACTCTAATTCTTGTTTAGTTTAAAATATACCAAAACCTTGGATTGTGAGCATAATTCATTCCAGAAACATGCTCATAGTCCAAGGCACTGGTATATCAAAGCAAATTTCAAGAATTATTGGCTCAGTTGTGATCATGTGACATTTAGTGTCATGCACTACTTGTATTGTAAGACATTGCTTGCTTATCAAGTTAAAATTTATTAGAAATGTTGGCTGGTCTTGCAGAACACAGAACAAGTTACTAGAAATCTAAGGTTTTACTGTGATTGAAAAAAAATTATATATCATTTCAGTATCAATAATTGCTAAATGTTGAAAAAGTTTCTTTTTATATTCAACTAAAAAGGATTCTAGATTTGACTTTATACATTCATTTAAGAGATGAACTTACATTTCATTGATTTGTAGTGTTTTTTCCCCTAAATATTGTTTTCATAGAAATATAAAAATAGAAAAGGCATAAGAGGTGTTCAAAGTGAGTATCTTAGAAATGTATATTTTAGCATATACAAATCAGGAAACAGCATTATCCCTTGACACAGTGGTATATTGACTGTAATTTTCAAGCAAAGAAAAAGCTGCTTGGATATTAGCATAAGCTTTTCATTTGCAAGTGTTACTCTTAGGAAATCTTAAGACTTCTTACTGATCTTTATCACTCAAAAGATAATGATAACAATATCTGATATTTGTATAGAGGCTTTATAATTTGTAAAACACTTTCATTTACAGAATTTCTTTTTGCTATCAGAATATTTATTGATGAGTTATTGGGCAAAAATTGTGCATTTCTAGGATAAGTAAGGGCTTTAGGCATAAAAATGAGGCAGAAAAAGCAATTGTAGAAAAGGTCAAACAAAAGAACACCACAAATAATATTACTAAGACCCTTAAGTTGTGTTCATTAACCTCTCAACAAAATTCATTGTATTCCTACATTTTTTTGGAATCCTTAAAAAATTAGACTCACTGGAAAATCTGCTAAGATGTTAAAACAATTCCATGGGACTACGGCTTGTCATTTCCAAGTTCTTATAGTCCTCTTAGATTCACTTTCTTGCATTAATATGAAAAACTTGGGTTGGATAGCTCTTCTAATGTGCTTTATTTTTTTATACAGTAAGTGAACAGAACATGTTAATCTAAGTCATGATGATCTAGGAAACAAAGGCAAAATAAAAGAAAAAATTAAATTTCCTTAGAGCTTACAGGCCATTGACAAGTCTTTGAGACAGGCAGAGTGACTTTCCTCTAAGAACTCAGTTGCCTCCAGGATTACACTTAGCTAAGGGAAAAAGGCAATCTTAGGTTAACATTATCCCAACCTTCCAGGATTCTGTAAGTCTACTTTAACATATAAAAATTTCTTTGGAAACCTCCTTTATCTCTAACAGTAAACTAAATGTTAGCAATCACCCTCCAAGCATATGGCCCACTAATATACATCTGAAGGGGCTCATGACTAAGGTTTTATTAAACAATAATAAATGATCTTTTCCTAACAATAGCTAGCCTCCTCAAGGTCCTGGAAAGCTTGCTTCCAAAATTCCTTAGAGACTTAAGCTATCCATAACCCTCTCCCAACATAAAAGTATATACTCAGTCACCAGTCACAACCCCAGTGCAGCTCTTTCACCCATGAGTCCTGTCCCTAAGCTTTAATAAAACCACTTTATGCATCGAAGATGTCTCAAGAATTCTTTCTTGACTGTTTGCTCTGAACGCCCACATTTCCACAACAAAGATCTTTATAAAAAATATTTACTCAAAGTTTTCACTGTTATTTGTTTCATCCAGGATTTTTTTTTTGTTAAAAGTAAAATTTAAAAAAAATATTTATTTTTCATTTGATAAAGCTTTCTTAAAATGATTGTATTTTGTGGGCATAAGGATGAAAAACAAATTTCCTACCATCATAGAAAGAGTTAGTAGGCATGATCAATTAGTTTCCTGATCTCCTAAACCCATGGAATTCATAGGAATCAATTATGAACTATGTTTAAGACATAAATGTCTTATAAACTCATCCGCAATGAGGTTCTCAACAAAGAAAGTCAACAAGTGGTAAAGTAATATTAATTTATATTGCCCCATTGAACTTGCTTGATACAAAATTCTTGGGGAAAAAATATTCTTAGGAGATCTTAAGATTTTCTGATACCAGCATTTTTTCCCTCACAGAAGACAGACATAATTGTCACATTCTACCTGTATTTTTTTAAATAAGGTAAGTGACTGTGACTCTTCTGACAACGTAGACTTTACAAGAAAGAAAAACTGAAATTAGTTAGAAATATGCTGTTAAACATTCCTGTTATGAAGTCACACTTGCTTCTTTTTCATGTCTAAATAAGAAATAGGTAACCTCTTATCCTTGAACATCCTGAATGAAGTAAGAGAATTGTGTTTGAACACAACTATAAGCTTAGTTTCTGAAAGGGAAAGTAATCAAAGACATCAAACACATCCCATTCCCCACCTAGAAGTGTGTGACAAAGTTGTTTTATTTTTGTTTTGTTTAAAATGCTATCCTGACCCAGTTTTGAGGCTTTGTTAGAGGACAGTTAAATCCCTATCTTGAACAACTAATTAAGTCCACATTCCAAATACTTCCCTTATTGGGTCCTCACATTTTAGGGTCATTACATACCAGCCCTATCAAAAGAGGTACCAGGCAACTAGGGACAGCCTCTGGGGCCTCTTTGCCCAGAGCTCTTGAAATTATTGAAATTAACCAATCCTCAGGGAGAAATCTAGCTAACCTCATGCTGTTTGCCATACATAAATTGCCCCCTACAGCTGAAGTTTGCTGTTACTCTGTAGCCTGAGGGCAACTTCCTGCATAGTCCTGCTTGGCAGCCTTCTCTCCTTGGGAGGTGTAAGTAATGGAGATCTGCATTTCACCCAGTGTCAGTGTGTTGTGTCTCTCCATCAAAAGAATCTTTAAATTTCATATAACACAGTGCCAGCAGGGCTGGGTGCAGGTAGTGGGCACCATTCTGCCATTCTCCTGGGACAAAGGAGCTAGGCCAGCTCTTGGGCCCTAGTCATTTATGCTCTCTTCAGACAGAGAAGAATGGCTGTGGAAATAATATTGGGCACTGCTAGGCAATACATATGCATTTTTTTGCATAATAAAGTGAGAATAAATAAAGCCCTTCTAGTTTTATATGTTAATAGAGTAAAAACTAGACAGGAAACACATTCCTAATATTAGCATATACAAAAAAATGTGTGGTATCGTGTTTTATAGAGTGCTGAATTGTGACAATAATGAAGAATACAGAATAAATAATGTTTTATGGATGTTTTTCATGGATTCTAGCAGACTTGTAGAAGTCTGGGGAGGAGAAAAAGCAGAAAGCTCAACATTAAGCTACAGGAATTGTGGATAATGTGACTCAATTTAAGTAGTGGTTTCAGGCAGTCTGGGAGGTCAGGAAATTAAGTTGCAAAAAAGCAATGAATATTAGCTGATGCTACAGATTACAGCTACAAAATATAAACCAGTATTAGACAGTAAGGAAAGGAAATAAGGTCATGCTTTGTTTTTTTTAGAGCACTAATGGACAGCAACAGCATACCCAGTGGTATCCTCAAATACTCATTATATGTACATTGTAAAGAAGAAGTCTTTTAAGATGACATATATATAAATTTGGAATAAATAGTTTTTCAACTTATGAAATAGATATACTTTTGAGTGGCTGGTTATGTAGTGAATGTCTGAATACTGTGCCCAACTATATAATTAACTTTCATTATAAAACACAATTTTTGGCTTAAAGATTCTATAAATTAAATTTAAGAGGACTAAGAAATTTTAGGTTATCATTAAATACCACTAAAGTATCCTAAAAACTATTATCTAATAAAGGGAAAAAACCTATCAATCGAGCAATGTTTTTCCTGTTACCTGTTGGTATCTCTCTTTCAGAATAGAGAAGATTGCATTTGAGTGTGCTTGAGTGTGTCACAGTTGAGTTGTGTGTCCTGGCACAAATTAATTACTGATAACAAAACTACAATTTGTTGAAATTCTGAACAATCCCAAATGTTTTGCATACCTCATCAGTGGATACTCATTGTTTTACCAGGAAGGTGGTATTAACCACATTTTTCAATGTTTTAGCAACTTTCTTATACCACAGAACTAAAAAACAATGACCTAAATAAATCCACATCTGCATTAACACAAAACCATTGTATCTCAGTGGTAATCTGCACTACTTTGGAGAGCTTCAGGTTTCTTCATAAAATGGGGATGATGGTATGTATTTTTTCCCACACTGATTCATTCTAGTATGTATAAGGGAAATAGCCACAATTAGGCATTGTAGGTAGATTGTTTAAAGCAGCACTCTCAAACTTGTCCTGCCCTTATTTCCAGAATCTAGGAATATGATATCACTCAGGTGGTTATATTATGCTTTATATTACAGTTGAGCTTAAAATAGGGAGACGATCTGGGTGGACCTAGTCATACGAAGCAGAAGTCGGATATATTCCAAGTGTGGTAAGGATTTGACTCACTACTGATGTTTTGAGGACTGAAAAGTCTATGTGAGAAGGGATATTGGAAGGAGATGAGACAAACAGCCAGCAAAGAAATGGAACCTCAAACCTTCAATGCCAAGGAAATGAATTCTTCCAAAATGAGGGATGGGCTGAAAGATCCCCTAAGCTCCTGATTGAAACAGCTGGATGACACCTTAATTTCAGCTTTGTGAGACTCTGCTAAGACTTATAAGTGGTTTTTTTGGTAAGTTATCAAGTTACATACACAAATACAGAGACTAAGGTAATAGAAGTAGAGAAACCTTTCTTGAGAAAAAAAAAGAATCTAACCAGAATCTCAATGTTCAGAATTAGTAAATGACTAAAGAAACAAAGGGAGTGCTTGGGTGGCTCAGTCAGTGGGCGGCTGACTTTGGCTTAGGTCATGATCTCACAGCTTGTGAGTTTGAGCCCTGCATTGGGCCCTGTGCTGGTAGCTCAGAGTCTAGAGCCTGCTTCAGATTCTGTGTCTCTCTGCCCCTCCCCCACTCATACTCTGTGTCTCTTTGTCTCTCAAAAATAAATAAACATTTAAAAAAATAAAGAAACAAAGCATTTTCCAAGCAAATGCAGGACTATGAGAATCCCTAGAGTTAAAGGAAATCATTGCAAGAGCTCAGGGAACAAGTATTTTAGTACAATAGTGTGGAGAGATATACATTGTCAAGAAGATACAACTGAAGACCAAATCATGAAAGTCATTTGTACCACAATAATAAGTTGTTTTATTCAGAAGGCTTTGATGTATCAATAAAGAATTTTCCTCCATAGAATGGTCTGATCAGATTTAAGTTTATGCAGCATACAGTAGGTATAGTATGGAGGATGGGTTGCATGAGACCAAGGCCAGAGACAAGAAGCTGTTTTAATAATCCAGGAAAGAAATTATTAGTGTTTAAACTAAGATGGGGGGCACCAGGGTGGCCCAGTCAGTTAAGCACAGAACTACAGCTCAGGTCATGATCTCACAGTTCATGACTAAGCAAGCCTCCATCGGCCTCTCTGCTGTCAGCACAGAGCTTGCTTTGGATCCTCTGTCCCCCTCTCTCTGCCCCTCCCCTGCTCATTCTCTCTCTTTCTCTAAATAAATAAATAAATAATAAAAAATAAATAAACTAAAATGGGTCTGTGGGAGTGGATGTGAAAGCTTTTCAGAAGGTGGGCTCTACCAGATATGGTTGGCATAGGAGGGAAAAATGAGAAAAGAAAGAGTAAAGAATGATATAAAATGTCTGGCAGGTCTATGGGGTTCACCTTTGCATTTACCACAAGTAGTGTTCACTCCTGTTGAGAGCAGATCTAATTTGAGGTGGGAGAATTTCAGATGAAGAAAATACAATAAGTTTAATTTTAGTGTCCCTTGTAATAGCCAACTAAAAAAATACAGTATGAATTGTTGATGTAGGAAGGGGCTCAGAAGAGAGACATCTGGTCAGGGAGTGGAGATTTGGGAATCACTGGAATATTGATGTAGTGGAAAATCAACAGCTGAAAGATGAGAAGAAGGGACTGTGGGGAGAAAAAAAAAAAAAAAAAAAAAACCCTGAAAATGAACAGGTTGAGAACAAGGAAACCATGGTGTCCTGATAGCCAAGGCAGGGAATAACTTTAAGAAAGAGAGTGAAATCAATGGTGTTAGGTGGAACAGAGATAAAGTAAAGGAAGGGCTTATCAAAAAGTAAGTCACTATTGACTTTAACAAAGAAGTTCCAGGTGGTATGTTAGAAGCACAATACAGATTACAGTGGCTCAGAAGTGAATTGAAGAAGTAGGAGAAGTAAGGAATTACCAACTATATAATTTTCAAAATATAAGCTCATTCTATGAAATGAAGAATAGTAGCCAACAGGATTGAGATGGTGTGTGTGTGTGTGTGTGTGTGTGTGTGTGTTTTAGATGAAGAAACTTGAACAGTTTTAAAGACTGATAAAAATAATTTAGTAAGCTGGGAGAAGTTAAAAATACAGGGGTAAAAAGGAATAATTAGGGGAAGGAAGTCCTTCAAGTGTTAAGAAATGAGATTCATTACATCGAAGGAGATATGAGCTTCCCGTAGGCAGAGAAGTATCCATGAACATAAGGAAATGAAATTATCTTTTGTTGAAAGTGCTTCAATGACAAAGGATTCTCTTTCAAAACAATTTTAACTATGTAAGAGACTGCTAAGGATTGAATGTGTCCCCTCAAAACTCATATGTTGAAGTACCAACACCAAGTATCTCAGAACGTGACACTGTTTGGAAATGGAGTCACTGCAAATTTACTTGGTTAAAATCAGAAAATACTAGAATAGGCTAGGACCCTAGTCCAATATGACTGATGTCTGTAAAAAGGAGAAATTTGGACACAGAGAAATGCACACAAGGAGAACACCATGTGAAGACTTGGAGTTATTATGTCACAAACCAAGGAACTACCAGAAGCTAAGAGATAGACCAGGAACAGATCCTCCCCTAGCAACTTCAAAGGGAGCACAGTATTGCTGACACTTTGGTCTCAGAATTCTAGCTTTCAGAACTAAGACAATACATTTCTACTGTTGAAGCTACTCAGTTGGTGTTACTTTGTTATAGTAACCCTAAGAAATCAATACATAGACATAATGTAATTTTCAGTTGCTATACGTTCTTACAGATTACATATAAGTAATTGAGTTTATATATAACTTTTCAAAAATTAATAAATAAGCAAACAGAAAAAAGTAGGAAAGGATGGAAAAAAGAGAGTATATAAACCACAACCTTTCTCTATTATGTTTCTTATCTTCAAAGTTCTCCAAATGCTCACTCTTATTTCTAATATAGGATAATATTTGAAATGGAGGGACAATTAGCATATCTAATATAACAGTTCTTTATTCCTTCAGGTTATGAACATAAAGTACTCTTATCTTCACATATTTAGTCACTGCTTGATTTCTGGGCACATGAAAAGGTGTAGATGTCTATTTAAGTCTGTATCTGTAGCAGTAGTTCTGCCATCAGTCACACTCAATCATTCAAATGAACAACAGGGCTCACTGTGTGGACTTTTATGCAGAACACTAGGGCAGTCACCACCACATAATTAGGAAGCACCGCCACATTCTAGCAGCTTGACACTAATCAAAATGTCTTAGACAAGTTATTTCATCAAAGTCTAATTCTCTTTGACTGCTAATCAGTATGTGATGAAGTTCCTGGAGATACAATTGTTCAAAGTCCTTTCACAACTAATAAAAATTTTCTAATAATATCATCTTAAGCCATCTAGGAAAATGTAAATAAATGTCCCATTACCCATACCTCATCCTCATTCCATCCAAATCCTGCTAGTTGAAAAGAAAAGAAAAAGAAAAAAGAAAAAAAGAAAGAAAGAAAAAAAATCTCTGACAACTAAAAATTAGTGGCCAAACCACATATGTGCATCATTATAATGTCAAATTATATAAGGCAAGTTTAAGTATGCAAAAATTAAATAATTGTTATTATATGATGGTAAACCTATCCAATGAAATATGTAATTCTGAAAAAGGATGGTTAGAGTCTATATGGTAACATGAAAAATAATACACTTTTAAATTTAAACCTAGGGGTGCCTGGGTGGCTCAGTCGATTAAGTGTCTGATTTCAGCTTAGGTCATGATCTCACGGTTCATGAGTTCTAGCCCTGCGTAAGGCTCTGTGCCAACAGCTCAAAGCCTGGAGCTTGCTTCAGATTCTGTGTGTGTGTGTGTCTCTCTCTCTCACTCTCTCCCCCTCCCCTGCTCACATTGTCTCTTTCTCTCACAAAAATAAAGATTAATAAGTTTTTTAATAAATAAATTTAAACCTAAATTTTAAATTACACCTAAATATTTATTCAAAGATATTTAGTGATTACATAGCCTGCTGAATCTATGACCCACACGGTATGTTCAAAAGAGAATATTTCAGGACCAAAAAAGGAAATTCCAAACAGCCAGAGATTTTCATTTGCATACCATGAACATAATTACTAGAACACATAGTTCACCACAATACTCTCCCATCAGAGGGCAAAGAGGAAAAGAACTTAAGGGAAGATCCAAATTACTTATAATGAATAGAGTAAAAAGGTAATTTTGGATAAAAATTACATAAATATTCTCCCCCAGCCTCACAAACTTAAAACTATGTGAAAATTTACTAGCCACCAAAAACATGGGGTAAAAAGGCTAAGTTATAAGCACCTGTAGGGAAAGAATGGTGTCTTTGAATCCTTTTGATATTAAGTCCTCTTTACACATAAGAAAGCAATAAGAGTTTTGTTAATGAAACTTGAGACGGTATACAAAAACTGTTCAAAAAGATGTTATTGTAAATCTATTAAAATATTAAGACTGTAAGGAAAATAAATGGCAACTTATGAAAGCATACAACTTTAATATACAGTTTTAAATGGCACTGGATGGAGATTTATTTAGAAAGCAATATATTTAAATGTAAACAGTACCTTATTTTTGTCAATAATTGTCAAGTTATTTTGCTTGAACCCAGAAATTGTAGTTGTAATTCATGAGGTCTTAATTCTGCACTTGTCACATGGAGACATTTGCACTTAAATGGTATTATACTCTCTTGAAAGTAATAGACATTTCCGTTCACTTTGACTATGAATTTAAGTATGATTTCTGTTCTTCTGTTGCTACTTTAATTTTGTCCAGCTATGAAATACCTGACATTTTAAGAAGAGAGCCAGTCAAGTCACAGGATTATAACATAATAATAAGAAAAGAAAAGAAAAGGAAAGGAAAGAAAAGGCCCAGAAAGAAAAGAAAACCTATATTTTTAAAGGAAGCCAATAGCAAAGTACACAGGTAGCACACTACATAGGTAGTTTTCAACAGCAAGTAAATGAAGACTTCATCTAAAGCATCCAAGGAGCATTAAAAAGATTTATAGTCTCTTCCTCCCCCAGTTTTACCCCTCCAGGTTTATGAGACCCAACTGCAGGTGTGAGGTGGAATCCATCTTTTTTTTGTTTTGTTTTTTCATTTTTCTAACCTCACTCTTTGAAACACATTGCTGTTGAAAATCAGTTGAAAAAGGAATGCTTATTAGAATATGTAAAGCAAGCATATGCATTTAAGACAACAGGTTTAATTTTGCTTCTTGTAATCACAGTGTGCCATAAATTGTCCTTATCTGACAAACACTTTCCATTATCCAGAATGATGGGGGAATACATAGGTTTTCTATGAATTACTCAGAGTTAGTTTTATATAAAATCATAAGCAATATGGGAAGGGTTAAAAACTTGTTCACTAATATTCAAAATACTGGTATAAGAGAAAAGCCTTCTAATTTGTAGTAACTTTAAGCTTAAATCTTCTCTATTGGTTCTGTCAGTCCTAAAACTGAATTAAGTTTCTACCTTCTCTAAAACAACGTTAAAAACAAACAGCAACAAATACTTTGTGATTCCTGACTTCTAATCCTGACTTGCTCCTCCTTTGATTAATGAGATTCTTGGAAGAGCAACTACACTTATACGATCGATACCCTCATTTGCAATTTAGCCACCATGAATAAATAACTAATAATTGTTCAATCTCCCAGGCTCTGAAAACTAGTTTCCACTCTTGTCACTTAATTAAAATTGCTCTCATCAGTGTTAAGTAAAAACATTTTTTTCAGTCCTCAGCCTGATCTATGTTTTAGACTTGGCAACACAAAATCCCTTCTTTGAAATATATCTTTCTCCTGGACTTCCGCACATTTTCTCCTTGGATACTTTTCAAACTCTAATATTTTTTCCATTCACTTTGTTCTTTAAAAGTTAATACATCAAAGGTTCCTATCTGAAGACCTCACCCATCTCCCCCTAAAGTTGTTGCTTTACCTCAACAACTCTTCCAGATTTATCATCCAAACCTCCTCCTCAATCCTCTGAAACCTTGTGTCAAATTTCTAACTCCTTCCTGGAGATTTGCCACTTGTTATGTACCATGTATGTTAGACTCGAAGTTTCACATCTAAAGTTTTCACCCGATAGGGCAACATACCATTTCTCCTACAATTCTGGTCTCAATTAATATCATCTCTCCTATAACTTGATCAAGAAACTTGATTCCTCCAGGACTTCTTTTAACACTTTGTTAACTCCATATCTTTTATCTTGCTGGCATGGGTTCTGATGAGGTATCCACTGCAATTCTTTTTTTGTTTTTTGTTCTTGATTTTGTTTTTTTCCTCCAGAGGTAAGAGATTTTCTATCCCTGGATTCTTTTAAGCTTTTCTCTCTGTTGTTGGCTTTCTGCAGTTTCAATATGGTCTATATAGGTATAGATTTCTTATACTTCTTGCTTGAAATTCTCGAGCCTTATGAGTCTGTGGTTTGATATCTGCCATTCATCTTGAAGAGGTTTTAAACATTCCTTCTGCTCCATCTTCTCTCTCTTCTATTACTCCAATTACACGCATATTATAACTTGAAACTATCTCAGAGGTATCAGACATTGTTATTTTGTTTCCGTTCCTTTCTTTCTTTGTGTTTCATTTGACATATCATCAAGCTCACTAATTCCTTTCTCAGCAGTGTCTAATCCACTAATGAGCCAAGCAACAGCATTTTTCATTAATGTCAATTTCTAGTATTTCATTTTGATTTTTTTAGTTTCCATGTTTTTGTTTACATTGCCCATTTGTTCTTCCATGGTGTTTTTTTCCATTAAAGCCCTTAACATATTAATTGGAATTATTTTAAATTCCCTGTGTGACAATTTCATAATCTGTGTTTGTGTAAATTAAGTTCTGCTGCTTGCTTTGTTTTTTCTCCTTCTGCTCCTTCTTCTTTTCCCCTGTCTTTTAGCATGCCTTGTAATTATTTTGAAAGCTGGAGGTGACATATTCAGTAATAATAACTAAAGTAAACAGTGTGAGTTTTTATGGTAATCTTGCTAAAAGTTGGGCTGTGTTTAATATTTGTGATAGCTGTAAGTCCCAGAAGCCTCAAATTCCTTGACTGTTCTTACTTGTGTCTCCTCTGCTGTCTACTCTAATAGCTACCCTAAGAACACTTTCTAATAGAGTCTGTGCCCTGCAGTTCTTTCAGCTAAAATCCACTGTATACTGGAACACTGTGGAGGTAATCAAAGGAGTTGCGGGGGGGGATGGGGGGGAGCAATATTCTATAATCTTATGATTAAGTATCAGTCTTTTAGAGGCCTGTGTCTCTGGGATGACTGTAACCTTCACAAGTCTTTCTTAGCTTTATTCTTCCTCCTCAGGAAGGAAGGGAGGGTACAGAAGGCTGGAATTGGTTGTGTCCTTCACCCTCCCAGGGGACATAAAGCTTTTGCCTGGAGGACACGCCTTTGTTATGGAAAATGCCTTATGCGGACATATTTCAAAGAGTTACTTTTATGCCTCTCTGCCAAAATATAAGAGGATTTTATTTTGGTTCTTCACCATGAGAACCTGATGGAAATTTTGGAGGTAATATTCATTCAAGTGTGGGTCCCCCCTTAAGAATGTGGTCCCCAGGAGTTTCTGACAGTGGGTCTAGTCTACACATAGCTTCCAACAATTCATCAGAATTACCATTTAAGTGTTCCTACCAGTATATGGCTTTAGTGGCTTCTGTTTCAGGTAAATTGATTTCGGCAGTGATTCCCTATATTTGCCTGGGGTGGTAATTTGTTCTGTGGCCTTATGTCTTATTTCTTTGATAAGTTCAAGAAAGTTGTTGATTTTCAGTTTGTTCAGTTTCATTGCTGTTGTGAAAAACAGAAGTGATGACTTCCAAGCTCTTTACCTGTTGGAACTGAAATCAGAAGTCCCTATCCATGACTTATCTTCTCACATTCCAAAACCAAATGACTCCAACATTTCTTTAATTCATTTCCTTTCTTCATTTCAATTCCCATCACTGTTGCTTTAATTCAGGTCTTTATATCTGGTTAGAATTCTTCTTATATCTCAGAACTGCTCTCCCTGCCTTTGTTTCAACACGAAGGAAGAGAACCTTAATCAAATTTTTAATGTATATTTATTTCCCTAATACATGTAAGCTCTTGGGAGGACAGAAACCATATTTTATCTTTACACACTACAAATTATCTAGTCCAGTGGCTTTCACAGAGGAGGAGTTTTGTAAATATCAATTAAATGAATGGATAGATGCGCAAAGCACCTACTATCCTATGCACTGTTAGTGCTGCTTTAGTAGACAAAAATTAGGCTGAAATTTGAACTTAAAATTGATTTTGATTTTTTTAGATTAGCCCAGAAATTCTTAGAGAAGATATTTTGCCCACAAATATATTCCATTAATGATGCCAGTAGCTGCCTCCTGGTGGTATTCTAATTAACAATTCAATGAAGGCAGGACAGGAAATGTGCTGTATAATCAGGACTCTGGAGATATATATATTTAATCCTGGACAATTCATCCCTTAATGCTCAAGAAAGCATTTATCAGGAAATAATTTTACTGTCTTTCGCAGCATTAAAGCCATCTAGGAGAATATTTTATAATAGAAATATTCTTTCTCTTATTTTTGTTGCCATATCTGGCATTTAACACATTGCTTTGGTTTTCACCATTCTTTTCAATATGATTTCAAGTTTTTTGTAAGGTACATCACAATCATTATTCTATCTTTCATAAGTAAATTGAAATAGAAAATAGAAATAGAAAAGATAAGTGAGTTGCTCAAGGCAAACACAAAAGTTATCAAAAGAGCTAAAACAAAACACTGTCAAATATTTCAATAACAAAAATCACAATTTCATACTTACAGACAATAGCTATAGAAAACTGAGAAAAGTGTAGTCATTTTTATTTTTCCTGATATCTAGAGCCAAGATTGCCTAACACATACAAAGATATATATATATATTTAATGAACACAGAAAAGAATTCTACAAAACCCCTATTGTTTTTAGCCTCATAAGGAAAGCAAACAGTTTAACTAATATTATTATTTCATACTTTATCAGAAAAGAATCATCTAACTTTAATGTCTAAAGTAAGGGAAAACTGCCAGGATGCCTGGGTGGCTCAGTAGGTTGAGCATCTGACTTCAGCTCAGGTCATGATCTTGTGGTTCATGGGTTCAAGCCCTGTGTTGGGCTCTGTGCTGACATCCCAGAGCCTGTAGTCTGTTTTGGATTCTTTGTCTCCCTCTCTCTATGCTCCTCTCCTGCTCACACTCTGTCTCTCTCTCAAAAATAAATAAACATTAATTTTTTTAATAAAAAATAAAATAAGATTCCACAGTCATACATACATTACAAAGGAGGTTTCAGCACCCCCCTCTCTGCTGAATGACTAATTTTTGAGCTGAGGTTAACACCTGATTCTATAGATAATAAAGTGTTATGAGGAATACTCTTTCTATTCCAGATTCCAAGAGTTCAGGATCTCTTGAAGATCATACATATTTAGAAAGAGTGATACTTCAGTGAATTGAGGTTATCCTTACAAAGTATTTCAATGACATAACAAGAGAGTGTTCCAAGACAGATATGTCTTGCTTATAGAGCCTCCATAAATTCAACATTATTTTAGGAGAATCACTTGAATGAATATCAGCATCATGTGGAAGCCTAATGTCCTTTGACACTTTTCCTTTCAGATACAGTTAAGTGGATGGAAAAATTCCTTCCTCCACTGCTCCCATTTTCAACTTTTGAATAAATCATATCCTGGTGGATAATCCGAGCCTCCTTAATGGCCGGTCCCCATCTGACATTGGTCAGGGGAAGTTTTCAGATTTCCCTAGGGCACGTAGCCTGCAAATACAATAAAAACACATGACTATATTTGTACTTCTATAAATAAATCTCAGCATTTTGCTTGAATTATTAAGAACAAGGGGAATGGAGGGTTTTAGACTTTATTTAAAAGACAAGTTTTTAGTTGGGATATGACATTTAGTAGGCATATAACATATTTGCATAAAGCTAGAAGAAGGGTTAGAGATATAAAGGGAGAGGATAAAGTTGTAAGAGAGGCAGTGAGGATGCCAATTAGGAGTCTACTACAATGCTAGAGAAAAGAGATAACAGCATATTTAACTGAATTGGTAATAGTGGACCTGAATTACAAATTTGTTCAAAGTCTTCTAAGAAAAAGCTCAACTACAATTTGAAATAATTTTTATCAAGTATTAATACACTTGATTTTAAAAATACATAAATGCAGGGGCACCTGGGTGGCTCAGTTGGGTAAGCATCTGACTTCACCTTAGATCATGATCTCATGGCTCATGAGTTCAAGCCCCACATCTGGCTCTGTGTGGACAGCTCAGAGCCTGGAGCCTGCTTTAGATTCTGTGCCTCCCTCTCTCTCTGCCTCTCCCATGCTCATGCTCTGTCTCTCAAAAATGAATAAACATTTGAAAAATACATAATTGCAAATTAATTCACTGTGGTTTAATAAAGAGTTTTCAAAAGTCTTCAAAGTTTTAAAAACCCTATATCTTGAGGAATCTTGAGGAATGCAGGGCTCCCTCTAGCTTAAACATCTACCACACATGAAGTTCACTGGTTTCCATGTAGAAGAGTGATCCCTCTCCAAACCTAAGACAGAAATAGGAAACAATATGTAATCCCTGGGGTGTTGGTTTTAGAAATAACATGTGTTTTGTTTTGTTTTGCTTTTTATTTGTTTGTGGGTTGGTTTGGTTTCTGTTTCTACAAGAATGCAGTTCCAACAATATACTGGCATTTAATGGAGAATTCGATTACAATAAATTTTGTTTCTTAGATATTTCTACAGTAGGGCTTACAATCATCCAACAAGAGATACATGTATCCACCCACTCATGCACATCCTACTTTCAAACTAATCTTCTACAATGTACTTTGCAAATGCTTGAATTGTGTTTCTTTCTATTGGGGAACTTATGAATACAGAGATACAATATAAATCTTCTCCCTATCATAGTCTTCCAATTGCCTGTAGTGTGTAAAATACAGATTCAACAAATTAACTTTTGTTAGACCTGAATTTTCTATTTCCGACAGTAGTAACTTTAAGGAGAACAGTGTTCAAGATAATATAATTTGAGTTATACTGTTAATAGGCAAAAACGATGCTTATATTTTAGAGAAAATTATATGGAAATAGACTAATAAATGTATTCAATCATATTTATATGATTTATATAGTGGACTGTCTTCCTTTTTTCAGCCAAGATATTAAACCAAAAGAATAAGAAAACACTTAAAGGAGAATTATTCCTAAAAGAAGCAGCTAACATTTATTTTGCTTTAATTGTATGTCAGGCACTTTGGATACATTGTCTCATTTAATCCTTACACTAACCCTGAGTTAGGAACTTGTATTTTGTTATTAAACATTGAGAAACTAAAGCTTTTAATGTGTGTATCATGTAATCAGTCTTCTAGAACTACCCTCTAATAGTGTTAGGTGTGTTTGGCTCCAAAGTCTTCATATTTCAGTATGTTGCTATAAAACATCTACAATATGCCCACCAGTCTTGGGTGTTTTAAACACATTTTAGCTAGTATAACAATTCTAATGAGAAAATATTAATATCTACATTGAGAAGATAAGAAAACTGAAACCCAGAAAGGCTTAAATACATCTTTTAATGCCATACACTAAAGTAGTGGACAAAAATAAGTATGGAGTTTTCATTTGGACCTATCCATTCTGATATCACAGCAACTATCCTGGCTCCAAATTATCCAAGATGAATAAGAGAAATACTGACAAATTATCAGGGGAAAACTCAATATGGGAAGGGGTTTAGGAAGGGCTAGGAGTGAGGTCTTAGAGTGCAACAGGTTATGTGTAGAGGTATTTTTTAAGGTGTAGGTTATGTGTAGATGTATTTTTTAAGGTCTCTATTATGGCAGAGATTTATTGATTGGTTAACTCATTCATATTTTTTCAGCAAATACTTTTTAAGTGCTTACCATGTGTCAGACACTGAGAAGAGAGTGTTCATAGAAATAAGCTTCCAGTTGAGAACTGAGAGGTTAAGTTACCAAGGCTTATTGGGTGGTGGGGGGTGGGGCAATATGAAGAAAATGAAGAAACAGAAATATGTTAGGTACTTGGATAATACTTAAAACAAAAATTAAATGTCTTTATCATTTTTTAACTGTTTGACTTTTCGGAAACTCTCTAACATCTTAGTACCTCAGTTTTCTCACACAAAAAATGAGAAAATAGTGGTGCTTTATTTATATGGTTGCTGTAAACATTAAAATGAGCAGTGAAGACTAATATGTGTTAATACATATAAATCATTTAGAAGGACTGCCTGACTTGTAAGTACTCAATAAATATTAGTGTTAGGCATTTGATAAATGCTAGATGTTACGATGATGAGTCCTGTTTCCTATTAACATTAAAGCACATTCCCAAAGTTTATTCACAGTACAGCTAGCTCTTAACAGGTCTTACTAATCAGATATACTAACCGGAGCAAATCTTTTTCAAACACGGGATTTCTGTTCAAAACGAGATCAACTGGAGCTCTGAAATTTTTCCTAAAATTCTTTACTTAATTTTCCTATGATCTTTGAGATAACTTACAAGACATTCATTCCTCTTAATAAGACTGACTTGCAACATTCTTCTTTTCAGCAGCAAGTCTCTGTGCCTTAGAAACTATAGGGAGATCCACCAGCTTTGTCAAAAATATGAGTGCTGGGAAAATGCTAAGGACTTAGAGCAGAAAACCTATCTCCTTGATTTCAGAAGAACTGAACTGGGATTAAAAAGGGAAATTGATTTACTTCACACAGTACAATATTTTAAATTGTATTAAAAATTACTTAAAACACATTAACTATAAGTAGCACTTTTGACACATCAGAATGCACTGCTCTAGCCTAATCCCCAAAATTTACGCATGAATATACCAAACTAGATAGTGTAAATTACTTTCTCAAGACCATGCAGCTACATAATGGAGGTATCTGTACCAAAAGCCCTTCTCCTGATTGTTGTTCAAGCATGGAACCAATTCATTGTCACATACAATGTAACTGGCCACCACAGTTATAGCTAATCACAGATTGGGAGACAATTTTCTCAGGGATAGGTAAACTACACCTACACCTACAAAAGTCAGGCTTTAAAACATCTGTTTTATAAAGGAAAATACTCTGCACAGAATATCCAACCTCACCTTTTCTAAAAAATACTATGAAATATTAGGTAAAAATTTGTAAATGAAAATAACAATTTAAATATGTTAATTCCATAAATTAAAATGTGCCTATTTTTTAGTTAACCATTATAAACACTTCATATTAATTTTGAGATGTATATATTTCTAATTAACTTCTTAAGGCAGGAATTCACATGTAGTCATAGTAGTGATAAGCTTCAGAATGGAAACTGCTACATTTTTAAGACAACAAATTATGATGACTATAGAATAAACCGCACTCTCTTTAAAAGTATATTTTCTTATTATTCATATTTGTAGTTCAGAAATTGTCTGTCCATGTGCTACATTTCACAACGCTATCTCTTTAACAGTAAAGTTATTTCCAGAACAATAAGTCTACATTGCCAAATTATTTGTAACTAAACAGAATAATAATTCTTATGTTGTTTCATTAGGCACCTCATACATTTGGAGAAGAGTTAACAAAAAAAATATTATTATGTTCTGACATTTTGGGCAGACAATCTACCTCTCTCTGGAGAGGAAGCAGGCTGTGTTTTTACCACTTGATTTCAAGTACTCAATTCATCATTCTTATACGATCTCTAGAAAAAAAATATGGAGTAGGTTCATTCAATTTTAGTTTTCAAGGTGCTGAAGATTTATTATTATAAAATGAATCATTTTTCTCTTGTTAAATCAATGATAGAAGAACTCAAATAGAAAAGGATTGTGCCAATAAGTAATCCAGCAATGTTTAGATGCTACACATTTCATTTAAAGCACTGATCAGCAATTTGTAATTTTTAACTTAAATCCAATCCACAAATCTTTTTTTTTTTTTGATTCTGTAATAGTTGTACATGTTTCAGGCTGAGAATTTTACTCTTACAGATGGGTCCTATCAATGGACTTTTCAGAATAAGAGTGGTTGAGATTAATGAGCTTATTATAATTCATTAGAAAGTGGTATGTGGATGACTGCCTACTTTAATTAGTTTTATTACTGTAGGAAATTGTTTCATATGCCAGGCTCATCACCAAGCATGCCTGGAAAACATTAGAGCAGTAATCAGACTTGATTTGAGGTACCTTTCATTAGGCAGTATGGCTAATGGCACTTATAATGAACAAGGAGGGCATTAAAAAGACGGACATGACAACATCTAGCAAAAAGGAATTTATCAGATCAACTATTTTTGTGAAGCAGAATGCAAAGTATACTACTTCAATATACTGTTGTGGCATACAGGGTGCAAGATTCATAATTATGGCAAAAGATTTAAGTATCTCAGGTTCATCTAACAAATCTCAATGCAAATTTTCTATGATTCACATATTATCATGAAAATGTTAGTAATCAGATCTTGTCACAAAGTAATCCTTCAGATGTTATTTCTTAACCATCACCACCCCCAAGGAATAATACACCTATCACTTTGAGCAAATAAAAATAAAAAATCAAGTCACAGTCTGAAAGAAGCAAATCCACACCAGCCATGAGATCATGACCTAGGCTGAAATCAAGAGTCAGACACTTAACTGACTGAGCCACCCAGGCACTCACAAAAATATTATTTTTTTTAATGTTCTAAAAAATATTCTATCTACTTTCAAAACTAACCCTACAAACATTTCACATTTAAGATTTTGGCCTTATATAAATATTAAAAGTTATACCTTATAAGCTAACTAGAACATAAAGAAAATACTATTCACTCCTGTGTGGTCTCACTCCTAAGACATTTATACCATTCATAATTTACTAAATTTTATTTTACTATATCTTGTTAAAAAGTGTGTAGGAAGCACAATTCTCATTTCACTGATAAAGAAATGAACATTATTACGTTTTAACATGTATTGAGAGAATGTCAAAGTTCTGACTACCCAATCTAACCTTTAATTTTAAGAGTACATTATATCAATATTCAGAATTATTCCTCCAAATATGTGAATTATATACTCAAGATATTCTAATTTCTCATCTGCTATTACAGAAATGACGTTATCATGATTTCAGGCAGGGAACTGCAATTTCTATTCCCTCCTTTAATATATTTTATTTTTACTAGAAATATTCTAATTAAAAAGCATTCTAGTTCAATAAGCTATCAATAAGCAGCAAATGCAGAAAATACCAGAAACTTTTCTTCCATTCAATATAGATGTTGTCTATGTCAGATAAAGTCTATCTTTAAAAACACTGTGAATAAGGTGTAACTGTATCCATCTGTTCCTGAGAAGTCTTATGAAAACAACAACAAACAAACCTAACCATCATCCCTGACAATAACAGACACAACATGTACATCAGATCTATATCCCAGCAAGTAATTTTAGTGTCCTAAAAAAAGTTGCTAAAGTTTACCAGTAGTTTTAAAAATTACATTGTAAATATTCTGATTTTATTTTCTATAACATTGATTCAGCATACAAGTCTGCCATCTGTTGCTTTTATTTAAGGCAAAAAGCACATAAAATTAAATAACGTATATCCTGAAAATTAAGATCGCTGGTATTAGAAATGTTTGCTCATTGTGTATTCATTTAAAAAACGATTACTCCTTTTGGATTACATTTCATTTTGTTTGCAACAGAGATACAGAGATTACTGTAGTGAGTATGGTAGATATAAAAACTTGGGAGAAAAAAAGAACATTTTTCTTTTTGGGTCATAAAAGGAAAGGATCTTCACAAGAAAAGACACTTAATAGATAAAATCATTTTTTAACACAATAAAAAAGGCCTACTTTTCTTTAAGAGGAAATCAATTTTAACAGACAAGTCTCAGTAATTCTGCCAGGATGTTCTTGAGATTAGAGAATGATTTGAGGCCTCATTTTATCTGCTACACCACAACGCAAATGTTTGAAAACTACAATAACTTATGCCCAAGCACAGAAATATTTTCAAGTAAAAAGCAGTCTAGTGATTAACTGATCTGCCATTAAAAAAAAAGTATAATTCCTTCTCAATTTTTCAAATGAGAGTGAAATATTTTCAATTTGTTCCAGTGGTGAGTATGTTTCTTCTGACATTTTCTATGAGAATCTTTGTCTATTAGCAGATATAAAAGTCAACAATGACTAATAAACATATATTTGGTAAGTCAATCATCATCCATTAAAAACTGGTCTTAATTTTGGTAATAGTAATTCATATGAGTTTGCTGTATGCACTTCTTACATTATATATACACATATATATATTTATATATATATATATATATACACACATTTATATATCTCACATCTTCCTTATCCATTGTCCATCAATGGACACTTAAATTGCTTTCATATCTTGGCTATTGTATACGATACTGCAAAAAACAGAGGTGTGCATAATCTTTCCAAATTAGTGTTTTGTTTTTCTTGGGTAAATAACAGAAGACAAAGGAGGACATTACATAATGATAAAGGAATCAATCCAACAAGATTGATGTACTAATCACAGAGATATGAAACTGGAAATAAATCACAAGGAAAAAAACAGGAAAAAGCACAAATATGTGGAGGCTAACCAACATGATACAAAACAATTAACAAAGTAATCAATGAAGAAATTAAAAAGAAATACATGGAGACAAATGATAAGGAAAACACAACTGTACAAAATCTCTGGGACACAAAGAAAGCAGATCTAAGAGGGAATATATAGTGATACAGACTTAAGAAACAAGAACAAAGCTCAAATAGACAATCTAACATTAAACCTAAAGGAACTAGAAAAAGAAGAACAAAAAAGACTAAGGTGAGTAGAAGGAAGGAAATAATGAAGATTGAAGCTGAAATAAATGATGTAGACTAAATATCAAAGGAAAAATTCAATGATACCAAGAGCTGGTTCTTTGAAAAGGTAAATAAAATTGACAAACCTTAGCCAGACTCATCAGGAAAAAAAAAAAAAGACAGAAAGTACCCAAATAAAATCATAAATGAGAGAAAGGTAACAACTAATGCCACAGAAATAAAAAAGACTGTAAGAGAATGTGCTGGGAGTCCCACCAGCTTCGCTGGATGACACAGTCACAGCGAGGAAATGGCAGCGTTTGCACAGCTCCTGCCGTGAGAAGTAAAAACTGGGATCCCCTTCTGCTACTACTGGCTCATGTTGGAAATGAGCCTGCTGGTATTGACTAGGCCTCACAATATTCCAAATGAGACTGATATTCCTCACAGAGATACTTCATGAGAAAAATTATATTCCTACTCCTACAAAGAAGATTTTAGATCAAAGCACTTAGATGTTCATGAAAAGGCTCTTCTTATGGGCCTTGTAGATCCAAAGCATAGATATAAGGGGGATTAGGAACACAAGAGTTAACAATTAGGTTTGGCCTGGAGAAAAAGAGCCTAATTTAGATAAGGAACAGGTAAAGGCAGAACATAAGTTACTACATGTACCTTTACTAATTGATGATGAATGGTAGTCCCCTTTCCAAGGCCTACATTCTACAAATATCTTCCCTTATACAGACATCTGTAATGAGGATGAAAAAAAGAGTAGTTAAAAATAAAACCCAAATACAAAGGCTGACACATATAGGGCCCCCATGGTGCTTATGCATTCAGCATCAAAGAAGTTTGCACAAGCAACTTATTAAGCAGCTCAAAATACATTCTTCCTCTTGCGGTTGAGGAGCTAGACAGAATGAGTCCTAGCCCATCTATATTCCACTTAACCTATGTCCTAAATCTCAGCATTATTGACTTAAACAAATGTGTCTGTTATCCTGTTTTTCACTAAGAACATCCTGTTATTCTGTTTGTTGTAAGATTTACTGAACCTCACTGTGAATGGGGTAGTTCTGCAAGAATGCTTCTGTAAAACCTGTTTCTGTACACTCTCTGTTGATCAAAGCATCTTATCGCAGAGAATTACCCACTGTAAAAATTCCATCTTCTGAAGTCATGTTATCTATCCTTTGACCTATAAATAAAGACACCAAAATCGACAGGACAGAGATGCCTGCCTGGTGATCAGAAAGAATCTTGTGGCTCTCTCATTACTCTCCCGCCGACACTGTCTCTCCTTCGGGGACCCCTGGACTGGCTGGAGCGGGACTCCAGCAAGAATGCTACGAAAAATTATATGCCAACAAATTGGACAACTTAGAACTAGAAGAAAAAGATAAATTCGTAAAAACACACAATCTTCCAAAACTGAATTAGGAAGAAATAGAAAATCTAAACAGACTGATGACTAGGAATGGAACTGAACTGGTAATCAAAAAACTATGGAAAGTCCAGAACCAGATGGATTCGCAGGTGAATTCTGTCAAATATTTAAACAAGAGTTAATACTTATTCTCTACTTCTTTGTTTCTTATCGTAATGCATTTTCTCAAAATAATAATTTTATTTGGTAAAAGGGTTTTAACACTATATCTCTCTCTAGTTGGGAGGGAAAGAAAGAATAAGATGAACAAATAATAGATTTTAATTTTTATGAAATCAACTATAAATTTGTATGATGGTATAAGTTGGTAAATTAAAAATATATTTTCATTTAACAACACCATGTCTGCATAAACATTTTATTATTCAATGTTACTTAACGGAAAATAAATGATTATTAAGTCATTAATAAGAAAAATAACAATTATGTATTACAAGTTAAAAAATTAATTCTTTAAACATTGGATGACAAATTTAATAAAACAGCCTGAGATTAACATATTTTATAAATAAACAAGTATCATTAGAAACAAAAAATATTTCATATTTTCATTGTAACAAAGAAATTTTATCTTAAAGGTAAGAATGTCTTGGACCAAATGGTTGTACTCCCTCCAAATTCATATGTTGAAGCCCTAACCTCAAATGTGATGGTATTTGGAGGTGGAGCCTTCAAAATTAGGAGCCTTAATTAGGGTTGGATAAGGTCATGAGGAAGGGGCCCTCATCTCAGTATGACATTAGTGTCCTTCAAAGAAGAAGCAGAGAAACCAACACACACACACACACACACACACACACACACACACACTGCTTACATGTGCACATTGTGTGTACTCTCTCTTTCCCTCTCCCTGTCTCACCATTCCTTTCTTACACCCTCTCTCCCTCCCTCTCTACCTGCCATGTGAGAACACAATGAGGCTCTCTGCAAGCCAGGAAAAGACCCTCACAAGGAACCAAATTTGTTGGCACCTTGCTCTTAGACTTCCTAGCCTACAAAATTAAGAAATAAGTATCTGTTGTTTAGCCCACTTAGTATGTGGTATTTAGTTATAGCAGCCCCAGATAAGATAAAAACTAACAGGAGTGATAGGATAATTTATGTAAATATTACCAGCATATATAAGTATTTTAAAATTATAGCTATATAAAATGTTGAATAACCAATAAAGCACTAGAATTTTCATAGTTATATTTATGATACGAAAAGTAGTCCCACAAAAAATTAATTTTTGTATTTGCAGGATAATCATAAGGTTCTTAATGGATTTTTAAAAAAGCAAATTCTTACCGCTACCATTTTTTTTCTTTTGAAACAAATGAAAAACATCAAAACTGCTATTTTCCTTACGTAAGTGATAGATTTCATTTGCATTATTATTCAGGTGACTCGTTCAATTCAGACTTTTAGTAAACAATTGAGCAAAAATTTCATTTGACTATGTCAAAAACTCGATTTCTTTGTCACTACATGTGATTGTTTTTTGAGTGTGTACATGTGTGAAAAAGAAAAAAAGAGCATGTGAGAGAGAACAAGTGAAATAACTGAGTATGAGGGGAAAAGAGAGGGCATCAGTAAAAGAGATTTGGAGAAGAGAAGTAGTAGAGGAAGAAAGAATGAGACAAAGATAAAGAAGACAGTGACTGGTCTAGTGAATTTAGTGCCGATCACACTAAAGGATAACACCTAAATAATAATTAATATAAGGAATATAATGTGCTTTGAGGTATTCCCCTAATATTTGAGAATAATATTAAAATATTAAAGATTTTGTTTGATAACTCATTCTTTGATATATATATTTTTGAAATATTGATCTAAATAATCCATGACCAGTTTAAAAATGGTAATTTTTTTTGAGACAGAGAAAGAGAGTGTGTCTGCAAGCATGGGAGTTGGGGGAGAAGGGGCAGAGGGAGAGAGAATCTTAAGCAGACTCCATGCTCGGCATGAAAGCCCAATAGGGTGCTCGATCCCATGACCCTGGGATCATGATCTGAGCTGAATTCAAGAGGTGGACACTTAACTGACAACCACCCAAGTACCCTAAAGGTAATTCTTATATGCCCTAATTTTTCTTTTTTTAATTACAGTTTTGAACTTTCCACTCATATTTGGTAGCAAACATTTATTGAGTGCTGTATTAATTATCAGTAGCTGTGTAACAAGTTAAGTAGAACAAATATCTGTCACCTAGGAATCTGGGTGTCGCTCAGCTGGATGTTGTGGCTCAGGTCTCTTGAGGTTGTAATCAAGATGGAAGCCAGGGCTGTAGTCTTCTCCAGTATCTGACTGACTGAAGACAAAAGATTCTTTAACAAGCTCACTCACATGGCTGCCCTCCTAGATCTGCATCAGGATATGGACGCCTTCCCCTGGGCAAGTGACCCAAGGGAGAGGGAAAAAGAGTATCTGAGAAAGGTAACCTGCATATGAATGATCTAATATATCATATAGCTTTGTAAAAAGTATATTTTTTTTACAGTACTCTAGTTAATGATACCCACAAAGACATTTACGAACTAGTAGACTTTTGAGTTTACTAAGTTAGAATGATCATTTGGTTTAGTTGAGCATCAGCAAACTGGAATTCAAGTGATCCCTAGGGAGAAAAGAGGTCATTGGGAATTTTCAAAGCAGAAGAACTCATTATTTAAAACAATACATTAGTTATATCATCAAAGAAATGGCAAATTCAAAGTTTACATACATTCATATTATGATGCCTTCCACTTAAAAAAAAAAGAAAGAAAAAAGAAAAGAAAGAACAAACAAAAAGATTTGTTTTACATTTGAATTTTGCTTCTTCTGGAATTGTGAATGGTTCCACTATGGCTAAATTATTTTCAGATTAATTTACTGTACTGTACCTTAAATATATACAGAGTATATTAAATATTAAAGAAACACAGAAAAGCAGAAAAATGAATCTGGTGCAGAACACATTCTTCTAAATATCCTCCTGTGAAATCAGTCTAGAAAGTTCTATAGAGCGAATATGGTAACATTAAGATAATGACTATCATATATATTTTTAAAAATTTGAATGATGCCCAGAGCATCTATTAGGTAGCTGCACACCATTCTCTAGTCAGATAAACAGCACTTGCTCAGGAGTACAATCACATTTGACAGCTAATTCTTCTTAAGTTGAACTGAGTGCTAAGGTAGTAATGAATTGCTTTGGCTCTCCTAAGTTGCACAGGATAGATCACACCTCATATGAGCTCTAATGCACAAAACCTAAGGGTACTTAAACCTCATAAATGTTTTATATCTTTACATTGTCCCTACTTCTGTAACTGTGAAGAGAAACAAATATGAGTTACTGTCAGGATTTGTTAACAGAAGAAATCCAGCAAAAAGATAAATAAATAAATAAATAAAAACTCCATTAAAATATATATGTGCGTGTGTATAAAATTGAGTTTTAATATTAGATGGCATTTATCACATAATGACAAGATCATTTTGATTATGATTTGCCTCATTTTCTTTGTATGCAGGTTATTGCATATAGGTAATCAAGTAAAAGATAAATTTTTGTTTGAGCATTCACATATTTTACTGCTCTTTACTTAGTTATACCTAGTGTTACTTAATGCCCAAATTCCTAAAAATCTGACTTAAATTAAAAAATTTAATCTGACGTAAATTACAAATTTTGCATAAAGACCATTTTACATGAACTGAGAGAACTATGTAAATAAACTTTTAGCAAATCATTTTCATAAACAGAATATCCATCTGCATTAGACTCATCTCCTATGTTCAAATATGGGTAGGCAGTTTAACTGAAATCAATGAGTTTCATCTAGATTTTTGGCATACTAGAAGTCCCCAAATTTTCAACAATTTTTGCTCTAAAAGTTTCTGTCTAGATTCATTTATTAATATATGCATTCCCTTTTCTTCTTCCACTGCCTTCAGTGATCCTTCTTGCCTAGCTCCTTGACCTCAACCACCATCTCTCATAGGAACCCATGCAGCTAACTGTTCTGAACTACTTATATGTCCTCAGACAGATCATACTTACCTCCATACTTCTACCTTCTTTCTGTTCAGAATGGTCTTTCCCTATTCCATCACAGTCTGACTTATTCTTAAAAGTTAAGCTCAAATATTACCCTCTCTGGGGAATCTGGAATCCCCTGGTCTAAATAAGATGCCCCAATTTTGTATTTACTTAAAAATATATTGTAACTCATAAAATCTAGCCTATAATTATAGTTTGATTTTGTTTTTTCCTGCCTTATTCCTCACTAAACTGTAATTTCCTAGAGAAAAGAAACTATGGTTTAATTGAATTTGCAGCTCTGACTATGGTGGAATGACTGGCAAAGAGTAAATATTAAAAACAAAACAAACAAAAGCACTGTACAAGTAGGAAAAATGGAAAGGGGATGACATTCCTTCAATCTCTGTATCCCAGATCCTAACAGAGTACAAAGCAATCCTAAACAGGTTTTCAGATATATTTCATAATTGCCAAAGTGCTGAAATGATCCTTGGGTAAAATGTCTGTGTGTCAGGTGTTCATAGGTCAAGTAGGTTTAAAGGAAAGTAATATTAGAATACCCCTCAGGGAAATAGGTAAGAAATTTCTCTCTCTCTCTCTCTCTCTCTCTTTCTGTGTGTGTGTTTAAAATCTGCATATGTATGCATTGCTAATAGGTGTATTAGGATTTTATGCAGTAATTAGAATCCTTTAAGAAGACCAAAGGCCATTTAAGAAGCCATTTTTGTTAAAAACAGGTTTCCCAAAGGGCTTGTATAGGTTGTTAAATACTAAGCCAATTTACATTTGATATCGCAATGTCTCTGAGAACATAGGAGAGAGTTTATTAAGTGAGTTAGTGACCTGTTTGCTAAGAATTATGTTCCTGATAGGAAGGAAACTTGGACAGAGGCATTTTACAGAGACTACTGAAGCCACACCAAGTTGCCGTAATTTTTTCTCTACTATTCATTTTGGAAAAGAAAGGTGCATTGGCCAAGAAAGGAGAATGAGAACAGTGATATACTTTATAGAATAAAGAAAAATTCATTTGGATATACAAAATGATTGGTTGGCTTATTAGGTAGTGAAAAATATATATTGGTTAACAGTACAATATCTTCATTAAAGTATTTGGAAATGACACAGGTCAGCAGAAAATAGAGTACCAAGTGATACTAACATGCAAGTTTAAGTGACTTCTTAAGAAATCACAGGTTAGTGATTTTCAACTAACTCTCTAGTTGAGAAAAATAGTTTCCCAAATGGCTTAAATTAAATTATATTTTTTATCATTCTTTTAAATGGCTTAATAATAGTTTAAGTTGTACAAGTTAGTATTATAATTAATATTTAAAATTTTACACCTTTACTTTAATAAATACTTTAATTGTTAAAGAAAAAGTATTATGGTGTGCTACTCTGCTTTGTCTTCTGTTCAAATAAGGTTTGCCATTATGCTCCATGCAGCCCATACTTAGGCACTACCATCATTAAGTGACAATTGATATCTCTGTAAGCATAAGGCACCTGAGACAAATTAATTAGTATTTTCAATATGTTCCCTAAATATAGCTTTATTAGTGATGATGATGTTTCCACTCCAAAACCAAGTATTGGTTCTTCACCACAGCAGATGGACAGCTTTCTGGATTATAATTTTACTTGGATTCTATTAATCAAAGTTCATCCTGTTAAAAGCAAACAAAAAACATACACCTTGTTTAGAGACATAATATCTTGAAATACTTCTGATGTGGCTATTAAATAAACATGTGTTAAGTTCAAGTCTGCCTTCATTGATTATTACAATCTATCTGGAGTGTCAGACTTGACACAAATCCTAGAAGTATGGTGTGTGCTCTGAAAAAGAAGTATCAGGTGGCAGAAGGTGCATATTACAGGAACACCTGATCTGCTGAGCTAGAATAACTTAGTGCAATATTGAAATGTCTGTTTTCTCTCCATATATCCTAAACATCCTGAAAGGATAATACTGAGGATAGTAGAAAGTAATAGGAAAGTGAGAAAATATTTGAGGAATCACGAGAAAGTGAGGGGAGATTCTTAAAGTAGATAGAAGGAGAGTTATATTGGTCCCATGAACAGGGGAGACTTAATTCTTGTTTTGGCACCACTTGGGGAGGTGGTAAAGACTCAGTAAGGAAGAGCTACCTTGTTCACTCTTAACCTAAAAGGCTACATTCTAGGAAATTAAGTTTTTATTCTCTTCCAAGTTTTCCTGTGCCTCAAGCAGGATGTAAGATGGGTAAAACCATGGGGCCTTATAAATGATGGGGTGGGACAGCAAATCCTATATAATGCTATATGAACAGATTGCCAATTACTAAATGGGATTTTCTAATGGCCACATAATTTGTATAAACTTAGGACATTTGCAAAACTCTGAGGATGGAACATTCCATGAATAACTGAAGTTATGTCTCCTACAATCATTAAAGGATGAGTACTTGGAGTTAAAGTTACTTTAATCTAAAGAACATTAAAATAATCGTAATGTTGTTCTTGGGTATATCTGTTTGCTTCATTGTCTCCTATGGATCACGGAAAGCTGCACAAAAAAGCATGAGGAGCAAAAACATGAGGTGTTCCCATCTGTTTAGGATACTATTCCACTGCTTACCTCTGACTACCTATACAACTGACATAACTGCAGGTACCCAATAGTTGGACATAACCCCAAGGAAACTAATAATGTAACCTAGGGAACTCATTGTTGCCAGGGGAAAAAAAGGAATTACAAGAGAAACAACCATAAATTGTAGCTTTTTGTCAAAATAAAACTGCTAGAGAAGTAGATGACAATTTGAACAACAGCAATAAAATTTTAGTAGGCAAAGAATATGCAAGACCTTTATAGAAACAAATGTAAAATCTCTAGTACATAATGTTTAAAATATGAATAAAAGACACTGCATGTTCTTGATGAAGAGAAATAGTAACAATTTCAATTCTCTGCAAATAAATACATAAATCCAATTCAAAGAAATAACATTTGGAAATTAATAGGTGCCTGATAAGTATTTTTTAACAAGTAAGTACATAAATGAATGGAGAAAATACAGCTTTCAGCCATCAATGGGAAAGTAAAATTTTATGCCTAGAAATTGAATCAATCGATGAATAAATATAATTATGACTTGCTACTTCCAGTCTTCTGGCCTCCTAGTTATCAGATGAGTATGTATAATTTCCAGTTAATTATTCAACTATCCAAATGTCATTGTCTTCAAGATAGAAGATTTAAAACAATAATGACAAGAATGCACTGCTTTCATCTGTTGCATCTGAAGAAGGGTATTTTTATGATTCAATACCTATGAACATTATCCCAATTTGGAACTGAATTGGAAAGAAATCTAATGTAGAGCTTCCTTAAAAGCAGTGCCTCAACTTTAGGCATCATTAAAATAGAAGAATTAAAACAGTGGGCTCACCGGTTTTCCTTCCACTTCTTTTTAAGAATATCAGATTAGTGAGGAAGTAAATTTTAGACTCTTGTAAACAATCAAAGTGAGAAGAGATGGCTCCTACCATGACAAGGCACAAAAGCAGCAGTCATTTCACAAGAAAGCTGACCAACATGACCAAGAATAATCAAGAAATGAACAAATACCCTACGATTTCACTCATTTGTGGAATCTAAGACAAACAACAGAGAAAACCAACAGAAATAGACTCATGAATTCAGAGAACAAATGAGCAGTTGCAAGACAAATGGGGAGGGGTGGTGAAATAGATGAAGGGGATTAAAAAGTACAAACTTCCAGTTATAAAATAAATAAGTCAATAGGGATAAAAAGTATACAGCCTAAGGAAAACAGTCAATAATATTTTAATAATTTTGTATGGTGACAGGTAGTAACTGCACTTAGTGTGGTATATGGATAATGAATAATGAATAATGTATGAGTAATGTACAGAATTGTTGAATCACTATGTTGTACAACTGGAACTAATATCATTTTGTACATCAACCATACTTCAATTTAAAAAAAGTGGGGGATTAATTAACATGGAAAATACAGGGACTTGTGCTGTGACTTTCCATGTGTCATTTCCACTTACTTTACAGAATCTTATAAATTATGTATTATTATTTGTCATTTCATGTGTTCAGATCCATCCAGCTAATTTTCTTTTTCTTTCCAGTGTCAGTTTAAACATCATTTTTTTCTTAGACTTTCTGATTTGGAAAAGAGATGAAGCATCCACTGCCATTTATTCTCATAGTTCTCTGCCTTTCTCTCTTGTCACACCAGGAGTATTTGTTTGCAGTTTGTATTTGCCAAAACCCTGAATGTTTTTCCTTGCCTGCCTTATTTTTATAGCCTCAGACACAGAACTCATTCATAAGTGAGTCAATACATAAACAAACTTACCTGCAGCCCATTAAAAGAAACAGAAAAAGGATTCAACCTAGATCTTTTTCTAAAACCTGTATTTTTAATCACTAGAATATCTTATTTCTTAATGGGATAAAACATTTCCATTTGTTTAGCCTAAATATTTTTCATAAAGTGAAAGTATACTAGTTTTTTTTTTACTAGTTGACTATTATCAATAACTTGTTCACAAAAAATCAGACAAAAAATATGTTCAATGTCTTAAATGAATTTGAAATAGTATTATCAAGTTTACTTTTTGTCAATCCTCAAATATTAATAGATAATAATATTTTAATTTTATAACTATGATAGGAAATGCTGTAAAAGACCCAAAATGACAAGATTCAATTTATTGAAGAGTGCATTTTTTTCTGATAGGAAAACACAAATGAGCTCATATCTACCCCTACTAGATGTTAATGGTAAGATCTTATTAGTAGTAGCATTAATTCACATGTTAAAAAAGAATAAAATTATGAATAGTCAGCATTCATATTGTAGGTGAACATAATATCTTAACTTGAATGTACTCTAAAAATAATTTATTGGTTGAAATTATAGTCACTTTTCAACCAGGGTGGCATATATTACTTCATTTACTCATTTGTTCATTATACATCCTGCATGTCTTATTCTAAGTAGCCAGTAGTGATTTTAACTTGGTACATTTTCTTCATAGCAAAACTAAAGTAATCTATATTTATAAAGTTTCTTAGTGGAATATTATACATCATCTATAATCTTTTACAATATCAAAATGATAAATTTAAAATTCATATGACATAAATAGTTTTATAGCTATTTATAATAGCTATATTATAAAGCTATAGTTATAGTTATATATAAACTATAAAATAGTTATAAAGTTACTACATGAGAGTAACTTTAAGTCAAATTTCTTATATTTTATAAATTTTGTGAAATTAATAAGTTTGCTCTTGATCTATTCATCATTGTATTTTTTTTACACTAATACACACTTATAGTTATGTGTAGTGGTGGTAGGGAAACTGTTGAAAAGAGTTAAACCCATTTTCTATACACAGATATAAGTTTTCTACTTCTGAATAGATATGTGCATACCTAAACACACATTTAATTCATTTGTATATATATAATACATATGCACATATTTATATAAAATAATATACATGTTTAGAAATCTTATTACTTAATATGTTTAAAATGCTAATATCTCATGGTTGCATTTTCCTAAGATGTTTCAGAAATCTATAAATTCAAGTTTTCTGCTGGACTTAAATTTAAAGGTAGTATATGGACATTTTAGGAAAAAGCAATTATAATTTATGACCATGAAATCAAGTTTACAGGGAAATTCTAATTTTTCTATAAAATCAGCTTACATTAACAGTATTTTATGTTAACATCATAGAGATTTATAAATTGTGGCACATGCTATCTACAGTCTACCCCATTGCCCTCTCTCACAGGAAGCTATACACACAAAGTAAAACATCAGAAAACCTGTTGGTCCTATAGTTATTTCTAAGAAATTTCATATTTACAGGTCTTGTTTTTCCATATCATGTGATTCTGTGATGCTAGTGACAGCTGAGTGTTGGTGGGTGGAAGCAACCTGGACCCAAAACTGACTTTGGCAGAAACACGCAGATAGTAACTTACCAAATTAATAAAAATTTTTCTGAACATTTTGAGCATCAACCATCCCAAATGTTTGTAGAAGAGTAGATAATAGATATTCGATAGCAAAGCATAGAATAATCAGTGAACAGAAGACATGGCATGGTATGAATTCATGTGACAATAAAAGCCCATCTTAAGAAGTTATTGGATAGAAACAAAGGAAAATAGAGAGAAGTTAAGAAATAGCAGAGGAGAAAAGACAGGTAAAGAAAAGCAGCACAGCAGAGGAATAAGGCACGTGGTAGACTAATCTGGTGGCCGTTCAGTTATCTAACCATGAGAATCACAGTGAATACTAAAAAAGATGATGATTTTCCAGTTCACCATGAGTTCTCTGCTGGAGTGGTCTTGTACTAATCTGCAAGAGCTGACTATGATCATCTTTTCCCAACTCCAAGTTCAGTGACTTGACTTAGTAGCTTGAAACTGGCATGGTGGAACAATAACACAACAGTAATTGGCAAATGCTACAATTCAGTTTGTGTTCTTGTTTTAAAGTTGATTAGTACACATTTACCAGCACACTACTGACTCCAGCGATTTTGCTTCTGAGGCTATTTATTTTCCTCCTTAAATCCCCATTTTATTTATAAAATATACTCACTTTTGCTGAAGTAGCTTGAGTTTGTTTTTTTTTTCTCTTTTTCCCAACATTCTGAAAAAACTGGATAAAATTTTCTAGTTATCCTTTCTATTCAGTGAGATTTATTATAAATCTATTATTGATTAGACATGTAGACAATGCATTATGCACAACTGATTCTGAGATAAATAAGACAACATACTTACCATTAGATCAATTACAGTCTAATGGAGAAATACATAAATTATTCTAATGCACTGTCACAGGTACTACAATTAAGCTTAAATTGAGAGGTTCTTTTGAAAGAATAAGCATGAAAGGAAGATATAGGCCACTACTTGGGAGGAAGTGTTGTTGTCTGAAAATATTACAAAGAGATTTTCACAGTTGGTCTTGGACTTTAATGATGGCTAAGCTTTGGTCATACAGATGGCTTAGGAAAAGATAAAAGTTGTTCCAATAGAGACAAAAAAGGATTTAAGAAGAAAGAGATTGGAGGGATGACGTAGAATGGTAGTAGGAGATCCTGACAAAATGGGGAAAATTCAGATACCATAGTCCCAAATATCATTAAGTTCACACTTCTGCCAAACAGTTTATCTTCCTTAACCATCACCATAAGACACGTGAATTACTCCCAATCCATAGCTTAGTCATGCTATTACAGTATTTATTTTTTTTTAAAATGCTTACTTAACTATTTTGAGAGAGAGAGAGGGAGAGAGAGGGAGAGAGAGAGAGAGAGAGAGAGAGAGACAGAGGGGGAGAGAGAGAGAGAGGGAGAGAGGGAGAGAGGGAGAGAGAATCCCAAGCAGGTTCCATGACATCAGTGCAGAGCCACAGAGAGGCTTGAACTCATGAACCTGAGATTATGACCTTAGTTGAATGCTTAACCAAATGAGCTACCCTGGCACCCCAATTTTGTTATTTTCTTATTCAACACACTATTTTTAATCTTTTGGAAAACAAGGTATATATCTTCCTCAGTTTAACATCCTTTATAGGATGTGGCACAATAATCTTTGGTTAAAAGGGTTGAGTATACATCAGAGACTTGAACATAATAATATAAAATCATTGAACGCATGTTGGAAAACACACCTAAAAATCACATTTAGCTTGGCATTGATGGGGTTCAGGACACACTATCCCAAAATATGGGAACATGGCATATTAAATATTTCAAGTCACAAAAATTTTAATTTATTTATTTATTTATTATTTGTTTATTTTTGAGAGAGAGAGAGAGAGAGAAACATAGCATAAGCAGGGGAGGGGCAGAGACAAAGGGAGATAAAGAATCCAAAGCAGGCTCCAGGCTACAAGCTGTCTGAAAAGAGAGGAACCTCAAGATCATGACCTGAGCTGAAGTCAGAAGCTTAATTAACTGAACCACCCAGGAGCCTCTCAAGTTATAAAACATTTTAGAAATGGCATATGCAGGATGGACTGTCTGACCTTCTTCAAAGCAGATCATAAAACCCTGGTGTGGGAGGTGCCCTTCCTATACCTAGAGGAGAAGAGCATCCTTGTCTCTGAAGAAAAGGGAAAGGGAGAGGAATGTGAACAAACAGGTCCTGCTTCCCCATTTACTACACTTAGCTCACACTTCTTGTCCTATCATATCTTTCCACAACTTTCCACTCTTCATCGAACCTATAGCATAATAATATTGTTTATTTTAGAAATCATTAAATAAAATAGGAGGTGCACAGTCGATTTCATTACTACTATCTAAATTGTATTTATGAAATTCTATTTGGATTGTTTTGAGAAATTATCACTGATCACTTATCAATGTATTCCTATATTTGGGTATTAGATGATAACCACTTTATTTTTTCCCTAATATAAAAGTTTTCAGTTTTTATTCTGTAATTAATATGTTTTTAAATTGCCAAGCAATTTTCCATTAGCATATCAAAGATAAAAAGCACACTTATTTTTTTATTTCACATCTTTATTATTTTGATTATAAAAATATATATCGGTTCTTTTTCTCCTGCTGAGAGAAAAAGGGGCTTGATTTTGATATAAGAAAGAGCTGTTATACAGCCTCAGTAGTCCTTTCTTCTCACTTGGAACTTTGCCTACATTTTTCTTTTTTACTGAAGTATACTCAACATACAATGTTATATTGATGTCAGCTGTACAACATAGAGATTCAACAATCATATACATTACTCCATACTCACCACAATAATCAACATCTGTCACCATATACATTATTTCAGTCTTATTGGCTGTATTCCCTATGTTGTACTTGTCATCTCTGTGACTTACTTATTTTATAACAGGAAGTTTATACCTCTTAATCCCTTTTATCTATTTCACCCATCCCGCCACCTTTTCTCTGGCAACCATGAGTTTATGCTCTGTATTTAAGTATGTTCATTTATTTGTTCTTTTGTTTTTTAGGTTCCACATATACATGAAATCATATTTGTCTTTGTCTGATATACTTCACTGAGCATAATACCCTCTAGCTTCATAGTGTGGAAAGGGGAAATTAACATTCTTTTTTATGGCTAATATTCAGTTCTCTGTGCGTATGTTTATTTTACATATATATTTATTATATGTTACATATATATCATATATATTACAGTGTGTGTGTAGGTGTGAATCACATTTTCTTTATCCATTCTCCTATCAATGGATACTTGTGTTGCTCGCAGGATGTTTTGGTTAGATAATTCAGTATCATAGAAAGACCTATTTACGTGTGTATATATATAGTTCTTGTCCTTTACCAGTTCAAAATTTGATATGAGAACTGGGAACATAATTTTCACCTTTTCAATTATAAAATGTAAGAAAATTCATGTGTGTGTGTGTGTGTGTGTGTGTATGTATGTGTATCATAAGAACCTCTAGTTTAAAACAGATGCTATTTTGCATATGACAAAGCTGTCAGTGATAATTGGATAATAATATTACATAATATCATAAAACAATCTCTGGATTGCTCAGAAAACTAGACAGTGAAAAATACTTTATTAGCTAACTTCATTTAAGTTAAAAGAAAACAAACAAAAACCCCGTTGATTATTTTGATATTCTTCAAGAATCATCCCTGAAAAACCTTCATAAGTTGCTTGTATTTCTATGTAGAGAAGTTAAATATAGAGACAAATGTCATGTTAATGACTTCACTACAAAGTTATACAAACCATGGAGATGGTATGTGGCATTTAAAAAGAAGGTAAGCAATTTCATATTAAATGTTATCTTATTTATTTTAAAAGCTTGATTTTAGATAAAATAAAAATATATTCTGAATAAAGTGGGAAATATATTTTAAAAATGTAAGTTCCATGCTGCATATAATTTAGCCCACAAACGAGTACTGTTGGATTTTTCTTCCTTGTTTACCTTCATTAGGGTAATTAATAGCCCTTTTATTCACAAATTACTTTAGGAGGTTCAAGTTTTTATTTATTTTATTTCAAACAAATCACAGTTAATGGTGTTTGCATTGCTAATACTTCTCTTTCCAAGTCTGTAGACATGTCAGTTGTGTTTTCTTTCATATTTAAATAGGCAGTTTGGCCATTTACATGTGAATCCAGTAGTAAACAGAATGTATTCATTTTTCTTGTTTTTAAGATATCCATAGAAGTGCTGACAACATGAAAGACCAGGCCTCTCCAGCTTTTCAGTATCTGCCAGGATAAGGTGCTAATGATCAAGCCAATAGGTTTGGGTCATTTGAATCTAAATTTAACAAGTATTTACTGACTATTGTGTAAAATACACTGTGAGATGAGATGGCAAATTACAGAAAGAACACAACAATGCGACACATGGGGGTGGGATGTATAAGGAAGATATGGAAAAATAAACATATGCCAATAACTATACTAATAGTAGAATGTGTTCTACAAAAACCTCAGAGATATGTTTGAAATAGACTTCTATTTGTCCACCAATATCCAATTCCTCTTCTACCCAGCAAGACAAACCTGATATTATTTGCGATAGCAGTGTTTGTGTCAGGTAGAAGCTAGATAGGAGCAGTGGAAGGAATGCCCTGCGGCAGTGTTCCAAGTCCTTGAGGAAAGAATGACAGGCACAGAGCTGAAATCAAGGACTGTGATATACAGATTACACATTAAAAGCCTGGGGGCACAACATCCAGAACTTGTGGCTTCCAAGACCTTAGGGCTAACAGACCAAGAGCAACAGATGCAGAGCATGCAGCTCTCCTCTTCCACCTCCACCCCAGGGTAACCCCTAGACTTATTATAATACATTTTCATTGGGGTTCTACCCCCTTTCCATGGAGAAAGGCTGCCATGACAGTTTAGGTACAAACCTTGGAGGGTCAAAAACTTCCCTTTTGAACCTGTGGGAGGAGTTTCCCAAATGACTGGAGACAGCCTCCATTAGAGACCACCCCACTGTATTCACTGGTCTTCCCAGCCCGGAGAGGCAACAAATATCCAATCCCAAAACAACCCATGGCCAGTTCACCTGGCCTGCTCTCCCACCTTGAGATTGTACTTTTGCTTTAATAAACTACTTTGTGCTTGCTACTTTCCTTCTGGCTGTCTTTATTCCAGTGTGGATTCCCACATAAATCCCCCTGGGGAATCCGAGGACGAGACCTCCATTCACGTAATGCAGACTTTGGCACTGGCAACATTTCTAATTAAAAGATTACATTTTTCCAGCTTTCTTTTCAGTGAGGCTGGCCAACGACACTTAAACAGAAGTATAGTGTGGTAGGTGTCTCTACAGTGGCTCCTTATTATGAAGCCAACTCAACTAGCAAGAATGTCTCTTTTCTCCTACTACTACCTAAAACACTATTGTGAAGAAATGAACTCCACTAGACTATGAAGTAACCTTTAATACTGTAGAGCTGGAGATAAGAGAAATACAACAGAATGATTTAATAGGAGTTAGGGCCCCACACAACTTCTAGAAGCAGCCCTCTTACCCCCTCTATGCTGCTACCTCCAGACTGATTTTATGTGTAAGAATAAATACAACAGAGTATTTAAATCACTGTGATGAGGGAGCTAAAGGCAAGCTGAGGCCAAGGCACAAACTAACAACCACCCCACCCTCCACCTCCAGGTGGGATATGTGTGACATTCCTCAGGCACTTCTGGCTGCCCAAGAACAAAGGAAAGGGAAAAAAAAAATGGTTAACTGACAGAGATCACAGTCATGAAGGACATAAGTCAATATCAGTTTACAAATGTTTTAGTAAATTACAAGAAAAATACAATCTTATCAATAGCCTAACCTCCATAAACCCATAGACTCAGTTTCCTGGAGCCCTAACACCATCCTCTCCTCAACAGTGATGTGGGGAACAAAGGCAAGAAGAAAATGTAAATAACATCAAATTTCTTTATAACCTGCAGCCACTGACAAATACTTGAGGCAAATAAGAGTATAACATTCCTCCAGGAACTCCCTACACTCTTAATGTTAATGGTTTGCTAGAGGGAAAAATAACTAACTCAAAAATAGCAAGGCCTCCATTACTCAATTATCTCAAGAGTTTTCTTTAGCATATGAAGGTCCTTTTGGAAACCTCCCTTTTTCCTTACCACCCCCCTCTTCCCAACTCCATAGTATATAATCAGTCACTCTTCAGAACATCAGTGCAACTCTTCCTGCCCACAGGTCCTGTCCCCATGCTTTAATAAAACTACCTTTTTGCATCAAAGACATCTTAAGAATTCTTTCTTGGCCATCGGCTCTGGACCCCCACCACCACTGCAAAACCACATCAACTGTTTTCTGTTTTTTTATTTTTGTTTGTTTTTGAAGCTGAACATAATTTCTAACCAAAACAAAGTACCAAATATGTTACCAAGATTTTCAAGTCAGAAAAGATTAGATGTAGTCAAGGGAAAGATACACAACAATGTTAAATAACCTCACCAAATGGGTAACATCAGATTACAGCACCCAACTCTTTCTTTCTTTCTTTCTTTTTCTTTTTTTCTGTACTACAGGTTGCATCTTGAATTATACACAATTGTCTCGCTAATTCTAGGTCACATGTATTAACTGGATTGAAGACAAGGACTAGATTAGAGTAAATTTACTGATGTTTTGGTTAGATGATTGAGTATCATAGAAAGTCATATTATCATGATTTCTGTTAATATAAACAATGACAATAAACCCTCATTCCTCTGCATATCATATATACACACACATATTTAAGTATATGAGCATGTCATACACACATAAACATATGGATGAAAATAAAATATTACATGAAATAGCAATACATTTTTCATTTCACAAATATTTAATAAATAGGTATTCTGTGCCAGTCATCGTTGCATGAACTGAGGAAACAATGGGGAATAGGTCTCTGTCCATGTTGAGCTTCTATTTCACTTAGCAAAATTGATTTTAAATACACATATAAAATGCCATGCCAGATGACAAAGGTTTTGTGCTATGAAAAATAATAAATGTCATGAAGAAAAACAAAGTATGAAAAGGAGCTGGAATATGAAAACTTTTTTAGGAAGCATTATAGAAGGTACAGATTCTTAAATTCAATGACAGAATGAGCCATATGGTAATCTAGAGAATGAAAGATGGGAACAAATGATAAAGTTAGTAAATGTGTCCTGAGAAAGGAGAGAGAACTTGATATGTTTGAGAAATGACATAAAGGTCAACATGGCCAAATCTAGAAATGACGTGCTAGAAATCAGAGATGAGATGGGAGGTCTACCATGGGCTAGAACACATAAGGCTCACAGCTTTAGCAAGTAGTTTCACTTTAACCTTGTGTTTGATGGGATACCACTGGAGCATTTTAAGCAGAGGAATGGCACAAACTAATTTATCTTTTATAAAGAAAATTCTGCTTTCTATGTGGAAAATGGATTTTAGGTGAGACAAAAATGGAAACAGGAAGACGAGTAAGAAATAGTTGAGATAGTCTATGTGAGAGATAATGATGGTGATGGTACCATAAGTGGAAGAAGTAGACGGACTTGGGATATACTTCTATATCCCAGGCAGAGCTAACCTGCTAAGGATGGAATGTATGTGGGAAGGAATGAGAAGAATCAAGAATGAAATTCTATTCTTTCTTTCTTTCCTTTCCTCACCACCCCCACCCGTTTTGGCCTGAGCAATGAGAGTCAACAAAACTATTTACTGAAATTGTGAAGGAGATATGGAAACTCAGAAAGGACAGATTTGGGACACTGACATGGATAAAATGGGCTAAGTAAGAGTAAAAAGTTTTTATGTTTTTATCTGTTGGGTGATTCCTGGTAGATATGCAAGTAGAGATACTTAGCAGGCATTTGTATCTAAGAGTTTGCAACTCAGAGAAGTCTGGGATTGAGGTAAAAAGAATCTTGGAGGCATCAGGTCATACATGGTATGAGATCAATCAGGTAGTGAGTGTCTAGAGCAAAGAAAGTCAGCAGAGGGGTAGGGCTGTGACCTAAGACAACATAGTATTTACATCTTTACATATTAGTTAATATCATTTAAGATCAATTTCCAAAGCTTTCACCTCCAAGGATTAACCCTCTCCCTAATATCTGAAAAATGACTCACTAGAAATTAGAGTATTCTTTAAAAATAAGTATTACTTATGCTGATCTAGATGTACACTAACATATTACTTTAGGCCCATATTTATCTAAATCCCTAAAAGCAATATAGATAAGGTTGGAGAGAAAACAGTCTCCTCTCTTATGAATTCAGAAGATAATCGTTTCCTTAAGTCCCAAGGTAACATGAGTGATAAATTATTTTATAGAAACAGAGGTGTTAACTGCAATTGAGAAAGAACTATAGGCTACTTAGATTTATTTAAAAGTATTTATCATAGTTTATGTTAATAAAAATTATGATAATAAACTCTTCTATGATACTGAATTACCTATCAAAACATCCTTTGAATGTTCATAAAAGGTACTCTGTTCTAGTCCCCATCTTCAACCAATTAATACAGGTGATAGACAACTGCATATATAGCTCAAGGTACAATACTGAGAATAGTATAGTAGCTTCAAGCATAGGTTTTGAATTCAGTTTGGCTCTGCCATTTATTAGAGATGTATTAGAAATATTAAAGGCTCTAGACTCAGTTTCTTAGGAAAAATGGGATTCAAAATGCCCAGCCTAATTTATGAAGTTTCTCCTGAGAAAAGTATATGCAAACATCTTAAAAACTGTCTAGCCCATTAGAAGCACTCACAAAATTAAATGTAGTATAATTATCTTTTAGATAAACCATGAGTTTAAAAAGGGTTTGTGGTTTAGTAGAGCAACATTCTAAACAGATAACTTCTGAGCAAACATTTGAGCATATCCCATTTTAAAATCACACCTCAACATACTAGGATTCTGACTGTGTTAATAAATTTTATTGTGGTCTTAAATTTTTTGTCTTATACTTTTTAATTAAAAAAATACTAGGTTACCTGCCTTGTAAATATTGAAGTCTAAAATGTAAATATAGACATAAAATAATGCTTTGTTACTCAGAAAGAGGAATACATAGCTTAAAATGAATTCAACAATAAAAATATATATAACCTCAATTTAAAAAACAGATCACTGAAAATGAATATATTACGTAAAAGTGCCAACACCTAGCAAAAAATTGAAAATACAATCTCATAAGTCAATAATCCAATAAGACAAATTCAAATACTTTAACAACTATTTAATATCCTACTAACTACCATTAATCTTTGTACATATTTTTCATTGGTTCCTTAAATCACTATTTATGTTTCTATATTTTTTTCCCCTCAAGGAGTTCTTGAGAAGAATGTAAACACCATATGTTACATAGTGTAAGGAGAAAATTATAATTGCTTACTCAAGTCAACAGGTAATTTAAATCTAAATAAATGTAAAGCTATGTTTAAAGGCAGCTGTTAACAGTTAAACTGCTTTTACCACATAAAAGTATATTAAATTATGTAGCTAATAACCTAATTATACAACATGAACACACTGAAAAACAGAATTTTGTGTACATTAATAAATCTCATTCTGTATTTGTCACTAAAGCTTTAAAACTAACTTATAAGACTGCACAGTAATGCTATTATGCCATGTGGCTTATGGAAATGTGTCTCACTCTATATGTGTACTTTATATTCATCGCCTAGAGACAATTTGAACAACATATGAATCTTTCTATATACTTGTCTGAGTTTATGTACCAATTTTTTAAGAACTTCATTGAAGCTTTCATCAAATCTTTGGATGCACTAAATTAAGTAGTGTTGAAACCAGTTAGTTCCAGAATATTTACCATTATATAGAAACGATTATTCATGAAGTTCGATTCTTTCCCAATAGATTGCTTTATTAAGACATATTTCAATGAAAAGACAATTTCAATTTTTTTTTAAACAGGCTCTCTCCTTAAGCATTAAAGAACAAAGAAAGAAGAAAGTTAAAACAAAAATCATCATGTTAACTGCTATTTGGTCCTTACAAACTAAGTAAATATCAGCTCTTACCCTTTACCAATATTCACATAAAATCAAGTATTTATTATTTGTTACATCTTATAACCATGTATGTAGTATTTAGCTTGGTTTAACACAGACTTTAAGTTCTTTAAAAAAGAACATAAAAACTCTACATTAATGAATATGTATAAATAAATTAGATAATTATATGCATATATTTTAAGCAGACAGTAGGGAAAAAATTACATCTTAGGATAAGAAGTCCATTGTAAAATCTATGCTCCTTGAGAGTAAACAGCAACAGGAAAAGGAAACTGGAAAGAAGACGGATACAAGAAATCTGAAATCTGAGCCAGCAGTGCACATCTCCACCCCCAAACAAACTTCCTGTTATTGTGGGACTACAGAAAAGCTATGTAACTGTTAGAGTGGGAAGGAAGACGGATCTGACAACCAGAGGACTGGCTGAAAGTATTCCAGGCAGTCAGGCAATTTCTCCTGGCATCCCTAGCAAAAGCTACAAGTTTATTTTCTTCAGAAAGAAAATTAGATGGATCAAAGTAACATCAGACACAATTACAGAAGGCAGCATCTTACTGAAACAAATAGATTAAAAGGGATAGGTGTTTTTCCAAAGAAGACATACAGATAACCAACAGGTACGTGAAAAGATGCTGAGTCTCATTAATTTTCAGGGAAACACAGCTCAAAACCACAATGAGGTATCACCTTACATCTAACAGAATGGCTATTATCAAAAAGAAAAAAATAACAAGTGTTGTTATGGATGTGGAGAAAAAGGAACCCTTGTGCACTGTTGCTGGGGATGTAAACTGGTAAGGCCACTGTGGAAAACAGTACAGAGATTCTTTAACAAAATTAAAAACAGAGCTACCACATCATCCAGCAATTCCACTTCTGGGCACTTACCTCCACCTTCCCCCTCCAAGAAAACATTAAGTCAAAAATATATTGGTACCCCCCATGTTCACTGCAGCACTATTTACAATAGCGAAGATATGGAAACAACATAAGTCCATCAATGGATTAATGGATAAATAAGATTTCACACACACACACACACACACACACACACACACACACACAATGAAGTATTATTCATCCATAAAAAAGAACGAAATCTTCATATCTGTGATAAGATGGATGGACCCCAAGGTCATTATGCTAAATGAAATAAGTCAGACAGAGAAAGGCGAATACTGTACGGTCTTTCTTACCTGTGGAATCAAAAAAACAAAAACAAAAATAAAACAAAGAACAAAAAGCCCCCAAACAAATAAAAATAATTAACTTGTAGTTACAGAAGACAGATAGAAGCCAGAGGCAGAGGGTCATGGGTGGGAGAAATGCGTGAAGGAGTCAAAAGGTTAAAAAAATAAAAAATAAAATAAAATAAAATAAAATAAAATAAAATAATCAATGTCAAAATTAAAAAAAATCTATTGGGAAAATTAGATAAATATTGTCTTTCTTGTCTCACCCTTCTCAGACAACCTTATTTTTTCTAACCATAAATAGGTCAAACCACACACCCACTGGCAATTCTCTCAAATTCTTATTTTCTTATTATCTCTCTCTAAAAAAAAATCTACGTATTGAATCCTGAAAACCACATATCCCATTCACTTTTCCCTTTCATTCTCTTGGTATGATAGATATCCTTGGGATAGGATAGATACCCTCTCTTTCCAGGAAGGAATCTTTCCTGGCATTTTGTCCCTATCTATCCAAGAATAGTAAGCAACCTTCCAAGAAATTTCATAAATTTTCAAATGCCCTATAATAAAATCACTTCTGCCAAAACTAGCTAAACCAAATTATATTCTTGGATCTATGAAAACTGACCACCATTCCACATGGCATTCCATCCAGGACTGCATATATGGTTCAGTATTATAAGGTCTGTTAACTAGAGAAATACATAATCTTGGTGGGATTATGATCTCAAAAGATGACAAACCTAAGAATTGAGGGATGCTTTCTTGAATGTTTTCTTATTTTTCTTCCCTTCCTTTCCCTTCCCTCCCCTTCCCTTCTTTCCCTTCCCTTTCCCTCTTCACTTCCCTTTTCTTCTTTTCCCTCATCTTCTCTGTATTTCCATCTCCATTTCTATTTTCATCCCTCTTCAGTTATATAAAACCAACGAATAATCAGAATCATGCTTAAAATAAAAACCCTGTAGACTTTCTGTAGTATTGTAGTTAAAAGCAGTCTTTAGAAGTAAAAAAACAAAACAAAACTGAGTTAGAGTTCCAACTGAGCTATGTCCTCTAGTCCAGCTCTTAACTGCTCTAAGCTTCAATTTCTTTGTAAGTTGAGACAATAAATAACCTCAGTGTTTACTGAGGATTAATACTCTAAAGAAGTAGAGAGCACTCAAGATTTCCAATCTGGAGAAATGAGTTGATATCTGAAATTTCTAGCATTTGGTTCTATACTAGGCATTATATACTGGTTCAATACTAGGCACTGAAATGGGGAATATAAAGAATATAAATATGATGTCTACATTATAAACATTTACTTCTACTGGGAAAGATAGTAAATAAATTAGAGAGATGCAGTGTGAGAAAGATTTGATAGCCCATTGCTGGTTTTTAAGATGGAAGGAAGGAATGGAGGCAACCTCTAGAATCTCAAAAGAACAAATAAATGCACTAGGACCTGGAGCTTCCAGAAAGAACTCAGTTCTCTAGAATACTTTGATTTCAGTTCAGGGAGACCTAGTTTTGATTTCTTACTTCCAAAACTATAACATACTCAATGTGAATTTTTTTAAGTTTGTGGTAATTTGTTATAGCAGCAATATGAAATCAATACACCAACTATAACTTTTTAATATATAATGATTAGATAAATATAAATGAATGGATCTTTTGGTATATATTTATGATAGCCTAGATCTCCTATAAATTCTATTATTTCAATATGAGTATAAGCAATTTTCACTTATTTGATGGCATGTGTAGATGTAGGCAAGCAGTGATACTGGATGATATGAAAGTTTTTATTTCTTGAAATTTACACTTGATTAGTATCATTTGATATTCTAGGAATTGGCCAATTTCAAATCAAGTTCAGAACCCATTCTGTGGAAATCCAGCTCAGAAAACATAAACATTTCTTCATTTTGCGTCTTACAATCTACTCGACTTGCTATGGTCTGAATATTTGTATCCCTCCAAACTTCATATGTTAAAATCCTAACACACCAATGTGATAATATTGGAAGTGGGGGATGTTTGGGACGTGATTAGGTCACAAGGCCAGAATCCTCATGAATGCAAAGTATGCCCTGATAAACGATTTCACAGAGAGCTCCCTTGCCCCTTCTACCATGTGAGGTTATAGTGAAAAGACAAAAAGATGGATGCCTAGGAAGTGGGCCTTCATCAGACATTAAATCTACCAGCGCTTTGCTCTTGAATTTCTGAATTTCTAGAACTGTGAGAATTAAATTTCTGTTCGTTAGCTTCCCAGTTTATGGTATTTTGTTTTAGCAGCACAAACAGACCAAGATACAACTCCTGTTTACTTCCTATACCTCAATGCCTACTGAAGTAGTCTAAGTTCTTTATAAAGCATAAAGTGTCCTTCATATCAAACAAGTTTGTCCTTACCACATGGGAAAACACACCACTGAATATTTTCAATTTCTAGACCCTTATGGTCTAACTTGGAACCTTAGCTCTTACTTCTCTCTTGGCTCAGATTGCATGACATTTCCCTATTCTCAACTCCATCTTTACACTTGTGAAATACTTTGCACTTTCCCAAATCATGTCACAGCACTGTGATTTTCTGTAGCTTTTTCCAGTCAGAATAAAAAATTTATGCCCCAAGACCTTTGCATAAGCGTTTACACCTAGCGGGATCTCAATAAATGATAGTTAATTGTTTTGAATGACTCACCACATTCAAGAATGTAACAAAAATAGTGATAGATCACAAAAATAGTGACAGATAATATCACCAAGTGACTAAGGCCCATAAGAAAGAGCAAGAAAGAGGAGAGAAATGGATAATGTTAATAAGAGGACAGACTGCTGTCAGCTTTATTCCTGTGGGCATGATTACCAGAAAGTAAGACCAATCTCTCTTTACCTGCTGCGGCAACTGGCATGGCTCCATTTCTCTACTTGGCTCTGTTGCCAAAGGTTCTATAGACTTGCAAAGACACTTAAGGGAGAAAAGTGAGCTTAATTCCTCTACCCTTAATGATGCTTTGACAATGCTGTTCAGCTTTTTAAAAACTAGCAGGCTCAAACACTGTTCCCAAATTCTTTCTTGTTAAGCAGGACCTAAATTTCTAATTTCTAATTAATTTCTAAATTTCTAATCTTGTTAAGCAGGACCTAATACTCTAAATTAACCTTTAGTTTTTATAAGAAATATGTACAATAATATTCTAATATAACAGGTTTAGCCAACTTCATAAATGTTTGTCACAACTCCTGAAATAAAGATTTCCTATCAGATTTATCTGAGTAAATTACCTGAGGAAAAGGGCATGTCTAGTACAGATATAAGCTGATTGCTGATAATGCGGGGACTTAAAAGAAAGCAGACCATTTTCTAAGCTGAGAATCTGACATTGACAGTACTCAGAATATTCAAATTGCATCTATTTTCCCAATTATTGCTATTAAGCTATTGATTAGAGTCTAATACAACCATCTGGCAATTGTTTACCTTCCAGTTTTCTGTGCTATGAATCAGTCACTATCCAAAAGTATAAAAGTAAGTGTCTATTCAGACACATTGCACCTTTTCCATCATTTTAAAGTGGTGTTCATAAATTTCTCTATGCTATTAAGAATATATTTAGTATTGCAAGAGGCAACAGAATTTTCTGATTTTTCATAATTATCCAACATTAAATTTGTTACCAATATTTTCCTGCAAAATTACTATACATAATATAATTTATGCAAAATTATTTACATGTAATATGAAAACTATACTGAAGCAATGCTCCATCTGTGATATAAAAACTTCAAAACAGAATTTTTGCTTATTTTACTCATTTTATTATGTCTATCAGCATGGCTACTTAATACCTCTATGTAGTATAATTAAAACAATGGATGACCAATGTCTTAAAAAATTTAAGTCTAATATCCTCTAATTTCATGGAGTTATCAAAGACAATACAACCATTTCTAAATTATTTGATGTATGGTAGAATTCATTACACTTAATTACATGTACATTTTACAGTTCCAATTGCCCATTGATATGATTCAACTTCTAAAATTTGTTTGTTAATAAGTAGACAATTCCAAAGTAGAGCACATGGAAGTAATCGCTAGATAAACTAAACTCATGCTCAGTCTACTTTTGATAGTCTCTCATATTCATGGTCCATCTCAAATGGGCATATTAATAACGGATCATAGTTTTTGAATTTCATCTTGACTGCTAACTTTTTAAAGAAAAACATGTTACAGTATACTTCACACTTACAGGTAAACTCTGAAGTAATGCTAGAGATGATATATAGAAACAACAAATATAAGTGTTTATGATCCAGACTATACAGGAAATGGTAATAATTGGAGTAAGAAATAAATGCTACATGTGCTATACATGAGATCAGTTGCTTAAATTATCATTGATAATGATGTCATTATCTTAAATACAGTGTTTATCTTAAGCAATCCCATATCTGGTATCTGCATTATATGTAAAAAGAGATTGTTTTAATACTGGTGTGCACAGCAATGACTGCCACCTCTGCTATTATCTTACATTAATGTTTTCTACATACTCAGGACCAGCAGGCGCTGAAGAACGCAGCACCAACCACATGTTATCTTGTTGGCATAGAGAACAAATGTTTCAGTGATGCCAATCCTCTCTGAGGTGGATTCCCAAACCAAAGTTGAAGTCATAATGACTCAGCTTTTTTTTCCAGTATTTATTTCTGAGAGAGAGAGAGAGAGAGACAGAGCAAACACAAGCAGGGGAGGACAGTGAGAGACGGAGACACAGAATCCGAAGCAGGCTCCAGGTTCCGAGCTGTCAGCATGGAGCCCAACCCGGGCTTGAACTCATGAACCGTGAGATGACCTGGGCTGAAGTCCAACATTTGACTGGCTGAGCCACCCAGGCGCCCCGACGCAGCTTCTTAAAATTTATTTTCTTTCAAGAAATAGAAGGTTGTTTTTATTTTTCAACTTTCAATGGTTTTATTGGTTTTAGGATTTTTCCACAGTAGTTCAATGTATTGTTTTTTTAATGTGCAAATGAATCCAGAAATATCTTCCCATGTTCTGTACCTGAATTCTATCCTTTCATGTTCTATACCTATACTCTAAATTCAGACTTTTTCCTATAAAATTCCTACTCTTGCAAGTTATGAAATACAATCCAAATCTATGTATCTTGTAGTTTTCTGAGATTCTGTTTAACTCAATGTTATAGAAAGTGGATCCCTGAATTCAATTTTTCAAGATCACCTTTAATCCACTAAGTATATCAAAAAGATTCTTTGACTAGAGTAAGCAGAGTATGGCCCAACGCTCTGAAAGAAGGGATTAACAGCAACAACAAAAGGTATTATATTGGTACCACCTGAAGAACTGAAAAAAATCTAAGGCACCAACCAACCTATGCAACAATAAAAAAACTCAGTGAGTTTTAAATTAAAGAAATAAAATGGATGTGTGAGCTGGAGATGGTATGGGAGGAATGCCATGACTTTTAGCATGTATTAATGTTGACAAGTTCTGTATCTTGTATACGTCTTCCTGAAATCATCTGGACAGTGTGTGAGAAGGATTTGGACAGCAATATTAAGCGAGTATGCAAAATAAAAGTATTTGCTTATTTTTTTTCCATTTAAATCTTTTTCCCTGAGGTTTAGTATGCCTGAGAAATAATGTGTATCTTTTAACACAAATTAGACAAAATTGTTTTGGCTTTAATTTATGTAAAAATAATTTTATTTATTAGACTATAAAATTACAATTTTTCTTACTACTAAAGCATTCATCATGTATTAGTAATACGGTCTTCAAAAGCCAAATACTAGGTATAATAGTCACTTAAAATTTATCTGGACAGAATTTGAAGAAGATTTAACACAAAATAATATGTGTATAGTACATTTATATCATATAATGTAGAGATTTTGGTAGTCATTATTTCAATTTCAACTTTACTGTCAGGATTTATAGTCAGGAATTCAGTAACTATTTCTTTAAAGCCATAATTCTTTGATATTCTCAACCATAATATTTTAAGAAATCTAAGTTAATTCAAATATGGTGACAATTAAGTAAAGTTCCCAAACTAATGGAAATTAAAATAGCATTGGAAAATATATTCAAATAAGTACATCAATGACTATATATAAACATTTAAGGAAGTCTCCTATTTCCTTCTACATTCCCTCAATCCCAAACTCCTTACATCTGACTGAGAATTTTGTAGAGCTGAAAACTGATACACAAAAGACTGTTACACATCATTTTTATTCAGTGTAGTTGATTAAAACTGCTACACATTTTTGTCATTCTACATCAAGAGATACAGTTTATTTTCCCTTCACTTAAGTTAAGGTTAAGTTTGGACCTGTGTGGAAAAAAGTTAACATAGCAGTCTTTAGTCTGTTTATCTGTTATGGGATGAACTGTGTCTTCCCAAAATTCCTATGTTGAACTTCCAATTTCTAGTACCTCAACATATAATCATATTTGGTGATTAGATCTTTAAAGAGATGATTAAGTTGAAATGAGAACATTTGGATGAGACCTAATTCAATATGGCTGGTGTCCCTATAAGAAGAGAAAGTGATACCAGGTAAGTGCATCTACAGAGGAAAGGCCAGGTGAAACATAATGAGAGAAGGCCATCTGCAAACCAAAGAGAGAGCCTCACCTAAAACCAACCCTACCAGCACCTTGACCTTAAAATCCAGTCTTCAACAACACCCAAAAAACAAATACTCCTAATAAAAAATGGGCAAAAGACATGAACAAACATTTCTCCAAAGAAGACATGTAGATGGCCAAGAGACACATGAAAAGATGTTTACCATCACTTACCATGAAGGAAATGCAAACCAAACTACAATGAATATTATCTGACACTTGTCAGAACAGCTAAAATCAACAACACAGGAAACAACAGGTGAGGATGAGGAGAAAAAGGAACCCTCTTGCACTGTTGGTGGGAGTGCAAACTGGTGCAGCCACTGTGGAAGACAGTATGGAGGCTCCTCAGGAAGTTAAAAACAGAATTACCTTGTGATCCAGCAATCACATTATTGGATATTTGCCTAAAGAATAAAAAACACTAATTCAAAGGGATCCATGCACCCCTATGATTATAGCAGCATTATTTACAATAGCCAAGATATGGAACCAGCCCAAGTGTCCAATGGCTGATGAATGGATAAAGAAGTGATATATATACGTATAACATATATTATATATATATTAACATTAACATATAATAATATATAAAATATAATACACATACATATACATACATATACATATTACTCAGTCATAAAAAGTATGAAATCTTGCCATTTGCAATGACATGGATGGACCTAGAGAACATAATGCTAAGCAAAATAAGCCAGAGAAAGACAAATACCATATAATTTCACTGATGTGCAGAATTTAAGAAACAAAACAAATGAGGAAGAGGGGGAAAAAGGGAGAGAGGAAGACAAACCAAGAAACATACTCTTAATTACAGATAACAAACTGATGGTTAACAGAGGACATGTGGGTGGGAGGTTGGGTTAAATTGGTGATGGGTATTAAGGAGTGCACTTGCTGTGATGAGCACCAGGTGATAGATGGGAGTGTTGAATCACTGTAACGTCACACTGTGTTTACTAATGGGAATTAAAATACAAACTTACAAAGAAATAAAATTATAGCCTTCAGAACTGTGAGAAAATATATTAAAAATTCTTTTATCTACCTAACTGTGGTATTGACTTGTAACCAGTTACCTGACTTGTAACCAGTGCTCCACATTCATATCAAACTTTCCATAAATAAAGAGTGCCCATTGTATGCCTGAAATTAACACTGCATGTTAATTATGTTTCAATAATAAAAAGAGTAATGAGTGGCTCACTGTGCCTAAGTAATTTATATAAACAATATTGTTAATGATTAATACCTGATTTCTTTCTAGGAGTTTAGAATTTCTGCTCTAGGCACAGGGTTCCTATGTGAATCTTTGGGTGCTGAATTGTTAAATGGGCTTTACTGGGTATCACATACATTGCTGGGAGAAATGTGTGTGTGCTCTTTATGACTACATATTGAATTCCATGAGTCCTTTATTTTCTTTTTAATGTTTATTTATTTTTGAGAGAGAGAGGGAGAAAGAAAGAGAGAGAGGGGGAGGAGCAGAAAGAGAAGGAGACACAGAATCTGAAGCAGGCTCCAGGCTCTGAGCTGTCAGCACACTGCCTGACGTGGAGCTTGAACCCAAGAGCCACGAGATCATGACCTGAGCCAAAGTCAGATGCTTAACCAACTGAGTCACCCACTCACCCCTGAATTCTCTGCATCCTTCTAACAAACATCTGACTGCTGGGGAAGTTTCAGGGACCCTGACACACCATGTGACTGCTTGACCAAAAGAAAGATGTGGAAGTAAAGCTGTATCTTTGTTTTCCGTAACTGGCCTGGCAGCTTCCACTTAGAACATTCACTATGGGGGAAGCCAGCTGTCATATAAGAAGCCTAACTACTCTAAAATATTGTGGGAAAATGCTTCAAGAAAACTCAAGCTAGGCCATAAGGAGTCATCTGGGTATCTACTACATGTGAGCCTTCAGATAACTCCATTATCTACTTACTTCTTACTGTACCCACTAGTAAAACCTAAAATAAGAACTGTCTAGGTAAGTTTAGTCAACCCAGAGAATCATAAACAGTAATAAGAAATTGGGTTTTAGGTGGCCAACTTCTGAATGGTTTATTACACAGAAATAGATAACTAAAAATAAATAAGTAAACAAACATAAATAAAAATAAATCATCTTAAGTCATCAAAAACAATTGATTAAAATATGCACATTTATAATAATAGGTACCTCTTAAAGTTTATTACTATTAGGAAAACATTTGGTGCTATTTTGTATTTAAAATTGTTACCATATCATAAACACATTCCTTAAACATAATCGCAGTGTGATTTTATATTCAAAATTCCTCAGCTATCTTTGGAAAAAAAATTTTTCCCATCTTATTTGTTCCACTAAGCACTAAGGAATCATGTTTCTGTCCCACAATTATTGATCTTAGAATCTACTTCAAATTATAAGTTAAGTCTAGCTTTACCTGCACGGTATTCAGTTATCTGGAAGAAAAATAAAGATTACTGGAAATTAGTATTACCTATAAGACAGAATATTAGCCACAGTAAAAGTGACATTTTTTGCCATCTCTCATTTAGTCCCTCTGCCTTACTACTACTAACAAAATTAAACCAAACCAATAAACAAATAAGATATCATTAATCTTTACATTATGATGTAAATCTTTCCAACATAGGAAAGATAGAAAAAGAAATAAAACTAGGGGAATGTAGAATGTACATTTTGAGAGATGCCATCATCTCTCACCTACAGGGACCTTGCAGTCCTTCTACCGCGTCTCCAAAGTCAAAGTAATAGTTTTAAAATGAAGTCTAACTATGCCATTCTTTTTTCCAAAAACTTTAATGGTTTCCCATCTCATGTAAAGCAAGACCTTGAGTCTTTACTGTAGCCTACAGGGCCCTTCATGATCTGGTTTCTCTTTGACTCAATCTCTTATCACTTGCCCCTTCATTCACTCTGCTCCAACCACATGGGGCTCTTACTGATCCTGAAATGGCCAAGTGTTCCACCACAAAGCTCTTGCACTATTCTCAAGCCTCTTCCCATAAATGAGTGGCTTACTCCCTTTCTTCTGTATGGTCCTCTGTTAAAATATTCCCGAATCAGAATGGCCTTCTTTGAACATCCATTTTGAAAGAGTATCATACTTTAGGGTCACTTTCTATCCTCCAAACCCTGCTTTATTCTTCATTATAGTATTTATCATCCCTATCTGACACATTATATATTTACTTTTTATTGTCTATCCCTCCTCACTTAGAACACAAATACCATGAAAGCAGGAATTTAGTATGTGTTATCTGCATTGAGACATCAGTGCCTGCAATATTCTCAAGCACAACTCAATAAACTGATTCACTAATGAGTGAATGAATGAATAATGAATCGATGACACAATCAAAAAATTACCAGAAATGCAGAATATACCCTTTGGGGCAACTTTTGGGATATGAAAAAAGCAGTAATAAGAGAGGCCATGAAATTCACTCAGTGAGAAACAAGTGGAATAAACACACACACACAAATCCCAACTATGCAAGATATACAACAGATGATGTTGGGAAGGTTATGCCACTATCTGACTTCTCTCTCCTGGAGTTTCCAAATGTGTTCTTTTCCATTATGTTGTCAGACAAAATAAACTGACCTACTTAATTTACTGACAAAGGGTAAAACATCAACAGTACTTTGTTTACAATGTGTCTTTTTTCCAGTATCCAATGTGACTGAACAATGTTCCTTCAGCAGAGCTTGCATTTAGGAGGTTACCAGGTTACCTCCTGAGTGGTTTGGGAAATTAAAACAAATACACTACAGTTTATTCCTGATAAAAAGATACCATTTGTCTTTATGGTTGCAGAACCATTAATTATGTATTTCTTTTTTCCAAGTAATGTTTTATTATATTTACCAGTTTTCCCTTAAGACAGATTCATTGTATTTACCCCTTCTCCCTCATAATTAATGAGCATTTCCACTAATTATTTTTCATACAAGGAATCTGATATACGAGCTTATCTGAATACTCAAGGGTAGAAAATAAATAGCATGACTTCTAGAAATGAATATTAAATACCGTTCTTCGGCAAAGTAAAGGATTTATGTTTAAAGCACATTACTAGTCTCACATTTGGAAATAAAGTACAAGGGATTAAGAGGAAATAATTTCTTCATGTTATTTATAACATACAGAACCTCTTGCCTTAAACTTAGAAATATTTGTTCTACAAAACATAATAGTTAATATATATACTGCATACTATGTGCTATTTGAAGCACTATTTATTAATTTGTTTAATGTTATAAAAATGCAATGAAGAAGAACTTGCTGTTGTTCCCACTTTGTAGATGGGAAAATAAAGACACCACGTAACAGGCTCAAGGTCATAGAGATAAAAAAGTATCAGAATGGAGATCTGATCCTGGGTAATTTCCTAACTAGACTAAGATCACCTCTAACATTCTCAACTCTCCTTTTCTGCTTTCTTAAAAATAAATATTGTTTTTAAAGTAGAAATAAATGATCATTATAAAAACTATAGACAAATTTAAAGAACGATTCATCCAAATAGTTAATGGTTGATAAGTGTATTTTCTGGGACTACTATTTTCTTTTTCTACATACTATATAAGTGAGAGCCAACTATGTTTATTACTGCATGTTACTAACTCCTAACTCCTGAGTCTAGGCTCTAAGGTCACGTGGGGTTACCATCATTCCTTCTCCTAGTATGAGAGCACTGCATGACAAGATGAACTTTTTGATACATTAATTTACTTCGGTATTTCCATCTCTCTGACCTTTGGTTCAATAATGTGGCTCTATGCTTCTCAAAGTAAGGTCTGTGTCAGATAAGAAAAATCTTCAGACAGTTCAGACAATCATTTCCCTCAATTCTGTTTCTAAGAGTACATTGAGAAGATTTAGCCTTTGGCAGATTAAAGGAAAGAGAAAAATCCCTTAGGGAAATTTGGAAAAAAAAAAGGGAACTTCTCTAATCTAGACTAAATGGTGATTTCTGAGGATGAAAGGAATCTAAGAACTTTGGATTTCACAAAGAGAGGAGACTCAGGAAATATACCAGCAGCACTCTGGGTCAGCTCCTGGGGAAGGTGGCTGGGCCTTAGAGAGGGTGGCTGTATTGTATGTTCAAGGCATTGGATATCCAAACTCATCAGACACTCCTGGAACCCAAGTATCACAGAAAAGCAGCAGTTAATGGGCCAAGAATGGCAATGAGTAAACTGTGCTTATATTTAGATTTTGAAGACTGATGAATGGAGGGTATTCTTTAATGTGTTTATGCACTTTTGAAGCCGAATGTAAGGAAAAATAGAGTTGAATTCATTTCTGTCCATTGAATTTATCACAGAATAAGCATAAAGGGGCAAGGGAGGATAATACCTTTTGCTAAAGTATCTAATCAAAGAAAAGATGCTTTTTTTTTAGAGAAAAAAGGAACTAAAATCTAGAGATCATGCTTCATTAAAGTACAAATAAATTTTTAAATATGGAATAAGTGTGGGTGACAAAAGGAACATGGCCCATAATGAAATATACTATTATGGAGGGGCCAGGAGCAGTGAGTCGGCTTTAGCTTTAAGACTATTGGTTCCAGGAATGGACTGAGGCTGCTAATAACTGTGTACATAGAAATAAAAGGATCATCTTATGAAAGAACAGTTTTATTTGCTGACCCCAAAGCATTAGGCGTGGAATATCTATCTGAGCCAAGAAAGGCGGTAGGGTAGACTAGAAGTAATTAGATGGTTGAGAGAAATCAAGAATGGCAGAGGTAAAAAGGCAGAATAGGGTAGAATGGACACATCAAAGTTAACAATGTCAACTTGGTTCAATGTTACTCTATAAAAAGAAACATAAACAGGGGCGCCTGGGTGGCTCAGTCAGTTAAGCGTCCAACTTTGGCTCAGGTCATGATCTCACGGTTCATGGGTTCAAGCCCCATGTCGGGCTCTGAGCTGTCAGATTCTGAACCTGTTTCAGATTCTGTGTCTCCTTCTCTCTCTGCTAGTCCCCTGCTCACGCTGATTCTCTCTCTCTCTCTCAAAAAATAAATAAAACATTTTAAAAAATTAAAGAAAAAGAAACATAAACATTGTAATTTACACTTAAGCAGTCTTCTCTCTCTCTCTCTTTCCTGAAATCAAACTCTCAGAGGGGTGATCTTGAAATTTTATGATTCTATTATGGTTATTTGATAAAATATTATTCTCACTCATACAATATTAGTTACACCTTGGACCTTCCATAATGATGTTATGGTAAGTAACAGACCACTTGTGTAAGTGGCCCTGCATGCTTTATTAAAAAAAAAAATAGAGATTATACATTTTGCTATTGTTTCTAAATATATATCCATAATGGTTGTCTGCACAATCATATAATCTTAGAAATATTTCAGCACCAAGAGTGTGACTGGGAAGTCTGTGAGTTTCCTTTAGTATATGTAGAGAATTGTACACATCATACTTCTTTTTCTATGAAGGGTACACTCAAATACTTTTATGGCCAGACATGACTACAATAGGGAATGATGAGAACAGTGGTGAATAAGCAAATGCAGGAGCTTTATTTCATAATTTCAAACTCTAATTTTGGATACTTTTAAATATTAGTGCAATGTTTTTATATATGACGAAACAATATATATAATATTCCTTTCACAAAAGGAGTAAATTAAGAGGCAATATAACTACATTGGCTACCAAAAGCTAATATTATATATTACAAGCACTTAGAAGTTTTAATTGCTTATAAAACCACTTACAGACATTAACATGGGAACAATATTGATTTCTCAGAAGCAGTCAGAGAAACTAACTAAAATAATTATATTTATATTAGCTTTGTGTCAGCACATTTTAGAATATATCTGACCTTTTCTTTTACCTCCATTAAAAAATACATTAATTTTCCAGGAGTATAGTCATTATCAATATATTAAAAAGAGAAAATAGTTTCTAGTAATGCTTTGAGAATTCAATTAAAATCTTGTTAAAGATATGATTCTTCTGTAAATTTTGTCCCACATACCATAAGATAGAAGCATTAAGTAACACTAAACTTTGAAGTGTTAGTATTTTCTCCTTTGTTGCAGAATAAAGATTTCTTAATAAATAATGTAATCAGAATACTATTCAGTATTTAACCATTCTCTGATATAAAACTTTTTAACAATTATTATTGTCTATCATTAAGATACAAAGCATCTATAATTAGAACTAAAACACAATGAAATTCATAGCTATTATTTTCATTTTAACAATACAGCAAATACTGATTGTATGGAAATCAATGCCAGCCACTGAGCTAGGAATAAGCAATATGAAGTTGAGTAAGTTATACTTTTCACATGAAAGAGAAAAACACCCCACAATCATAACAATTTTATGATAAAACCCAAAAGTCATGAAAATCATAGTAAATTCCAAAATGTACATCTACGATCTTTAAACCAAATTAAACTGAAACTATTGCATGTAAGTGCATCATCCCAACCTTCCAAGTGTTTTTTGCCATGATCTTAAGGATTGCCTTTACGTATAATAATTTTGATGAAATTCAAACATCCTGAAACAAACATAAAAGAGCTGATCTGCAAGCTTTGGTTTAAAGAGATAATCAAATCTTAAATAGCAAAACAAGAAAATGATGTCTCACTTATAATGCACATAGTCTCCCAAACTGAAGAATTCTACTAACCATACTGCTTAAGTACCTATTTACATATTTACTTAAATGTTCTTTTAAATATAATGTATTCAGAGGAATAATGCCATAGTTAAATTTTTGATTTTGATCATTATTTGTAAAGATTGCATAGTTACTCAATTATGACCTAGAGTCATCAATGAAAATTTAACCAGCTAATGAAAATTTAACCACTCAATGAGGGCTAAAGAATTCATTCTAAATTTATTGTTTAAATTAATATATACAAAAGATTTGAAACCTCTAATTAATGTGACATCAAACTATTATAAAGAAATCACTATTTCTTGCATGCAAGGCAAATAATGTATTCTATAAAGTATTAACTTTTACTCCAAACGTTTATGTTCATTTAGCAACCAAAGTGACAACAAAACAAAAACAAAGATCTTACCATTTGAAATTAGATCATTACATATTAAAGCAGTTCATCTATACCATGAAGTATTTTACTATTTAATGGTAAAATAATTATTTAATAATATTGAAAATATCATAAGTTTTGTTTGTTTGTTTGTTTACCTTGAAAGGCAATGGCTCTTCAGTAAGAGGACTAACAGGAAGTGAAGTGGTGCTACTTGCTGGGCTCATATCTGCACTCTGCAAGGAAAACACAATTGAATTAAAAAGACACATTTTGGATGGGGCATCTGGGTGCTCAGTTAAAGCCTCCCACTCTTGATTTCAGTGCCGGTCATGATTTCCCCGGTTCCTGAGATTGACCCCCATGTTGGGTTCTGAGCTGACAATGGACAGAACTGGCTTGGGATTCTCCCTCTGCCTCTCACCAGCACATGGGATGGCTCAAGCAACATGTGCTCTCACTCTCTCAAAATAAATAAACATTTAAAAAAGATACATTTAGGTAGTTATTTTTATTATTCCTAATTTAAAATCAAATCCCTCTTCATATAAAAAACAAATAGGGGTGTAGAAAAATGTGAATTATTATTATATAGTGAATCATTCCTTATTTAGAAATAGCTATCTGAAAAATTAGTCTAATTATCACTTCTTAATATACATTTCAAATGCATTTTGTTAAATACAATGATCATCTTTTGTTCCAGGGCAGTATTTAAAATTATATTTGCTTACTTTAGATTACCTTTTTCTTTTTTGAAAGTTACACTGTATTTGTGATGATTTACTATGTTTCTATTTTGATGTCTTTCAGGCTGATTTTTAAATGCTAGTTTTAAGCGTATTTTCACTTTTATTTAATGAAGATTTAAATAACTGTGATCCAGTTTTTATTCATTATGAAAACTGTATCTGTCATCAATACACAAGGCAAAATCAAGAAATATTAAATTTTTTAATCCCCATATTTATAGCCCCTGACATTTAAAAATTGTTCTTGTATCCTACTAAACAAAACAATATTTAAAAATGTATGAATAAACAATTTATGCAAAAAGAGAATTATTGGAATGTTGCTAATGTTGTTCTTCTAGTCCTGTGAAAATGTAATCAATTACAATTTCTTAAAAAATAAATTAGCCTAGGGGCACCTGAGTGGCTCAGTCGGTTAAGTGTCCGACTGCGGCTCAGGTCATGATCTCACAGTTCGTGGGTTCGAGCCCCGCATCAGGCTCTGTGCTGAAAGCTAGCTCAGAGCCTGGAGCCTGTCTTCAGATTCTGTGTCTCCCTATCTCTCTGACTCTCTCCTGCTCATGTTGTCTCTTTCTCTCTCAAAAATAAATACAAACATTAAAAAAAATTTAAAAATAGCCTAAAAAGAAAAGTATGGATTAGAAGCTTATCATTATTTTTTTCTGAAAGAATGGAAAAATATTGACAATAGGCAGCAACAGAAGTGACGTTACTATACCCTTAACTCATTCTGTTGGGGTAACTCTTCCCTTTAAGTAGATAAGCAAATAAAACACTCCAAAAGAATGCACAGCAACTGTTCCAGCCTGGTTACCAACTGTGCATGCACTCAAATAGAGAACATTTTGTAGTAAAGATTAAAGCAAAAGAACAGATTAATTTTGATTGTGATAAGGAAATAAGCAGACAAGTTGGGCTGACTTAAGTTCCAAAAAACAACATATTCAAAGACAAGATACTACAACTACTACAATTCTTAGAGTCTCTTTCCATTCATGAGGTTGTTTTCAATTCATATGATTCAGGTGTACCATAAATTGGACACATTTTAAATATCCTTCAAGTGGGATTACTTCTGACTATATAGTTTGGCAGCAATGCATAAGAATTATAAACATAGGAACCAAGACACACAGTATGATTTTTATATAACATGTAATGCCCTACTTCAGAAATTGATGTAAGACTGCACATTGACTTAAAATGTCTAATAGAGAATATTAGGTAAAAACTGAACAATAATCTATTGAAGGAAGCAGGAAAATATATATACTAAAAATTGAGGTGAACTGACTACTGACTTAATTTCTAAATTTATTCAGAGATTCTTGTCCATTATTTGATCAAAATCAGGAAATATTCTGAACTGCTGACTTTCACTGTCTGATTATATGATGCAATGGAGAAACAAAGGCTTTCTTAGGAATGAATTTACCACAAGATTCTAACTTTATTTATTTATTTATTTATTTATTTATTTATTTATTTTTGAGACAGAGAGGCAGAGCAGGAGTGGTGGGAGGGACACAGAGAGAGGGAGACACAGAATCTGAAGCAGCTCCAGGCTCTGAGCTGTCAGCACAAAGTCTGATGCGGGGCTCTGCTTAACCAACTTAGCCATCCAGACGCCCCACAGGATTCTAACTTTAACAAAATGACTGAATCTTTTTTTCCCCGCACTAGAAAAAACAAGACTCGAACTGTTTCTCTCATTAGATTTCTCATAGAGAAATTAAGCAAGTAATAGAACACAGTTCTTATATTGTTAAATTATCTGGTATTTTCCCGAACTATCGATATTCGGCAAAGCATATTAAAGTATCACGCTCTTAAAAATCATATTATTCAGAAGACAGAGATGACATTCAGTTGTGAAAATTTAAGAGCCTGTATCACATTTTTGCAGAAGATTTTTGAACTTCCATAAGAATATATGCCAAAATCAAGCTTCATGGTTAACTTCTTTTAGGGTTGAGGTCTCCCACAACTTCCCAGAAATAAAATGTGTCATTCTAAGCACTGTTGGAAAGCAGACTCCAAAATTTGCATCATCTAACCTTGATTCTTTGAATGTCATTCTTAGAGAAAACTGTGTTCCTGCTTTAACTTCAAATCCATCTTATAGTATGACACTTTAATTCTACTGTTCTTAGGGAATCTTGAGAAAAATGTTTTAAAAATACAAATCAATCTTATATAACATCTGCCATACTGCACTTAATTATCAAGTTGAGAAATACATGGCAAAAAATAGAATAACTGTATCTGTATCATTTTTACCTTATTGTTTTCCATTTGCATTTCAGTGATCTGTAATTTAAGGGCCATTCCAATTTGCTTACACTGTTAGATACTGTATCTGATACCATGGTAAACTTCAGATATAAATCGTATCCATATTTCATACTTTCATTAATTTACTCTTTCATTTAATTATAGCAAAACCAATGCAATTTCATATATAAATACAAATTAAGAAAGTATTTTATAAAATACTTTTAAGTTTTTAAAAGCTAACATTCACAATTTTCTTTATAAAATATTTTGTTGGAATGATGGCTTCATCTGCTATTGATCTATTTCAGAGCCTTTGGAAATGGCTGGTTCTCAATAATGTGAAAGTGATTATCTTTGGAATACAGAAGAATTATCCTGTAAAATAAGCAAATCATCCCAACAACAACAAAAATCTCCTAATTCTCATTTAACACACTTCGACTTTCCGACCAGTACAGACTATACAAGATATTCTTGACAGGTCATAAGGCGTCTATACTAATTCTAACAAGGGTCCTAAAAACCTGATGTTCTGGTTCTAAGTCCAATAGATACCTGCTTCTTTCCAACACTAGTGTGATTAAATAGTATGAACTTAATATTTTTCCTATACTTGAAATGTTTTGTTCACTCAAATTGGTAGACCTCCCCCCCTTCTATTTCTATTGCATATATGCTAATTTCTTTTTTTTATTTTTCTTCAAATTGGGCTTCACATTAAGTGTGACCTTTAAGTTTAATAATAAAATCTAGACAAGTATTTACCTATGAGACTATCAAAGATATTTTAGTGAATGTCACGCTCTTCTCATGCATATTTTTCCAGAATTATTTCTACTTATCTTGGTTTGAAGAAACTATTCACTTTGTTGTTGCCATTTCCATTATATAAATATCCTAAATTTACAAACTCCCTCAACCCTTACCTCCAATTCATCTTTTCTTTAAATGAACTCTATTGAAGTATAACATACCTATACTAAAATGCAACTTTTAAAGTATATGGTTAGGTGACTTTTTACAAATGTATCCACATGTGTAACTACTATCAAAATCAAGATCTAGAACATTTTCATCAGCTCAAAGTGTTCTCTTATGCTCCTTTGCATTCAAGTGGCACCCCTTTCCTGGTCCCTGGCAACACTGATATGTTGTATCAGTTAGTTTGGCCTTCCTTAGAATGTCACATAAATGGAAATGTATTTTAAGAACTCTTTTGCACCCAGTTCCTCTCATTCAGCAAAATCATTTTGAAATGCATCCTGTCATGCTGTTGCATTTTTCAGGATCCATCCTTTTAAATAAATGTCAGGTAGTGTTTAATGGTAAACCACAAATTGTTTATTTAGCCACTTGTTGGTACAGTTTGAGTTACTTCCAGGCTGGAACTATTAGCCATGCTGAATGTTTGTATATATATCTTTTTGTGAACATACATTTTCATTTTTCTTGGATAAATACCTAACAGTGAAATTGTCTGGGTCCTGCGGTAAATTTATATCCATTATTATGCCAATTTCATAACAAACTGACAAGTATTCTCCAAAGGGGTTGTAATACACTGCACTTCAATTTGCACTGTATCTCACTAATATTGGTATTATTAGTCTTTCTTTTTTTAACTTTAGCCATTCGAGGGATATTTAATGGTAGCTCATTGTGGTTTTAACTTTCATTTCCATAGATAACTAATGATGTTGAATACCTTTTCATGTGCTTGTTAACCATTAGTATATCTTGTTTTATGAAGAGCCTTTTAAACTATTTTGTCTATTTTTCTTTTTGAGTGGGTTATTAGGATATAAGTCCTTTGTTGTATATGTCTATTATAAATATTTTCACCCAGTTTGTGGCTTATTTCCTTGTTTTCTTAATAACTGTCTTGAAAAGAACCAAAGCTTTCCATCTTATTTGTCTTTTTGTTTGTTTTATTATGGTTTATACTTTTGGTGATTCACCTAAGAAATCCTGTTCACCTAAAGTCCACAAATATTTTTTTATGTTTTCTGCTACCAACCTTTCAATTCAAACATCACAGCCTAGAAACAGCATAGTTAGGATTCTAATCTTTGAAAATGCTTTTGCAATTTCTTATTGTATGACAAACATCAAGTAACATTAATATTTGTACACAACCTAGCAAGAGACTTCCACAAAAATTAATTTGTATTTAGCAAGTTACCCCAAGCATTTAGCCAGTCTCACTCATTTGGTGGGAATCTGACAGTTACCAGTAGCTTCACATAGTTTAATTACAATAAGCAAAAATGTGGAGATATTATCTGCTTGTGGGTTTGTTGAGGGAAGAGAGGAATCTTAGCTAAAATACTGAAAATTATAAATTAATATATGAGACTCTCAACAGAGTGGGTGATTATGGAATTTCCTGGGCAGAGGAATTGGAGGAGAGAGAAATACAGTTTTACGTGGGAAGGAAAATAGAAATGCAAGAAAAGCAATGTGTCTATCATCTCAGAGACTGATGAGTTGACTCATCTTTGAAGGAAAAAAGAGGGTTCAAGTAGAAATAGAAAGAGCTATTCTATTTTAAATAAAATTCTAAGAGATAAGATGAGCAATCTGCCCCTCTTGTTCAAATTTCTCAATGGACTAAAAAATGATATAAGCACCTAGAGAAGTTCTGCAAATACCATGCCACTGTGGCATATTAAGAGCTATGACACAAGAGGAAAACAATGGCAGGAGGCTGACTAGAACCTTCCTGGGGTCCTATGAGATGACTTCTAAATATACATATAAATTATCAAGGATAACTTACCAAGAGGCCAGAAGTAGCAGATAAATGACCTCATTGCAATCTTCAGACTCCAGTATCTGGTACCAGCTCTGACTATCAACCTAGCATCAACATTGACTATCAACACTAATGCCAGAATTAATAGAAGTTATTGTTGATGAAAAAAATAAATACAAAAATATAAAAATATATAAGTAGGGGAGTCTGGGTGGCTCAGTTGTTTTAGCATATGACTCTTGATTTTAGCTCAGATCATGATCTCACAGTTAGTGAGATCGAGCCCTACATTGGGCTCTGTGCTAACAGTGCAGAGCTGGGTCAGAATTCTTTTTCTCCCTCTCTTTCTGTCCCTCCCCCATTCTCTCTCTCTCGCCCTCTCTCTCAAAAATAAAATCTTCAAAACAGCAATAACAACAACAACAAAACAAAATATAAGTATATTAAAACAGTATTTCTATTTTTAAAAATCCAGAAAATGAACAGTAGGATTTACAAATCATACTAGGTATTCTTACCCAAATAAGGAAAGAAACATTTTCTTGCAATAATAACAACTTTATCCTAGGTTAAATTTCAGACCACAAGTTAGGGGAATGGTATATTATCTGTTATTATATATAATGATTAATATGTTTGCTAGAAAATCTAATCACTCTCAATTTACACTGCTTAACAATGAAGTATACAGTTGAAGGCTTTAACTCAATATACTGTCATCAAAGAAATGGAGAGATTAAAGAATAAGAGACATCATTCATTAATGCTTACTAAACCAGAAAAGAATGTTGATACTTTGAATGTTGTATCTTTTTTAAGCTTCTATTTTATTTATTATTTAAAAATTGAACTCACTGTAATAGGCTTGAAAAACAGAGTACTTGTTCTTTCTTTTGGCATGAAGTAATGAACTCTCAGCTGATTCAGAAATGATCTATACTTGACAGTACAGATGGCTATATAATTGTCAAGTCAGCCATTTATATAATAACATAAAAATAAAAATAAAAATAAAAATTCAGGAGTGCCTGGTGGCTCAGTTGGTTAAATACCTGACTCTAGGTTTTGGCTCAGGTCATGATCTTGCAGTTTGTGGGTTTGAACCTCATGTCAGGCTCCATGCTGATGGTGTGGAGTCTGCTTAGGTTTCTCTCTCTCTCTCTCTTTCTCTCTCTCTCTCTCCCTCCCTCCCTCTCTGCCCCTCCCTGCTTGCTCTTTCTCCTCAAAATAAATAAATTTATTTTTAAAAAATTAAATTAAATTAAAATTCAGTTTGGGAATTTTCTTCATCAATTCACAAATTAGGGAGTTATTTTTTTAAACTTAAAAAGGAGAGCGGGCAAGATGGCAGAGAAGCAGGGAGCTCTGTAATCCGCGCACACCCGCATGGATTGAACTGAGAAGGACTGAAGTAATAAAACTTGGATTTGCAAGTGGGGGAAAGAAGAAACGCCAGAAAGAAGACAACCTCAAAGATGCCTGAGTGAGTGACTGTGATCTGGGAAATTAGGGGACGGGCGGGTCCCGGTGGTGCAGGGGGAAGGAGCCCCCGAGCCCAACACAGGGAGAGCGCGCTGTGCCCCGGAGAAACCAGGGGAAGAGAAAGAGAGACAGAAAACGCACCTAGAACCATCTCTAAGGGAGGAAAAACTCGCCCGTCTCCCCATATATATCTGCCGAGCGCCGGGAGAGAAATCCGTCCCATCTGGACGGCGAGTTCTTCCTTGGACGCAGCGGCAGCGGCATCCACTCCAAGCCACACCGGGAGTGGCGGCGGCACAGATAAAGGCGGAGGCGGTTCGAAAAGCAGAGGCAGCAGCAGCGGCGACTCCGGGAAAAGGGCGGCGCAAGCCAGGCCGGGAGGCCGGCCACCAGCGGGAACGCATCTCATCCCAGGTGACGGTGTTGAACTGCACGGACTGGGATTTGGAAGTGAGGCGGAGCTTGGAGAATACAGTTTGGCTCGCCCGCGGCACAGGGAGATCGGACTCAGAAGGGCGGTTGCAACGCTTGGTTCCAGCAAAGCTTTGAGGCAGCGCCATACTTCTTCCCGCAACCACCAAGGCAGGGCCTCGGAGACAGCAGCCCCCCGCCCCCCAGACCTGACCTGACGCCAGACCACGCCCATCCTCACAGGGGAGTTGTCTTTTTTTTTTTCTCTCTTTTTTTCTTTCCTTTTTTCTTTGCTTCTCCTTCTTTTCTGCTGCCATCCAGATATATTTCCCGTAGCATATTCTTCTCTCTCCTCTTGGCTGGTTATATGCTTTTAGACTGCCCACAGACTTTTGCTCTCTGTCCCCACCTTGTTTTCCTTTTTCTTTTTGTATTTGTTTCTTTTTCTTCTCTCTTCTCTTCTTTCTTTTCTTTTCTTTCCTTTCCTTTCCTTTACTTCCTTTCCCCTTTTGGCTTGCTTGTTTGTTTGATTTGTCTGTGCATTTGCGTGCTTTTGTTCCCTGTATGCTAGTCTGTTTCCTTTTCAGGGATACCTCAAAAAACAAGCCAAAGTATACGTGGTGG
>CM053567.1:121223508-121261097 GCA_028646485.1 Cryptoprocta ferox
TATTGATAAGAATGTGTTAATTACAGGGGACTTTAACACTCCACTTACAGCAATGGATAGATCAACCAGACAGAAAATCACTAAAGAAACAATGGATCTGAACAACACATTGGAACAGATGGAATTGATAGATACATTTAGAACTCTGCATCCTGAAGCTAGGAAATTCACCTTCTTCTCAAGTGCGCATGGCACTTTCTCCAAGATAGATCACATACTGGGGCATAAAGCAGCCCTCCATAAATACAAACGAATTGAGATTATACTACGCACACTTTCGGATCACAATGCTATAAAACTTGAAATCAATCCCAGGAAAAAGTCTGGAAAACCTCCAAAAATGTGGAGGTTAAAAACCACCCTACTAAAGAATGATTGGGCCAATCAGGCAATTAGAGAAGAAATTAAAAAATATATGGAAACAAATGAAAATGAAAATATAACAATCCAAACTCTCTGGGATGCAGCAAAGGCAGTCCTAAGAGGAAAGTATATTGCAATCCAGGCCTATTTTAAACTTAAAAAATGTTTTAATGTTTATTTATTTTTGAGAGAGCGAGACAGAGCATGAGCAGGGGAGGGGCAAAGAGAGAGGGAGACACAGAATCTGAAGCAGGCTCCAGGCTCTGAGCTGTTACCACAGAGCGTGAAGTGGGGCTCAATTCATGAACCCACCTGAGCTGGAGTCGCACCCTTAACTGAATGAGCAACCCAGGTGCTCTGGGAGTTATTTTTTTTAACACATTTTATTTTATTATTTTTTAAGTAACTTTTACATACAACATGGGACTCAATCTCACAACCCCAAGATTAAGAGTCACATGCTCTACCTACTGAGACAGCCAAGCACCCAGGGGTTTCTTTTTATCCATGAAAATGAGATAATTTTTACAAGTATTGATAATGTTTTTATTATATAAGCCATACTGTATTTTCCCATATATTTTGATACTGCAGAAAAATATGCTAATTTTATTAAATAAAATATTCTTTATTAATGCCCAATGCTTAGATATTAGTTTCTTCTAATAAAGGAACCATGGCTCCTTAGAGAAGTTGATGATTCCTGGGATGGGGAAAGGATGTACTAGATGATTCTAGACTATCTAGTTGTTCCAGAAAATAAGGAAATGCTCAAAAGATAAAAGGATGGGGTATACCAGAGACAAAGGAACGACTGGAGCAACAAATAAATAACATAGTATTGGAGTATAACTCGAAGGATAAAACAAAATTTAAAAAATCATGAATTCATATATAAATAAGTAAGGAACTGAATAAATAAATAATGAGGGAGAAAAGACAAATCTCTCTTACAAAAGAATTTCAAATAATTAATTTATGCAGACATTCCCTCTCTTCAAGATGTGGAACTTACACCCCACCACACATCCAACCCCCAGGCTGTGTTTAGTGAGTTAATTCCAAACAGGAGAGTATTGAAAAGGGGAAAGGTAACTTCATAGTGGAGGAACCCAGCAAACATTACCTCATTCAAGTGACCACGGTTAACACCATGTAGGTAACAGGACATAATTGATAAGAGGGGTATTTTGCCCCTGTGGTCTTTCTCCCCAAAACCTATGTCCTCAGTCTAATTATGAGGAAAACATCAGACAAATCCAAATTGAAGATTATTCTGCAAAAAATCTGGGGCACCTGGATGGCTCAGTTGGTTAAGCGTCCGACTTCGGCTCAGGTCATGATCTCATGGGCTCATTAGTTCAATCCCCACATCAGGCTCTGTGCTGACAGCTCAGAGCCTGGAGCCTGCTTCAGATTCTGTGTCTCCCTCTCTCTCTGCTCCTGTCCCTCCCCTGCTCATGCTCTGCAACTCTCTCTCAAAAATAAGTAAACATTAAAAAAAAAAAAAAAAAGAAAATCTAACCAGTCAAAGTCAAAGTTATAAAGGACAAGGAAAGTCTGAAAACTATTACAGATCATATCATTAGGGAGATATGATGATTAAATATAACGTGGATTCCTGGTTACAATCCTGTAATAGAAAAAAGGATATTAGGGAAAACTGGTAACATCTGAATAAATTGCTAAGTTTAGTTAATAGTAATGCACCCACATTGGTTCTTGGTTGTGACAAATGTACTCTGCTGAGGTAGGAAGATAACAATCGGGGAAACTTAATGAGGGGTATATGGGGTTCTCTGTACTACCTCTGCAACTTTTCTATAAATACAATACTTTTAAAATAAAAAAATGTTTAAAATTATTCTTCATTAGCAATATAAACAGACTTTTAAGGATTATAATACATGACTATCACTGTACTCAAGCTTCTAACCTTTCATTAGGGCTTTATCACTTTTATAAAAATGAATTTTGACAGACTATTTTTTGGGGCTGAGTAACAGCTGCACTAAAGAATCTTTAATTTTCTATGAAGATCTCAATGAAAAACTTATGTTAAATTGTTTTTCATGCTTTTATGTTCCCTACAGGAACGCTGAAGGAAAGCTTCAGCCATATAAAATGATCTATTTGTTTGGGCACTCTTAAGGTTCTTGGTAGAGTGAGTTTGCATTATTAATATTTACTGAATGCCATAATTCTACAGTACAGATCCATTAATTATACCTCCAGTGAAAGAATAATTAATGGATCTGTCCTATGAGATTAAAGTTTATTTATAAGAATTTCTTGAAGTGAAACATGATCAATTGTGCTCAAATCTGTTGAGTACATAAATAGGTCTGAGTATAAGTGAAATATTTTATTTTTAAGCCATTAGGGTAAATTTTATAAGGTAATTCTCTAGGCCTACTCAGATGTTTACCTAAATGTGTTAACTCTACTTTGAGCATGCATTCTTATAGTTCTAATATTATATTGAAAAATGCACCATATTAAAATATTTTGTTGTTTTAATAATCAATGATGTTATTACTGATAAATCCCATAAGATAATTTAGATTTCTGTAGTATAAATGGATTGTTGTTCTTGAGAATATTTTTTCAGATGTGTCAATTTTCTGTGAAGATTCAGTCATTTATTTGTTCAGCCACCCAATAAGTACTAAGGACACATTAGGCTTCCCTGACCTTAGATTTTGATTTTTGTCATGATTCATCTCACTGATAACCTTTCTTAGTAAGAAAAGGAATGCAGAGACTCTAATTGTGGCACAGAAGGACATTCTTCATATATTAGTGGATATACTCTTGAGAGCTAATTTGTGTCCTTCAAGTATGTTCTACAAATGGCAATGGACTTACAGCCCCGGGCTCCTCCAATCCAGGTGCTGATCACTGAGTTTCAGACACACCTCAGTGAAGAACCAGGTTAGCCATGGAGAAGCTGATTCCATACACTTCATTCCTTAAGTGTGTGTATCCTTTATTTACTTTTTATCGTTTTGGCAGTAAACCAAAATGAGAGCAACAGTAAATTGCATTCAATGTCTAAATTAAGAGTAGCTCTCTGTGCTTTGGTCAAGCTCAACAACCTTACCAATTTGAGACAAGTCTTTTTTTGGTCTTGTTTTCTCCAAATGAAAATGCAAGTGTTTTTTTTTTTCCTTTAAAATATCTTCTTGTAGGTGGTATCTGCTGTTTTTGCCTTCCCAGCATCTAATCCATTTTATTATGTTAACAACATTTGAATTTTTCCTTTGGGGAGTGATTTCTCCTAATTTTTAAATCCATTTGTTTTGAGTAGTGCTGATCTAATATCCTTGAAATAGATGTGAGCATATAACAGGCCTGGCGAAACTGTTCTATTGGACACAAAAAGAGAAGGCACATGAGCCACATCATTTAAATGAAACTCAAATATGGGAACTGTGTTGGAATTTTGAGAAATAGATGCTCTCATTCAGCTGCTAAGATTATAGAATGTGTTTCTTCCTGAATTACTAGAGACCACCAAATGGATGGTATGTCCCTAGGAACAAATCCAACATAGAGCCAACCCCATAAATGGAGAAAAAGCAACTGAGTCCTAAATATATAACTGACTAATAATTCAGTTCCACATGGCTAAATAATTTTCACAAACAGTGTGGCTAACACTTCAGCATCCTTTCTAATATAGAAATAAGCTTATTTATTCACATAGTGCTTACTGTGGTTGGGAAGTTACATGCCATAGAATCTAAAATTTGGAATTGGCTGGCACAAGTGGAGTAGAGAATCAGGATTCTACTTTATTCTTAGCTGGGAAGTAAGCAATGTGTATGTGATAGCAAAATAATTTATTAAATTATTTTCTAAATGGGGGGTCTCAGAGTACTTATATTTAAATTTGGAGTTTTATGAGATTTGGTTAAAAATTGCCTATATAAAAAATCTATTCATATATATTTTTTTAAATTTAGTGTATTATATATAATTTTTTAAATTTGGTTTTCACTAGGTGACACCTTTATATAATCAAAATTCAAATGGTGCAACATCTTTTTTACAGGAAAATGTTCTTATTCTACTCCAAGTCCCTAGTCATCAGAGGCCCTTAATTTTATCAATTTATTGTATAACCTTGTATATATGTTTTATATATGTATACATTACATATAATAATAGAAATACACATATATATACATTACAGTTGACTTTTGAAATTAGGGGTGTTGACCCCTGTGTAGTCGAAAATCTGCATATAACTTCTGACTCTGCCAAAAACTTAACTAATAGCCTACCATTGACTAGAAGCCTTATGGAATAAAGAGTTGATTAATGTATTTTGTATGTTATATGTAGTATATACTGTATTCTTATAATAAACTAAGCTAGAAAAACATTATTAAAAAATCATAAGGAAATGTACCTTTACAATTCTGTACAGTAAAAAATTCTATGTGCAGGTGGATCCATCAATTCAAACCCATGTTGCTCAAGGTAAACTGCTCACACACACACACACACACACACACACAGAGATATACGGTCAATGAGTTTTTTTTCTTTTATACATATAGAAGAACATGTTTTGCATGCTGTTCTTCAACTTGCATTTTTCAAATTACCATGTATTTGTATGTAATGAGTACGATCATTCTTTTACATAGCTGTATATTATTCCAGTTTATGGATCTATCACAGTATAGCTAAACAGTGTTATATCCTCACTCTTTTGCTATTACAAAGAGAGCTGAAATTAATTTTATATTATATTTATTTATCTATAAATTAATTTTCAGGTGTGGAATTATGTATCTAAAGTTATACTCAAATGTAATTTTGAATGATATTCCCAAATTGAGTTGTATGGAGATGCTATGAGCTTACACATCCACCTGAGCTTAAGAGTGTTTTTCCACTCTCTCATTATGTATTCTCTGCTTCTAAAGGCTTTTAGTACAGATTCATAAGGTAAGTGAAAGCTCTGGTTGAAGTTCACCTTCTTTAAATCTGAGAGATTTTAAAAATCATGGCTTTTAAAAATATTTTTCTGCTTTGTGTCAATTATTCAAGATAGTTGAGAGAAGCAACATTCTAACAGTAACCTGGTTATGCTGAGTTTGCTTTGTTCTTAGCTCTATTCTGATCTTGTGATCAATTCCAATTACTAATCTCATTTTTTTAATTTTAATTTTAATTGGTTGATTGATGATTGAATGATACATATAGAGAGTGTGCATGTGCAGGAGCAGGGAAGGGGCAGAGAGAGGGAGAGAGAGAAACCCAAGGTGAGCATGGAGCCTGACACAGGGTTCAATATCACGACTGTGAGATCATGACCTGAGCTGAAATCAAGAGTCAGAAGCCCCAATGACTGAGCCACACAGGTGCCCCACCATTTTTTCTTTACAATTAATGTTATGATAACATTCTTAAAATAATTCTTCAATTATTTCTTTTTAAAATATTTATAGAATTAAAAAGTCTCAGTTAAAGGGTATGTATATATCTTTGGCTGTACTTTCCATTAGTTATGAAATTTTCCTGTAAAGCTAACATACTGATTGCTACTTCTACTTCAGAAGTTTCATAGTTCTAAATTTATTGTACCTTCAGTAGGCAAAGAGAAATATATCCGGTTATTTAATAGGCTGCAATTTACCAATTGGTTACTACCAGGGGAAAAATATATCTTAAATGTCATTCAAATAGACTCTAAATGGATTAAAATGTTAAACTAAAAAAAAGAAATACTTGAAGAAAATATAAATAAATATTATCTCTATCAGTTACCTAGAATGAGGAGAATTTTTAAAAACAATTAAATCATAAAACAAAGATTGATAAATATAATTATGTTGAGTTTTCTTCACAGTAAAGAAAACAAAATTATAAAGTAAATTAAATATTTGAAAAAGTTTAAAGTTTGAGGGAAACATTTGTTCCTCATTCCTGATGTTTCTTTTCACGTAGAAGGAAGTCTAATAGTGTTGCACTCTCAGCCTTTCTGCCTAGCAAAGACATGTTCACTTTTTCTTGCTGATAAATTTGGATGGATGAACTCAGTGTGGTTGGCTTGGTTCATTCCTTGTTTCTTTTGTAGTAGGATCACATGCAGAACACATGTGTTCTGTTCAACAGCTATGCAGTAGGCTAAGAAATGCTAAGAAATGTTTCATAGATTGTTTAAAATAATTTTTTTAAGTTTATTTATTTTGAGAGAGAGAGAGAGAGCAAGTGAGCAGGGGAGGGACATAGACAGAGGGAAAGAGAGACAATCCCAACCAGGCTCTGTGCTGTCAGTGGAGAGCTAGACTCAGGGCTCTATCTCACAAACTGTGAGAACATGACCTGAGCCGAAATCAAGAGTAGGATGCTGAACTGACTGAGCCACATAGGCGCCCCTGCTAAGTATAAGTAAGAGTTTTAAGCCCAGAACATAAGAATTTAACCTGGAAGGCTGTCTTCAGCTTATGGAGCTTTTTTCCCACAGATAAGGACCTCTGTTTAGATCCCTATGAGTTTTAAGTGATGACCCGTGGGATCAGTGGGCCTTAGCAAAGCCTCTTGGTCCCAACAGCCTCAAAAAGACAAAGGTCATGTGTAGACTCAGCCAAAACACAGATGCCAGGGCCTCAGGAGTTGAAAGCTATTGCTGGTTACCTTGAACTATACCAAGGAGATTTTCATTAGCATATTAGGCTGGTATACTATGAACTGGAAGGAAAGAGCGAAGTCTTTCCATTCTTGGACTTTTTAAGTGTTGGTAGGTTTGACAATGTTTGAAGCTTTTAAACTGAAAGACAGTTAAATTCTTTGTCTGCTACAGATGGCTAGTGAGCTTCTAGCTTTAAATTCTGAGTTCCAGGCTTAGTACTTAAAACTGGATATGCTGCCTGAGGTAGGCACATTCTAGAATGGACTCCAAAGATACCTGCTTTAGTGTTTGCACTATTGCATAAATCCCCTCCCCTTAAGTATGGACTGTATTTGGTAACTTACTTATAATGAATATAGCAAAAACTAGATTAAAAGAGACTGCAGAAAGTTAAGTGTGGGAAGTGAAAGACCCCTTAGAAGGTGATTGTAATATGGTGAGAGATGATGATGGTTTGGATAAGGTTTTTATCCATGTGGGTGGTGAAAACTGCTTGAAGACTATATATATTTTAAAGGTAGAATGATCAAATCCCCTTATTTTTTGGATATGGGCTATAAGGGAAATAGAGTCAGAGGTGATTTCTAAGGTTTTTGCTTCTGCAAACAGAAGAATTGAGTAGGATTTACTGGCATAGAAAAAAGCTGCATCAATAACATATTTGAAGTGAGGGGGACTAGAACATGTGACACTAAAATATGCCACTTGAGAATGTGGATTATCTGGAGCTGAAGGCAATAAAGACCCAGCACACTTGAGAAAACTTTTACCTCTCCCTTAACTACCTAAAATAATTGAGAAGGGGGGGGGGGTGGCCCAGAAAGAGAGCTCTTACCAGTGATAACTTTTTATCTGAAAGACCTACCTGTATGTCAGGGCAAACATCTAATTACCAAACATCTGTTCTTCTCATTATCCTGTGAATTATCCTCCTGCACTTTGAAGCCCCAGGTCCTACCACATTTCTTAGCCCAGGACGGCACATAAGCCTCAAGTGAGCTACCTGTTCTTGGGTCTCATATCTTTAGAGCTTTGCTACATATGAAATTAAGTTTGTGTTTTTCCTGTTAGTCTGTCTTATGTCAATTTAATTATTACACTGGCCAAAAACCTAGAAGGGAAGAAGGGAAAATAGTTCTGCCCTTACAGAGGTGAAAAACAATCAGAAAGTCAGTTTAGTCAAGGTAAGTTTGAAAGTTCATTTGGAAATCATAGTAGAGATGTCAGGTAGACACTTGGATATGCTGGCTGAGATAGGACAGAGAACAAAATCCTGGAAAAATCAGGGGTTCAAGGAGCTGACATGCCAAGGTAAGGCAACAATTTATATAATTCAGAACTATTTTAGGAGCAATACTGGAAACAGTAAAAATGAGTAAGGATCTATAAACTTCAAAGAATAGAGGAAGGAGTGTTAGGAGGGTCTCTAATGAAGACTACAATAAAGAGTGGTTATAATCTAATGGCGTGGGCTTCAAGCCAAGATTTATTAGGGAGACAAAAAAGACAGTGGTCAGGGAATTGTGTAGAGAAGCAAGAAGGACACCTGCTTCTTTTCTATGGGACATTCCGTAACATAAAGCATGTGGTTGTAAAAATAGGCACCACTTAGTTTATGCTACATGAAAGCCAAAATGTCTTCATCAAATTATTCTTTTATAAGCCCTCTCAAAGACGACAGTAAGTTTTGCATCTTCCTATAGAAAATACACCTGGCACCAACTTTGCCAATTATGAAAAACAAAAACCAGACAAAGGAATTAATAGAATAAAGAGAAAGTACAGTAAAATCTTGGTTTGCAAGTATAATTCATTCTGGAAGCATGCTTGTAATCCAAAGCACTTGTATATCAAAATGAATTTCAAGAACCATCAGCTCAGTTGTGACCTTGTGATGTTTGGCATCACATATTACTTGTATTGCAAGACCTTGCTTGCTTATCAAGTTAAAATTCATTAGAAATGTTAGCTCATCTTGTAAAACACTCAAAGAACAAGTTACTTGCAATCCAAGGTTTTATTGTATTTACTTAAACTCTCTACCCATTGTTTAAATTATGTTTTGCTGTATTATACATTAGCCTTCATAGGGTAATATATGGTTTACCTGTTTTCCCATACTCATCCTTGTCCAATCTCTCTCAAGTTTTCAAAAAACTTTGCAAGCATTCGCTAAAATCTATCTAGTCCTAATAGCTAAATCCTGATTACAGAAGGTATTAAAATTGAGAACAAATACACCAGCATTGAAAATATGCTGAGTAGACAAAAGCAGTTTAGTTATACAAACAAAACTTAATTTACCTTATTTTGCAAGACTAACTAGACCTGAGTCATTTCTTGTTTTTGTCTCTGGAAATCATAAACAAAACTTAAACTGGTTACATAAAATTGATATAAGGTAAGCACCAAAAAATTCCCTACCATTTAATAAAAGTCTAATATAACCAATCAGTGTAAGAATAAACTGCCTTCTCTCTATAAAAGGTAACAAGTGAGCAGCCCCCATGTATACTAAACTGTTCTCCTGTTAAGTTGTCTTTTGTCAGTTTATTTGAGGGATCCAAGCTACTCAGTCCTAATTGGAAGAGGAAAAATATTCCTCCCCAGACTTTCCAAATTCAAGTTCCATCACATCACACCGATAGCCTGAAATTCGCCATGGAAGGACAATTTACGCCACAGAAATGGGCAAATGCTACAAATCAGATAAAATGAAGACGGTAACAGAAACTACTCTTAAGGGTTGTTGAGAGGAGTAAATGAGGTAAAACTAATAAAAGCAGGGCAGACACACATAGAGTGCTAAGTTAGTAAGTTTTAGCAATTATCATGCTATGTTGAAATTACTTGAGTCTGCTAAAATATGAGCCACATACAGGACAGGGTTATGTATGTTTCATCTTTATATCTCAAAAAATACCATCACAACTCAATAGTGTTTATTACATAGTTCATTTTTATAAAGTGAGATATAAATCAAGATATTTATAACTTCTGTACATTTTAAAATTTATGACATTGTAAACAAAAGCACATGTTTACATTACTTTTGAAAGCTCTTGCTTTGGTCATAGGACTGAAGTAACTTTCTGTTCATAGCTTTAAAAAATTAATATTTTCTTAATTAATTTTAGCCACAGTAAAATACCCAGCAAGTTACAATACCCATCTTTTTATCCAGATTGACAAATATATAACAAATACAATGAAATATTTGTATGGATAATTGTTGAATGTGGAACTGCTTGGCAGGAGCTAAGTAGTTAATGTGAATGTAAATAAATTCAGCCACAAAACACAGGTACACATATCTGTGAATATTATTCATTATGACTGGTAGTGTATTTATTTTCAATTGAAATGAAATAATGAGATAAAATCAGTAGAATGCTAATGTAACTCTAATGCTTATTGCCTATAAATTAAAATTGGTAGTTGCCAGTGAGTTTTTTAAAAGAGTAATTGTTTCAAAGACAGTGTAACATTTAAATTAAGTCAAAAATTCATAGTAATAAATTTAAATAGTATCAAGGAATTTATGTGTTGTCCTAGGTTACCTATATCTTTTGTTTGTTAATGGTTTCTAAATAATCAATACTACACTCACATAATACCAATAGTGCTTGCACTCAACAAAGTATGATGAAAATTCTATACAATAGTACAAAGAAAATTTTTTGAAAAAATATAAATATCACTAGTGGAAAATCAAAAAAATATATATTTGTATATATTTACTGATATATAGTATCAGTAAATGAAGTAAAACAAAGTATAGTAATGTAAAGAGAGTATTTATTTGCCTTCCCAAATTCATAAGCTGTTGAGATTAACCTAAATTAGGTACTGAATGGCAGGTGACTATAGGCAAATGTCATATGAACCTAGATAATCACAATTGCCTTGCCTTTACATTTTCTTCCCATGTAAGAGGTTTTCATTCCATTCTTAAACTATTTTCTAGATACTGCTTCAAATGGTAGCTACACAAAGAATAAACTAATAAAGAGTAAATAATAAACTAATAACAGTAAACTAATCCATTTTAGCTTCAAATTCTAAGACTCCCACCCAGCGTCCTATAATTGAAAAAGCGCAATAAAGGTGAGATGCTATTACCCAATTTCCATAGATTAATAATTTAGTTTATAAATTAATTCCCTATAATATTTTACTATACTAGATGCATTTAAAAATTCTTTAGTCTCATAAGCCACAAAATTCCCCATTTATGCTAGATCTTTTATTTATAATTAATGAACTTATCAAGTTCACATTATCTGGGGCTTTTATTCAAAGCACTGTGTCCTTGAATTTAACATTTTAATTTCTTTTTCAATTATGCATCTTTTAGTTCCCTAATGGTTGCCAAAGTATACAGAGATCAGAAATTCTGGATTGGCCAAAAAAAGTGTTTTTTCCATTTTTTGCCTTCTCTCTATGTCACCCTCTGAAAGCAAAAGAAGCCAACATTAATAAAGAATGTGTGTTATTGGTAAATTGCAGCTCACTGGCATTCAGATTTGGTAGTGTAGTAAACAATTTAAATTACTTCCAAACATTTTTTCTTCTCTATTAAATTGAGGTTTATAGCCAGCTTTTTATGATGCAGTATTTAAATTGGTTTCATAAATTAAAGCACACACACACACACATACACACATCATGCAGTGAAAAAATGCACAATATACAGGCTTAATGGAGCTTTTTATACTGAAGGGAACATTTAGAAGAGGTTGCCACATTTAATAAGTGCTCTGACTCTTTGTAAGACTGAAACAAGATTTTTAGAATTAATTCAAGCCCTGGAAATTTTCTTGAGGAAATAAAAGAAACAAACATGAAGCCATTTTCCATGCCCTCAAAGAATAGAACATTTTGAACCATTAGGTTTGTCTATGGCATAAAATATTCCATTGGCACTGAAAGCTAGTATGAACACAAAAGAACAATACTAAAACTTTCTTTCCTACTTTCTATTGACCTTTTCTCTCAATTAATCAGGGAGAGCTAACCATTATAATGCAGACTAAGTAAATTAGCAGCCTACCCAACATTAAATGACTACTTACTCAACTTCTATAGCTTCCTGGATATAACAATCCATGAGAAAGCTCAAAACATAAATAGAATTTTTCTACAGGGAAAATCAGTAAGTTGTGCTTTTAATCACTAATATCTGAGGATTCTTTCTTTGGTACATTAGACTTAATGAAATTAATATATATAAAGAAGTTAGCAAAATACCTTCTTTACGGCAGATGCTTAATAATGACTACTATTTCCACTCAACAAGGACAATATAGCAAAGTAGGAATTTGTTTGGAATTTTCTGACTCTGAGTCCAGAGTCCTTTACATACCACCATAGCTATTACTTACTCTCCTTCAGATCATTTATTAGAGCAAACATAAATTTCTAGATCACCATGGCATTTTCATTACTATAAAGAATTATTTAGAGTTTTAAACATGTGTATGCTTTTGTCCTGACAACTAAATTGTTAAGCTGAAGAACAGGAATTTATATATCTTCCTTCCTTCCTTCCTTCCTTCCTTCCTTCCTTCCTTCCTTCCTCCCTCCCACCCTTCTTCCCTTTCTCCTCTCCTCACCCCTCCCCTCTTTTTCCTTCCCTTCCCTTTCTCCTTTCCTTCCTCTCTTCTCTACTCTCTGTAGTAGCTAGTATTGTGCCAGACATGCAAGACTTAGAGAATGAACTCGTTTGGTATATCTTTAGTAAGAAAACTTGAGATTATCATGATAATCACAGAACTTAGAAATAATTTACACCCATATCTTATTTTTGTAAGAAACTAAAGCCTGAAGTTCTCCAGAAGCTACACAATAACTAGTTGTAAAGTTTGACAAGAACCAAGTCTTAAACCTGATGGTCAACTGAACGGTGAACTGAACAGTGAATTATCAATAGAACACCTTTCCAAAGTCATGAAGGGCATCTCCCCTTCTAGAATTTGTTCACCGTCTTATCATTTCAGTGAAATGTTCTCTTGCTTGATTCCATCCTGTTAACAATTTTTTTTCCTGAATGAAATAAAAATAAATTTTTACAATTGTTTTCATTTCCTCACAATCTAGGAAATCCAATTCTAATTTGCAGCTGGAAAAGAGTAAATAGGAACATATGAATTTGGAGTAAGAATTATGTTAAATCATTACCATACACCATTTTCACGTCTCTGAAACGGAAATAATTTCAACACTTGTTCTTATAGTTTTTATTGCATGAGATTTTTGTGAAAATTAAGTATTTTATACATATAAAACTCTCAGATCAGGAATGCCATTCAGTAAACACTCATTAAATGTTAGTTGTCTTGGGGCACCTGGGTAGCTCGGTCGGTTAAACATTCAACTCTTGCTTTTGGCTCAGCTCATGATCTCACAGTTCCTGAGTTCAAGCCCTGCATTGGGCTCTGTGTTGAGAGCACGGAGCCTGCTTGGGATTTTCTCTCTCCCTCTCCCTCTGCTCCTCCCCCACTCATGCTCTCTCTCTCTCTTTCTCTCTCTCTCTCTCTCTCTCAATAAACATTAAAAAAATTAGTTGTCTTTAGGAGGATTTGAAAATTCAGGCCACTGTAAAGTAGAGTAAGATTCAATGAGCCCAATCTCATCATTGACTTCATCTCCTGACGTCCAGCTCTACTGAGCTTTAACCCTGACTCTGACGTTTTGAAACTGTGCCCTTCTTTCTGGGATACTATTGGTTTCATTAATTTCTTTTACAAATAAAACAACAAACATGTTTAGAAAGAACAAAGAACATGCATATAAAATAAGAAAAATATAGAAACATTTTTGAGAGTCAGGAGATATCTATTACATTTGAATGAGAAATTAGCAAATAATATCTTTTCATTTTGAGCTTACTTTGATATACTATTCTATGTTTGCTTATAACGAACTAAAATAGAAAATAATATTGTAGTTTATTATTGATAGTATCAAAGACTGGACATACCTATTTTTATGACTTTTTTTAAAGTTTATTTATTTATTTTCGGGGGTGGGGGAGTAGCAGAGAGAGAGGGAGAGAGGAAATGGTTAATAAATAATGGTCATTCATGAAATACAATTCATACTTTAAAATTAACAAGTTAGGGGCACATGGGTGGCTCAGATGGTTAAGCATTCGACTCTTGATTTTGGCTTAAGTCATGATCTCACCATTCATGGAATCAAGCCCCATGTGGGGCTCTTGGCTGACAGTGTGAAGCCTGCTTGGAATTCTTTCTCCCTCTCTCTCAAAATAAATAAACATTTAAAAAAATGGAATACCATAAAATTAACAAGTTATTTAACCAACATTATCGACTAAGGCATTTCTCATTTTTCAATGGATGATAACTTAAATTCCTATTTCAGTGTCAAGATTTCCTTTAAAACTTCTACGTTTGACAGACATTATCCTAAAATCCATTACCTATACTCCTGCCTTATTAATTTGAGTATAATAAATCCCGTTCATTCTAATGTGTGATTTAGGAGTATCGTCATAAACATCAATTACTTCCTGTGCTTTGTTATACTGGTACGGCAACTTGAATTACTGCCATTCTGTCAAGTGCCCCTTCATGTTACTGCTGTCATTATGCCTCTAACATAACCCCCTCCTAATATGTTCCTTTCAATCAAGGGTTTTCCAATATGTAACATTTTTCATATTATAATACATCAATAAAACATAATCAAGAAGTTGAGATAAAATATGCTCTGGGATTAAAGTAGGTGCCATTTGATCATCAGAAATGATCTGCATTTGATTATTGTACAACAAAAATATTTAGTAATATAACGAAGACACAAAAATTATAATTTAACCCACATAATACAGACCAGCTATTGGACAGGTAGTTAGCCAAACTGTTTATGAATAAAACAAAAATGTTAAACATAATTGTTTAATGGTTCATGTAACTTAGCTTTCAACTTTATGATAGGATTTGGAAATGAAAAATGCCTTCTAAAATCAAATTTTTCATGATCATAAGAGCTCTATAAATATGTTTGACAGTTTTCATATATATCTTGAAAATAAATTATAAAATCATAATTGCTAAATTAAAAACTTGTTTAGTCATTTTGTGGTGTATTCTCTCAGAATACCAATTAACATTTCAGGGCCCCTGGGTGGCTCAGTCGGTTAAGCGTCCAATTTAGGCTCTGGTCATGATCTCATGGCTCTTGAGCTCGAGCCCTGCATCGGACTCTGTGCTGACAGCTCAGAGCCCTGTAGCCTGCTTCAGATTCTGCATCGCCCTCTCTCTCTGCCCCTCTCACCTTGCATTCTGTCTCTGTCTCTCTCTCAAAAATAAACATAAAAAAACATTTTTTAAGAAAAACAGGAACATTTCACTTAATGTAAGAGTTCTTTGGATCATGGCTTGAGAAATATTAGTCTAATAAATGATGGATTTAGGAATAAGATAACTAAGACTATTTAAATTGAAGGAGGCAAATGTATCTATAAGAAACTAAGTAGCATATCTATGAGTAAAACTTAAGAGGTTTTATATACATATATATTAAATATATTTAAATATATATATTATCTTGACTCTGGAATAATTCAGGAGTTAGGAATACCAACCAACCTTCCACCAACAGTTGAAAATCTACACATAACTGTTGACTCCTCAAAAACTTAACTACTAAGCACCTGTTATTGACTGAAAGCCTTACTGATAACATAAACAGTGACTAACATATTTTTGTATATTTATTATAGACTGTACTCTTACAATAAAGCTGGAGGAATGAAAATGTTAAGAAAATCATAAGAAAGAGAGAATACTGTACTGTATTTACAATACTGCACTGTATTTATTGAAAAAAATTATGTATAATTGGATCTATGCAGTTCAAAGCTGTGTTCAAGGGTCAAATGTATCTATCTGTCTGCCTGTCTGTCTATTTATCTATCTATCTATCTTCACAGAATAAATATTTAATACTATATTTATTAAGAGAAATGTTTCTATTTCACTGACAATCTTCAGGTAACATTTCTATATTACTGTCTTTATTTTTATTATTAATAGATGCTGTCACCTACTAAGGATTTACCATGTCTTAATCAATGTCCTGAGTATGTATTTAACACTCACAGCAATCATATGAGATATGGATGAGTATCACCTCTATTTTCTAGATGAGGAATTAAAACCTAGGTTATATATATTGTAAAAGTTATACACCATATAGAATCACATGTCTGAAGTCAGAATTTGAGTTCAACTCCTTGAAATAAAAAACAAGAAGCTCCAAATGAAAGCACGTAACTTTGTATTCTGGGATCATGGTCTATGTGGTATCATTTATCAAGATGTTGGAAATTCAATCCTAAATAATCACTCCAGAGAATTAAAAAAAGAAAAAGAGAAAGAAAAAAGAAAAAACACTAAGTAACTGATAAGGTGGTTTCTGGCTGCAGCAGGAGGATGGAATGCTGAAGGCATAGCAGCTTATGCAAGAGGAAAGAATATGGTCTCACTGACCAGGTAGGAAAAATACAATTTGGAAAAAAGAAGAGGAAATTACATTAAAAAGTAAAACTCAATTTACAGAACTTTAGGACCATTTGATATGAAAGACAATAAGTTTCTGTATGAAGGAATTTTTAATAGATTTTATTTTATTTTATTTAAAATTGTTTTATGTTTATTTATTATTGAGACAGAGAGAAGCAGAGCATGAATGGGGGAGGGGCAGAGAGAGAGGAGACACAGAATCCAAAGACAGCCTCCAGGCTCTGAGCGCTCAGCACAGTGCCCGACGCAGGGCTCGAACCCACGAACTGTGAGATCATGACCTGAGCCGAAGTTGGATGCTTAACTGACTGAGCCACCCAGGTGCCCCGAAGGAATTTTTAATAGATTTTAAAGGACAATAATTAGTTCATACAGTGGGTCAATTTGGGATTTGAGAAGAGGACATAAGAAACTGCCTAAAAGAAACCTTCTTCTAAGGGTAAGTGAAATATTATTAATTTTCCCATAAAGAAGCACTGATAATCAAAGCACACTTATACTTTTAATACTTAGTGGCATGCCTATTGACATTTAGTTCTCTTCATCTTTCTACTCAAGCATCCCTTGACCTCCATCCCTACCATCCAAAGATTTACCAACCTCCTTCCTGAATTATTACTCTGCTTCGAATGCCATTATTGCACTTATTACATTAATATTTTTAAGGCTTAGAACCTCTTCTAGAATATGAACTTCTGTGAGTAATAATTACTGCTGGTATCCCACACATATTGCTTCCTATTCCATTAGTCAGCTCTGTGTATACTGCCAAGTTTATGCATGCTTTGCTTCTAAAGATTATACCTGCAACCTTCAGGGAACTGTCTTAGGCCCTAGAGAATCTTCACCTGTAGGAGTTGCTGGACATACCTGAAAGTTTTAAGCACTACCATTCTCCCATACCCCTACTGCCTCCTGTCCTGGCCAGTTGGAGTATAAAAGGCCTATGCCTTTACCTAAAGGCAGGGAAAGTCTGAAGTGTAAGGTAGTATGCCTGGGTGGCTCAGTCAATGGAGCATTTGACTTTTGATTTCAGCTCAGGTAATCAACTCAGAGTTATGGGATTGAGCCTGTGTTGGGCTCCATGCTGAGTGTGGAGCCTACTTAAGATTCTCTTTCCCCTTCCGCTCCTCTCCTTCACTCACATGTGTGATCTCTCTCTCTCTCTAAAAAAAAAAAAAAAAAAAAAAAAAAAGTGTAATGTAACCTCCAGAGACTCCCATAAGATCAGGCTGACTTTGGAATATCAACTAAAATTTCCCTAGCCCTAAACCCTAGCTTCTTTGTCTTCCCACCCTGTTTTCCCCACTCCCTTACTACTTTCTCCAGGGAGTACTTTCCTTATGTTAATCACTAATACCTGAACCTTAAGTTCAAAACCTAATAATTGGAACATTCAACCTTTGGAACTCCTTAAATATAGGTAGCATCACTATTTATTTTTGACATTCCAGAACCAAAGCCTGTCTCTGATATTGAGCAAAAACCTATAGTAAATACACAAAAGATACAGAGAAAGGAATATAAGCATACCACTAAAAAAAAAAAAAAAAAAGAAGAAAATCATCAAACCACAAAGGAGGAGAACAAGAAAAAAAGAACAAAGAGGAACTACAAAAATAGGCAGAAAACAAAATGGCAATAACCATATATCTATCATAATTACGTTAAATGGAAATGGACTACATTTTGCAATAAAAATACAGAATAGATAAATGAAAACAAACAAAATAAAATCCAAGACCCATCCATAGGCTGCCTATAGGAGACTCACTTTAGATGTAAGGACACAAACATACTGAAGGAAGAGGAATGGAAAAAGATATTCCATGCAAATAGAAATCAAAAGAAAGCTGAAGTAGCTATACTTATATCAGACAAAACCAAAGACTGTAATAAGAGACAAAGAAGAGCATAATGATAAAGCGCTCAATCTAAACAGAGGGTAGAACATTGTACCCAACATAGAAGCACCTATATATATAAAGCAAATATTAACAGATCTAAAGGGAGAGATAGACAGGAGTACATTGGTAGAAGGGGAGCATTAATAGTTGCTTACATTACTGGGTAGATCATCCATAAAGAAAATCAATAGAAAATATTGGCTAAATGACACATTAGATAGATGGACTTAACAGATATTTACAAAACATACCATCCCAAAGCAAAAGAACACACATTCTTCTCAAGTGCACGTGCAACATATGCCAAAATAGATTATATGTTAGGCTACAAAACAAGTCTTAATAAATTTAAGAGGACTGAAATTATTTCAAGCAGCTTTTCCAACCACTTTGGCATGAAACTAGAAATTCCAAAGAGAAAACTGGAAATTTCATAAACATGTGGAGTTTAAACAACATATAACTGAACAACCAGTGGGTAAAAGAAGAAATCAAAAGAGAAAAAGAAAACAACTGGAGACAAACAAAAATGGAAAGGTAGCATACCAAAATTTATGGGATGTACCAAAAGCAGTTGTCAGAGGAAAGTTCATACCAATAAATGACTATTTCAAGAACCAAGAAAATTCCTTAAAAATTTTACACCTTAAGGAACTAGAAAAATAACAAAGAAAGCCCATAGTTAGAAGAAGGAAGGAAATAACAGAGATCAGAGCAAAAATTAATGAAATAGAGACTAAAAAGACAGTAGAAAAGATCAATAAAATAAGAGCTGGTTCTCTGAGAAGATAAACAAAATTGACAAACTTTAAGTTAGACTCACCAAGAAAAAAAAAGAATGAGTAATTCAAATAAATAAAATCAGAACGAAAGAGAAGATATTATAACTCATGCCACAGAAATACAAAGGATCACAAGGCTACTATAAACAGTTGTATGCTAGCAAATTTGATAACCTAGAAGAAATGGATAAATCCTAGAAACATACAACTTCGCATTAGAAAATCTATTTCTATTAAACCTATTACCAGTATGGAGATTGAATCAGTAATCGAAAATTTCCCAAGGAACAAAAGTCCAGGGCCAGACAGTTTCACTGGTGTTCTATCAAACTTTCAAAGAATTAACACCATTCCTTCTCAATCTCTTCCAGAAAATACAAGCAGAATAACTCTTCCAAACTCATTTTATGAGGCTAGCATTACCCTAATACTTAAACCAAACAAGGATGACACAAAGAAAGAAAAATATAGGATAAGAATAGATGTAAAAATCCTCAACAAAATACTAGCAAACCAAATTTAACATACAGCAAAAGGATCTGCACCATGACCAAGTGGGATTTGTTTCAAGGATGTAAAATTGATTCACCATCTGCAAATCAGTGTAGGATTAATAAAATAAAAGATAAAAATTAATATGATCATCTCAATAGATGCAGAAAAAAATGACAAAATTCAACATCCATTTATGATCAAAATTCTCAACAAAGCAGGTACAGAGGAAACAAACCTCAATATTATAAAGCCACAGATGGCAAGCCTATAGCTAATATAATGAATGGCAAAAAAGTGAAAAGTTTTCCTCTAAGAGCAGAAACAGGACAAGGATGCTCTCTCACTGTTTTTATGCAACACAGTATTAGAAATCCTAGCCAGAGCAATTAGGCAAGAAAAGGTCATCCAAATTAAAAAGAAAAAAAAGTAAAACTGTCATTATTTGTAGATGGAATTTATTATGTGTAGAATAACCTAAAGACTCCACCAAAAACTGTTAGAACTAATAGATTAATTTAGTAAAATAGCAAAGAACTTGCTGAAAATCAATACTCAAAATCTGCTGTTTCTAACCACTAATAATGAATTATCAGAAATAGAAATTAAGAAAAACAATCTCATTTACAAATGCATCAGAAAGAATAAATTACCTAGAAATAAACTTAACCAAGGAGATTGAAGACCTATGTTTTGAACATTCTAAGATGTTAATGAAAGAAATTGAAGAAAATACAAATAAATGGAAAGGCATTCCATGCTCATGGGTTGAAAATTTTAAATTGTTAAAATGTCTATACTACCTAAAGCAATCTACATTTTCCTCACACTCCCTATCAAAATCCTAATGGCATTTTCTACAGAAATAGAACAACAACAACAAATCCTAAAATTTGCATAGATTCATAAAAGATCTTGTATAGCTAAAGGAAACTTGAGAAAGAAAAATAAAGCTGGAGGTATCATGCCCCCTGACTGCAAACTATATTACAAAGTTATTGTAATTAAAACAGTATAGTATTGGCATAAAAACCGACCCACAGGCAATTGGAATGAAATAGAAAGCCCCAAATTAAATCCTTGAAAAATGGTCAGTTAATTTATAGCAAAGGAGCAAGGAATATACAATGGGGGGAAAGGACAGACTCTTCAATAAATGATATTGGTAAAATTGGACAGTCAAAAGGGAAAAGAATAAACTGGACCATTATCTTATACCATACACAGAAATTAACTAGAAATTACCTCAAAATGGATTAAATACTTACACATAAGACCTACAACTATAAAACTCCTAAAGAAAACAGAGGAAGTAATTTCTTGACAAAGGTCTTGGCAAGGATTTTTTGAATCTGAAACCAAAAGCCAAAGCAACAAAAGCAAAAATAAACAAGTGGGAGTACATCAATCTAAAAAGCTTCTTAGCAGCAAAGGAAGCCATTAACAAAATGAATAGGCAGCCTACTAAATGAGAGAAAATATTTACAAATCATATGTCTAACAAAGGACACTCAAGATATATAAAAATCTCATACAACTCAATAGTAAAAAACAAAAACACAACAAAATCTGATTTAAAAATGGGCAGAATATCTGAACAAACATTTATCTAAAGAATATGTACAGATAGCTAACAGCTTAATGAAAATATGTTCTATAACATTAATCATCAGGGAAATCCAAAGCAAAACCACAATGAGATATCACATCATACATGTTAGAGTGGCTATTATCAAAATGACTAGAAACAATAAGTGTTGACAAGGATAAGGAGAAAAGGGAACTCTTGTGCACTATTAGTGGGAGTGTAAACTGGTGCAGCCACAATAGATAAGAGAGGAGGTTCCTAAAAATATTAAAAAATATTGCTATACAGCAATTCCACTTGTGGGTATTTATCCGAACAAAGCAAAAACACTAATTTGAAAAGATAGATGTACCACTATGTTCACTGCAGCATTATTTCCAATAACCTAGATATGGAAACATCTTGATATCAAATCTGTCACCAGAAATGAATTCTCACAAGCAACAGGCTCTAAAATGTTGGAACTGGTAAAAAAGAGAAGATAAAGCAAGGGAAAGGATGATCCATTCCACTCTTCAAAGTTTAGTGGTTAAATGATCCTTGTTGTGTGAAATCGAAGCATTTGACTAAATGTTCATCTGGGGAACTGATAAGACATTTTCAGAATTCTGGTGTTGTGGCTACTTCTCGCAACTCTTAGTTAAGTCCTTCAAGAAAGACACATGCTTGAGCTAATATTTATGTCTTGGGAAGCAAAGAAAGAATAAAATACAATTTTGCTTAAAGATATTATTCATGTCTGTGGACCATAATTAACTTAGAATCCAACTATGTGGAACTTTTGGGGGCTTAAAAAGCCAAACTTTCTACTTCAAGCTGAGATAAGCAAACAGACAATGGGAATGAAGACTGAGTAGAATATTTGATTGGAGCTACAGGAAATCCTCTAGCCCCAGACTTCTAGCAAACATCTCTAGTTAAACATTATTCACCTAGTAAAGAAGACAAATTTACCTTTATTTTTTTTTTAATTTAAATGTTTATTTATTTTTGAGAGAGAGAAACAGACAGAGTGTGAGCGAGAGAGGGACAGAGAGAGGGAGACACAGAATCCAAAGCAGACTTCAGGCTCCGAGCTGTCAGCTCAGAGCCCAATGCAGGGCTTGAACCCATGAACCGTGAGATCATGACTTGAGAGCTGAGTCGGATGCTTAACAGTTGAGCCACCCAGGCACCCCATAATTTACCTTTAAAATGTAGATGAAGGGAAGCCTGGGTGGCTCAGTTGGTTAAGTGTCCGACTTAGGCTCAGGTCATGATCTCACAGTTCGTGGATTCAAGCCCCGTGTAGGGCTCTGTGCTGAACACTTGCTCAGAGCCTGGAGCCTGCTTTGGATTCTGTGTCTCCTTCTCTTTCTGCCCCTCCTCACTCATGCTCTGTTTCACTCTCTCAAAAATAAATAAATGTAAAAAAAAAATTTTTTTTAAATGTAGATGAATACAACAAATTATGTATGTGACTTCCCACGTCAGGCTATTCTTTTGATTTTCTTCATGGCAGAGGCCATTAAATGATGATGACTCCAAGTCTGGGGGAAGGGATGGATAAGACTCTGATGTCTATGGCTGGGACTAGACTTCCCAGGAAAAATGCCTTGCTGAGCCAGCTTTCTGGCTAGATTACCAGGCCATGGATCTAAATACAAATGTGGTTAGAAGCCAACCACATTTTTAAGGGAGCTGCATTACTAAAGTGATTGTAAATCTCACTAAGAACATACTTCCATAATTAAACCAATATTCAGCTTACCAAACCCACTCAACAGGAAGGAGATTGTTAAAGTTCTGTAGTTCTTCAGTAAGGGATTATTCTATGCCCACCCCCAAAATGCCCACAGTAGATATGGACAAGGAAATTGCCACTATCACCCCCTCTCCTAAACATGGAACTGTCAGATTTACAGAACAAGGGATTTTGTCAACTACCAGAATTCAGAGTATTCACTCTTATTTTCTAACAGAATATGAAGCATACTATGAATCAGTACCATTGTGTTTTATCCCCCCGACTCCTTTTTTTTGAAGGAAAGTTTTTATGTTAGTAGTCTTTCCTATTCTCTACAATCAGAGTTTTCAAACTTGGGCAGAGATTGAAACGACTCTTTTTAACTAGAGTATAAATTATTCACTGGACTCTTAAGTTATTAGAAAGGCCTACACTTAACACAGATATCCTGAACTTGAATTTGCTTTAGTAGCTGTACAAGTCCTTGTGTCATCTCATTTTGGGTAACTTATAAATGTATTTCAAATAGGCATGTATGGGAAGAGTGTGCATTTTTGTGCAGGGTAGCTAAAAATATTGTCTATAGGCTAAAAATATTGCTCAATGATTGACATCCTGATATCCATTACATTCCTAAATGAGTGAAAATATTATTTTGCTTACCAGCATTTTTTGTAGAGTGGGATAATTCTGATCAAGCTACAGGGTGGGGTCTCTGAGGTGAAAGTTTCTTCAATCTCAAGAATCAAATACAGTAACAGATTTTTCTTCTTACTAGAATGTGGCTGGAAATGTAGCTTGGAAATGCTGGTGCCACCTTGTTACTAGCCTGAAGTTCATGTTATTACCAGCAACAAGGTAAATGTTGGCAAGCACTTGGGCACTGAATGACATTACTAAATACTGTGCCTAGAATTATCCTACCTCAGACTACCATTTGTAGCCATTATTTGAACAGGCTCCAGCTGAGATTTTCTGTGACTTGCAGATAAAAAAATTCTACACTATACAGTAGGTTATCAGTGGGGAGTATTGTGTCCAAATTTCAAATATAGCCATAACGATCTATTACTGGCTATAAAAGTAATAATATTAATGATTAACTCTAGCCTAGCTCATTTTATTGTTTTCTATTTTTCCTTGACTCTCAATTCTAAACTAGGAAATATATTTATCAAAAATAATAAAGAAACATAATTTAGGGGCACCGGGGTGGCTAAGTGTCTAGTTCTTGATTTCAGCTCAGATCATGATCTCCCAGTTTGTGGGTTCAAGCCCCACAATGGGCTCTGAACTAAAAGCGTGGAGCTTGCTTGGGATTTTCTCCCTCTTTCTCTGCCCTCCCCTGCTCTCTCTTCTCTCCCAAAATAAATAAACTTAAAAAAAAAGGAAACATGATTTAAAATATAAGGGGTAACAAAATCACAAAGCCTTTTTCTGGCTCTAAGAATTTACAAACTTGAACACAAAGCTTAAACAGAGAGAACAAAAATAATGGACAGAATGTTATTTTTTAAGTGGTATACCATTTAGGCACCATGCTAGTTATATTGTTTGCTCCTCAAAAGAGATTTATAATCTCATTTGGAAACAAGAAAATTAAAGCTCAACAAAGTTAAAGGAAACACATTTCAAACCTTCCTTCCCAGACACAACACATATTCTTGAAGAAAATGATTATATTCCAAAATAAAGAAAATGAAGCAACATAAATATAGTCCTGTATTACACAAAATTGCAGCACTTTTCTAATTTGACATTTTTTTAAGATTTTATTTTACATTTTAGAAGATACTATGAAGCTGTTAATTCAAATATAATCACTGAATCAACCAAACTTACAGCATTCTTCTGAGTACAAACAAAAGAAAAGAGGACAGGTTTGAGGCTTTGGGAAAGCATCTTTTGTATAATTGCTATCAACCACTGAAGGCTTAAAAATATGCTAGAGAAAAAGACTGAAAGAAGCAATAGCAATTATTTTGTTCCATCCACTCTGTCAAAGAAAAATGCCTTATAAAACAATTTCAGACTATTATCAAGTATATAATCTCTCATTAATTTATTACTTGAGAGATTATATATTTTTTCTTTATTTGAGAGACAGAACAAGTGGGGGAGGGGCAGAGAAGAGAGAAAGAGAGAGAGAGAGTGAGAGAGAGAGAAGCACAAGCAGGCGTCACACTTTCAGCCCAGAGCCCAATGTGGGGCTTGAACTCACAAACTATGAGATCATGACCTGAGCTGAAACCAAGAGTCAGACGCTTAACTGACTGAGCCACCCACATGACCCAAGAGATGATCTTTTTAAAAAATTTTAATGTTTATTTATTTTTAAGAAAGAGACAGAGCGTGAGCAGGGGAGGGGCAAAGAGAGAGGGAGACAGAGAATCTGAAGTAGGCTCCAGGCTCTGAGTTGTCAGCACAGAGCCTGATGCGAGGCTCAAACTCAACGAGTGGTGAGATCATGACCTGAGCTGAAGTCAGACGCTTAACCGACTGAGCCATTCAACAAGAGATTATATTTTTAAATTAATTTTTGCAAGACCTCAAATTCTCCACTTTTGAGAAATACTACTTTTTTATTCAAATGGTTATGCTATTTTCCTTTAATAGTTTAAAATACAATCATAATTGATCATTACAGTAGTAAATAATTTAAATGGATATATTTCATAAATAAAAAAGCATTGATTCCAAAGAAATTTAATTAGAGCATATTTTAAAACCATTTCCTACTGCACAAGCTGTTAATTTTCCCTGTAATTTTTTTCATGATGAGATTATTTAGCAGCTGATCAGATTTTTTAAATTATAATTTAAGATTACTCAGAGATTAGTGAAAGTCAATCCACATTTTTGCTGTGTATTAAAAAATAACTTGACATATTGAGAAGTGTGGAAAATGTGGATTAAGAATAATATGACTACCATTAGGCAATGCAGTCATTTACTGTAATTGTATGTTCAAAAATAACCTGAGAAAGATTATAATTTATTGTCAAAGTATTAAAAAAAGAAAATGCTTTCAAATTTTAATGATTAAAATGAATTCCACATTTAGAAGTATTTAGTAATTAATAAAACAATATTGCATAGTAACACCCAGTATTTACCAAGTTCTTAGAATTTACACAAACTGCTACATACCTTCATGGCAAAATGAGCCATGTCATTTTAGTGGATATCAGTAGACATTACCCGTACTCACCAGTTACCACTTGTCTTATTCCCCTTGATTAGGTAAAGCTTTGGGATTACTTCTGACTGGAGGTCTATGAACTGAAATTGAGTATGACTCTTTTAGGATAAAGCCCTGAAGAACAAGTATGTGCTCACCATGTGTTCCCTTTTACTAGGGTGGTAACCAAGAAGATGCAACTACAAGATATATGATGGCTTCAATACTCTAGGATCCTGAATGACTTTATAGAACAGAGCCCTGGCTAAGTAACCAACATGTAATAGAAGAAGTAAATATTTGTTAGTTTAAACTACTGAAATTTTGCAATAATCTGTTACTGACACAAAATTAGCCTATCCTAACTAACACAAATCTTTTGGAGAAACAATTTTCTACAATGTTAAGAAATGGGAAGAGAACACATTTACCAAATCATGTTATACTGTATCTAAAAAAAAGGTACCTGCTGTGATTCTACACACAAAAAAATTATTTTTTTAAGATCTGAAAGAATCTAATTATGCTGATGATAAATTTTAAGTCTAAAAAGACTTATTTTTAGCACAGGCACAATTTATGATGAAATCAATATAAACAGAATTATTTACATTTAAAGTATAAAGTAGATTTGTTTTGAAAGCTATTCTGAGAAGTATTATATATACTTTAATATATAATTATATATATATATAAAGTGTATACTTACACATTATATATCATATATAATTATGCATGTACACACACACACACACACACACACATATGTAATGCTTTACCTACCCAAGTTTACTGAATGAGGGTAAGAACAGAATAACTGCTGCTCAACAAACACCTATGTTGGAACACCAAAAGGATGGGAAAGCTTGTTTCACACTCGCTCAACAGCTCTTAATACCAGTAGTTCAGTAAAATACAAAAACTTAAGAAATAATTTATTTTTATTCAGTGTAGTGCCAACAGTAGTGGACATGTAAAGGCTTACTTTTGCTGCCTTAAGTCAACACCTAAATATCCTAAACATTTTGACATTTCTTCCCTTTATTCTCCAATGTGGCAATACCAAAAAAAAAAATTCAAAAAATTTATTGTTTTCCTGAGTTCAGTGAAGTTTGTGCAATTCTCACCTCTTTTTTTTTAATTTTTTTTTAACATTTATTCATTTTTGAGAGATGGAGAGAGAGAGACAGAGCATGAGTAGGGGAGGGGCAGAGAGAGAGAGGGAGACACAGAATCTGAAGCAGGCTTAAGGCTCTGAGCTGTCAGCAGAGAGCCCAATGTGGGGCTTGAACTCACAGACTGTGAGATCAGGACCTGAGCCGAAGTCGGACGCTCAACCGACTGAGCCACCCAGGCGCCCCAATTCTCACCTCTTAATTCAGTCTAAGGTAAGCATGTTCTAACATGTGGGCCAGAATATAAACATACATATTTTAACATATCAGATTATATATACTAACATAAAAGTCTTTAAACACATCGTTAATATCAAAAAAATGTCAGCAAAAGCAGAAAGATTGGCATAACTATATATTATACGCTAACATTCAAAATCATAAAACTGAGTTCCTCATAATTAAATTAAAAAAATACTGATATGATTTTTTTCTTTGTTCCTAATTTTATTTTTTTATTCAAGTATAATTTATATACAGGGTAATTAAATATCAAGTATGCTATATCATTCAAATTAATTCAAAATTTCTATAATTTCTCATACTTTGTGAATCTGTAAAACAAAGTTGACTACAATTATCTTTACAATAAACATTGACAGAATATATGATATTATACAACATATTATTTTTTCTTGTATATTTAGAGGGCACACTCTCAACGTGTGATTGAAAAAAATGTATTTTGCTTAAAAATTCTTCTAAAAATATTACCCCTCTTTTTTCTTCCTTAAATAAAGCATAGATTATCTCCAGCTTAAAGTAAGGCTTGTGCTGTAAGTAACAGTTTATAAATAACAGTTTATATTTGTTGATTTGTTTTGACCACCTCTCTCTGCCTCTCTCCCTCTCTCCTCTCTCTCTCTGGAAACTCATTTAATCCTCATCACAATTTTATGAGGTAAACACTATTAAAAACACCATTTTAAAATTTAAAAAAGTGTGATAGGCTGAAAGACCTTGCTCAAGGTCACACAGCAGGACATGGCAGAGCTGGGATTTGAACTCAGGCAGTTTGATTTCAGAGACTCTGCATTTATATCTGTGCATATGTTACACTTACTAAACCAGCCACTGAAAAACAGCCGTAATAATGTAAGACAAAAACATTTTGTTCACAACTGCAATAAAGAAATCATTATTTTCTTTTATCCTGAATCAGTGTTCCCTGATGTTTCCTGGGAGTGACTTATTCACACACACAATAGTTTATACACTCCTAACACTTATAAAAACCAAACACTGCTCAGAGATTGCACACTTTCTTACACGCTGTGAGGAAATAAGAGAAACCCAAAGGAGACATGGCCAAGGAGCCTCATTCATTAGGAATGTGACCTCAAAACAACCTCCATATAGCCTGTGGTTTAAAGGTATTAAACAATTTAGTGATCATAATGATATATTCTTAAAAGTCATTACACTTTTTGTGTAGTAATAAAACCATGCCCTCAGCAGTTCCCAAGGTGGCTGGGGCCTGTTTCTTCCCACTGGAAGGCTCCTGACTGCTTCGTTCTTCCTACTCTCTCCCTTCCTCCTTTCTTCCTCTCATACTTCTCCATCTGTTTTTTCTAAGTATTATCTCTTCACTCACTATCAGACCTGACAGTTGTCCCTTCACCATTCTGTAGTCAGCAAATCTGTCTCCAACAAGAAGCCTGAATCCCAGATAATGTACAATCTGCTGTGGGATTTGAAACTATAGAAGTGTGTCAGAAGTCAGAGTAAGTGATTCCCCTGGGTCCTAAGGAGCTTCACCATGAGCAGTGTAAGGACAAATATAAATTAAAAGGAAAAGGCTTAATATCCCCTGTTGGAAATAATAGAAGATACTTCTGTGTTCTTAGAGAATTTACTAAACTTGTAATCATAGTACTTTTTCCTGTTTCTGAAATGTATATAAATCCATTTGAAAGCTAGATAGAACTTTTAACAGCTTTGAGACCCAGGGACTTCTTTCTCGGAAACTCAGAGCCATTTCTTTGAAATGTGAACATCAAGGGAGATAGCACCCTACTCACCAGTTTCTGAGGGAAAGTAGTTGCCCAACTTTCTGGGCACCTTGCTCCATAATGCAAAACTATCTCATGCTATAAAAGATATGAAAAGTTTATTTCTCCCCTGAATAAAGCCAATTGCTTAACATAGATTTTTCACACCAATTATGAGGTAAATTCAGGATGACTTATATGTGACAAATGGTGCTATCAAGTTTTCATTACTTGAGGACTAGATATTGTTTATTTTAAAAATATGTAGTAATGGTTTGTATCCACTTGACTGTAAAAAATAGTGAAATTTCTGTCTTTGAACTCTCTTTGTGGATTGCCTGTGATATGCTTCACATTCTGGCTTAATGCACTCTATAAATGAAAATGTTTCCTTTCACTGTTACCTTGTAGAGAGGATTTCTGAGTTGGGAAAATATTTTCCCAAAAGCAGAGTGTATGTGCCAAAGCCATCAAGCTGTTTTGTGCTCTTTATTGGGACTCTCAGGAGTTCATTTATTGTTTTCAAATACTAATGATCCAGATCATGGCTTAATTATTTTAAATTTGAAGATAAATAGCAACTGGATAAATTGGATGTTATTACACATGTCATGTCACAGGCATAGCTATGTGGGCATACATGGTTTATGTAGCATTCCATAGAAGTAAGATATCTCATACAGCTGAATTTTTCAGAGAAATGTGGCTTAAAGTGTTTTATTTTTAAATGTGTATTTATTTTTGAGAGAGAAAGTGTGAGCAGCGTATGGGCAGAGAAAGAGGGAGAGAGAGAGAATCCCAAGCAGGTTCCGTGCTGTTAGCACAGAGCCTGACATGGGGCTTGATCTCACAACCCATGAGATCATGACCTGAACCAAAATCAAGAGTCAGATGGTTAACTGACTGAGCCACCCAGGTGCCCTAAGACTTAAAGTTTTAAGTTAAAATATATCTATTTATGATGATGATTATGATTGTTATTAGTAGTAGTCATATTTTGCTGAGTACACGTTAAAAATTTATAAATAGAAAGTAGTAAGAGTTGAGTCTTTCTCTGCTCTTCCATAATTGTTGAATATAGTGCATTACTTTAACACATACCCTATCATACATAAATATGGATATACTAGACTACTGCCCCCAGAGACACTGACATCTTCCTGGATAAGGAAGGTGTGTGTGTGTGTGTGTGTGTGTGTGTGTGTGTGTGTATTCACTTTATTTATTTATTTTAGGAGAGACAGAGATAGCGTGCGTGAGGGAGGAGTAAAGAGAAAGGGAGAGAGAGAGTCCCAAGCAGGCTCTATGCTGGCAGCACAGAGCGTAACATGGTGCTCAAACTCATTAAACTATGAGATCATGACATGAGCTGGAACCAAGAGTCAGACACTTAACTGATTCAGCCACCCAGGCACCCCTCTTTTTTTTAAATCTATACCAGTTCATTGTTCATTTTTAGTAGTTAATAGGTAACTTGATAATTGCTTAAGGATTGAATATCGTGTGTGTGTGTGTGTGTGTGTGTGAGAGAGAGAGAGAGAGAGAGAGACAGAGAGAGAGACAGAGAGAGAGAAAGGTAGAGATTAAACACAGATATGTTCTGATTGTTCAGTAACATACTGAACACTTTTGGAGCTTGCCGCCCATACCCCTTCATTAGGTCCAGCTGGTATAAGTGTGAGCTGCACAAGGTTTATGGCTGCTTCCTTCATTAGAGAATGTCCCTTTGCCTTTGGTCAATAACTGGTGCATACGGGTACAAGAGGCTGGCCTCTTTGACTTAAGGTGGGACCAACAACTACAGTAAAAGTGATATTATGGGTCTCCTGTCCCCATGGGATCAGGCTGAATACAGACTCCTGCAGATGCCCACATTCATGCTTAGAGACTTCCTCTGCCCTTCCTAACTTCCCTTACTCCCTTACCTTGAGGAAACATCATCAACAAACTATTGGAGGTAAATAATGAACAATTATACTTTTAGACACTTCCCTCTAATATTTTCTATTTGTATATGTATAATAAATATTCCCTATTAGAGTTTACTATATTGTGATTATATTATACATTCTGTATCCTATTTTCCATTTACTATTTCCATTGTCTATCTACAATATAAAAAGAGATTTCTGATTGGCAAGTTTCTGGTAACGTCTGTCTTCTTATCTTCTATTCAGCTTTGCATTTCCCTATTGTCCTTACTATGCTGTACCTTTGACAATAGTTACGTATGTACACGATCCACCTCTTTAGGTGTATTAGTACCCTAAGGCAGGAACCAAATTGAATACTTTTTACGTCCTTTAAAGTGATTAATAAAGTGCCTTGTACACATCAATTAAAAAACAACAATGGTCCAATTAAAATATGCTGAAGTGATAGTATTAATTTTAGAGTATGAATAGAAAAAAAGCTGATCTAAAAACACAATGACCAAAATGACAATTACCAATTTTTTTAAATACCTGACATCATCTTGGAAGTGTTTTAATCTATTGAAAATAACTATTTTCATCAAGATGTATTTAAGAACACATTTATTCTCACATCCACTGTAAATGATTTTTACATCCTTTGAAACCTTAAAAAAAATCAGATTCAGCATCTAATACTCTAATGCATTTAGAATATTTTCTTCGTAAAATAACAAATTAGATTGAATTCTACAATACATCTAAAACACATAGTGTAAAAATGAGCATTTAAGAGGTTTCAAATTGTCAATTGCACAGTTTCAACTAATCCTAAATGGCAATAGGCTAGCATTTTAGGAAATGGCTCCTTATCTTAAAAACTTTTTACTCTGCCACAAATTGAGTTGTACAAGGGTAATTCTCCATGGAAGTGTGCTTGGAGGAGAAAGCTAGAAAAGAGATGGACAGTTTTCTAATAACAGAAGTGACAGCATATTTCTTCTGCCTCCATATAGGTGACAGTAGATATTTATTGTGACCACTATACCTAGAAAATCATTTGACCTCCTTTGTTTTTAATGACAAATACATTTCTCAAGAGTATTACTTCTAGATGATCATGGCTCTTTTTATTAAGGAAAAAATAATCCTTCAGGCAAGTTTACTTTACTTGGTTTGGCATTTTTAAATCTACCAAAATCACTTAAAACAGTAACCTATTTTCCTATCAACTATGTTGATGCAACTCCACTAGATGCAATGATATATACTTCTGTAAGGTTAATGTTGTGTTTCTTATGTAGCACAATTTAACCAAAATGACATAAAATTAAGTTTAGCACCGATCTCCAGTCTGAAAAATGGTTTGTCTTATATGATCCATAATATTAAATCTTACATAAGTAGGTAAAAAATATGTAGAAGTGATCACTAAATAGCTACAGCTAACAGGTACAAATGCTTACAATGAACTACATATTCATTTAATCTTCAAAACTACCCAATGAAACAGTGACTACTGTCATATTTCTACCTAGTGGCTGAAGAATCAGGGGCACAGAGAGGTAAAGTAACTTGTGCACAATTACAAGGCCAAGACCTAACCCCATACACACCAGTGCTACAGTTTGTGTTCTTACCCTTATGTACTGACTCTTATAAAACATGACAAATGAGGGGGAAAATGACTGAATTAGATCGTACATACTCTAGATTTCATAGTCCCTAATATCTACTTGGTACCAACTCTATCACCCACCACTGAAGACCATGAAGTTCTCAGCCACTGGACTTTCTTTACTGATCACTTAATAACTACTGAAAGAAATGTATCCATTTCCAAGGGATTGTTAGATTTCTAATCTTATTAAACATGTAGTCAACTCAATTCATTTTCCCTTCACCTGTATTTTTTGTCAATTCTCTCCAATGTTTCCATCCCCATGATGAAATCTGTGTTCTCTCTCTTGATCTATTCTCAGTTGTGCTTCAAATTTTCTACTTTATCCCTATAAAGGCTATCCCACTGCAAATGAACTCCTCATCATCATAAACTGTTTGTAAGAACATGTGGTTCAGCATTTGACCTAAGTGAAATCTGACCCTCTCCCAAGCACTTGGATTTTCTTGAGTTTTCTCAGTTGGAGGTATCTCTTTTTTTAGCACTTGATAGGGCACTGCAGTGCAACTTCCTGATTATTGCCCCTCCACAGTCTACAATATTTCTCTAATCTGTGAGGCTCATGTCACTCTCTACTCCTCCTTGTGTCTATTAATTGCAAACCTTCAGGTTACTCCTCTTCATTTACTAGAGATTTTTGCATTTGACTTCAGTTTTTTTTTCTCTCCACTACAGCCCTGTCATCATTTGAGTGACTTCAACGTCCAAATGTATGATCTAAACAACAACTAAGCCACTAAGTTCCTTGATCTCTTTTTCTGAAATAAAATCCCTCCACTGTGGTGGGCAGAATTTTGGTTCCATGATCTGTGCCCATGGTGTCAAGACTACTAATATGCTATATCACATGGCAAAGGAATTTTGCCAATGCAATTAAAATTACTAATCAATTGGTTTTAAGATAGATTACCCTGAATTACCTCAGTAGGCCCGATATAATCACATGAAGAGCAGAACTTTTTCCCAGATAAAAGCAGAAATGGGGATGTGGCAGGAAGGGAAGTCAGAGATCTACTATGGGTAAGAAAGACTCCATGCACTGTTGGAGGCATCGACTTTCAATGTGACAAGGAATGCAGAAGCCTTAAGTTGCTGAGAATGGTTTCTGGCTGACAGCCAGCAAGGAAACGGGAACCTCAGCCAACAGCCACAAAGAAATGAATTCTGCCACCAACCTGAATGACCTTGGAAATGGATTTATTCCCCACCCTGAGAACCTCCAGATAAGAGGCCAGGCTGCTAACATCTTGATTTTTGCCTTGTGAGATGTGTATCAGGGGAACCAGACAAACACCACCCCAGACTTTTGACCTACAGAATTGTGACATAATAAATTCGTGTTATTTTAAGTTGCTGAGTTTGTGGTAATTTGTTATAGCAGCAGTAGAAAACACTGCTTTCTAAACAACTTGCCTCAGTGCCTTTAGAAAGGTAATTCCCTTGTTCAGAAATACTCTTCTCTCACCCCTGAATTGCAACATGTTTCAGTCCTCAGAATCCCTTCCTTTTCCTGGATTATTGCTAAATGTCCCAAAGCTCAGAAAATACACAAAATACCTGATGCTTACAAGTAGTTGTTTAATGTAATCCTTCCCTGCTACATTGTTAGTAGCCATACTACTGATAGCAGCCATACTAGACTCTACCACCTAACACAGTACTTAAACTTAGTTGACATTTAATAAAATTAGATTGGATTATAATTTTTAATAAAAAGATAAAAGAGATGGAAATATAAATTCACCGGAAATGAACATGAATTTTGCAAGACCCATTTGTAACATAATAATCTTGGCAATGATCTACTTTGTGATAGAACTAAAATTCAGTAAAAGCATGTTACTTTATGCCAAAAACGTATTTAATGTTTCAGTTTTTTTTTAAATTTTTTAAATGTTTTTATTTATTTTTGAGAGAGACAGAGAGAGTATGAGAAGGAGAGGGTCAGAGAGAGAGGGAGACACAGAATCTGAAGACAGGCTTTAGGATCTGAGCTAGCTATCAGCCCAGAGCCCGAAGTGGGGCTCAAACCCACAAACCATGAGATCATGACCTGAGCCGAAGTTGGACACTTAACCGACTGAGCCACCCAGGCGCCCCTCAATTTTCAGTTTCTGAGACAACTTTGTAAAGAGACACGTATCTATCATCCAAGTATATAAATTCATGGGATTACTGTTATTATAATAATTAATGTAAATCACACAGTAGTATAAAAAGATATGGTACTTGGGTAGCTATATCAGTTGAGCATCTGACTCTTAAATTTGGTTCAGGTCATGATCCCAGCATCTTGGGATCAAGCCCTGGGTGGAGCTCCACGCTGAGCTTGGAGCCTGCTTAAGAATCTCTCTCTCTTGGCCCTCCCCCCATTTGCACATGCATATACTCTCTCTCTCTAAATAAAATTAAACAAAATATGGTGCTAATAAATCCTATCAACAAAATTGCCTTAATGTTTTTAGCAAAAAAAAATCCCTTTACTATCTGTATATGGTAAGAATTTATGCCATGTTTATGCTTTATGAACACATTCCCAAATTAAAGTATAACTTATGATTGAAAGTTTAAACAAAACACATTAATGATAAAATAATATCATTACATTAAGTCCCATTTTGAATTGCTTGCCATCTAGCTGGAAATTTATAATTAAATGAGAAATCCTCATGTTATTTTATTTAATTAGTAATGAAATACATAGACAACACTGTATTTGTTTCATGTTTCTATCTATATTCATAACATTGCTATTTTTAAAGTGAATCCTGTGACTCTTAAAAGTTAATCTCAAAAATGAATGTTACAAATTAGTTATGTGCATAGAATCACTCGTAAACTGAGTTTTCATTTTCGTGTGTGTGTGTGTGTGTGTGTGTGTGTGTTGTGTATATTTAATCTCTGAACTGGAAAACCAATTCCTATCTTTAAAATGGTAGTGATGGATTGGAGAGAAGGGCAAGATGGCGTAGAAGCAGGGAGCTCTGTAATCTGCGCATGCCCACATGGATTGAACTGAGAAGGACTGAAGGGATAAAACTTGGATTTGCAAGTGGGGGAAAAAAGAAATAGACGCCAGAAAGAAGACAACCTCAAAGATGCCTGAGTGAGTAATTGTGATCTGGGAAATTGGAGGACGGGTGGGTCCCGGTGGTGCAGGGGGAAGGAGTCCCAACCCAACACAGGGAGAGCACGCTGTGCCCTGGAGAGACCAGGGGAAGAGAAAGAGAGACGGAAAACACTCATAGAACCATCTCTAAGGGAGGAAAAACTCGCCCGTCTCCCCATATATAACTGCCGGGCTCAAGGAGAAAAATCCGTCCCATCTGGCCGGCGAATTCTTCCTTGGGTGCGAATTCTTCCTTGGGTGCAGTGGCAGCGGCATCCATTCCAAGCAGCACGGCAAAAGGCGGTGGCACAGATAAAGGTGGCGGCGGTGCGAAAAGTGGTGACCGCAGCACTGTGAAAGGTGCCTTGAAAAGTGGCAGTGGCAGCTGTGGCGGCGGCGCCGAGAAAAGGACACTGCAAGCCAGCCAGGAGGCCAGCCGCCAGCGGGAACGCATATCATCCCCGGTGACAGTGTTGAACTGCATGGACTAGGATTTGGAAGTGAGGTGGAGCTTGGAGAATACAATTTGGCTCGCCCGCAGCACAGGGAGATCGGACTCAGAAGAGCAGCTTGCAACGCTTGGATCGAGCAAAGCCTGAAGCGGCACCATACTTCTCTCCGCAACCACCAAGGCGGGGCATCAGAGAGAGCAGCCCCACAGACCTGACCTGATGCCAAACCACGCTCATCCGCACAGGGGAGTTGTCTTTTTTTGTTTTTTCCTTTTTTCTTTGCTTCTCCTTCTTTTCTGCTGCCATCCAGATATATATCCTTTAGCATATTCTTCTCTCTCCTCTTGGCTGGTTATATGCATTTAGACTGTCCATAGTCTTTTGCTGTCTGTCCCCAATTGTTTTTCTTTTTGTTTTTGTGTTTGTTTCTTTTTCTTCTCTCTTTTCTTCTCTTCTTTCTTCTCTTTCCTTTCCTTTCCTTTTCTTTAGTTCCTTTCCTCTTTTGGCTTGCTTGTTTGTTTGATTTGTCTGTGCGTTTGCATGCTTTAGTTCCCTGTATGCTACTCTGTTTCCTTTTCAGGGCTACCACAAGAAACAAGCCAAAGTATACGTGGTGGAGAGTCCCAAATATCACTGACCAGGAAGTAAAATAATCAAAGGCACAACAAAAGAAACCGAGAGACACCATTAAAAGAACACTTTCTGAAATGACAGGCCCTGGACAGTCAATGAGCCTCCTTTAATAGAGCAATACTAACAGGTGCACAGTGCATAACGAGCTTTTAAAACTGACAAGAGACAGAAAACTAGCCAAAATGACGAAACGAAAGAACTCCTCTAAAGCAACTCCAGAAAGAAGTCACAGCCACAGAACTGCTCAAAACAGGCTTAAACAACATAACTGAACAAGAATTTAGAAAATTGTCATAAAATTAATTGCTGGACTTGAAAAAAACATCAAAGAAGCTATTGATACACAGACTAGGGACCTTCAAAATACCTGCAAACGTCACAGGGTAGCAGAATGGA
>CM053567.1:121261597-121312587 GCA_028646485.1 Cryptoprocta ferox
GAGAAGGACAGATACCATATGTTTGCACTCATAGGTCTAACAGGAGAAACCCAACAGAGGACCATGGGGAGGGGAAGGAGGAAAAAGAGTTAGGGAGAGGGAGGGAGACAAAACACGAGAGACTCTTGAATACTGAAAACAAACTGAGGGGGGAAGGGGAAGGGGGAAAGGTAAAGGGGGGTGATGGTCATGGTGGAGGCCACTTGTGGGGAAGAGCACTGGGTTGGGTTATATGGAAACCAACCTGACAATAAACTATAAAGTTAAATAAATAAAAAATAATAATAAAATAAAATAAAATAAATTGGTAGTGATGACCAAGAAATTTATATTCTTTAGGCATCAGTTTTGCTTTGAAACAACTGGAAAATAATATTACAAATTAAACAAGTGAAATTAGAAATACTCACTCTTGACATTTTGATATAAGTAATAATAATAACACATTATTATTTCATCTCAGTGATACAAATATAACTAATAGCTAAACATCTCTTAAACATTTTATTGTTATGGGGAATAAAATAATTGGCAATTTTATATTTTAAATTTGACTTTAAAATATGTTAAAATATTTCAAAAACTTTCAATAAATTGTATAATTTAGAAATTCTCATAACTGGTTCTGAAAATTCAAATCATTGAAATTTTCAAGGTTTTCCATTTGATTTTTATGTGAAGCTGGAACACCTGTATGGATAGTAGTATATGTATACATATATTATATGTATAGTAGGAATATTTTGGCTTTGGAACCAAGCAGGTATGTGTACTAATCCAGGTATTGCCACCTATTACCTGCATATTTGACCAAAATAGTGCACCTGATGCACTCAATTTACTCATCTATAAAGTAAATACAATATAACTTAACAAAAAGTCAAATCATTTGTGTTGATTTTCTGATTTTTCCCAGAAACAAAAATAGATAGTTTCATATGCTTTTTCATATGCTGTATTTTGTTAGTGTAGTAGTATATTACCATTCAAATCCTAAGGAAAACAAAATAAAGCCAAAAACTGTTTTGGTAGATACTTGGAAACATTCCATACTTTTCCTGTTTTAAATCCTTTCAGGTTTTTTGTTTTTTGTTGTAAAAAGAGGTTTCTTTCTATAGCTGGGAAATTCTTGTAATGTGCAGAATATTTGAATTAAATTTTATTTTCATTTCCATGTTGCTAGTATATGGAACTAGGAAATAAATTAAATTATAAAGAATTAAAACCTATTTTCAGGAAAAAAAAATTAAGTAAACTCTACCACCAATCTGGGGCTCAAACTCACAACAGCCGGCGATCAAGAGTTCCACGTTGTACCAAGTGAGCCAGGCAGGCACCCCAGGAAAAATAATTTTACCAAAAGCCAGTAGTCTAACTAAATCTATTACTCTTTTCTACCTACCTGCTGTACCTGGTACTCTTGAAGCTACAAGTTATGCATACAAGTTATATATACAAGTTATGCTATCACCGTATCTGGCTTGGACCTACTACTTCAGGATCCACAGATGCCTCTTAAACCATGTTTCTTTTTTGGTATTATTATTATTATTATTATTATTATTATTTTGTTCCATAGAAATTCTCAGGCACCAATCATATTCTAATACCTTAAGGAACAGAATATTTATTTCAGAAAATGAGATTCAAATTAGCAGTAGCTTGGCATTCTTTTGTTCTTAGTACCTTTTTTTAATGTTGACTTATTTATTTTAAAGGCAGTAAGCGAGAGAGAAAGAGAATCCCAAGCAGGTTCCGTGCTGTGAGTGCAAAGCCTGACGTGGGGCTCAAACTCACAAACCATGAGATCATGACCTGAACCGAAATCAAGAGTCAAACACTCAACCAACTGAGTCACTCAGGCACCCAAAGAAATATTTTTTAAGTGGGGGTGATACAAAGCTATCTTTTTCAGTGTACTCAACAAGGAAATATATTTTCTGAAATTTCCTGCATTTCATTCACAGTTTTAAATTCTGTATTACTAAACTTCTATTTTATGAAGAACAAAAAACCATGTGCATATAATTTCTGGATTTTTGTAATTTCACTTGGACCAATCACAAATGATCACATGTGGGACACTGACATTTTAGAAAATTTTGGAGTTAACCTACAATCTTTGTCTAATCCATGCCAGAGTTTAATAACTATCATGTAGCACTGGGAAGTTCTCCTTTATAGCTAACATATATCATAAAATACTATAGTTAAGTCCATCTCATTGCATATTGTGCTTCAACTTTCTTTTCTTTTGGTTAAATAATCCCTATTAAATTTCTCCTCATATGAAGTATTTCCATTGTCGTCTGTTGCCTTTCAGGTAAATACTCAGAAACATATTTCCTAATTCTCTCCTAGGAGTTGCAAAAAAGCAACTGCACACTATTGAAATATAGAAGAAAAAAAATGATCTGCAAAATTCTGTTCCAACTGAGATTCCTGTGATTAATTGGATAAAGGTATAATTGGCTGCCAACTATTCTAAATGCTAAAGCAGTTTTAAAAATCATACAAAAAATGAACAAGGATAAAAGATTAATAACAAACCTCATCAAAGGGGATTCTCTAGATAAGTTACAATGTGTCTAGAGTTAAGGGAAAGAAGTGATACAGGATTAAAGTGCTTATCACCCTATTTACATAATATAAATTATTTTAAGAGATGCAGTATATCAGAATCTAGAAATCAAGTGAATGTTGCATCTTTTATTTTTATCATAATGAGAAGTGCTATACTTATTTATTCCGAGAAAGTAGCAACAATGCCTGCTACCTTTATTGAACACGGTCAAGTTTTTCTTATATACTTATATTAATTACTCCTCAGCTTAAAACCGATGGCAATTATTAATATACTATTTTGCACATATAAGATTGGAAGGACTCTGAGATTACAGAATCCTTTAAAAAGTTACACTGCACATGAGGTGGGATTGGATATCAGCCCATTTGTACAGTGGGCCTGGTTGTCTCCATCATTTCTACTATTGCTAAAGTTCTATGACTTTACTCTAAAATTCATCTAAAACCCATTTTAGAAAGAAGCCATAAATAACAAATATTAATTTATTTTATCATAAATATTATACATAAAAACTATTAGTTAATGCTTCCCTTATTTTCCTATTTTAACAGGGCCAATAAAATTGGCATATATCATTTTATGGCTTATACAGCTTGTATGACATATGACTACATGGTTATTAGATAAGACATAATCTGAAGAATAGCATATATCAATTTTGTATGTTCCAATGGCATATTTTTCTTAGTATCCCCAGAAGTTTTAATATTTCTCCATTAAGGATGAAAGTTTGATCTTTTAAAATAGCCATTTTATTATGTACAACTAAAAACTATTTGAATTCAAGCATGTTCAGTACATTTCTCCCAAAAGTTTATTATGAAAGATATAAATCATAAGATATTATGAAATATATAAAATATAAGTAAAAGTTTAAAGAATTATATGGTGAACATATATATGTGGGTGTGTATACACGTAGGATATACATGGGAGATTATATATATATATATATATATATATATATCCTAATTCTACAATTAAGATTCTGTTATATCTGCTGCATCATACATAAATGCATACGTATATGTATATATTCATCTACCTCTCCCTCTATTCAGCTATCAATGCATCTTCTGATACATTTCAAAGTAAATAACATATATCAGTATATGTTACATATCAGTATAACGAACTATTAAATACTTCAGAATGCATATCATTAACCAGAGTTCATTATTTGCTTACAAGTTTTTTTAAAGTCTATTTACTTATTTTGATGGGGGGAGGGGCAGGGAGGAAGGGAGAGAGAGAATCCCAAGCAGGCTCTATGCTGTCAACACACAGCAAAATGCGAGGTTCAGTCCCATGATTGTGAAATTATGACCTGATCCAAAACCAAGATTTGGAGGCTTAACCGACTAACCCACCCAATTATGACCTGAGCCAAAACCAAGATTTGGATGCTTAACCAACTGACTCACCCAAGTCCCCCTTGCTTAAAAATTTTAAAGTAAAATTCACATACAACAAAATATATGTGTCTTAAGTTGTACCAAGCAAATACCTTTTTAACTTTTCATTAAAAATCAGGATAGCAAGAATTAACAGCTAAAATTATATCTTTGGCTTCTAAATACATTTAGAAGGGCAATTTTTTAAAAGTTAAAATGCTATATAAAGGGATAATGGAAAGGTTTTGACCATAAAAAAAGGCTAGTTGGGTAATAAAATTTATTATACAATGTCAGAAAAAAAACACAAACAATTCAACTAGCTATATGAATCATGCTCATAGTTAAAATAATGAAAAAGTTATAAGAATGATACATTTTTGAGCTCAAAATAAAAACTTTGGAAGTACTATAGTACTGGTGGTGGTAGTGATGGTCATAATTAAAAATACCACAATAATTTTCAGTGATGAACACTTTTTTTGCATATAGAATCTCATTTAATTTTAAATTTATGAAGTAAATACTATTGTTATCTCCAGAGAGAAAAAAAGCTACCTGCCTTGGGTTACCCACTTTAGTCCCGTCCAGAATTAGAACACTTAATTGGGCACTAAGAAGAGTATTTCATTCACCTAATTATTTGTTGGCTTCTATGGTGGGTTGTGCTAACAAGGTAGAAATAACAAGACAATGTTCTTCCAGAAATTCTTTACATTGGAATCAGTTTAGAAACCTGCTATGACTCAAACAGTCCAACCATAACATTGAGTCAGGAATAGGTCTTCATTGTCACCTGAAACTGAAAAAAAGGCCTATCGTGTCTTTCATGATTTTCAGAGTCAAATTCACAGTAGAAGAATTGTACATACTGCCTTTTCTATTTTCCTAAACCTACATACAGAGGCAAGAACATAAGAAAGCAAAAATCATATTTACATTTGAATGGATACACTAAGAACTCTTTAATATGGCTATTGGGTCTCAAATCAAATTACTTAAGACTATATAATTACAGATGGTTACCACATATTCAAAATGTCTAATTTTGAAGTGCTGTGAAGGATAAGACTTTGTGGTCCCATACTAAATTATATGCTTCATAAAGAAAATACCCACTGTCAGTATATTTAAATGTTTATTGCTTCTTTGAATGTTCAGCTTTAATCTGAGTTAGCATTTCTTTTTTTTCAGTTATTCCTAGAGGGAAGTTACAGAGAATGATTTACATAAATATGGTTGACAGTAGGAATAACCTGCCACTAATTCAAGAATATTACTCTAAATTTCAGAAAGAGAAACACTAGTGGCTTGACAGTAATCTATGCACTAGTCAGATGAGGGTTCAAACAAATTCAGGTAATGGCAGATCAGGTATTTAACTCTGTTCATAATTCTGTGACAGTTAAAAGTTCAGTGAACAAAATTGTTTTTGTTTGGATTATATAAATAGTATAGTTTCAAGTTACAAGTCACATTTGTCTTCTGGCATTTCTTTCATTGCTGAAGTATGTTCCTAGAGTCTTCTGTTTCAAAATAATTTGCCCAAATTGTGAAAAATAGATTTTGTCTTTAATAAACAAGACTATAAGGGAATTTGGACAGTGGGAAAAAAAACTGCCATTATATATTTTTTACATATGAATAATAATAATGTTTTAAATGTTTTTTTCATACAAATTTTAAATCCAAGACAATAAGGCTACTCTCTCAATAGGGACAGAAAAAGCAGATAGGTAATAAATAATTTTAGTTCTTTATCTGGTTGCAGTGGATTAGAGTAGAAGTTGGCAAATTAGATTCTGAAAAGGGCCAGGCGGTGAATGTGTCAGGCTTTATAGGTTATAAAATCTTTGTCACAACTATCCAACTCAGCCTCAAGTCTGTCTTTGCAGTGGGAATGCAGCCATAGACAAATTAGCTATGGCTGTGCTCTGATATAACTTTATTTATAAAAACAGGTGACAGGATATACTTGGCACACAGGTCATAGTTCTTCAACTCCTAGATTAGACCAATGCTTCTATTAAGTAAAACTAGGAAAATCTGACCAAGTAACAAATCTGTTTGGAGACCTCACAAGGCTTCTAATGTAGCCTTTTAAACTCAATTACCTGAAAACTCAAGATTCCAGGAAGAAAAATAAAAACAAAACAAAACAACAACAACAAAAACCACAAATATCAGGAGCCCGGAGAATTTAAAAAAAGAAAAACCTTAGGCCACAAATGCTGTCACTTAGATGGAGTTTCCAAACTGGGGCTTAATACCCAATCTAATTGCAGTTTCACAGACTCTTAACTATAGAGAACAAACTGATGATTACCAGACACAGTAGGTGGTGGGGAGATGGGTGAAACAGGTGTTGGAAGTATGGTGTACATGTGTTGTATGTAAGTGTTGAATCACTAAATTGTACACCTGAAACTAGTATCACACTGTATGTTCACTAAATGGAATTTAAATAAAAACATAGAAAAAAATAATTGCAGTTTCAACCTCTCCTAGACAGATGGCCTTAACCAATCAGTCAGGAAATTTTTCTTTCCATCAGCACCTATGAGTTTGTCACCTGGTTCCTCCCCATCCTCCATAGAAAGATGAGGTAATCTGCATAAGGCACCTTGCTTTTTCCTCCAGCAAACAGCCTCTCTGGAACACTCCTTTTCTTTTGCTAATAACATTCTTGCCCCTACCCTTTGTCTATAAAAACCTTCTATTTTATATAACTCCTCAGAGTGCCTCTCTACTTGCTAGAGTGCTGCCTGATTTATAAATAATTTAATAAAGCCAATACTTGTTTGAATTTTGTTATTTAACAGAAGTAAATGTGACCTTTAGTGCCACTTTTATCCTTGGAGTCCATGACAGTTTAATACATATTTGATTTCTGCCTTGGTTTCCTAGCACTCAGCTCTTCAAACTCTTGAAATCTCCCAAGTGATAAGTATCTTTTCCTATGGTAATAATATGACTGGTGGTTGGTGGCTTCCAGATAGCCTTAGAATGAAGATTAGTTGACCTGTAGCCAACCATGTGACTGGAACTTTCAGCCCTATCCCCCAACCTTCAGTGAAGTAAATGTGGTTGGAATTTGACTTAATCATCAATGACCAATGCTTCAATAAATCACTCCTAATTAATAAAACCTCTATAAAAAACATAGCTAAAGGGATTTTGAGAGTTTCTAGGTTGGTAAACACACAGAATATTGGAAGCATGGAATGCCTGGAGAGTTCCACACTTCTTCCCCCATACCTAGCCCTATGTATCTCTTTTGTCCGATTGCTCCTGACTTGTATCCATTTATAATGAACCAGGAGTATCATAAGTAAACTGTTTTATTCAGTTTTGTAAGCCATTCTAGTAAATTAACAAAAGAGAAGAGGAAGCTGTGGGAATCTCCAATTTATAGTGAGTCAGTCAGAAGCACAGGTAACAATCTGGACTGCAGATTGACATATGAAATGTGGGCAGTCTTGTGAGACTGAGTCCATAACTTGTGAGATCTGATGCTCACTCCAGGTAGATTTTGTCAGAATTATATTGAACTCTCAGTTTTCTGCAGAGAATTGGAGAATTGGTATGCCTGAGGGAAACCCCCATATATCTAGTGTTATAAATATTGGGTGTGGTGGCAGTAGAGACTTTGTCCTTTAAGGATCACTTGCCAATTTAAAACTAATATCTAAGAAGTTGAGTAGAAAGCAGTGTCTGAGAATGAGAGATCTTAAGCTAAGTTATCAACAGTGAGACTCCATTAAGAGAACAACACTGGAATTCTGATTGCACAATAAGAGGTCCTGAGGAAACTCTTGGCTTCCCTTCCATTGGTAACCTAAATTCCCAATGACTCACATTTTTCTTGGAATCACTGCAGTCCCTGATTGGATTGATGTGAAGTACCTAGATCTCAGCTACCTGCAATACTTAATCCCTTCTGCAAAGAGTTAATAAAATCCAAAGCCTCCAACTACTCCTGTCATTTATTAAACACTAAGAAGTCTAGGGACGCCTGAGTGGCTCAGTAGGTTAAGCATCCGACTTTGGCTCAGTTCATGATCTCATGGCTTATTGAGTTCGAGGCTCAGAGCCTGAAGCCTGTTTCGGATTCTGTCTCCATCTCTCTCTGACCCTCCCCTGCTCATTCTCTCTCTCTCTGTCTCTCTCGAATATAAATAAATGTAAAAACAAAAGAAAACAAAACAAAAAAAAAAAAACCCCAAAAACACTAACAAGTCTACCAGGAGAGAGAACCAAATAAGTAAATAACAGGGAAAAAGCCAGGTAATATAAACAGACCCAAAGAAGATGCAGATATAGTCTTAAAACACATGAACTTTAACATAATTGTAATTAATATGTTTAAGAAATTACATGGCAAGATGGACATTTGAGCAAAGAATTAAAAATTATGATACAAAGTCAAATGGACTGAAAGATATAATAATTGCAATTTAATATCACTAGATGAGGTTAACATTGATTCAGTAGAGCTGAAGAGAGAATCAGTAAAGTGAAATATGAGTCCGAAGAAAATATTCAGAATAAAACATGGGGAGGATGAATAATGGCAATACAGATAAAAGGAATAAGAGACAAATGGTATATGGTAAAACATCAACATTTATGTAATTGGAATCCTAAAATTAAAGACAGAGAGAGAGACAGAGGAGATGGGGAGAAGCAATATTTAAAGAGATACTGAATGGGTGATGGATCTTCAGGGGGCATTTGTGACGAGCACTGGGTGTTATATGTAAATGATGAATCTCTAAATCCTACTCCTGGAACTATTAATACACTATACATTAAGTAACTGGAATTTAAACAAAAACTTAACACAAAGTATTAAAAATAAATATATAAAAAATACAGAGATACTAGATCAGATTGTTTTAAATCTAGCCACAGATTTGAACGATGAGAACAAGCAGAAAAAAAAGAAAAATCCATACAGTTACATCAAACTAAGAGCCTAAGTAAAAGAAACAGAAAATCTGAACAGGCCAATTACTAGTAAAGAAACTGAAATGGTAATCAAAAAACTCCCAACAAACACAAGCTCAGCAATGAATGGATTGCTGAGAAAAGAAAAAAGAGAACCATAGACCTATATCCCTGATGAATATAGATGCAAAAATCATCAAAAAATATTAGCACATCATATAAAAAATATGCTAAATCTATTAAAAATATATTAAAAGGCTCATTCACCACAATTAAGTGGGATTTATTCTGAGGATGCAAGGAAAAACTAGCCAACTATATTCTGTTTACTAGGGACACATGTATAATATAAGAATACAGAAATATTAAAAGTAAAGGAATGAAAAATACATACCAGGCAAATACCAACAGAAACTTATATAGCAATATTAATATTTAACTAAATAGACCTAACATAGCTTTTATAGAGATAAAAATAATTGTAATTATAAAAGGGTGAATATACCCAATAATATAGAAAAACACTGACAGAACAACAATAGATAAATCCAAAAAGGTTTCAACATAACACCCTCAGAGACTTATGGGATAGGCAGAGGAAAAGAAATTGTCAAGGGCATAAAAGTTTTGTATTAGGGGCATTTAGACATTACAAGTAATTTTTAAAAATATACTGTGTAGAATAAGAATAATTTAAAAACCCTTAAAATAAAGCCTTTCAATATCAACATGTCAAAGAACTGAATATCTTTTTCTCTCTCTAGGGAGATAAATGAAGTAAAGAGGTGGTCAAAACAATTTGAGAGTAATAGAAAATAAAATAAAATGAAGTGAGTTTTTCTATACCTGGGGAGGAAGAATGCTAGTAAAGAAAAAGGCTAAGAATATTATACCTATGCATACTCTCTTAGAATATCTTGTCACATATGTTCTGAGGATGTTTACTCTTCCATACCTTTGATTTTCATGAATTTAAAGATTATTTTAAAAATATGTTTAAGGTTGCCAAATAATATAACATTAAAAATGCCCCTGTTTGGACCCGTGTTTACTTCTTTCTATTTGTCATTTAAATTCATTTAAATTTAAATATATAAATGTCTACATACATGTGTATTCAAGCAATATTTTGCCAACTCTCAAGTATTAAACATATTCTTAAAACTGCCCGAAGTAGGACTCAGGGAAACACTAAACTGAAAACTATAAAGAAACAGCCTACACCATTAGGACCAATTTGAGAACACAGTGGATTTTCTCGGAAATATCTAAGTCAGACCAAATCAGCTCAGAATTTTCTAGATATGTTCATACTTATCTTTAGAGTTTCACAAATGCACCCCAAATACTAGAAAAAGAGAGAAATGTTTTGTCTTTACAGAATGAACAAGAAAAAATAAAGGTTGAAATATGGAATGCAGGAGTGCCTGGGTGGCTCAGTCGGTTGAGTGTCCAGCTTTGGCTCAGGTCATGATCTCACGGTTCATGGGTTCGAGCCCCGCATTGAGCTCTGTGCTAACAGCTAGCTCAGAGCCTGGAGCCTATCTTCAGATTCTCTGTCTCCCTCTCTCTCTGACCCTCCCCTGCTCACGCCCTCTCCCTCTCTCTCTCTCTCTCTCTCAAAAATAAATAAAACATATTAAAAAAAAAGAAAAAAATAGAATGCATTTGTTTTAAGGTGAATGAAAAGAGAATAAAAACTTTCCAAAGTTCTCTTTCACTATGCATCAAAAGCCATGAAAACATTAGACTGCTATTGTCAGGCTTTAGAGCACACCACAAAATTTGCTATAGAAATTTCTTCATAAAATGCATTTTTCAACTCATCAAACCAGGACTCTTTAGTTAAAGAACAGCTGATATGAGAATCTTATTACAAAACTTCATTATGATTAATTAATCATAACTAAGATAAGCAGAAAATCATTGTATTATTTATTGAACCTGCTAGATCTGACATGAGAAATACAAAACTAAAATTCATATAGTTATATTGTCACAAATCACCTGGCAAGATACCAAACACACTTTTTTCTATAATGGTATTAACGCCATCTATAGGCATAGAACAGAATGTATGAAATTTCTTATTTCAAAATACAAGCAGTTACCAGAATAATACGATTTTAAATATTCAAATTTATCATTTGATAAGATTTCATTATAAATGCTTTCTTTACTGAAATTAATTTAAATTTCTGAAGACAAAAATCAATCTCAATTTTATTCATCTTCTTCCTTTCCATCTGTACCCATCCAGTAGAAATCTATATGGTCTGCTCTATACCCCTTCTAAATCTCTTTTTCTGGCAAGAGCACCATACTTAACCTTATACTTCCTAGTTTTGTGTGGCAATAGATTCCCAGAGAAGTTTATGTTGAATGTGACCTCTTCACTTATAGAGATGTGAGGAATATTTTTTCAGGGAACAGAGACAAGTTCAGGCATGTAATAATGGAAAAATGACCCTTGAATAAATGAATAAATGAATTGGAAACCTGTCTAGGAAGCTACCTTCTATTAGAGAAAAGATATATAAGCAACAGATATTTGTTTAAATTCATGATGCTATGTAAATGCATATTAATGCATTTTTAGCAATGTAGCAGTGCATATTTAGAAGCAAGCAATGCATATTTAGAGTGGAAAATACAAATCAGTTAATTAAAATGTTTAATATTTAAATATTAAAATATTTTGAAAATATAAGAGAAGTCTAATACCCAAAAATATAAGACTCAGAATATAGCATATAAAATGATATAAACTATAAAAATAATGATTTAAATATTTCAAGTAAATTCAAGTAATAAGAATACTGATGTAATCATATAGGTTTTAAAAAATTATAAAGTATAAGTTATTTCACTAGATAAACTACTCTCAATATTAGCCCTTGCAAAACAAATATTGTTAAATAAAGTGACTCCAAGAATTCATATAAATGATTTCAATTTTAAACCATAACACAATCTTAAGAGACCCCACAACCTTTCATGACTCAAACTGAACTCATGTTTGAAGAATTACATATTTTCGAATAAATACAAAACTACACCACTCTATACATTTTAAAATAAGGAAAAAATTGTTTGTGGAAAATGGAGAATCAAGATGCTTCAAGTTATATAAAATACAAAATAGACACTGTGGTGGCTAAATTTACTGGAAACTGAAATTTATGTAAATAAAGCATTCCAAAATATTATTTCAGTTTATGAAATGATATCCTGTTGTGCTAAAAAATTAATATAAATAATTGCCTGACAGAGGTATCTATCACAATTTTAATTTAATTCATTTTTTGTTTCTTTAATATTTAGTTTTGTTTTGTTAAAAATACTTTCCTGGTTTGCCTTTCTAAGATAAAAACAATAAATTCACATTGCAAAAGAAAATAACATCATCATGGAAAAATGCAAAGGAAAAGCCAACTATCTCCCTCTACACACCTATTCCTTCTAAGGCAACTATAATTACAGTTTGATGCACAGCCTTCTTCATATGCGTACGCCATTGCAAAATAGAAACATAAAAATATATACAACCATATAATGGCATATAAACAAGTAAAAATAAACTTATTAAAAATTCTATATTCATGACTTTGCACTTGTTTTAAGAGTAATCTTTTTTCAGTATTAAAAACACATAAAAATGCTTGCATAGTTCTGATAATTAGAAATGTAAAGTAAGATCATTTTTTTAGAAACTGAACTTGAATTCCCAAAGAAATCTGTTTTATAAAAACAAATAGGTTGCTTAGTAAGAAATACATGGCAGCTGAAAGACTTGTAATGCATGAAAGGTCACGAAGTCTCTACCTTAAAAGTAATCACCCACATTTTTAATGAAAACGTATTGATGAAATTCATAGATGTATTCTTTCAGTACTATTCCTATAATTACATGAGAACATTCTTAGAAAGGATGTTACAAAACCAGCAAGTCTTGATTCTACTATTAACATGTGGCAGCACTATTTTACTGCGTAAATTCCTGAAATAATTTTGAATTTAATTTATTGGATTTGTTTCTTTAGGAAGTAAATTTACTTATAAACTTGTAACTTTTGATTTCCTTTATAAATTATTTCTATAGGAAGGACATTTTGTACATAAACTTAGCAAAGAACTGTGAGAAGTCTGAGATTTTACTCAATAAATACAAATAAATTAATATGCCAAAGTTTCAGAAATACTTGCAGAAGACTTGAGACTCCTGGGTCAGAGACACAGGGACTTTATTACTCAGGATACAGCAGGCAGCATAAGCTTAATGTTTTCATCAGCTCCCCTAAATCTGCCTCACAATTACCACTGGGGGCAATATGAAGCAACCCTGTTGGATGTGGCACACACACCATATTACAGCTAAAGAACCCCAACCTTAGGAAACTACCATTTCTTAAGATCTGCTAGCAAACTGTCCAAATTTTGTCCTAGAGACAGATATTATTATCTCTTATTTTCCTCTGTGGGTTTTTCATTAAATATAATACATGTAGGTCAATTAGCATAAGGGTTTGTGTGAGTGTTGGTTTTGCTGCTGGCTTAATAATGTTTGAAATAATTATGCAAAGTTAAGTATTTCAATTACTTGATCTATGCACATTTAAATGTCAATAACAATCTTAAAGGCAAAAAATTCAAAATGAGTCCAGAAATCAGGATCCAATTTTGTAAGTATCAACAAGAACTTAATAACCACCTGTGGCATCTCCTCAGTTAAAAAAAAAAAAAAAAAATTAGGACATTTATTTAAAAATAAAATTATTTCCCTTCTCTTTGAAATATATATATATATACTCTCTTTATACACTGAAAAATATTCAGTCAGCCTCCCTCTATCCATGGTTGTGCTAGGTGCTCTGGGAAATACAAAGGAAACAAATATGTGATCAGCTGCATTGATCTTACCAACAACTAAATTTGATGCAGGGATGTGGATGATTAAGTACATGTAAGAGGCAATAAGAACATCACAGAAGGTTTATTAAAGAGGTGAAATTTAAGGTTAAGAATTTGCAGGCAAAGTAAGGAGAGAAGGGCATGCCAAGCCTTAGGGAATAAAATGTGCCAGAGTCTGCACTATGAAATCAGCATGGCATATCTAGAGAATAATGAAAAGGGCATATTGGCCACAGCAGAGCAGAGACATTAACTGGGAGATAAAACTGGATAGTCAGATTATGAGGACTTAGATAAAGGATGAGGAGTTGGACTTCATCCTTTATGAATAGGAGACTGCAGGAATTTTTTGAAGAAAAATAGCATGGAGAAAGATAATTGTTTTTTTTTCTCTTTTACCGTGCAATAAATACTAGTTTTCGCACGTATTATGATTTAATTCTTCATTCTGCAGATGAGGAAACAAATTTGGAAACTTAAATAACTTCATCAAAGGTAACTAGTATGCAAATGTCAGAGATGGGATTCTATCCGAAGTCTGTGTGACTTGCTAGCTTATGCTTCTAAGCACTGTGCAATACTGCTCCTTGGTTATATGCTTACTGTAAAATTTCATATATTTAAGGCAATGAGAATTTGGACTAAATCATTTGTTATAAAAATGAAGAGTAAATGATCAGGTAGGAAAAGAGGATTTTAGAGTAAGGAAAGGATTTAGTAAAACGTTGACTAAGAAAAAAACTGTCAAAGTAGGGGCCCTGTGTTAGCTTTGGTATTCAAAAAAATGGTGATGGAAATAACAGATATTTGGGAACAGGGTATTTTAATACTAAGAAGCACCATTCATGAACATGCTGGGTGTGAAGAGAGAGTGACATATGTAAGAAGAGAAATCAGCAGGTGAAGAGAGTGGCCCAGAGAGATGGCGCTTTCTTCCAATTCACCAGTCCTTTTTACTCCATGTACTTCAAAATCAGGGGGTTTGTTTTGTTTTGCTTTAAGAACCATTCTTTTCTCATCCTAATCTTCATACAAAATTTCTAGAAATTTGGAATCCAACATATCCTTCATTAACTTAACATGTTCCTTCTTTCTCTCTTCTTTCCTTCCTTCCCTCCCTTCCTTCCTTCCATCCTTCCTTCCTTCCTTCCTTCCTTTCCTTCCTTCCTCCCTCCCTCCCTCCCTCCCTTCCTTTCTTTCTAAATCAAGGGCTTCATTTTTAAAATGTAATCCAACAAGCTATTTGCCTTACTTCTGCAATACGTTTGACTATGACAACCCTTTCCTTTTTTGTTTAGGAATATCTCCTCTTTTTCCCACTCTTATGACCCTGTATTTTCATCAAATCTATGCCTTTTTGAGGGAGAGGGAGGAGATATAGCATAAGATAGTGGTTAAAAGCATTAACTCTGAAGCTCAGAGCACCTTGGCTATTTAAAATTCTAACTTTGGAGGATCTGGGTGGCTCAGTCAGTTAAGCATCTTACTCTTGATCTCGGCTCAGGTCATGATCTTGTTTGTGAGTTCGAGCCCTGTGTCTGGCTCCTTGCAATCAATGAGGGGCCTGCTTGGGATTCTGTTTCTCCCTGCTTTCTCTCTCTCTCTCTCTCTCTCTCTCTCTCTCTCAAAATAAATAAATCAACTTTAAAAAAATAATATTCTAGCATTGGGACACCTGGGTGGTACAGTTAATCATGGGATGCTTGATCTTGACACAAGTCTTGATCTCAGGGTTGTGAGTTCAAGCCCCACGTTCAGCTCGAACTGGGCATGAAGCCAACTTAAAAAAAAAGGAAAAGGAAAAAAAAATCCTAGCTTCAAAATACCTAACCACTTTGAATCTCAGTTTCCATACCTATGAAATACACATGATAATAAAGAACACTATTATAATAGGGCTCTTAGGAAGATTAAATGGGCTAGTATTTAGAAATGATCACAACAATGTTTGGCACACTATAAGCACTATATAAATGTTAGTTGATTTTTTTTATAACTCTGCTTCTTTGCATACCTTACCTTTGTTTTCTTCTTCAGATCCACTTGTTTCTACTCTTCTTTCTTAACTTTCCCTAACTTTTCCCATTTCATAAATCATAGAGTGATAATGAATTACATCAGCAGTTAAGCATACCAAAGCAAATAAACTCACAAACATGTAACTTTAAGCACGGTCTTTTATTCTAGCCTCTTCTGTATTGATGATGTATTCATAAAATGTATGAATAAGCCACTTGGACAGCCACCATTACCTCAAATCCAACATAAACCAAATCAAGCTCATGATATTGTCTCCAGAACTAAAATTTTGAACTTCCTTCTTAGTGTTGGGCTGCACCATTCTTTCCGCATCTTCAGTTTATAATATCAGAACAACGTTTGATGTGTTTTCTCCTCAATCCCAATGCAAAATCATTCATAATTCTCTTCATTTCAATTTTGATACATCTTTCAGTTCCCTCTCTTTTCCTAGGTACCTATTGACACTGCTTCACTCCATAATCTTATTACCTCACACCTGGATCAGTGTAAGCTGATCTTCATTCCCCCCAGCAATCTTTACTCTAGTAAATCCTGCATATTGACACCAGATTAATTTCTGAACAGAACTGCTGATGTTCACAAAATGCTTCTGCACAAAAAATTAGCATAAAATTAATGTAAGCTCTTTGCTATTTTAACAATGAAACTACACTGGTAGCATTGCCCCTTTCTTATTACCAGTAGAAAGCTGTTGGGGCTTCTTACTATATGCACAGGTGAATGTATAAGAATAAGCAGCTAGTTTCTGCTTTTTGATCAATATTGTAAGTCTATGTCACTCTCTTGGCGACCCTCTATGTACTAGTACAACAGACAAAGTCCTCAGGTTCCCTATATAAAATCTACTTTTGGTTGATTCCTTCTATTGGGGATGTTGGCTGGTATATTAGTTTTCCATAGCTGCTATAATAAAATGGTGGCTTAAATTCATTTTCTCATAGTCTGGAAGCCAGAAGTTCAACATTAAGATGTTGAGAAATTCAGTTTTTGCTGAGATCTCTGTCCTTGGCCATGACCATCTTCCCTCTGTATCTTCACAGAGTTCCCTCTCTATGCCAGTCTGTGTCCTAATTTCCTCCCTGTGGGTGCATCTCTGGCATCTCTCTCTCTCTCTCTCTCTCTCTCTTACTATAAAGACACTAGTCACATTGGATTAATGCCTCATCCTTATGACCTCATTTAAAATTAATTACTCCTGTAAGGTCCTATATCCAAATATAGTCATATTGGGGGTTAGAGCATCAATATATGAATTTGGGGAGATCTGCCTCTTGTACTGTGTCCCATACCAATGGAAACTTCAGGTTTTAAACTTGGCTTTATTTTCTGAATACAAGAATTTTGTATATCTCTTTCTTAAAAGCAAATACTATCCTTCCTCTCCCCTTCCATCTTTCCTTCCTTCCTCCTTTCATACTTTCTTTATGTGGCCTCAAGAGAATGTTTTTCAATGAATATTTGAGGAAAAACTTAACAGAAGATTCTGAGTCTATTTATAAATTAAATCCTATAAGCTGTTTTAAAGGGCTTATTAAATCAACGCCACATAATAACCTAATATTAAACCTGAAAATAAATCACAAAGCTTAAGCAATCAATAAAAAAAAAAATAAATAAATAAATATAAAAATAAATATAAAGAAATAAAAATAAAATAAAAATAAATTATATAAAATATCTTCTTTTAGGGGCACCTGGGTGGCTCAGTCTGTTAAGTGTCCAACTTTGGCTCAGGTCATGATCTCATGGTTCTTGAGTTTGAGCCCTGGATAGGGCTCTGTGCTGACAGCTCAGAGCATGGAGACGGCTTTGGATTCTCTGTCTCCCTTTCTCTCTGCCCCACCCCCACTTGTGCTCTGTGTCTCTCAAAAATAAATAAATGTTAAAAAATTTAATGACAAAATTAAAAATATCTTATTTTAAAAGTAGTTTACTGGAGCGCCTGGGTGGTTCAGTCGGTTAAGCATCTGACTTCTGCTCAGGTCATGATCTCATGGTTCATGAGTTCGAGCCTCGTTTCAGGCTCTGTGCTGACAGCTCAGAGCCTGGAGCCTGCTTCAGATTCGGTGTCTCATTCTCTCTCTGTTCCTCACCCACTCGCACTCTGTCTCTCTCTCTCAAAAATAAATAGATATTTAAAAAATTTAAAAATACATATAAATAAATAAAAGTGGTTTACTATGTTTAACTCTTTCCACTTAGATTCTGAAAATATGCACGACAGTCTGTTTTTATCAAAACAGTATCACAAGCCAAATAACATTGGTTATCACTTACTGATTAATAAGAAGGTATTTTAAAATCTGTATTTCTTATTATCTTGACCTTCTTTACTTCACTACCTAAACTCTTCAGACAAATGACTTGGGTACATTTGAACTTGTCCTAACCAAGTATAAACTAAACTATATCTAGACTTTCCTTTTTATCTTCCTATGCCTCACCTACAATCAATGCTACTTTTGAAGAAATGTTTTGGGGGTACTTGGGTGGCTCAGTTGGTTAGGTGTCCCACTTTGGCTCAAGTCAGGATCTGGGGGTTCATGATTTTGAGCCCCACATTGGGTCTGTGCTGGATAGCTCAGGCCTGGAGCCTCTTTCGGATTCTATCTCCCTCTCTCTCTCTGCCCCTCCCCTGCTCACACTCTGTCTCTGTGTCTCTCTCAAAAATAAATGTTAAAAGTTTTTTTGACTTTTTAAAATTTTTAAAAAATTTTTTTTAGTGTTTTATTTTTATTCTTGAGAGAGAGAGAGAGAGAGAGAGAGAGAGAGAGAGAGAATGAGCAGGGGAGAGGCAGAGAGAGAGGGAGACACAGAATCAGAAGACAGGCCCCAGGCTCTGAGCTAGCTGTCAGCACAGAGCCTGATGTGGGGCTTGAACCCATGAACCATGAGATCATGACCTGAGCCGAAGTTGGACGCTTAACCAACTGAGCCACCCACGTGCCCCAAAAGTTTTTTTTTTAAATGAATGTTTTGTATACATTTGGTACTTATCAATACTATTTTTTAAATTATTAAAAATGGATTGCATTTTTCACAATGATTTATTTTACTGAATATTCACTACATTTCATTCTTAGTACTTTTTATGCAACATACTTCTGGGGAAAAAAGCTCTGATCATTTGTGTTCCAACATTTTATGTTTTAATTTTCAGGGCAGAGTATAAAGAACATTTCTAAGAAGTTTTAAATAGTAACAGTTGTTAAACTGATCAATATAGCTCTTTAGTATCTATAAGGCCCTGTTAAAAATGATCAACATGGTCACATATATCTACTTGAGGGAGATAAAAAAATAAAGTACAGAATTAATAGAATTATGAGCCTTTAAGCACAAACAGGAATGTTAGGCAGTTGTTAAACATAAGCAAGGAGGGTTAGGGCAGGTGCTGGACACAGCCCCAGAGTCACCCCTGAGGGTCAACAGCCACACCTTCAGAGCCACCTCTGAATAACAGAATAGGAAAGGCCTTGCCACAGAGCCTGCTCTAAAGCCACAGGGGGACTTCTAAGAGCTGAACTTGCGAACAAGGGGTGCAACTTGCCCCTACCTTTAAGGCCATAAGAAAAGCTCATTAGATACTCATAAATATACAATACATAAATAATTATAACAATACATCCTAGGTAGGTGCGTGCACAGAGGCCAAAATGTTATATAACCACCAGCTGTCAATCAAAAATGTCCCTCAGAGCCAAATTTACATATGCAGAAAACAGGCTTAAAAAGATGCAGCTAGAGTTTCTCTGTGTCATTGCTACCCTTGCTTTACAGTGGCCCACTTTCACTCTTGAAAGTATATTATACTTATCAATTCAATAAACTCTCTCCATTCTGGTCTTGGGTCTCCAATTCTTTGGTACATGTGTGACAAGAACTGCACGACTGGGTAACAGGAATAGAGTCATTACTTCTGTCCATGTCATACTCTCAGTAATTATACAGAAAACGTTCTATGGTGCTGGTATTGGGTAGTCAACTTGACTCACTGTGTACATAGTTAGTAAAAGCCTCACAGAAGTTTATAATCAGGAAAATAGCTAACTACAATAAATAGCCACAAAAATGGTGAATTTTTGAGAAAAGCAATTACCATTATAATAAGTGAAGATAAATTCTTTTAATTAAAGCTAAATACTTGTTATCCCATAAACAGAAATTCAATTTGGGGGAGAAGCATGATGAGCTGAGAGACCATGGATATCAGAAACACCAATAGAAAAATATCATGGAAAAATATCATCTGTCTTCGGCTGTAATTAAATATAAAATGGAAGTGTGGTGGGGTGAGGGAGGAGGTGGAGAGTACTAGAAAATTATAAATCCTGTGTGAAGACATGTTTTATGAGATTTAAAGTAAAGCCTGAGTTACTTATGCTCTGTTTGACCACACAAACCAAAAAATTCCCCTAAAATAGTTATATATATATATATATATATATATATATATATATATGAAATGTCCTATCCCTAATACAAAAGACAAAGAGAGGTAGGTAATCTACTCCTTGTTTTCCTACCAATAGGGAGAAAGATCAGTGCACAGGAAGCAAAGGTGAAAAAGCCAAAATCAAAGGAGGAATAGTAAACTAAGAGAATCTAGTGAAGAAAAGGGGGTAAGAGATAACAATGAGATACCAAGAAAGGACTCAGAAGTAAAGATTGTGAATGTAGACACATGCCCTGGTGTGCCTTTTAGGGGCATCCCAATATTTTTTGCAATTTTGGATGACTAATAGGGTCAAATTTAATCTGATAGGAAGGAAGTAAATACATGACAAATAAGTATTTTAAGGTGTTTGGTTTTTGGATCTATTTTTAAGAGTCCTTTCCATCCTGCATCCCAACCCCAATACATTCTATTACATGTACTCAACTCCCAACACACACAGACACTGTGCACATGCACACACATGTGGGTACCCACCTCTACACATACCCCCACATACCCCCCCACATACCTGAATCCTGGTATCTCTTCCATTCTGTAATATTGAAATATTCTCAAATCCACACTTGAATTATGCACTATCTTTCAACAATAAATTATTATATTTTGCTCTACGCATAAAGACATAGGTGTTATCTGCAGGGTTTTTGCTCGCAAAATCAATGCCAGCAGTTTCCTGGCCTGTGGTCTACACAGTTATATGCATTCCCAGCAATATTAAGTGCTTTTTTGACCACTATCCATTACCAAAAAAAAAAACGAAAACAAAAAACTGTTTCCTTTTCTGAAGGTTTCTTAAGGTTTCTTAAGCTACATATATAGCTTTGGTAGGTACTAAGCAATTTGCCAGTAAAATGAATACTCTTCAATGTCAACTTAGTACAGAGAAATGTCCAGAAGAAACGATTCAAGAATACATACAGGTTGCAATTGTTTTTTCTCCAGTGGCAGTTAAATTTGACAAAGCCCTAGCCAAGGAAATTACTCAAGTTGTTTTTTATTCAAGAATGGATAGTAAATGAGGGAGCCTTATAATATTAGAAAATCAGTCTTAGGTTTCAAAACAGGCTTAGGTTCCAACAAAGGCAACAAAGGCATATTCAGTAGATAGCTAATTCATCCATACCTTATCTATAACCATGTGTCAAAACCATGCTTAGATATGCAGCGTTAAATGAAACAAAACAACATGCTGACTGCAAATATTTTGCAAATCCCTAAACAGGAAATAAATATCATAATATAATTAATATAACTGTGCATTATGGGGTTCCTGGGTGGCTCAGTGGGTTAAGCATCTGACTTCGGCTCAGGTCACCATCTCACGGCTTGTGAGTTCAAACCCCACGTTGGGCTCTGTTGACAGCTCAGAGCCTGGAGCCTGCTTCTGATTCTGTGTCTCCCTCTCCCTCTGGCCCTCCCCTGCTGGCAGTCTGTCTCTCTCACAAAAATAAATACATATTAAAAAAAATTAAACATTGCATTATAATTAAAATTTATCCTAGATTATACTACTACATGTTTTAAACCATAGGTGGTAAATCTACACAAGCCACCTTGAAGGAAAGCAGAATTCTTTGGTGAAGATAAAGGTGGAATTGTATCTTTGCTGAAACAGAAGTTAAGAAAATTACTTCTATAACTGAATTTCTTGCAAGAAAATCATTTAAAAACAGACTTATGGGGGCCCAGGTGGTTCAGTTGGTTAAGCATCTGACTCTTGATTTCAGTTCAAGTCATTTTCTCACGGTTCATTAGAGTGAGCCCGACACTGGACTCTGTACTGTCAATGTGGAGCCTCTCTCATTCTCTCCCTCTCTGCCCTTCCCCTGCTCATATGCACACCCTCTCTTTTTCTCAAAAAATAAATAAAACTTAAACAAAATTAAAAAAGACCAATAGGGGCACCTGGTTGGTTTAGTTGGTTGAGTGTTTGACTTTGGTTCTGGTCATAATCTCGAAGTCTGTGAGTTTGAGCCCCGCATTGGGCTCTGAGCTGTCAACACAGCTCAAGGATTGTGCCTTAGCTCTGGAGCATGTACGAACTAGAAATACCAAAATCAATGGCCTGTTCTAGAAGAAATAAGTCTCATGAATGTGCTATCAAACTGGGAATCAAATCCTGATCTGGTTAAGAAATTTAGAATTAGTAGTAGAATAAGTCGTTTTTTGTTTTTGTTTTTTTAAATGGGGGAAGGAGAAGGGAGAGAAGGGAACTAACATTCAATACTCTCCATTGCCAGACACAATTTAAATCTAACCTTCACAATAAAATTTACAATAATTTTTATCCTCTGGTTATATGTGAGGAAACCAAAAGCTCACTGAAGCAACTGAAAAAAAAAACAGAATAAAATAATATTTTTAAATTATTATAAATCTAAGACTTGAGTTCAGGTTTGCTTAATGGCAAATCCCTGATCTTTATTTCACTAGTGGTCCTCAGACTTTGTAATGATAATAAAATAGTAACTAATATATACTGGGCATTTTCTCTGTTGTGTCCTATACTGTTTCATGCATTTTAAGCATATTACTACATGTAATAGTCTGAACAAATCTAAGTGATATGTGAAACTTATTATCCCCAGAGTTTACCTTTCCTGGAGTCATTCAGTTAGTAAGTAAAGACATGGGATTTAGACTATATGTTCAGGCTCCTAAAAGTAATGTTCTTAACTACACAATGCCTCCTCACAATGCTTTAATCACCTTTTTCTGAAGTAGTATGGAATGACAACTCAGGCCAGAACCCAAATCTGGTCTTCTGCCTGTTTTTCTAAATAAAGTTTTAGGACTCCAGTTGTGCTCATTTGTTTATGCTATGTGGCTGCTTTCTTGACTTATAGCTAGTTGAGTTGCAGTGCAGACTTTATGGCCAGGACTTTACAAAAAATAAAAAAAAGCTGCCTGGCCTCATTACAAATATTGAATATGGATAACAAAACATTGAAATATTTTTGAGGAAAGTGAATCATATCTTTCTTGATAATTCATTATTCTTTTTAAACTCCTCATCTCCTCATACTTACAAAGCTGTCTAATCAAAGAAAACAAGACAAATGTATCTACTTGTTTTCATACCTATTTGTCATAAATATAATTTGAGTCATTTTGATTTAATTAATAGCTACTGCTCTAAAACACAACAAAAAATGAACTATTTAAAACTAGAATATTTGAAATGGTAAATATCTGTATTTCTATTAGTAAACTTACACTAAAATAAGAGCAATAGCTTTCTCAGGGTTTTTATTCTCACTTAAGAAATAACTGCCCTCTGTCTAAATGAGTCACTAGATGCTAAAACACTTGTGCTCATCTGTAAACATGTGAATACTTTAAGGTTTATATTTTTTCCAAGCAATTGCATTATGTTATCTAAATGTGTAACACCATCTTTTATATACTCAGTGATTAAAAATAGGCATTTTCACTGTAATTAAGTATGCCTTTGTTTCTGATTTTCAAACAAAACCAAAACACAATTTCAGTAAAAATGTGTCTCAGAGGAACACAATTGCAGGCTTTCCACAGGACCATTTGCCTAAGTGGCTCTCTGTTCTGTGTCTCCCTCCCCCATCAGAAGTGTTGAACACTCAGAGTATCCCCTGGAGGTTCTGCATGGTGCCATCTGCTGTGTATCTGCTATGTTGCAGCCTGAAATTCTGGATGCCACATTTAGCCCATCAAATTACATAATAGTATGTGAGTTGTATTACAACTGACACATTAGTGCTGTATTCATGAAGAAAAGGGAAAGTGAGACATGCATAGCAAAACCTTATTAGTGGTTATTTGATTAATGACTGAATATGATTATAACAGGTACAATGAGGGTGGTGTTTATTGTTTACATTGTGGACTGCAGTCTTTTTGGACTCTGTTCATTTTTAAATAAGCAATAAAATAATATACATGACTGGCAGACAATGTAAGTACACATACCAGGAAAGAATTACCTAGCTGACAGGCATAGTCTTTCTTACCTTAATCCTGCTCCATTTTTATTTCAACATCAAATAAATATCACAAGATACACTGATGGCAAAGAAATATCCAACATATTTCTGCAATTTTAGCAGAAATTTAGATCGTGTTGTAGGGGATGGGACTGGTGGACAGGAAGCCATTCAGTGTATGAATTATTTGGAAAGACTGAGTTTTCTTTTTAATTTTTTTAATGTTTATTTATTTTTCAGAGAGAGAGAGAAAGACAGACAAACAGACAGACGGACAAAGCACTAGCAGGGGAGGGGTGGCAGAGAGAGGGAGACACAGAATCTGAAGCAGACTCTGGGTTCTGAGCTGTCAGCACAGAGTCTGACATGGGGCTCAAACTCATGAACCATGAGATCATGACCTGAGCCTCTCAACTGAGACGCTTAACCAACTGAGCCACCCAGGCACCCTGGAAAGACTGAAGGATTTTTAAATTTTTTTTTTAACATTTATTTATTTTTGAGAGAGAGAGAGACGCAGAGTGTGAGTGGGGGAGGGTCAGAGAGAGAGGGAGACACAGAATCAGAAACAGGCTCCAGGCTCTGAGCTGTCAGCACAGAGCCCAATGCGGGGCTAGAACCCAAGGACTGTGAGATCATGACCTGAGCTGAAGTCGGCCACTTAACCGACTGAGCCACCCAGGCGCCCCGAGACTGAGTTTTTTTAATGCAACATTAAACACATATAAGAAAATATTATGTATATGCAATGATTTTGAAAGAAACATATAAGGAAATGTACTGCTAATATAATAAATGTTATCTATAAAGTCCTCTGTCGGTCTCTCCTTAACTGTACATGTTTATCCCTCTCCTACCCACCATCTCTACACAGGTAATCTTATCTTGATATTATGTTTAACTTCTCATACATCTTATAGCTTTACTATATATTAGTATATTAGTACTATTAGTGTACTAGTGTATTTTATTATGTGTATACACACACTAGTATGTATATATATATATATTCTTTAATAATATATTATTTATTTGTTCATTTTAACTCTATATTCTATAAGAATTTATCTGTGACTTGTTTCTTTGTGCTTAAAATAATCTTTGTGAGACACAGTAATGCATGAGCAAAAACTTCTATTACATGAATATATTCTACCCAGAGGGAGAGCAAGATGGTACAAGCACTTTGGAAAAACTGTATTATTGAGTAATTTTGAACATTCACTTAGTAATTTCATTTCTGGAAGAGACCAGATTTTTATGAAGAGACTAGTATCTTGCCCAGAGTCACATGCACTTAGCGAGAACTGATACTTAAATTTGAGAAGTCTATTCCAGTATAGACTGGTATATTGTGATCACTATACTAGATTGCCTTTGCAGTATAATAATCTTAAGTAACACAAATAACTTTTAAAGGAAAAATAATACCTCCATATGGAGAATACCCATGTAAAATGAACTTCTGTTTATCATTCTTAATTAGCCTAATAACATTTATAATATCCTTCCAAAACTAAACATGTCTTACTTTAAGATAAGTTTTGAAAATTATTTCAGGACATGTATTATTCATTTTGATATCCTTCAGGTATAGAGAACAATGCCTTGTAAATAAATGAACCAATTAATTTAACAACTGAGAACCAGGTGGGAATGGTTACTATTTCTCTTCTAGGCTGTTGTTTTATAAATGAACACTTTGAATAGGTCATTTTACATACTGAAATTCCTAATGCTTAGGTAAATTACTTTTGGAATTAGTGGATTTCCAAACTCCAATGATTCTTTTCTATCCTTTTCTTTTCTTGTCATACTTACTTTACAGAACCATCCCACAGGGTGGCATTCTTGAAGCCACATATTCTCTCTTGGCTTCTTGACATTAAAACTCTTAATATTCTTCCCCTCTTATCAGACACTCTTTTTGTTTTTAACTTTTCATCATTTAATATTGGAACCTCTCACTCTGGTTTTGGGTACAAGTTCTCTCTTCCATAGCTTTAGGAAGAATCTACATAATCCTGAATATTCTATCTATATTTCTAGCTCTAATCTTTCTGGGTTCATAGACATATTAATTTGAATTTCTACTTGACACAGTCCCTATATGTCTAAATAAACACCTCCACCTTAACCTGGCCAAAACAGAACTCTTGTTTCCTTCCTGTCTCACACAGGCTACTCCTCTCCTATTCTTCCCAAATTCAGGAAGTGGCAAGAACAGGTGCCCATTATTCAAATTACAACTCTCAATTACACTTGCTTTCCTCTTTCTATCACTATCCAATTTCAATCCATAGCAATTATTGTTGGCATTACTTTCAAAACACATCACACATCTTTTTCCTTCTCACTGCCTCAATTGCTACCACCATGATGTGTTATCATCATTTCTAACTCATAAAACCTTTCTTATATTGACTGAAAACAGGAAATTCAGTTGACATGCAGTAGCTCTTTAGCCAGAGAATGTCAGTTTAAAGGTACTGCCTCCGTTGGAAGCCCAGAAAACCAAAAATGGGAGCAATACTTCTATCTTTAGTTTCAATTAATATAACTTTTATTAACAATGATTAATAATGAATTGTTATTCAATAAATACAACATTTTATCCTGGTAAAGAACATTTACTTCTATATTTCCAAGTGCTTAAGAAATCTCTAATATTTGTCACCTGGCTTGACATGGCCTTTAATAATCACACAAACAAGGTAATTGAAGAAACATATTCATGGATACTTTCCCCCACATATTCACTGTGATAATCTTTTTACTTTTTAATTATCCAAATAACCTTATGGGATATTTAATAAAGTTTCATATGATGAAAGAGAGACTCAAAAACCTTAATCAACTTGTAGGAGCCACTACATGGCAGAAGTGAGAATCACCCCTAGATCTTACTGATTTCAAACACCTGTGATCTTTACCATCTATATGTTCCCTCCAGGAGTACTTTGTTAGTGAAATGGGGTGGGGAATTAGGAAATAATTTTTCACTACCATCTCAAATCTTTCCTAGAGGACTATCAAGAGTTAAGGCTGCTTACATAACAGAAGAGCCATAGAATTATTCTTCCCTTCCCTTCTTATCTATTTTCCAGATCAGATTTTATAGCCTTATAAAGAGCCACGCCTCATGTAAGCAAAATGTTCTTATTCAGTAACCTATCCATTCTCAGTGAATCTAAGATATGCTATTATTTAAGCCAGAGGTTTCTTTGATACATATAGAAACATAAGATTCTTTCAATGTGCTGACCACAGAAACCATAAGATAATAAACATTTGTTGTTTTGGACCACCAGATAATTTTCTATAGAGCAATACATAATTTTATTACAACTTTCTATCTTTGTATCCTTGAACCTGGCTAAATCCACATTTTATTGTTCCTACGAGGCTGATTATTAACTTTTTAATAGATTTCGTAGGGATGTATATATAAATAACCATGTCATCTACTGATAGAGGTAGTTTTACATTTTCTTTCCAATATTTAAGGTTTTAATGTTTTTTTTAATATTTGTTTCTTTTTGAGAGAGAAACAGAGATGGGGGGGCAGAGAGAGAGGGAGACACATAATCCAAAGCAGGCTGAGCTGTCAGCACAGAGTCTGACGTGGGGCTTTATCTCATGCTCCGTGAGATCATGACCTGAGCTGAAGTTGGACGCTTAACCGAATGAGGCATCCAGGAGCCCCAATGCTTTTTCTTGTCTTATTTGTAGCTGGAACTTTAACATAATGATCATTAAATGTAGTGAGAATGGACATCCTTGTCTTGCTAATAATATTAGGGAGAGGCTTCAGTTTTCTGAAGGCTCATATTTCTGAGGCTTCATATTCATTATATATGAATAATAACTAGGAATAGAAATTACTTTCTATATTTTTATGAGTATTTTTTAACCATAAATTGATGTTCAATATTTTTCAAATGTGTTTTCTTCATCTATTAATATAATCACATACATTTTTTAGTTCATTAATATGGTGAACTACATTGATTAATTTTAGAATGCTAAACAGAGCTTGTATTCCTGTAATAAAATCAACTAGGTCATTGTATATTTCTATGTTGCTCAATTTTATTTAGTGATTTTTAAAAGACTTTTGCATTATACTTATAAGGATTTTCTATAATTTCCTTTTTACTTATAAAGATTTTGCCAGATTTTTGTAATAGGTTTATGCTGGCCATATCAAACAGGCTGAGAAACATACTCTGTTCGTGTATTCCCTGATTTTTGTTTGTTTGTTTTTTGTATAATGCTAGTCTTAAGTTTATTTTTTGTTTGTTTTTTTTTGTTTGTTTGTTTGTTTGTTTGAGAGAGAGAGGTGTGTGAGTGGGGGAGAGAAGCAGAGGGGGAGAGAGAGAGAATCCTAAGACTCGACATGGGGCTAGATTCCACAACCCTGGGACCATGACCTGAGGCAAATTCAAGAGCCAGATGCTCAACCAACTGAGCCACTCAGGTGTCCCTGTCTTAAGTTTTTCTTAAATATTTGATAAAATTCAGCACTAAAACTCCTGGGCTTGCTTTTTTTTTTTTTAATGTGAATAATTTTTCTCCTCCTTCTTTTCCTTCTTTTAATAATAACATCTATTTATTTAATAGAAATTGGACTATGCAGACTTTTACTTTCTTCTTGTGTCATTTTGGAAAATTTGATTTTTAAAGAGATTTGTGGTTTTCATCTACATTTTTTATTTGTGGTCATACTGTTGTTAAAAATATCACCTGGTTTTCCTTTCAATGTCTTTAAGATTTGAACTGATTATTTCTGTCTTGATTCATTGATGAGATTAGTAATTTGTGTTTCTTCTTTTTTTTCTTTTCTTCTACAGTCTTTATTTTTAACTTCTCAAAAAAAAACAATTTAGGGATCATACACTTTCTTGTTTTTTAAATGTTTATTTTTGAGAGAAATTATGTTGCCCATGTGTGTGTGAGTGGGATAGGGACAGAGAGAGAGAGAGAGAGAGAATAAGAGAGACTCCCAAGCAGGCTTTGAGCTATCCTCACAGAGCCTAACATGAGTCTCTGATACAGGAACCATGAGATTATGACCTGAGCTGAAATCAAGAGTCAGATGCTCACCCAACTGAATCACCCTAGGGTTCATAAATTTTCTATTATCTCTTATTAAGTTTGTTCTTCATGTTTCTTTCTCTTCCTTCCTTTAGGTTTAATTTTCCCTTCTAGTTACTTAAGAAAAAACCTGGGTTGTCAATTATAGCACATTCTTCCTTTAAATATAAACACATATTTTTAATATATGTTTAATTTTTATGTTAATATATTTTAAATATAAACACACACACTGTTTTTTAGAGACAGAGAGAGTGAGCACAAGTGAGGAAGAAGGGCAGAGGGAAAGAATCTTAAGCAGGCTCCATGCTCAGCACAAGCCCAGTGTGAGGCTAAATTCCATGACCTTGAGATCATAACATGAGTCAAAATCAAGAGTCAGAAGCTCAATAAACTGACCCTCCCAGGTAACCCTTAAATATAAACTTTTAAAACTATTAACTTCAGGGGCACCTGGGTGGCTCAGTCGGTTAAGCGTCTGACTTCAGATGCTTCGTTCAGATGGGTTGTGGGTTCAAGCCCCGCATCAGGCTCTGTGCTGACAGCTCAGAAGCTCAGAGCCTGGAGCCTACTTCAGATTCTGTGTCTCCCTCTTTCTCTGCGCCTCCCCCACTCATGCTCTATCTTTCTGTCTCTATAAAAATAAATAAACATTAAACAAATTTTAAAAAACTATAAACTTCCTTCTAAGCATGATTGCAATGCTATACCACAAGTTTTAGATTTTCATCTTACATTATCACCATCATTATCATTTCACTCAAATCACTTTAAAATTTCCCTTGAGGACTGAAATTGATTCATGAGGTATATACTAATCTGTTGTTTAATTTCCAAGTATTTGATCTCTAGTTATTTTGTCCTTCCTGACTCCTACTTTAATTCCATTGTTCTAAAAAAATGTACTCCATAGATGTCTACATTTGAAATTTATTGAGACTTTTTTATGACTCAGTATGTACTCTGTCTTGGTGATGTTCCACATACATTTGAAAAAAATGTATAATTCTATTATTAATTGCAGTAATCTATAAATGTCAGGTTAAAGAAGTTGATAATGTTCAAATATTCTGAAACTCTTCTGATTTCATTTAGTTGTTTTATCAATTATAGAGAATGGAGTTAAAATCAACTCTGATATGAATTTGTCTATTTCTTCATTTAGTTCTGTCAGATTTTATACCATAAATTTACAAGCTACATAAATAAGCCATCCACATGTATGATTATGTTTTCCTGATGAACTGTCTCTTTCATCAGTATGAAACACAGGCCTTTGATTCTGGTAACATGTCTTATATCTGATAGTACAGCCATTCATTTTCTTGTGTTTTCAGTTTTAATAGTACATCTTTTCTAATTTTTACATTAAAGAAAATTTTTTAGAAAGCAAAAACAAACAAACATAAAGCAGATAGCAGAAACTTGTGATTTTGTTATTTTCAAAAGATAAATGCAAAATGAAGTCTAATTATTACACTGCTATCTACATTTACATGGGTAATTGCTTGCTTTTGGTAAATTTCCTTACTTTATAACTCCACAATTGCTTATCCCATCTATAATTATCCATTGCTGGAGTTACAATTCTATAGGCCTTTCATTTGCTCTTGACATGTGCTGATATATAAAAAAAAGTCAGTTATAAAATCACTAGGATCATTTTACTGAAATATCTTAAAAACAAACAAAAAACTCTTAAATGTCCGTTGAATAGTGATGAAAGGTGGAGTTCAAAACATTCCCAATTTCATCATATATTTGTGAATTATATTTAAAATTAAAAAATAAAACAAAGTATCTTTAAAATTTTTCCATTATTATTATTTTTGGAGATATTAAAATTAAATAGTTTGAATTATTAGGTTGTTGAGGAAAGAAAAAGGAAAATAAGTAAGAGCTTTTTAGTCAATTACCACCCTAAATTTGTATGGTTTTGTAAAGTATATTGGTTCTCAGATAAGTGATTCTCTGATTTTCCACTAATCCAGTTACACTGTTAGAATAGACTCATCTCAAGATATTAACTTTTTAAAAATGTGTTTAACATTTATCTAACTTTTTTTTTTAATGTTTCTTGATTCAAGAAATTTTCTAGGTACATTCCTAGTATTCATTTATTAAATATAAACTAAAAAAACACAGGTAGTAGTGGGGGATTACAAACGACCTTAGATAAATATTCTTATTAGCTGTTATCTTTCCAGAAAATGTACTACTCATCTCACCTGAAATCTCTTCCCTGTAGCCTTCTTGGTTAATTACCATACAGTGCAAACAAATTTCATGAGAGAGTGCAAAAAGAAAACAGAGCAAACCAAAAGGAACCAGAACAGAAACTATCCCTGTAGATATTAAACATTCTCTTTTACAGCTAATAGAATTATGTGGAAAAAAATAACAAAAGAGGAAGAAAAAAATGACATAGTTTTTCCCCCCTTCCTACAGTCACTTTTATTGCTAATGCTAAAGGGACAATGAATTTCTAAGGGCCCAAAGTCAGTTTTGTTTTGTTTTTTAAATAAAGGAGTTAATATTTGAATTGTTGGGAATATGCACATGCACTTTAATTATAGTAACTGATATACAAAGAGGGGGGACAAAATTAAAAGTGTGAGGTTCCATTCAAAATATCCATATTTAACACACCTCAAAATTAAAATGTTAAGATATCAACAGAGCACGATTAGGAAAAATCTCAAATAGGAGCATTTTTTAATGTGATCTATTAAATCCTTAGTTCTTTTTTATCTTAAAAATCAAATAGTTGAGATCTTCTGCAGCTAAAAAATAATCTGTGTATAAAAGTGGGACTACATTTCATAAAAATGTAACTATCAAATAAGAATAATTTTTCTATATTAAAAAGGTATTGTTAATCTAAGATAAGTAATTAGTATTAAACTCAAATTAAGTAATGAAATGTAAATTGTCATTTGAAAATTCCTGGCTTAGGAACAGCTTTTTTTTTAAGCTTATTTATTTAAGTAATCTCTATACCCAACATGGGGCTTGAACTCATAACCCTGCGATCAAGAGCCACTTGCTCTATTGACTGAGCTAGCCAGGTCCCCCAAGAATATTTAAATAAACAATTTTCTTTAAAGTCACTTATTATAAAGGCAATGAGAACAGTTGTCAATTCTAATCATTTAATAATATTGCTTTACTTGTTGACAATAAAGAATAAGACCCTGCTCTCTGAATGGCATAACAAACATGTAATTATTGCTCATTATACATGAGCTTTAAAAATAAATTATCTACAGTTTCCTCAAATATTCTTTAATGAATAAAAACAGATGGAAGTATAAAAACATCTCAATATATTCAGAACAGTGACTCTATAGTGAATATCTCTAAATATTTTTAAATTATAAAATTAAGTACCCTAAGAAAGTCCCTCGACATTTCCTGTCAGTTCTTCCTACTTCCTTTTTACTTGTTGATTTTTTAATTAAAACTCAGACCAAGGAAGAGGTAGAAAGATGAATAGTTGAGCATTACAGACTTTGAGATTAATATCTTTTAATATAACAGCTGTTATTAAACTTGCCTTGTTCAAAGAGATTCAGGCTGCATGTTAAGCCAAAGGTCAGGGAAATTTAACAAGCGCAGCAAAACACTTACTTTGTCAGTACAGGAACCTCCTAGTCATACATATAGTAGTATGCTCTTAAATACTTAATAGGCTTACCAAAAACCGGAAGCCCTAATTTGTAGTGTTTGTCAATTTCTGTGGCATAGTACTCCCAGGTGGCTGATTTCAACCTACCAAAATGACATAAATGAATCTAAAATTGGAAAATATGCACAGTAGCTATTATAAAGTATTTTCACATATAGAGCCAATAGATGTAAATAAACTCATGAGTGTAGTTAATAGTAGAATATAGTAAAATAAATAATAAATGATAGGTTTCATATAGTTTACCCTTCCAAAACTATAATGTGTTTCATTAAAAGTGTATATAATTTAATTTTTATGACAGCCCTTAACTTCCAGATCATAAAATTCCTGAAATTCTAAGTGATTGAATATAGAAACACTACTCCTGCACCCCACTGCATAGATTCTAACAATATAAACTGGTATCGAATGCAGACATTTCTTCCAGTTTTTACTTTAACGTCTGATAAGAACACATGACTGAATATCCCCAATAGTCTATGGCCTCATTTCTCTTAAATTCCCTCTCTCTTTCTGATTCCATTCTGGCCTCTAGTGGTATCTGCTAGCATTATTATTATTACTTAAGTGTTAGAAAGGCAAATTATTAGTGATCATCTTTGTAAGGAAGCCATAATACTACTCATTCTAAATAGTTATATTTTTCTGTTCTCACATTATTTATCATCATCTCCTATCAATTATGACAAATCAACTGAACAATAATGGGATATAGTAAAAAGTCGAGTGACTTTGGAATCAGAAATATCAAGCTGTTGTCTTGAATTTGTACCTAGTAGAGGAAAGTCATTTAAAATTTCTGACCTCTCACTTTACATCTCTGATATAATGTTAATGTGTATACTGTTTATAGAAATCCCCAAAGAAAATAGTTGTAATTATAAAAATAAATCAATGGGGAGCCTGGGTGGCTCAGTCGGTTAAACATCCAACTTCGGCTCAGGTCATGATCTCACGGTTAGTGAGTTCCAGCCTGAATCGTGAATCGGGCTCTGTGCTGATAATACAGAGCCTGCTTCAGATCCTCTGTCTCCCTCTCTCTCTGCTCACCACCCCCCCGCCGCCCACCGCTTGCATGCATGTGCACTCTCTCTCTCTCTCTGTCTCAAACATAAATAAACATTAAAAAATAATAAATAAATCCATAACATACCAAAATCCTAAAGAATGGCTGATTACTGGGCAATCAGATGAAATAATCCATAATGAATTTTCCTAACAAATTCATCATCTAACTGAGCACAAATGTAGGAAAGCAACTGTGTTCAATGGGTAAAAACAGTCAAACATTTGGATTAAATTTACTAGACTGATTTTTACTGGAACAAATATGACAAAACTACTTGTATGGTATCATATAAATAAAGCCTCAGTATCATTAAAATGAAGTCCATTTAATAGGTCTCTCAATAGTTTTCTAACAAAATAGAAATGTAACTTAATAGCCGACGCCCATTTCTCTTTAATCGACTTTGCCCAGGTTTGGTGTCACTTTATTCTTTTTTTCACTTCCTTCATAGAATCTTAGAATTTTAGAGCTTAGCAGTACCTTATAAACCAGAGCTCCACATCCTTCATTTGACAAATGAGAGAGCTAAACTGCAAGAGGATACCTGACTTCTGCCCAGTGTCATGCACTTAATTATTGAAAGAAGCAGGGCCTAACCAGTCTACAGACTCCACTGTCTACCAGCACTAAAGACATTAATCTTAGAGTAAACCATTAATTACCTCTTGAAGAACTCTCTTCATCTTTAATAATAACGTCTTGACGGCTGTGCAGTCCTGTAACATCAATCTGAAGGGCAGAGAATCTAGGCCTCCATTTTCTTCCACACCTTGCAGGGGCCAATCTGCAGATGGACTGGGGGGCATTCGGCTCATATGGGAACACCTGACTTCCTGATCAATGTCTTTTGTTAATTTCAGGGAAAGATTCCTAATAAGAAAAAAAAAAGAAAACAAATTACAATGTAGCATATTCAAAGCAGTATTTTCCAAGTTCTTGATCAATGTCAGTAGTGAGCTAGAAAAAATTGCTTGTGATGGGTATCATTTCCTCTTAGCATTAGTCTTTGAAAATTTTGAGACCCTTTTGTCAAAGTGTCCATTTTAGTGTCTTCTACCTTATTTTCTCTAAGACTGATAAGAATAAAATTGAGTATAAAATTTAGATTTCACAGTAGGTATAGTTTATTTATGATAGAATTTTCAAAAATTTATCAAGTTTTAGTTGTGAACTACCCTGGTGTCTGGCATATATTAAGCTGACTCAGTAAATAAGTGTATAATTGAAGTTGGAAAAATGAATACAATAATGAGTATATGAATAAAGCATAATTTTTGGTAATAATCTATGCAATATATCTCTCATTTGCATACACAAATTTTTCTGCAGGGTGAACTATTATATATTGCAAGGCTGCCACCCATAGTTCAAAATTTCCTGACACTCTTATGATAAAGTAATTAAGCGTATGATTTTATAATTCCTTTTAGTTAGACTGCTATTTCTTTGAACATCTTTGTCCAATTACAGATCTAAACATCACTGAAGACTCACAAACCTTTTAGAAACCATACAGGTGTGAAGTTCCGTGACTAATTTCCGGAGTTTACTGACATTTGGTGGACTGTAGTTTAACATTTACAAATCTAAGAGTCTCTATAATTTTCAGATAGTTAAGAATGGGTTATATATAAAAACGGATTTAGAAGATAAATTGGCTATTTGTTTCATATTCCAAAAGCCTGAATGTATTCTTAATTCCAAAAAGAGAGAATGATGGCATTTTTTCACAATTAAATAAAACATCCATACTGTGTCTAGCGAGCAATAATGGCTGAAGTTGGACAGTAGGATATAGGCTTACAGGATATAGTCACTGACCTCAAAACGCTCACCACATTTATTAGTAGGTAGTACTGAAATAATATCAGTTACCTTGAACAACATGGATTTGAACTGTGTGGGTCCAGTTTTTTTGATAATTATAGTACAGTATATAAATGTTTTTTTCTTATATTTTCTTCATAACATAGAGAAAACATAACATTTTCTCTAGTTTACTTCATTGTAAGAAAACAGTATATAATACACACGACATACAAAATATGTGCTAACTGTCTATTACTGGTAAGGCTTCTGTTTAGTAATAGGCTATTAGTAGATCATTTGGGGGGTGGGGTCAAAAGTTATACATAGATTCTTAACTGTGCAGGGGGTCAGCACCTCTAACCTCTGGGTTGTTCAAGAATCAACTGCAATATTCTTCCACATATGAAAAACAGATATTTTCACCTCAAGACATTTGACTTCTAAATGAAAAAGTTGGCTTCAAGACCACTGTAATCAAAATCATTCTTAATTAGGTTGAGGTAATTAGTGAAATGGACTATTAAACAGAGCTACTACTCAACTGCATAGGACAACACAGCGATCCTGTTGTATGTTAATGAGCATTACATTTCTGATTGATTGGCCCCTGAGGTTTACAATTGTTAAGTATTTTATAACTCAATCTTTTCAACAATAGACTTTTATTGGGTCAAAAATACCCAAGTGATTCTGGGTAAATTCACCCAAAAAAATACATCCCTGTATTTGACAATAAAAGGAAAAACCTCTAATATGAAGCCATAGTGTCCTCTCACATAGACCACCCATAATAAGGTTAAGAGGATAAAGCTAGTTCATATACTCTCCTGTCCTTACATTAGCAGAGCTCACTAGATAATAAAATATGTGCACTTTGGGACATATAGCTCTCTGTCTGCCAACTCTCTGAATTATTATAGTTTCAGAAAAGTGAAAAAAAATGCATTGTAACAAAAAAGATAGATAGTCCCTTAACTTGGCCAAAAAAGTAGAGGCGGGGGGGGATACTGAGGCCTGATACAATGGTTCATTAATCACCATAACTACTACAAACAAACAAGAAACACACTGTAATCTCCACTGAACACATTTATATACAGTTCACCCTCTCTGTGTCAACACCATGAATCTTCAGTAGAATTGCTTAATAATATTTACACTTGTCTTGTTGCTCATGAATACTGTTCAAGTCTTCATAATTAAAATTTAACACTTAGTTTTTCCACAGCAAAGGAAACCATCAACAAAATGAAAAGGCAACCTACTGAATGGGAGAATATATTACAAATAATATACCAAATAAGGAATTAACAACCAATATATAAAAAAAAACTTATACAATGCAACACCAAAACCCCCCAAATAATCCAATTAATTTTTTTTCAAAAAGACATACATGCAGGTGACAAACAGACACATGAAAAGATGCTGAATGTCATTCATTATCAGGGAATTGTAAATCAAAACCCAGGGAGACGTCACCTTACACTTGTCAGAATGGCTAGAATCAAAGAGACAAGAAGGGCACCTGGATGGCTCAGTCGGTTGAGCATCTGACTCCTGATTTTGACTGAGGTCATGATATCAGGGGTCATGAGTTTGAGCCCCATGTCAGGTGCGGACAGCATGGAGACTGCCTGGGATTCTCTCTCTCTTTCCCTCTCTCTCTGCCCCTTAATAATAATAAATTAAATAAACTTAAAAAAAACAGACAGAAAGAGAGTATTTTGATTAGCACAGGAATCAAAATTAAGCTGTTCTGCTAAAGGGTACATGGAATCATTCTGTTACTATTTATTACAACTACATTAAATCAAAAACTGTCTCAAAATAAAAAGTTTAATTAAAAATTTTATCAACATTTAGATAAAGTTGAATTGAAACTTATGGACCTTTCTCAGTCTGTAAGTACCACAAAAATGAAGGTTTTGAGTAAAACTAATAGAAAAGCTCATAAACATTACATTAAATGTATTCTTGAAGTTTCAACTAGAAAAACTTCAGTTGTAACTGGCACTATAAACATTTAACTTAAATACTACAATGAACTGGCTCTGTGCTTTTGTTACAGGAATTCTTGGTGTGATAGAAATTTTCTACCAAGCTACTTGAAAAGTTCTGCTGTAATTCTGTTTTAAATATGACAAATTTAATAAGAAAATGAATATCTTAAAATTAACTTTAGAATGATTAAAGGAGTCTTCCTTATCAGGGAAAAAATAAAATAATTTTCATGATTTTTTTTCTCATTTAGTTAAAAGGTGCACTATCATTTTGATAGTGAGAAATTTTCTTTCCACACACATCATTTGGAAACTTCCCAATATAATGGCCCAAATTACTAACAAAATACAAGATCATGTCAGTTGCAAAGGATTGATGCCCTTAGCTGTCAAAGGAGCTATTCCTTATTTAGTGCACGTCATAACACCTTTCATTATAGGACATATCTATGGCCATAAGGGATCTCAATGATTTACACTTTACAATATGGCTATAATTTCTGAAGTAGATTTCCAAGGAATGAAAAAGTAAAAGTAATCTCTATTTGCCCACCATAATAAATAAGCATATACATACACTTGCTTTCTAAAGCTTCATTAAGTAGATCTGTAGAAAAGAATAGTTTCTGAAAACCTTATTTTGGAAACTTATTTTTATTTAATTTGCATTTAAAAAGGGTTGAGTTATCAATGTAAATTAAGTTTTAGCTTGAATAATTCTAATACAGGCACAGAGGTACAAATCTATGTTAATGGATTGGCATTCCAGAACTAAAAACTGTCTAAGAAACTACCTACAGGAAGGCTATTGTTGATAAATAAGCTATTTTTCTCATATTTCCTTTCAAAATATATTGTTCACTTAAAGTGTCATTTTGGGGAAGAAAACTTGTATATCAAATTGTTTTGTAGTTGGATATTTAGCTGTATTACTGAAAGAATAGGACGAGCATCCAACCCTCCACAGTAGTATAGTGGTTATAACAACTTGTTAACACTTTCCATTTAGATATAAATTTACATTTGAGAAAAATTTCACTCCGACCTGAAGTGATGGGTAGAAAAAAAGCAAGATATGGAGAAAGGTAAGCTAAAATACAAATATCTTAACATAACCAACAAGGTCCTCCATAGTCTAGCAACTGTCTGCATTACCATATCTTATTTTGTAACAATTGTCTCCTTGTTTTGTTTTTTATTTTTAAATGTTTATTTATTTTTGAGAGACAGAGAGAGACAGAGTGTGAGCTGGGGAAGGGCAGAGAGAGAGAAGGAGAAACAGAATCCAAAGCAAGCTCCAGGCTCTGAGCTGTCGGAGCCCTACGCAGGGCTCAAAATCAGGAAAGATGAGATCATGACCTGAGCCAGAAGTCAGATGCTTAACTGCCTGAGCCACCCAGGCACCCCTCCTTGTTTTTTCAAGCTCCAAGTACACAGGCCTTCATACAGGCCCTCAAATGTGCCAAACTTCATCCTACCTCAGGAACTTTGTGTGTGTGTTTCTACCTGCATGAAAAAGTGTTTCTTACCCTTGTGCCTTCAGATCTCCCCTTAAAGTACAACACTTCCTAAGGAATCCCCCCTTTTGCATCTATATAAAAACACATAGGTTCCTTTTTTCTATGCTAAGCCTTCCTTTGCAGCACTTACCACAATACAGTTAAAACATTAATTTGGAGAAACCTCTGGGAACACTGGATTGAGCTGACCTGCACTCCACCTCCTGCTCCAAATATGAAGAAATACTGGATGAATTATAAGCACATTTATTTTTAAACATATTACAGTGCAGGAGGGAAAGACAGAAAAATTTTCATATGCCAAAAGGGCAAAATTAAAACAGCAATAATTATATGAGTTGCCACTGTAGTGGTTTCAGGGTGTTGAACTTGGATGCAGTCTGCTAAAACAGAAGCTGTGGTTTTTGAGTCCATGCAGATTTAGGAGAGTATCTGCCAGTAACAAAGAAGTCATATAGTACTGGGATATATGAGAGTTCCAAACATAAAAAAAAAAAGCCCCTAACATCACCTCCTAACCCAACCCTAACCACCTCCTAGTATTATACTCTTCTTTCTTTAAAGGAAGACAATAAAATATAGACTCTCAGAAATAAGTAAGCCACGGGGCACTTGGGTGGCTCAATCCACTTAGCATCTGACTCTTGATTTTGACTCAGGTCATGTTCCCAGGGTCATGGGATCAAGTCTGTGTTGAGCTCCATGTAGAGTGTGGAGTCTGCTTAAAATTCTCTCTCTCTCTCTCTTTCTCTCTCTCTCTCTCTCTCTCTCTCTCTCTCTCTCCTCTGCCCTTCTTTCTCACTTGTGTGCTATCTCTCCCTCTTTCTCTCTCTCTCAAATAAAAAATAATAATAAGTAATCCACGATGTCTGGCAACTATTCAAATGAATAGACATGCAAAGAAGAAAAAAGAGAGACAAAAACAAGTAATAGACATTATGAGATGACCCATATGCTGGAATTATCAGACAAGGATTTTAAGCAACTATTATAAATATGTTTAAAGCCTTAAAAGGAGAAGTGGACATAATGAATAACTAGATGGTTGTTCTCATCAGAGAAATGAAAACTATAAAACAATGAACCAAAATGGAAACTCTAGAATCAATTGATGGATGCAGTTTCTGAAAGAAAAAAATATATATATACATATGGCAGACATTGTTGGTTGTCTGTCCACTACTGATTCACATCTCCTTCTTTCTTCTTTAAAATAGAAACAAGAAAGAAAAAAAAAAAACTCCCCAGTTTGTTCAAACTCTGGCTCTATCATGGCTCCATGAACAACAGAAAGACTGGTGGGGTTCTTGAAGGACATGTTTCCTCTCTGGAGAAAGAAAGACGTCTTTTTCCCTTTGAATGTTATTTTGACATAATGTACCTCTTGAAACTATTGGTGGATTCTGCATAGAAAGATACTCAGCTGTGAAAAAATTCAAGAGAAAAAAATGGGGAAGACCTGGTTCCTTGATAATGTTACTGTTTCTTTGAATTAACCGACACTAAAGACCAACTCACGAACTGTAGGTTTCTTATTGGACATAACATTTGTTTTTACTGTTTAATACACTTTGAGTTAGTGGTTTCTCTCACTTGAAGCTGAAACCATGCTAACTGTTATAATTATTAAAGAATATATCCTAAAAAGAACATTAATCCTAGCAATAACAGTGAGATTACATAATCACTTGTGTACGTCTTAGTTTAATAATTATATTTGAGGTTAGTACGGTATAAAGACATAGGACATATAAGGACATATCTTTCATGCTCATTAATATATCCACCAAACTTTACTGCATAATTATATGTAATACTCCTATCAATAAATAAGTACATCGATACTAGGAAAAGCATTATAGGACATCTAGTTTAACATTCATGTTTAATAGATAGGGAAACTCAAGCCTAAATTAGTTTTCTAAGTGCCACACATTAAAAGGTGTAGAAGAACTCTGGTCTGACTTCTAGTTCAGTGCTGTTTTCTTCATTTCCATCATTTTTTTAATAAGGTTAAAATTTCAAATATACCTGCATTTATCTACTCTAAGCTGTAAACTGGAATAGTGAAATATTTTGTTATACTCTTAGGGAATGATATTAAATAGTAAAAAATCCAGTTCCATAGAAAAGTCATAATTTCTTTCCTAAAATTTTAGAAAAGTACAAATCTGCTCGTGCAAAATTTCAAAGTACTTGTTTAGCCTTAACAAGAAAAGACAGACTTGATTGTCTGTGTTTGGTACCTTTCCAGCATGCCATTAATGTCATTCACAGTTCTCCCTTTCATTCTCTACTCTTGTTTTCACATGTGATTTAAGATGCAGCATTTCATGGGGCACCTGGGTGGCTCAGTAGAGGTTAAGGTTCTGACTCTTGATTGCAGTTCTCAAGTCAGGATCTCGTGGTTTGTGGGTTTAAGCCCCACTTCCAGAGCCTGCTTGGGATTCTCTGTCTTCCTCTCTATCTCCGCCCTTCCCCCACTCATGTTTTCTCTCTCTCTCTCGCTCTCTCTCTCTCTCTCTCTCAAAAACAAATAATGTTATTTATTAATAATAAAATTTTAATAAATATTTAAAAAATAAATAGAGAGCATTTCACTAATAAAAAAATAGAATGAATGTAAAGTATAAAGACTTGTCTATTATGAACTTTCTTATTTCTTTAAATAAACTTCTTTTCAATAATAAGAGTTTCATATTTTAAGTATAGTATTATCAGTAAGATAAGAATTATTTTTAGATTGAAATTACATTATTGAAAATAATTTTATTTACAATGCTATTTGTTGCCTGCCCTCTTCCCTTCGATATCAGGATAATAAGCCACAAAAATACAATGCCTTGCTTCAAACACAAGATTTGATTAATCTTTTGGAGCCAAACTACCACTATAAAATGCATCTTATTTCATTATCACAGAAAATTGTTAGAACCTAATGTTATTGTTTTAAGAGCCTGTATGAAAAAAATTTCCATTTATGATCATTTAAGGAAAGTAAACAATGTTTTTAATGTAACTTAAAAGAAAATTTATAAAAATATGACTGTATATTTGGTTATGAAAATTTGTGTTATATCAGAACTTCTTCAAAACAAAACAAAACAAAACTTATAGAATATCTTCAGTTTGTTTCTAGGTATTTAAGTAATCTTTATAAAATGCAATATTTTACAAATATAAGCTGCTGGGGTTGATCACAACATATCAAAAGTGGCTATCAAGTTGTCTCTAAGTAAAATGTTAATACAATATATGCCACTAATTATATGGTAAAAGTTATACAACTTACAGGGGACTATTTACTTTTTAAGGATTGTTTTATGACTTTTACCTTTTAAAAATACTCAAGATCTAGCAATCTCAGTGTGATAAGTGATAGCCATGAAAGTATAATCTAGGAAGTAGTGTTCCCAAACAGAAAATCAATTCCTGTTTTGTACCTTGGCATAAAGGCAATACGTAAATTATTGGCATAATACATAGGGCCTAAGAAACTGTAAAACTTTCAATACTTTCAAAGCTAAAAGAGTCAGAGATTATGACTTTGAGTAACTTTTAGGGCCCCAGAACTTTATCATTTGAGAAAAATTAATAATGCCTACATCAATCTTATCAAGCAAATTCTCCAATTCCATTCTTGAGGTGAGCAACAATGGTATTGTGATGCTGTATGCTCAATTTCAACTAGAAAAACAAGATTTTCTATATGACACAAAATCAAGTATTCCCAAATATCTTGGCAGGCCTACTGACACATACACACAAATGATGTGGGTTGCTTTTAAATGTGTTAATTCCAGGGCTTAATCTGCAGCCCCTTGTGTCATAATCTCATTTTGCTGTGTCATGCATGCAGTTAGCCTTTACAAGACAAACATGTAGCACAACATCAGAATAAATTAAACATGTCTTCTTATGCCCACTGACCATAATTTTTCCAAGGATATAAATGAGTTTTGATATAGTGTGGCTAATTTATATTTATCCTTTAAGACCCCTCTCCTAGGAAGTCCCCTTCAATTCTTCCCACTACCTCAAGCTCTAACGTTGCCTACTTTCTTTGAGAGTAACACCAAAAAGGTGGAGACCCTCTTTTGGTGATCACTGTGTTTTCAAATGCCTGGGATCTAGCAGTCTCTCAATAAGTATTTGTTGAATTAATAAGTATTTGTTGGGGTACCTGGTTGGCTCAGCCGGGTAAGTGTCTGACTCTTGGTTTCAGCTCAGGTCATGATCTCACGGTTTGTGGATTTGAGCCCCACATTGGGCTCCATGCTGACAGTGTGGAGGCTGGTTGGGATTCTCTCTCTCTCTCTCTCTCTCTCTCTGCCCCTCCCCTGCTTGCTCTGTTTCTGTCTCAAAATAAATAAAGTTAATTAAAAAAAAAAAAGTATTTGTTGAATGAATTACTTGATAGATGGCAATTTTACATAAACTAAACTCATGTGCTAAAAATTCTATCTTATTAATCCTAAGTAACAGGTTTATATATCACAACTTCCATGAAGCACTTTTCAGATTTATCTTTGGAAACTTACCAAAGCAAAACTGTTCAAGGTAGTAAAAATATTCTGGACCAGTGAATTAGGGGTAGATATGGAAAAAAGAGATTAACATTAAGAAAAATGAAAGCAACAACAATGATGTAAATACTACTACTAATAAAGAAAACTAGGATGGAACAGGAGTATAGACATCAAGTAGTTGCTACACAAGAACAAAGTGTAGCTGGGAATTTTCATTGCTTCTGGGTTTAAATGTAGCTCCTTCTGAGTTCTCAGTGCCAATGTTTTTATGTCAAATAAAGTTGTAGTGGGGCATAATTGTTTGAATGAGAATAACCATTTTTAATAAGATAGAAAACAATGTAGCTTCCCACTTATCTTGAAGATCTTTCCTACTAAATAAAAAAGTGCATAATTAGGCTCTCACCAATAAGCTGCCCCAAAACTGTAATTTTAGAAATTAAGTGGCTTTTGGAATCATGAGTATACTGGAATAACAACGTTCTGCCTGAATAAAGATTAAGAAAAAATTAGAAAACACCTGAAAAATCAACGAATGTGTGTGATCAATAGGTAAATATTATTTTCTTTAAATATCAGTCCTAATTACATCTTAAATTATATCAATGTTTAAGACATTTTAATAGTTATGATATTAGTAGTACATTGTGAGCTATAATTCAGTTAATCAAAATTACAGATATCTTTCAGTTTGGATCACAAAGCTATAGACCAGGCCATCAATGGCTAGAGCAAAGTGCAGTTGCAGTGTGTGAAAAAATGACATGACTGGGGCTATTTAAGAACTGAGCAGGAGTGGTCACTGCAGAGAAACTCACCCATCTTTCGCTGTTTGAACCAGGCCCAAACGTTTGGACTTGGTAAAATGACAACTGTTTTAAGTAACTGCTTGAGAAGTCCATGGGAGAATGAATATCCTGACCACAAAACTGATTGTAGATTTTCTGAAGATAGAATCCAGTAGCCAATCAATGTATACCTCAGAGTAGCTTAGTTAACATCCATAGTAAACTTTGTTTCTTTTCTTCAAAGTATGTAATTATCCCTTCTTTCTTCCTCATAAAAGCCCTTGTTTTCAACCTATAAGCAGGCACTATGAGTTTCAACCTGAATCTGTGCTCCCCAAATTGGAATTCTCTGATCCCAAATAAACACGTGTTTACCTCTCTTATTTTCAGGTTAACAAGTGCACAGTATTTAGAACATAGCTTGCCCTGCAAACCCAGTACTAAAATAGATTGCTCCTGTGTAATTTAACACACAAGTGTGGATTTGGGGACTAAAAAATACAAAACTTTTATTTAAAAAATATTAATGATCAAATATGTTTGATCTTTAGGAATCCCTGGTATTATTAACATAATAATAACTGAAAAATCCTGGTAAATAATCCTACTAACTTTGTTTAACCCTGTATTTCCCAACTCATTTGACTAACTTCCTTCCATCCTTCCCTCCCTCTCTTTCTCTCTCTCTCTTTCTTTCTTTCCTTCAATACATACTTATTAAATGCTCATAATAGCTGTTAATGTACTAAGAAACTAAGTTTAGTAAAATATCACAGTAAATAATTTCCTAGGAAGATGTCTGGATGGCTTATTATAAAATTGCCTCAAAAAAGGTGCTGAATTAATTTCAAATCTCAATGCTAAATATGTAACAAACATTATGATAAGTGAAAACACACTGTAAATATGTAGCACCATTAAATGATACTGATTCTATAACTGTAGATATTTGATAAGCGAATATAAACTTAACCATGGATGGACAAGAAAGATAAAGGATGTCTACCTTTTTTTTTCCTCTCTGAAATACAGAAACCACATATAAATAATAGGCTAGATTATTTGTGTAAATGAAAAGCATATAACATAGTTTATACATAATTTTACATCGCAGAACTGTCAAAATATAAATATCTGTTGCAAGGAACAAACAAAAAATCCTTGAGGCCAATAAAAGAATATGAGCCCAGACCTTGAAAGGAATGACATAAAGTGAGAATGGCATAGCTGAAGTGATTTAAATGATTCAGTTTAAAGTAGCTGAATTACTTTTCCATTATTCATCGGCACAGCACCAACCCAGACAAATACTACCATCATACATATAAACATGATACGTGGCTATAAATCACAAGGTTAGATAAGTTAGAAGCCGCAAAATGTTTTAGGCTTCTGTTGATGAATCTTTTCCTAACCCTTGTCTTGAAGATACGGACACTTAGATTGTTGGACTCTATCTTTGGATCTAATATATTCCTCTTTGAATGTTATCTCAGTTTCTTTCTTTCTATGCTGAAGTGTACTTGACATTTAAAACCAGATAACAGTGGTTGCTGGTGGCATAGGATAGTTTCTCTTTTACACAAGCAGCAGAAACACAGATTGGTATCAATGTCCAATTGCTTTTGAAAAAGAGATGATGTAAAAGAAAATACCTAGCCTTTTTCCTTACATAACTGAAGAAGCTCTGATAAAAGAACACCTCCATTTTACTTTTTGCTCTCCAGAGAAAGCTACTAATTTAGAAAGAATAACAAGGAAAAAAATTCCTCAGAAAGAAATGAAGTTCCATTCCTAAAACAAGTCTTTCCAAAATGACAATGTTAAATTGTTTTACATTTTGTTGCCTAAAAAGAATAAAATTTGTTTTCTTTAATTATCAATTCTAATTATGCCCTTAATTATGTAGCCTTTTAAGACATTTTAATAATCAATTATTATATTAATAATTTACAGAGGAGGAATCTCAGGCGCAGAGAATGGACAGAATGCAAATAGCAAAATTGGTCTTTAAATCCAAAGATTCTCTTTCCAGAGTCCATTTCCTAAACATCTGCTCCCGCTAGAGACATCTGCTTGGTAAAAATTTCAATGAACTCGCTGTCAAGACTCTCCAAGTCATAAATACATACTGATTTGAAAATATGAAGTAATTTACCACAGAGTAATTTTTATGATTTTTAAAAATTTTTTTCTATCTAAAACATTTTTTAATCTTATTCTTCAATAGTTTCATAGAAGAGTAGGAAATTACAATACTTTATATTGGGAAGTTTAACCTAAAATAATTTTGTTTGAAAAAGAAAGTCTCTTAGGATCACTGAAGTTAACAATTTGGGGATACTTAAAGCTGAGTATCTATGACCCCTGGGAGGTATTACTAGAGAACTGATATAAATAAACTACTGATGTTCTTAAAGGCAACTTCTTAGAAGCTGGTCATAATTGATTCTTTTGACAATCAATTGATTCTTTTTTTTTTCTTTCTTATGGAAACATCCTGTTGTTTTTTCCTGAACATGAAGAATTTCTCCCCGTTTCTTTGGTAATAATGCCTTTATTTTTCTTAACAAAAGTCCCTCCTCTCCTCCATGACTGCATGCAGTTTTGATGGGACTGCTTAACAAGGCCCCTCCAATTCTTGTTCCTTGTGGTCATGTGGCTTGGGCGAGGCCTACAAACTCTAGTCCCTAAAAATATGAATCTTAAGCAACACAGCACAGGCACAGACAGAAAACCATTGTAGCTGACTTACTCTAACAGTAGAAACAGTAGAGATTTGAAGAGCTAATCCATTTGTCCTGCAATCTATGGCCACATTCATGGGCTTGCATCTTGCCATAGGCTGTGGCTCTTAGAAGGGTCCTGGACTTGGTTTGATGGTCTGCTGCTACCACCTTGAGATTTTCCATAATTTTTGGACAAGGAACTTTTTCCCATTTTCATTTTTCACTGGGCCCTTCAAATTACGAAGAAAGCTCTGCTATCTCAGTTCCTTGAGATTACCAAGTTTCTGTTCTTGAGGACAGTTTGGCTTATTCTCTCTCTCTCTTACACACACACACACACACACACACACACACACACACACACACACATATATATCCTTAAATGCATTAAGTTGCTGGAAGCCATTTCTGAACTCACTACTTGAGAAAAACTCCTTGTGAGGTAAGGTGGGATGGGCCTCCTGCCATCAGATGGTGACTGATGTCTACCCCCCACTCAATTATTTTTGCTTGAGAACCAACCCCCAAGGCACCTTGTTGACTGGTATCAGGAGTGACTTGCCCCCTCATCTTAAAATACGCTAATTGTACCTTGTGAAGGAACTTATTATAGGAATTTATTCTTTTGTTTTTATGGGAGCAAATATTACATTTCCCATGAAACCTGTTTTTCTTCCCCTCAAGAAAACAGGCTATTGACCCCTGCCCACAAAGAATTAACTCTTGCCTTTACTATGCTAAGAACATTGCCTTGTATTTGAATGCTAAAGATACCTTCCTTCCCCCATATGATAAGCATCTAAGTCACCTACATCAATCATTATTGATAAAGATTATGCATGAATCTTCTACCCATCTATGTTCTGGGAAATTTTTACATTCCAAAGAATTTGTCACCAGAAATCACTGTCTAAGGCAAATGCCACTTCTGTGCTGGCCCCATACATTTTTTCCACAAATAAAACGGACTCTCTGGTCAGTGCAGAGATGCCTGCCTGGTGATCAGAAAGAAACTCGACGCTCTCTCACTCTCTCTCGCAGACATCGTCCATCCTTCAGGGAACCCTGGACCTGCTGGAGCTGGACTCAGGCATTAAGTGAAAGAAGGTTTCTGGGCCTTGTATCAAAGATCCCTCTGTTTTACATTTGTCACGCCCAAGACTAAACTGTAAAATGCCATATAGTTTTTCAATGCCCTCACACCCTCTGGTGCATTCCTATCATGTCCTTTTTTTGTGATCTTCTCCAGGTTTACTTTAGAATATTACTGCTCCCTAGATATTCAGAATTCATTACTAGGATGCTGTAAGTCAGAGGCCATTCACTTCTTGTAACTCTTCTCTCAAAACATACTGATGCTGTGTCCTGGCCCTCATCACCCTGACCCTTCGTAGATAATTAATCCAGCTAATGTGCTGGTAGCTGATAAAGGACTGGTACAACATTTTTATTTTAACAGACTTTTTACCCAGGAGAAATAACTGCACACACAAAAATTTAGAGCATCCTGTCTGCTTAAAACCGACATGTAGGTTTCTGATATCATACTAAATAAGGAGCAACATATTCTGTACCAATTTCTTCTGCATTTAGAAGGAAAAATACATAACTGTTTCTAAGACTAGTGTTTTCTGACCTTTTTCATGAAGAAAAAGAACATGGCTAGAGGTCGGTGCTAGGAAATCAGATAAGCTTCCTTTTAATGTGGAATTTCCCTGAAATGAAGTTGAATGTACTTTAAATCTTCTAAGTTTTATGTTACAGGGCCTGTTTCTTTTCACTGATAACCTCAGTATATTGACAGTAACTCATCTTCTTTTGTTCATTAGAAAGGTAAAAATGATGGCTGCTTTGCTTTCTGTGATAACCTTGTCTTTCAAATGCTAGACTATTTCCTATTCTCTAAGTATTTTCCCCTACTTAATTATCAACAGAAGTTTTATGATATATTCCCCACCATTTTCTTAAATGATCTATTTGGTATCCTGCTCCATGCCCTTTTTTTTTTTTTTCATATTCCCTCTAAAATCTTCCCTATAAACTGAAATTCTATCTGGAGATAAGGAACAATTTCATGTGGATTAAAACATTTATTTTCTATCTTAATGTTGTTTTAAAATTTAAAGCATTTTATTTGTAAATAATATTAGTAAATTTAAATGGCACTTTTATTGAGCTAGCAATAGAAATATTTGCCATTGGCTTATATGTAACTGTAACTGTTATCTAAAAGAAAAGAAAAAAAGAGAAATATATCTCCCCCAGGATATATAATAAATATATATTATTTATTATATATCTTAAATATATCTCCCCCAGGATATATAATATTTACAAAGAGCACAACAGTAACCTTATAATGGAGAAGCCTGATAGACAACATCTTAGCCAAATGATCAATGTTAGCATCATCAGTGATAGACATATCAATATCATGGTTCATATTAGACTACATTAATTCTATGCTTTTTTTGCCAAAAATTAATAACTTCAATTTAATGAGTAAAAACATATCAGACAACTTCAAATTAAAGGATCATCTACAAAATACGTGACCAGTTCTCCTTAAAAGCATGAAGGTAATTAAAGACTGAGAAACTGGCACAGAATGGAGATGATTAAGAAGAATAGCAAAATTAAATGTGAGGTGGGATCCTGACTTGGATCATATAACAGAAAAAGGAAAAAGCAGAGGTAATCCAAGCAAAGTCAGCAGTATAATTCATATAGTATATCAATATTAATGTATTAATTTTGGTCATTTGCTATGGTGTATAAGATGTTAACATTAAGGCAATCAGGGGGCGCCTGGGTGGCTCAGTCAGTTAAGTGGCCGACTTCGGTTCAGGTCATGATCTCACAGTCTGTAGGTTCGAGCCCCGCGTCGGGCTCTGTGCTGTCAGTTCAGAGCCTGGAGTCTGCTTCAGATTCTGTCTCCCTCTCTCTCTGCCCGTCCCTTGCTCACTCTCTCTCTCTCTCTCTCTCAAAATAAAATAAAAGACATAACAAAAAAAACAGTAAGGCAATCTGTATGAGGATATATGAGAACACAAATACTCTTTTTTGCAATTCTTCTATATGTGTTTTTCAAAATAAAGTTACAAAAGGAATTAAAAATAATTATTCACATTATTAAAGAAAGAATTTCTCAAATGTCTCAGTTTTATAAAATTCCTAAGAAATTGACTGCAAATCAGTATGGTCAGTTTCATTTACTTCTCTCCACACTTAAAATGGAGTTTTTTCTTTATCAAAACTGTTTCTTTTTTTTATTTTTTAATGTTTATTTATTTTTGAGAGACAGAGACAGGCAGAGAATGAGCAGGGAAGGGGCAGACAGAGAGAGAGACACAGAATCTGAAGCAGGCTCCAGGCACTGAGCTGTCAGCACAGAGCCTGACATGGGGCTTGAACCTATAGAACCATGAGATCATGGCCTGAGCCGAAGCCAG
>CM053567.1:121313087-121378063 GCA_028646485.1 Cryptoprocta ferox
AAACTGTTTCTTTTTTTTATTTTTTAATGTTTATTTATTTTTGAGAGACAGAGACAGGCAGAGAATGAGCAGGGAAGGGGCAGACAGAGAGAGAGACACAGAATCTGAAGCAGGCTCCAGGCACTGAGCTGTCAGCACAGAGCCTGACATGGGGCTTGAACCTATAGAACCATGAGATCATGGCCTGAGCCGAAGCCAGACGCTTAATCGACTGAGCCACCCAGGCGCCCCAGAGTATCCTTTTAAAAAGGTTAAAGCATCAGAGGCATGTGCCCCTGAAGGCTTTGAAGTCAAAGTCACCACACATTTTTCAGATACAGGGAAACCAATTCTGCTATCAATCACCTACCTAAGCTTGGAAGAACAGCCTCAGCTGAGACCCAAGCTGGGCCAGCATCATGATTGGAGCCTTGTGAGGCCTGCATGGAGAACCCTTACCCAATCCCTGTTCAAACCCCTTACCCATAGAAACTGTGATCCCTGATCTAAATGTTTAGATATAAACGTATCCTATACAAATGTGATTCTTAATATTAGTAATAGTAAATAATCACGTTTTTGGATTGTCCACACAAAATAAAAGCATTTTTCCCATAAATAAGATGTGTCTTCCTGCTAGTATATTCAAAAAGTCTTATCACCCCTGTGAGCCAAGGGCCATAATGAGTTTAAGGAGTTTAGTGTTTGTATAACAGCCCATCATTTATAATAGCACCTGCCTGGATTGAAAATGAGGTTTCATTACATATTCTCTATTGTCTTGGAAAAACGGTTAATATAACCAATAAAGCATTTTCAATGTGCCTATTTATTCATTTATAAAGGATTTGTTGAGTGCCTGGATCCAGTTTGAAGTAATTGTCCTATGCTTCACTATTAAATGGGTGAAAATTATTACAACAAACTTGGCTCTCTGCATAAATATCCAGTCCATGTAGTGAGATAAATATATATACACCCACACACATATATATATGTGTATGTGTATATATACTGTATATATATACACATATGTGTGTATGTATATATATACTGTAATATATACAATTACATATATATACAAAAATGTATATATATACTGTAATGTAAACTTATAATTTATATATTCTATATATGTATATAATATAAATTTATATTTATAGAGTACTGTAAATGCATTTTCTCATCCTTATGATTTTTTTAATAACATGTTCTTTTCTCTAGCTTTATTGTAAGAATACAGTACATAATACATATACTATACAAAATATATATTAATTGGCTATTTATATTATTGGTAAGGTTTCAACAGTACGGTATTAGCAGTTAAGTTTTGGGGGAGACAAATTCAACCCAGATTTTTGACTATGTGGGTGTGTGGGTTGGTTCCCTTAATCCACATTGCTCAAGGGTCACTGGAAATGACATATACAAATACATAATTTGTTTTTGAGGTACCATATACTTTTGGAAAATATATTACTTATCAAAATGTAAAGAACTTTCCTAACATTAAAAAAAATCAAATTTTCAATGTGAGTAAAATATTTTATAAATAAAATAATAAAGTAACAAGTACCATTCTTTAATTCCTACCACATGCTAGACCCTGTATGATGTGTCTTTAATATAGGTCTCATTTAGTGATCTACATTCTTAGATTCTAGGTATTTCTACATACCTAAAGATGATATTAATATGTTTGGACTCCTTATGTTTACAAAACATAGCTTTTTCACAGAAAAATGAGTAATAAAAACTAAAAGCTTTTACCTGGAACACTTCAGTAAGTAATAATGGCCTCAATATTTAAAACACATAAGACCCAGGGGAGTAATTTAGAGTGTAACTACATAAACAGATCTCAGTTTTGTTTTACCAAACTATGTCTCAGTCAGATTTATTTGCTATTTTAAAATGAAGAAAAATAAAAGAATAAGACGCTTTTTACAAAATACTTTATCCATTTCCTTAATGGTACAACTATAGAATCTACAGTAAGAGCATAACTTCAATCTCCATATTTTTAGTTTATGAATTGAATATAAATACCCAAACACTTGCTTTATTCTTTGACATTAAATGTAGTTGAGACTTGAGAAGTACAAGGGAGAGAGATAGACTGTTTTTTCTTCTTTAGGGGAAAACAGAGATTCTTTATATTTTTTCATGTCATATGTATTAGTTAATTGGGATTATGTGTCAAAAGGAAAAGTCATGACAAGCACAGCAACATTTTAAATTTCAGCTGTAAGGGAGCATCTGGGTCACTCAGTCAGCTGAGGGTCTGACTTCAACTCAGGTCATGATCTTACGGTTTGTGAGTGTGAGTATCATGTCAGGCTCTGTGCTGACAGCTCGGAGTCTAAAGCCTGCTTCAGATTCTGTGTCTCTCTCTCTCTCTTTGCCCCTCCCCTGTTCATGCTCCATCTCTTGCTCTCACTCTCAAAAATAAATAAACATTATTTTTTTTAATTTCAGCTGTAAGGAATACGATACTATTAAAAATCATTAAAAAAGGAGAAATAAGTAACAAAAACTGAAGTTATGCTGCAACATTCAGAATTAGAGTGCTTTATAAAAAATGCATACCTTTATATTTGGTCAAGTCTTTATGACTTTAAATTTAGGGATCAAGTGAATAATATATTTACAACTAAAAGATATGTGTGAGGAATCTGAATAATTCTATGTTTGGATATCCAATCAGATTGAATCCAATCATATTCATCATTCTGAACTTGAATACCAACAAAGAAAAGGTGAAATTAGGCCATGCTACACCTCAGACCTTTGATGGGAGAAGGGAAAAAGGGAAAGTAGCATTTAGTGAATAATTGAAAATCAGACATTTTAGGCTTACTTCATTCACATTGAAAATCTTCAGCTTTGCAGGGGGTGCTGATAGGTCACTAAAAAGGGTTAGGAGAAAGAATCATTGATAATTTTGTCAGATAATTTCATACAATGAGATATAAATACTAAGGCAGAAGATTATCATAGCTTTTTAATTAATTTATCAATTAAAATTTCAAATCTAGATTAAACATCAAATAAATGGCTATTCAGGCAAAATAGGGGTGTGTTTTCTTTATAAAAATTTTTCCAAATTAGACAAAAATATTTGGTTTGGTTGGTGCACATGTATGTGTGCATGTGTGTGTATATATAAGCCATCTATTGTTTTAAATGTCCATCACATCTTGTTTTTTGTTTTCTTTTCTTTGAATTTAGTCCTTGTCACAGTTGATATCCTGGGGATGGTGCTCATTATATGCCAGTGAGGTCCCTCTCATTATATCTCAGCCAGAGAAGTAGTAAGATATAAGCATGGCTTATGTCCAGTCATTATCATCATTATCACCATTGTCATCTTTATCATTTCTAACATTAATCAAGTGTTATCTATGTGGCAGACACTTTGCTGAGAGCTTTACATATATTACCTCATTGAAACCTTACAACTAACCTATCAGCTAACTTCAGTTGTTGTTCCAGTTTACACAAGGTAAAACTGAGATTACTTATGATGTCTAGTGTTTATGGCCTTCCTCAATCCCTTAAATGTAAGCTCCAAAAAAAGAGAGTCTTTTGTCTGTTCTTTTCATTGATCTACCATAATTGCCTAGAACAAGACCTGTCATGTAGTACATTTAAAAAATCTGACAAATAAATATTGTTCATTAATTTATTGTGTATGATGTTCACTAAGACAAATAAACCAACAACCTAACTGTGGTTAATTTTCTGTTTATTTCACAAGTGGTTATTACTGACTTGTTTTATGAACTTCCACTGCCTCTGTGTAGGACTTTCCTCCATATTTATCTAATCCTGTCCTTATTTGTGTTTACCAAGATCCCTAAATAACATGTCAATCCGTGGAAAGCAATGTGAAAAATAAACATCTTTCATAGCTTTAAAAGTACGTAAGAAAAGTGGGGAGTCAACATTACTAAAATAGCTTTGGAGTAAGCATTGGATATTGACTTCACCTTGACTTCAGTGTGCTTAAGTGTTACTTTTTGCCTTGACATGGAAGAAAGGTGTTAAATACAATCTTGCCTTCAAATTCTGTCATGTTTTGAACTGAAATTTAGTTCAGAGAGAGAAAGAGAACAAGTTGAGTTTCAAGATCCATCTTTAAGAAGGGGGTAATTACTTGTGCTTAATACTCTCTTAATTATGTTGAATTATTCTTCTCACAATTTATATTGAAGTGCTAATCCCAGGAACTTCAGAATATGATCTTATTCAGGAATGGGACTTTTGCAGATTTTAAAATGAAGTCATAATGGGGTAGGGTGGATCCCTACTTTAATATAACTAATATTTTTATAAATGGGAAAATGACAGAAACAGCACACAAGGAAAATGTCATATGAAGATGAAGACAGAGATCAGGCTGAGGGTTCTACAAGCCATCAAGAAGGCCAAAGATTGCCTGCAAACCACCAGAAGCTACGTTAGAAGCATGGGACAGAATCTTCCTCACAGCCCTCAGAAGGAACCAACCTCGTTGACACCTTAACCTCAGACTTTTAGCCTCCAGAACCATAAGATAATAAACTGTCTAAACAATCCAGTTTGTGGAACTTTGTTACAGCAGTCCTAACAAACTAATACGTCCTGCTTCCTTAGAGTGTCTGATATTTATCATGTTTAAGAATGACCAAATCTTATCACTCAGATAAGATTTAGTCTATTAAACATTAGGTACACATCAAAATACCCATGAATGTACAAAACAGCCAACTATTTTCATATTGATTTTTAGACACTAAGTCAATAACTAGGGTAAGATATTCTAACCTTTTGGTTAAAGTGCAGTGCATTTCAGAACATCAGAGACACCCATAACTAAATGTTTAACTAAAACCATATCTAACATCTTTCATCCCTATATGATTGGAATTAATTCTACTGTGTACCTTGCCATTAACTTTGATTATTATGATTTACTGGAATCCTTCACTTCACCAACAACATATAAACAGGAAAGTCATGAAAACATTTTTTAGGCCAAATTTTATCTATAACAATGTTTATTTAACAGATAACTGTTTGGTATGTATAAATGCAAAAACTCAGCCTGAGTCTGAATCCCAGCGCTAACATTTATATATTATGACCCAATTTATCTCTCTGAATGTTACATTAACCCTCATAGCTTTAGATGCCCCAATGTTATTTTAGAGCAGGACAGTACATACACCACTGAACATTATTACCTCTGAGAGACATAATAATTTCAGGAAATGAACCATTAAATTAGTTTTTTTATCCACTTTTGCTGCATATCCATGTCATTGATCTTCTATGAAATGGTGTATAGTTTAAGAATAAAAGTAATAAAAAGTTATTTATAGACATATTAGAAAAATAGTTTGTTCATAATCATAAGGTGAAAAAGTGAGATACAAACTCTACTCAATGCAAGTATAATGACTGATAAAATAGAAGAGGAAAAGACATAACTTACTCATAATAGACTTTAAGAATATACATTTATTTCTTCCATATTTAAAAATTTTAAAGAGATATATATTCATCCAGAAATAATACCTACTTTTCTTTCACAAATTGCTAAGCAAAAAGGATTATGATCAAATTATGTACATATTATGAGATAAAAAAATATAGTACTCCTTTACAAGACCCCTTAGGATCAAGAATATCATCAAAAGAAAAATGTATCAATGTAATTTAACCATTATATTTAGTATAATATATTAGTTATAGTTGCATTCAATTGAGTTTAAGTGCTACAAAACTAGAAATATATTGCTAAGACATACTGTAGAAACCAAATTAAATATTTTTATTATCTCAACATTTCAAAAACACACACACAAAACTTGCACTAAAATTTTTGGCCAGTTTAAATGTACTGGCACTAACAAGTTTAGAAAATTCTCGAAATGCACTTACATTTTCAGCAAATAGTCAAAAGATATAAATTTTATTCTAATACCAATGCTACTAGCACATCACCAAAATTTTAAAGTTGTTTCTGACTTCCTAATTCATCTGTATTACGGCAAGACAGAAAAAGACCTAGTAAAGTGCTACCAGCCAATTTTCCCTTTTAAAAATAAATTGAAGTAATTATATTTTAGACAGAAATTATAGTCTTGTATGCACATTCTATTCTAGTCTATATACTTTTTATTTTCAAACATTTTTTCCATTTTTTTCTCAGCTTGTTTTAGTTGGGAAGAAATAGATATATTAGATTTAATACATAGCTTTGAAGAGTCAGAATTATCAACTTTGGGGGTCCATACTTAAACCATCATACACATGCTTTCCAGCAGCACGCATACTTTTGCATCTAGTTTCACAGTATCCAACATGTGCTAATCCTGAACTCTATATGCTGAACTGGGGCCCAGGACCACAGGCACATACAATTAATGCTGTAACAATGTCCTAAGCACACTGCAATAATTCTCACAACAACCTTGCCAGATTTGTATTATTATATCTGTTTTATAGATCTTGGAACTAAAATTCAGAGAGCTTAATTGAATTGCTCAGAAATCTAACAGGCAGTAAATGGTGGAAATGGGATTTAAAGTTTAATTTAAATTGAAGAAGTATTTGCACCTCCAGAGTCTGAGTTCCTTCCAATATATACAGGCAGTCTTGAAGAGAGTAAAACAGTAAGTAGTAAATAATAATAATAATAATAATAATAATAATAATATAAGGCCCAAGGATGTTTATCAGGAAGGAAGATGTCCATGGTATACAAAAACAAAACAAAACAAACATATCAAAACAAAAAGCCACATAGGATTTGTCATCTTTCAAGCTTTTTTTTAATCTTATCCCTGCCATTTTTAAATGCACAATCCTCCACAAGTTACTTGGCTGATAAACCTCAGTAGCTAATCAGGGAGGATGATGAGAATAATGTACTTGTTCATAGAATTACAATGACAATTAAATTGAAAAGCCATGTGAAAGCTTCTGGTATAATGCTTATCAGAGAAGACAGTCATTTTTCTCTTTTTTTTTTCCTTCTCAATAGTTAAGGGATTGATATTAGATATGAGGTTTTTATAAAGTGTCAAAGGGCTACTACACTTCTCTCTTATTGCGTCACAGTCACCAACCAAAGGCACTGAATCAATGCCCAGGAAGGAGAGACCCGGGTATAAGCTTCTGCTCCTAAATCATCTGCAAACAGGCTTTTCCTTCCTCCATTCTCCTGTGGTTACTCCCTGGAAAGCAATTGCTTTTGGAGAGTAATTTGGTACCATCCATCAAAATGTAAGATAGGCACACGCTGTGAGCCATTCCATTTCTAGGAATCAATCCAATGGAGATCCTTTTACGTGCACCAAAAGGGAGATGTAAAAAGTTATTTACTAAAGTATTGTTTGTAAGAGAAAAATGATTAGAATTTACATTAATAAAGACTTTGATGGATTGTTTGCTGTCAATTCAGCACCACCTTCCTTCATCTAGACTCTCTCCTATAAAATAGAGGAAGAGCCTAAGTGCTACCCTTCCCCAAATCCCAGAGTGCTGGAAGATTGTGGCAAGGAAAATCACTTGAATGAGATTTGGGATGTGAAAGAGTAAGATAAGCCATTATTCTCTGGTGCTGCTGAGGACAGGCACAAGGGCATTGGCAGCAGCAGACTGAAGACTTGGGAGTTTTGCCAACAGCTTTCAGGCATCCTCCTGAGAATTAAACACTTCTATACTATAGGCAGCACAGACCTATCTGTAGCATCAGCTCTCCTACTCTTCCTGCACTTCCAGATGTACTGATGGTGAATCTGGGGCCTCTAACAATTGCTGTCTTCATACTTCCAGTCATTGAATAAGCCTCTTACTTCTTGTACGAAATCCTTTCTTACTCAAAATACTTAGAGTGGTTTCTATTTTTCTGACAGGACTCTGACTGACACATGTATATTTTGGGAGATAATTCCCTGAGTCTGCCCTTACTGCAAAACCTGTGAACAAAGAGCATTGACAGGTTTGGTCAAGAAACTTTGCAAAGCTACTCAAGGGCAGGAACCAAATCTGCATACATTCCAGGGTAATAGGGCTAGAGTTTCATCTCCTACCCAGAGGCATTCCAGAATCACAAAGTGAATGTCTCCCTCCAATGAAAGCACAGGTTAGATTCCTGTCTAGGGTAGTAAAGATGATATTTCTGAAGGTACTGTGCTAATCTTGGGAAGGTGGCAGAGTAGAAGGACCCTGAGGAAACCCTATCCCATATTTACAAACAGGTATCACTCACATCTTGTAAATAAACCTGAGAGTGATCTGAAGGCTGACAAAACAAATGCAACAACTAAATGTAGAGAAGAAGATGAATCTAAGAGATTAGGAAGGGCAGAAACATGGTTGGGAGCTGCCTGCAGGACAGAAAGAGCTGTGGGTGTGGAGAGGGGAGAAAGCCAGTCCTTTGACCAGAGAGCCCACATTGAGAAGACCAAAATCTCCATAATGTTTGGCTTTGAAAATCAGGGTGGCTAAGTTCCTTGTTTGTATAACCAGCAGGAGTTGGAGCCTGGAGCTTTAAAAGTCAGCTGACTGAGCACTGGGTGAACTAGGAGGGTGAGTGGTAACTGGGTTCTTACTCTTAAAGAGACACCAGCCCATGGTGAAGAAACATTTCTTTCTTTTTTTTTAATTTTTTAAACTTTTATTTATTTATTTTTATTTTTTGAGAGACAGAGAGCCAGAGCGTGAGCAGGGGAGGGCAGAGAGAGAGGGAGACACAGAATCCAAAGCAGGCTTCAGGCTCTGAGCTGTCAGCCCAGAGTCCAACACGGGGCTTGAACTCAGGAACAGCGAGATCATGACCTGAGCGGAAGTCAGCGCTTAACCGACTGAGCCACCCAGGCGCCTCAACATTTCTACACCATAAGGCATAACATTTGCATTATAGGGATCCCAGAAGGTAAAGAGGGAAAGGGGAGCAGAAAATGGATTTGAAGAAATAATAGCTGAAAATGTACTGAAACTGGAGAGGGTAACAGAGATCCAGATTCAGGAAGCACAGAGATCCTCCAATGAATTCAATCCAAGGAGGTCCACATCAAGACATATGATAATTAAAATGGCAAAAAATGTGATAAAGAAAGAATTTTAAAGCTTGCAAGAAAAAAGAAGACAGTTACATACAAAGGAAACCCCATAAGGCAATCAGCTGATTTTTCACAGAAAGTTAACAGGCCAGAAGAAAAGTGGCATGGGATATATTCAAAGTACTGAAATGGAAAAAGCTATAGCCAAGAATCCTCTATCCAGCAAGGGTATCATTCATAAAAGAGGGAGAGAGAGTTTTCCAGACAAACAGAAGTTAAAAGAATTCATGACCACTAAACCAGCCTTTCAAGAAGAATGTTAAGGTGGACTCTGTGAATGGAAAATAAAAATAATAGGTAAGAGTCAGAAAAATAGGAAGCACAAAAGCAAAAATAAAAATAAGTTTATATGAAAAATCAGTCAAGAGAGACACAAAATAAAAGGATTTAAAATATGATACCAAATATCTGTAAGTAGAGGGTAGAGGAGTAAAGAATGGGTTCAAAATTGAGCAACCATCAACTTAATATAGGCTACTATATGAAAAAGTGTTACATATAAGCCTAATGGTAATCACAAATCAAAAAATAATAGATATGCAAATAATAGACAGTAAGGAATTAAAACATTACCCTAAAGAAAGCCAACTAATCATGAGAGAAGAGACCAAGAGAAGAAAGGAACAGAGAGGAACTACAAAGCAACCATAAAACAAGTAAAAAAATGGCAGTAAATACACACATATCAATAATTTCTTTGAATTTAAATGGAATAAACACTCCAAACAAAAGACACTGGGTGACAGTATGGATAAAACAACAACAACAACAACAACAACAGCAACAACAACAAGACTCATCTACATGCTGCCTACAAAGGACTCATTTCAGACCTAAGAACACATGCAGACTGAAAGTAATGGATGGGGAAACATTCACCATGCAAATGGATGTCAAAAGAAAGTCAGAGTAGCAATACTCATAGTGGGTAAAATATAATTTAAAACAAAAGCTGTAACAAGGAACAAAGGACATTATATCATCACAAACAATACAATCCAACAAGAAGCGGCACTACATAATCATAACAGTACCATCCAACAAGATGATATAATGATTGTAATATTTATGCACTCAACATGAAATACACAAAGGAGTTAATAAAAATATAAAGAAAATAATCAATAGTAATGCAATAATAGTAGGGGAGTTTAAAATACCACTTATATCAATGGACAGATCATCCAAATAGATAATCAATAAGGAAAGAGTGACTCTGAATGATACATGGGGCTAGATGGATCCAACAGATATATTCAGAATATTCCATTCTAAAACCCATTTTTAAGTGCACATAAACATTCTCCAGAATAGATTAAAAATGAGGCCACAGAACAAGTGTCAATAAATTCAAAAAGACTGAAGTCATACTTTGCATCTTTTATGACTGCAACACTATGAAACTAGAAATCAAGCACAAGAAAAAAATGGAAAGTACACAAATATGTGGAGGTTAAATAACATGCTGTTAAAACACTAAATAGGTTAACCAAGAAGCAAAGAGAATATTTTTAAAAAATACGTAGAGACAAATGAAAATGACAACACAACAGTCCAAAATCTTTGGGATACACCAAAAGCTTTTCTAAGAGAGAAGTTTATAGCAATACAGGTCTACAGTAAGAAGCAATAAAAATCCCAAACTACCTAAACTTATATCAAAAGGAACTAGGAAAAGAAGAGCAAACAAAATCCAAAGACAGTATAAGGAACAAAATAATAAAGATTAGAACAGAAATAAACAAAATAGAAACTAAGGGAAAAAAGGAAGAAGAAGAAGAAGAAGAAGAAAAAAAAAAAGAAAACCAAAACCAAAACCAAAAAACAAACAGAAAACAAACAGTAGAATAGATGAACAAAACCATGAGCTGGTTCTTGGAAAAGATCAACCAAATCATTAAACCTTCAGTCAGACTCATGTTAAAAAAAAAAAGAATAAAGGAAGAAAAGAAAAAGGAAGAAAGAGAGAAGACTCAAAATTATAAAAGGGGAGAAATAACCAACACCACAGTTAAAAAACATTATAAGAGAACATTATGAAAAATCATATGCCCAAAACTTGGACAACTTAGAAGAAATGGATAAATTCTTACAAACATATAGCCTCTCAAAACTGAATCAGGACAATATAGAAAAAGAAAATTTGAACAGACCAATTATCAGTAATAAAATTGAGTAGTAACCAAAAAAATTCCCAGCAAACAAATATCCAGAGCCATTCAGCTTCTCAGGTAAATTCTACCAAAGATTAAAAGAAGAAGTAATATCTATGATTCTCTAACTATTCCAAAAAAAATAGAAGAGGAAGGAAACTGCCTAATTCATTCTATGAAGAGACCTTACCTGGATAATACCACCAGATAAAGACACTACAAAAAAAGAGAACTATAGGCCAAAATCTCTGATGAACATAGAGGGGAAAATCCTCAACAACATGTTAGTACAATATTCATTCATTATAAAACCCTCAACAAAGCATAATTAGAGAGCACATAACTCAACATAATAAAGACCATATATGAAAAACCCACAATTAATATCCTATTCAATGGTCAAAAACTGAGAACATTTTCCCTAAAGTCAGGAAAAAGACAAAGATGTCCACTCTCACCACTTTTATTTAACATAATACTGGAACTCTAAGCCACGGCAATCAGACAACAGGAAGGAATAAAAGAAATCTGATTTGGTAAGAAAGAAGTAAACTCTTTGCAGATGACAATGATACTATCTATAGAAAAGCCTAGAAAATCCACCAAAAAACTACTAGAACTAATAAATTCAGTAAGGTTTCAGGATATAAAATCAATGTACAGAAATCTGTTGCATTTTTACATACTAATTGTGATGCAATAGAAAGAAAAATTAAGAAAGCAACCCTATGTACAATTGCACCAAAGATAATAAAATACCTAGGAATAAATTTAACCAAGGTGTTGAAAGACCTAAACTTTGAAAACTATAAAACACTGATGAAAGATATTGAAGATGACAAACAAGTGGAAAAACATTTCATGCTCATGGACTATAAGAACAAATACTGTCAAAATGCCCATACTATCCAAAGCAATCTACAGATTTGATACAATCCCTATCAAAATGCCAATAACATTTTTTACATAACTAGAACAAACAATCTGAAAGTTTGTATGGAACCACAAAAGACTCCAAATAGCCACTTGTCAGAATGGCTAAAATCAAAAACAAGCAACTACAAGTGTTTGAGAGGATGTGGAGAAAGAGAAACCCTTGAGCACTGTTGGTGGGAATGCACTGTGGAAAACAGTATGGAGTTTCCTCAAAAAGCTAAAAATGGAACTACTCTATGATCCAGTAATCACACTATTGAGTATTTATCCAAAATATGTGAAAACAGTAATCCAAAGAAATACATGAACCTATATATTTATTACAGCATGATTTGCAATAGACAAATTATAAAAGCAGCTCCAGTGTTCACTGATAGATGAATGGATAAAGAAGATGTGGTATGTATATATGGAACATGACTCAGCCTTAATAAAATAAAATCTTGCCATTTGCAAAAACATGGATGGAACTAGAGAGTATAATGTTGTGCAAAACAAGCCAGTCAGAGAAAGATAAACACCAAATGATTTCACTTGTATGTGGAATTTAAGAAACAAAACAAACGAGAAAAAAAAAAAAAGAAAGAAAAGAAGTCAAACAAAAAAACAAACTCTTGGGGTGTCTGGGTGGCTGCCATGATCTCATGGGATTGGGCTCACTGGATCAGCACAGAGTCCCTTCAGATCCTCTGACCTCCCCCTCTCTTTGTCCTCCATCACACACTCTCTCTCCCTCTTTCAAATATAAATAAACATCCTAAAAATTAAAAAAAAAATCAACTCTTGCCTATAGAGAATTTCTGGTTACTAGAGGAGAGGTGTGGGAGGTGAATGGGTGAAAGAGGTGAAGGGAATTAAAGAGTAAACTTATCATGATTAGCAGTGGTAGTTTATAGAATTGTTGAAATACCATATTGTATACCTAAAATGAATATAACACTGTATGTTAGCTATTCTGGAATTAAAACAAAACAAAACAAAACAAGATACAGGTGATATTTCTATGTGGGGTAAGTGTTGGACAGGTTTGTTAGCAGTGCCTTTATAAGATTAGAGGTGCCCTTTCCATGTTAAAAAGAAACTTTTGTGCAGAGTATTCATCTGGATTCTTTCTCTAGTGCCTCCATGGGATTTGGGACTTGGCAGGGGTTCAGAACCTGATGCAAATATGAAGATGATGTTGTTTATTGTGCCATAAATTTCTAAATTCCTGCCTAAATTCACTTGAACTTATTATTTCCTTATCAGCCAAATCCATCAAATATGGCAAGCTGGCCTAGCATTTGCTTGCTGCTTTGAAATTTCTTGGGCACTTGGCAATATAATAGAATATCATGCATGCATTAAAATTAATAAGACTGATATACTAAGAAATTTGGAAGCTAACATAGCTCAAATAAAATGCAGACATTGTAAAATTGGATCAAGCTGGAAGACTTAACTATATACTGCCTATAAAAATAAAAATATATAAAAGCATAAAATGATAAAAAATAGATCCTATGCAAACACTAATGAAAGAGAGGCTGTATTAATATTAGCCAAAATAAATATCAGAGAAAAAAATTTACCATGTGTAAAGAAGGATATTTCATTTTCATAAAGGGGGCATTTGTTAAAAAGGAAAGAAAAATTCTAAATATTTTTGTACATAAGAAAACAATTTCAAAATATATAAAGCAAAAACCAACAGTATGAAAATCTATATTTATATCTTTCTCATGAGTTAATGATTCACTTCACTTTTAAAAAACATCTCAACAGGGTGCACCTGGGTGGCTCAGTTGGTTAAACATCCAATTCTTGACTTCAGCTTAGGTCATCATCTCACAGTCCCATGGTTTGTGAGTTCGAGCCCTGCATCAGGCTCTGTGCTGTTAGCACAGAGCCTACTTGAGATTCTCCCTTTCTCTCTGCCCCTCCCCAGCTTGCTCTCTCAAACACACACACACACACACACACACACACACACACACACACACTTTTTTTTTCATAAGCTAGCTTGAGGTATTATCCTTTTTTTAAAAAATAAAATTCTAGAAAATTTGCCTACTGGAAATCAATAGACTCATCTCCAATGAATAAGTTTTAAAGGTTTTATTTAAATTTAAATGTGGATTGTAAAGACGTTTCTTTCTCTAAAGTGAAACCATTTAGAAATATGCCTACAATTATATTTAATTAGGGTACAAATTTAAGTTTATGTATTTGACAAAATATTTACTGAGTCCCTACTACTGTGCAAAACACTGAGTTAATTATTTTGGATATATTAGTGAACAAGATAGCATGATCCCTTATCTCACAAAGCTTTTATTCTTATAGACTAAATAATCAACTACACAAGAATATGAATAAACTATAACATATAATATAATATGAAATATCTATAATGTTTTGGGACCACAGAGGAGAAGCATCTAAGCAGAGTTTAAGAGCAGAGAAAGATGATGAGAACATAACACACAGAGGGACTATACAACAATATATACAATACAAAAGAGTTAGTAATTTGGGTAGAATTAAAAGAACCTCTATAATTTAACTGATTGCACTAGATTAGCAGGATTTTGTTTCTTTTCTACTTGTTTTTTTAAGTTAAGTTAGAACAACTAAATGCATTGGAAGCCTATTTAGTTATTCTGTGGTCAGATATAATATAATATCCAGAGTAAGTTTTTCCCCCCCCCAGAGTAAGTTTTATTGAGATAGCAACTTTTTGCAAGCATTAATAATATCTACTTATTATTTATTATGCTCATTTAATAGAAACTTCTTAATCTAATAATGAATTCCAAAATATACATTAATGCTGTCTGGAATTTATAAAATTATTTTGTACAAATATTTTTATTTGATCTTAAGAGGCTGCTATTGACCTTACCCTGCCAACTTAATATTAGAGAAGGGGTAACTGGAGCTCAAAAAGGGTGAGATTTTTCCCATGTGCTCAATTAACATATAGAATCAGAGTTTGAATCCAAACCTTCTAAACTCCAAACTGTGTACCTTGTCAGCTGTATATACAGCCCAGTATGTATAGAATGCTGTATTAGGTATTTCACAGGAACTAAGATAAGAACTATAAGATCTCATTATTTATAATAGCCAAGTTATGGAAATAATCTAAGTGTCCACCAATGGATGAACAGATAAAAAAATGTTCACACACACACACACACACACACACACCGGAATATTATTCAACCATAAAAAAGAATATGGATGGACCTTGAGGGATTTGTGCTAAGTAAAGTAAATCAGACAGAAAAATAGTGTATCATCTGTCTTACATATGGAATTGTTTTTAAATTTTTTAATGTTTATTTATTTTTGAGACACAGAGAAAGAGAGAGACAGAGAGAGAGAGAGAGAGAAAGAGAGAGAGAGAGAGAGAGAGCACATAAGCAGGGGAGGGGCAGAGAGAGAGAGGGAGGCACAGAATCTGAAGCAGGCTCCAGGATCTGAGCTCTCAGCACAGAGTCTGAGTCGGGGTTCGAACTCACAAGCCGTGAGATAATGACCTGAGCTGAAGTCGGATGCTCAACCAACTGAGCCACCCAGATGCCCCATATATGGAATCTTAAAAACCAAAAACAAATTTGCAGATACCGAGAACAGATTACAAATTGGTGGTTGCCAGTGACAGGGAGTGAAGGGTGATAAAATATATGGAGGAGATCAAAAGGTTAAAAAAAGATGTAATCCATGAGCTTCAAGTTTTCATTACAGTACTTCAATAGATGGGGTGGAGAGTAGAAAACTAAAAATACAAAGTAGTTGGAAGTATGTATGTGAAACAAGGCATTAGAATTGATCAGCATTGGTTATCTGTTACAGAGAAAGAAAATGCTATTTCTGTAAGATGTGGCCAGCTAACTGTAGCCAGGGCTCTATATTCTAAGGTTAAGGTAACAAATAAGTTAATGTATCCTCAGAATACGCACTCCATTCGTAACAAGGGAGGTGAGGTCACAATTTAAACATAATTACTAGGTGGTATTTCATATGCTCACCCACCCTCACACACACAGACCTGTAACAGTTTTTGTGTGTCCGTATAAACATTTTTGAAGCTGTTAAATGAGCATAGAGATGCAGCAAAAATAAATGAATAAATACTACTGACCAAAATTCTAATACCCCTCTTTAAGGTCTATCATATAAAGTTTCAAACCTGCTGTTTGAGGGACACAATGTGTTGGTTCAAATTCAATGTTTCATCATAGAGTAAAAGTATATCATATAAGAAGTTTCAATAGGTAACATAATACAATTGGCTAAGTCATAATGGTGCCATCCTAGTAATCTACTATATTTCAAACTAAGGAAAAATATGAACAAATCTAAAACATAAACATAAATCTACTTTGTCCACTATACTTTCCTTATTTTGATAGGAATTTTCTAATTTAAATACTGAGTAATAATATTTTTCAGAACACTCTGAAACAGGCTACACAATAAGTTGTAAAAATAAAAAAAAAATTTTGACTAATTATATCTCCTTACAGCATGTCATTATTGGATACTTGGTTAATAATGGTAGAAACAAGCCAGGGTTTTTACATGATGAATTCAAGACTAGCAACACTGTAATTTTAAGATCAATATTTCAATCTTCATAATGTGACATATCTGAATGTGTTTGGAAATTAACAACTATATCAATTTCTGCTATATTAGTGCTGTGTTTTTTCTTTAGATTTTTTGTAGGCTATTAAAATCCAAGTTTTCAAATAAAGTATTTGTCATATTTTAAATAATATCTTACCATCATTAACTTATCCTTGGTGAAAGGAACTTTTTTTCAATCTAATAAGTCTATAGATCAAAAGAAGAAATACACACACACACACACTTTTAATGACAGCACTACATATATTGTCTTTAAATTTTTAATATGTATAGAAAATCTAGTAAATAAACTCTAAAGCAAATGCAAGAATCCTAAAGATATATAAAGTTAAGACTTAAACTAAACTTTTGAATTAATGTTTATCAAGTACCTACAATGTGCAAGGTGCTATTTTAGTAGTATAAATATATACACACATATTGTAATCCTTGCCCTTTACACAATACAACATTAGGAGATAAATGATAAATACTACTGGCAGTTTGGGATAATAGTAATTAGAGTGATTCAAAGGAATTACTTTTAGAAATTTAGAAGAAGCAACCACATTTGTTTTTGTCTCTAGATAGCCAAGGAGAAATAAATAAGAACACAGCACTTTATTCTGAATCTTGAAGACTCATTATTGACACCTGGAGAAAAACAGATTGCAAAAAAATTCTGCTCCAATTAAACGTTAATACTTCATTCATTAGGGAGTTCTTGAAATTTTGCGTTTAACAAAGCAATACAAACAATGATGTGTTATGAGTAACCTGGATGCAACAATGGGAATAAATATTTCAAGCAAAGGATACCAGTTAGAAAGCCATTACAAGAGTCCGGCTATGAGACAAAAGGGGTCTGCAGCACCTGGATGGCTCAGCTCATTAAGCCTCTGACTATTGATTTTGGCTCAGGTCATGATCTCAAGGTTCATGAGAACCCCAAATAGGGCTCTGCACTGATAGCATGGAGTCTGCTTGGGATTCTCTTTCTCTCCCTCTCTCTCTTTCCCTTCCCTGCCCATGCTCTTTTAGGAAAAAAAAAAAAAAAACGGGGGAGGGACTGAAATTAGGCAGTGGTACTATGAATGGCATGGGGGGGACTGAAATTAGTCAGTGGTACTATGAATGGCTTTGAAGAAATGACTGTGACAGCCATTATGAGAAGTGAATCAAAATTTAGGGTGCCTGAGTGACTGTTTAGCGTCCAACTCTTGATTTTTGGCTCAGGTCATGATCCCCGGGTTGAGGAATAGAGCCCTGTGCTGAGCTCCCTCTGCCTCACTCCCACTTGCACACTCTCTTTCTCTTTCTCTATAAAATTTTTAAAAAGTGAATCAAAGTCACTTAGATTGAAAAAAATTAGTCATTTACCAGAAAAACTGGTAAAATGACTCCAAAGTTTTGAGTCTGGATCAAAAATAAAAGAAGCTAGTAAAAGCTAAATATGCAAGAGATAGAAAAAATAATTGGGAAAAGGATAATAGAGAAGAACATAGAAAAAGACAAACCCAGAATCAGACAGGTTATTCTTAGCAAGAAAGGTTTATCTTAGAGTTAGAAGCAAAGAAAATATGAAAAAGAAGCATGAAAAATATAATGAAACATATTTGAAGTGATGAGAAGAAAATTTTGAACTAATTTCTGTTGAGTGACCATGAAATTTGCATTAAAGCAGAAAATTAAGTCATTTTCTGGAGGTATAGTACTATACTAGGATTATTCTCCTTAAGCTAATAATCAATGCTTAGAATTTTAATTACAAAATCCTTTTTGCCTTATGACTTAACCTAATCATGGGACTAAAAACCATTACATACACAGTCCTAGGGGATTTATAATTTATATACACAGGAGGTGGGAATCTTAGAGATCATCTTAGAATTCTCGGTGACATTTGGCTTAATGAGAATAATTATAATATTGACACTTTTTTCTCTTAAATTGTATATTTTATGTTTTTAGGCACTAATGATGAAAAAAATATGTTCCAATTAAAAGTAAATTCCAACATATTTCTAAGAGAACATGAGTTACATCTTATTACTAAGATACTTTTATTTAACATTTATAAGACTCTCCTTTGATATTTGGAAAATCAAAATCTGACTTTTTCCTTGAATATTTTCATCCATGGTTTACTATTAGCCTCCTGTAGTTAGCTGAAACTAGAAACAGATGTGCTAGAAAAGCATGTGCGCGCGCACACACACACACGGTGTTCTTGTTTGAGAATTGTGACCTTTGGGATAGAGACAAGCTTAGCTGAAAATCAATACTCAGGACATTTCTCTACAAAAAAAATATTTAAAGGTTCAGTCTATCAGTAAGACATGGGTTAACATTTTACCACATTTGACAGAAAGTATATTTTTCTTTTTAAAATATCATTAAAAATTATTTTTAGCATAGACAGAATTCCCAGAAGTACACATCTGTCCAAATAACATATTTACAAATCTTAAAAATGTGAAAGAATCTAATTATTCTAAATCAAAAAACACTGTGGAGAAGGAGGTGTAGTAGTTAAGGTTAATGTGAGGTACAAGAAAGAAAAATAAGATCTACAAACTATAATAAAAAATAAATTCATTACAGACAAAACAATGTACTTGAAAACTAAAAAGTGTAGTTAGTGATGAGTCTTTGGAAGATTACTTATCAGCATATGAATTTAAGAAATTTCTCAAGAGCTAAAAGTCATGAAATTTGTAACAGTCAATTTTTCATAGACTAGCAGAAAGTTGTATTTTTTCTCAAGCATGAATTAACCAGATAACTGGATCAATTTTCTGCTCATTCTTGATGTCTTAAAGTGTGAACATTATCTTCAACATAATAATACCTGAAAGAGCTTCCTTAAATATGTACGTCTCCTAGGAACTATGCCAAATTTGAATTACAGTTATTTGATCAAGTGGTCCATAGCTAAGAGAACAGAATAAGGAAAAATTCTATCATTTTGAGAGTTCCCCAACATATCTGATGGAAATGTTCTTCTATAAAACCTGTGTTCAAATGTATGTTCAATAATTGATAAATAATGGTAATTTTAACAGTACTTAAGATTTGATGGTTTATAAAGTGTTTTTCCAGTCATTATCTAATTTGATTTTTATACTAATCATGAGAAGCAGTAATTTTATTCTCATGGAACACATATTTTATCAACTATTCAACAAATTCCTCCTCTCCCAAAATTTTAAGGTAATTTTTGGGATTCTTGTATACTGTAAAACAAAACAAAACACAAAACAACAAAAACCTACTTGGCTCAGGAAATTCATCAACTATCCTCCATGTGATATTATCCTTCCTGTTCAATACTGCCAGAGTATGACCATCCACATGAAGAATCATTGCCACTTCTACCAAAACTTCACAAAGAATCACAAATTTCCCTCAAACATCAAGGTTTTACAGTAATTTGAAGCTTTATTTTTTTTGCCTGTTTTCATTAACAAGAATTCTTGTGCAGAAGATCAATTAGTCCCCATGCAAACGTACTTTTGGCAGGGAAGGCAAACATGCCAAGACTCTTCTAAATTCCAGGATTGAACACAGTTTAGATCCAAGTCAGGGCATGCCTTCCTCTACTTAACCTAAGGTTCCTTACCCAAACTCAACTCAAATTACAGATGGGGAAACTGAGGTATGAAAAACTTTGGTCATGAAGGAGTAAATACTTTGATGAAGGTCACACAGAGAATAGGAGGCAGATATGCAACCCATAATTTCTGTTATAAAAACCCAAGTTATCTCCCCTAAAGGAACCTCTCCCAAAATAATTCTTGACAATTCTTTAGATGCTAATCATATGTAACCACACAAAATATGTATTACACACACACACACACACACACACACACACACACACACTACATTCCTTCTTAACGATATTTTTCCTTAATGAATTTCAATCAAGTAGAACCAGACCAAACAGATATGAACCACGTCTTCCCTTACTGTCTCACAATGAGTACCCCATCATTTGTTTTTATTATTTTAAGATTAGTTTTATTTTGAGAGAGAGAGAGAGAGAATAGAAGAGAGGGGGCAGAGAGAAGGAGGGAGAGGGGGAGAGAGAGAGAGAGAGAGAGAGAGAGAGAGAGAGAGAGAGAGAGAGAATCTCATGCATGCTTCATGCTCAACGCGATGCCTGGATGTGGAGCTTGATCCCACAACCCCAAGATCATGACCTGAGCTGAAATCAAGAGTTGGACACAACTGAATGAGTCACTCAGGCACCCCTGACCCATCTTTTAATTTTCCTTTGAATGTCACTAACAAAAATGAAGGGCTGAACTGGCCTTCTAAAACTCATTTTTTCCTTGAATGAAAGATTACAATTTATCTCCTGAATGTGCTGACTAAATTGTTTAAAGAGTTTTTTTTAACCACATTCTTTGTAGATTAGTGTTGCTTCATCTATATATTCTAATGGTAGTTGATAGGAGTAATTTTGAAGTGCTACAAATCTGTAATACAGATTTATAGATTATATGTGCTACTATGTATTCATTAACCCATTTTTGTCCCATATTTTTCAGCTATTTGAAGTAAATTTATGGATAGAAATATGTAATTTATTGTACAAGATATTAAAGCAGAGTTTTGGAGGTAGAAAAATTTTAGAGTTATTTTAGAATTATTTTCTGTAAAGAGGTATAAATTAAAAAGTATTCATAGTTTACTCTTTGTAAGCAAAGTGTGTACATAATTAATCAGAACTCAAGTCTCCCTAAGGATTCTGTTGGGCAGAATATCTTGTCTTATTTATTTATAGTTTGTATTTAGTTTTTTCACAGTTTTATTTAAATTCCAGTTAGTTAATATACAGTATAATATTAGTTTCAGGTAAAGTATCTTGTTTTAAATCTTATTAAATCTTAATTTCCTTTTTTTTTTTTTAAAACAAATGCACTTTCAAGTGAATGAAATATACTTGGACAGTTTTCACCAATAGAAACTAAAATCCATTACATGAAATAAGAATGTATATTTTTTTAGCACATATCTATGCCTTTGCTCTTGACTATGTTTTATAAAATTTACAGCATAAAGAGTTGAGAAGTTTATTCAGTGGCACTGTGAAGGGAAGAGTTAACTTAGCAGGTCTGTGGTGTTCAAATCCTTCACATTCCCCAAAAGAAGGTATGTCTTCAGGACTGGCACTTGGCCAGCTCCTGGGAGATGAATTCTGAGCCCTTAAAATATCTTGCCTGATAAGAGTATTTTTGTATGATGAGGCCTTGGGCTGCATAGTACAAGTTTGGTCAGATAATTAAGCTAATAATGTGATTTATAGCAAATGCTTGCTTTTCGCTCTTGGGGCAGGGAGTGTGGAGTCTGAGTAGCTAAGGTCAGTCACAAAGGTGCTGCCTAATTAACTTTCTGACCTGTAATAAAAACTCTGGACACCAAGGCTTAGGTGAGTTTCTCTGGTTGACAACACTTCAAATTTTAAACACAAGGAAACCAAGGTACAGAAAGGTTAAATAATGCCCCTGAGGTCACACAGTAAGCAAGAAAACCTGAAATTTACCTGAACTGGTTCAGCCCCAGATATAGTCCGTTAACGACACAGGTGATATCATTTACAATATTCAATGTCCCAATTATGTGTATATTTATACTTATTGATAGATTTTGAAAAATAGTATAATTCCAAATCCCATGCATTCCAATAAACAAGAAATATGAGGCACAAACAAACGTGATTTTATTTGCTATATAAAAATTATTATTTTGGGGGGAAGCCTGGGTAGGTCAGTCAGTTAAGTGTCCAACTTTGACCCAGGTCATGATCTCACAACTCGTGAGTTAAAGCCCCTCATTGGGCTCTATGATGACAGGTCAAAGTCTGGAGCCTGATTCAGATTCTGTGTCTCCCTTCCTCTCTGACCTTTTTCCTGCTCACACTCTGGCTCTCTCTCTCTCAAAAATAAACAAACATTTAAAAAATTAAAAATTATTATTTTTAAATACTCTGTGACCTTTTTGTTTTTATTTTCTATTACTATTAGGTGTGCATTTTTGTTCTAGACTGACAAAGGGGATGAGAGAAGACTTCTGTAATAATTGAATTTATAGAAAATATAAAACAACTCATCTTTTTAATTCATCATTTCTATAAATAAAATTACCTATCAGTAACCACAAAAATCCTGATTTTCCAAACTGCACAAAAAGTTCAAGTGGGAAGAAGTGAGTTGGAAAATGAATTACCCTAATACTATCAATTAATATCTAAGTTTTAGAGATTTACAAAAAGATTTGCCTGTAATTTTTCATTTCTGAAAGCCAATAACTCCCCCCAGGTGCTGTATATTAATATTTTATAACATCTAGTAATTATATATTGCTTTTAAAAATAGCTATGGGACATGAATGCAAGGAGGTATGGATAATATTTCTGAAAAATTATATATGAGCAGATGGATACCACATGAAGTAGATTAATATGTTAATTGTCTAAATGGAAAAGCATGCCATGCAATTTCGGGCTATTAATGAGATCAAGAATACCAACTCTAAAACAAAGAAGTGATTGTATGCCATTGGTAAGTAGATTTTTGCCCTTGCCACTTTGTCATTTTGTAGAATAATTGCTCCCATAGGAAAAAATAAAATTGTTAGATCGCAAAACAGTAGAGTTATAACCTCTGCATTGTTTAAAATGACTATGTTCATTGCAAGAATATTAGCAGACCTGCTAGGCTTGCTTTAAGCACAGGCAAACTAACCCTTTGGAAATATTATTTGAGTACCTCAGTTTCATTATTAAAAAGAGATAGTATGAACACTGGTGAACTTTTAACTTTGCATGAATAAAATTTCCTTTTCTCCATAACGTAGCACTGAAAATAAGCACTGCTAATTTTTTTCTTTAGTCTCATATTTTAAAAATATAAATCATTTTTAGTAGTAAAGATGTTCTTTTCTGATAGGAAACCCTTAGTCAATTAGCTTTCCATTTAGTAAACAAATAGTTATAGACAGCATAATATTTATAACTTTTATAAGCACTTGAAGTAAATAGAGAAGATGGTTTGCATTCCATATCACTAGTACCAATATTTTAAATCAGATTAAATATTTGTAATACCTGCTTTGCCTACATCCAGGATTCCTATGATTTAGATAATTAATTGAAATCTAGGTAGGAAATGTTAAATTTTAATTTAATATTTGTTCAAAGAATAATAAAAGATTGCACTTAGTGATACAGTTTATGTCAAGAATTTTCCAAGATACTTGTGGCCAGCAAACAATACCCCCCCAATATATCAGTATCCAAAATAAAATTAAGGTTCTAGATGCAATTAAAGTTGGTAATCAACTGACTTTGAGATGAGAGATTAATCCTGGATTATCCAGGTGGATCCAATATAGCCATGATTTCTCAAATGTGGGAGAAGGGACAAAGATAGTAATGAAATCTCAGATGTATATCATAAAATTATTTGTAAAAATAAATAGTTATTATTTCTCATAATAGCATAAAAAATCTCCATCAAGTAGTCCTCAATCTAATAGGATATATTAGCAAAATGAAACATGGATTTTTTTAATCAAGTAGTCCTGAAAGATAAGACATTCATTTTTTTATTTCACTTTGTGAAAATGGATAAGTAACATCTTTCAGAGTTTCAGTTTTGTTGTCTTCTAAATTAAAACAATGTCAATTAAAGTTTTATTGGGAGAATTCAATGAGATTATATATAAAGAGTCATATATAAAGATGTCAATAATCAGAGATTATCATTGTTTCAAAAATTTACTCAAATCCATCCTATAATATTTAAGTGACACAGAAAAGCATTTTATAATAAAGCACAATTTTAAAAAACTAGGCTCTTCTATTAAATATGGAGGATTTATGAAATGAATTTATCTCCTAACTCTCCCAAAACACCACTGAAATGATTGCAAAGAATAATAAAAAAGATGCTAGCCTAAAAGAATAAAAAGAAAGAAAAGAAATAATATAAGATGAAAAATGAGAAAGGAAAACCTGGGAACTGATAGCACAGTGGAGGAAGTTATAAATCTAAGGTCCTACAGAACATAATTACCACTAAGAAGAGAGTCAAATCTTTCTGTCCACTTCCTGGGAGGAGACTGGTCACTTCTCTCCAAAAAAAATAACAATTATATATCCTAACTATTCATTAAATGAGAAAGAAGAATGAAAATATTTCTAAACATGTAAGGATTGAAATGAGAAGAGAAATAGAGAAGAGTGAATTCGAGAACAGTGAATATTTATATTATTCTTTAAGGTAAAAGATAAAAATAATTAGATAAAAAAAGTCTTATGTAGCATTGAGAGTACACTTGGAAGTTCAAGTCAGGTATATATTGCAATGATGTAATTCCATAGGTTAACAGAATGGCTGGGCTATTACTGACAACTGGTGACTAAATTGAATCACAGATAGAATTAAATAAGGGAGGAGGTCAAAAGTAAAAGATATAAGGAGAAATTCATGAACCATGGAGCAACAAATAGGGAAAAAGTTAAAGAAAGGAGATAGATAACAGTTTGGGAGAAAATGGTACAATCAAGGACCAAGGAAATTCTAGATATTAAAATATCTCAAAAGGTTACATTGGATATTTTCAGCTCCTCTCTGAATATTTCTGCATGAGAAGGGAGGAAAATATTCAGAAACATTGCAAGTTTATGATATTATTAGGAGCATTCCTAATTATTATAATTAGAAAATTACAATATCGTATTTTTATTTTTATAGTTATAGTTTGGGCAAAATAATTTAATATTGTATCCTTGAAAACACTAAGATGGCATTCTATTTTATTCAAAGATGCTTTTCCACAATGCTGCTTATTAATATATTTAGGTGTTTATAACTAAGATATTTATTTAGAATCTTTTATGCATCAGAAAGTGTGCTAAATTATAGTAAATAGTAAGAAACAAAACAGTATTATTACTATCCTCATAATGCTTATAACCCCTGAAAAATTTAGGAAAAATTTAATGTATTTCTCTAGTTTACAATATGACATTATATTAAACAATATTTACAGTTTATTATTTAAGAGTAGATTCAATCTGTTTCCTGGCTTGTAATTTTGTATATTTATTTTGATATTACTTAAATTCATAGAGATAATGTTTCACATTAAGTCTCTAACAATAATTATATATTTTTTCTCTTTTTAAATTTGCTTTTCAGTTTTTATTTTATTTTTGAGAGAGTGAGAATGTGACCAGGGGAGGGATAGAGAGAAAGGGAAACACAGAATTGAAGCAGGGTCCAGGTTCTGAGCTGTCAGCACAGAGCCTGACATGGGGTTTGAACCCACGAACTGTGAGCTCATGACCTGAGCCAAAGTTGGATGTTACTTAACCGACTGAGCCACTCAGGCACCTAACACTAATTATATTGAGATGTGATAAAAAACAATCTAAATAACATCAGAATTTATTTTAGACAAATAAGAAATATGAACTTATCAAATAACCATTTTGCTTTAGAGTATATCAGTACATGAATCCATCAGGTTCTATGAAACTTTGCTCAGGTAATATTTCATTTTGCTTGTTAAAACAAGCAAACAAAAAATATATACTTCATTCACTCCATAGTCTTAAATGGTATCAGCAAAAAGAAGATGTTTATTAAGAATCTTTACAATGATGTAATTTCCAAGAGATACATGAAGACAAGCAAACATAGGACAGAATTTGGTGTCTTTGTGAACTATGAATTGGTATAGTCTAAACCGTATTTTGGTTAAGCAAATGAATAAAAGCAGCTGCTTTATTTGTTGCTTATTATGAGGAAATTAATAATTTTTGCCCAATATATATAAAAGGAAAATAAGTATTAATAGAATATGCAACATACCAAGACTGATCGATATTTTTCTACAAATTGTAAAATTTCAGAGAAGTTAATAAAGGGCATGAGATTTTACAAAATTTGTTTTTTTATAGTATTAAATATGACTATAGTTTAATTATTATAAAAACTTCTCTTTCCTTTTGTAATAAATTTATCAATATCCCTCTCAACTTTAAAAATTACCTTTATACCACTGTGCCCGTGTGGCTCATTCAAATAGGCATCCAACTCTTGATCTTGGCTCAGGTCATGATCTCACTATTAGTAAGTTCAACCCCGCCATGGGACTTCATGCTGATAGTGTGAAGACTGCTTGGGATTCCCTCTCTCCCCCTCTCTCTCCCAAAATAAATAAATAATTTAAGAAATTACCTTTATGTCTTGTTTCTTTAAAACATGTATTTGTCCTATTTTTACTTTCATTTTATTTTGAAAATAGAGGAGGCATATGATGATACTTTAATAGAAATTATAACATTAAAATATGTTTTACTGGGGCACCTGGGTGGCTCACTCGGCATCCTACTTCCTCCTAGGTCATGATCTCAGGGTCCTCTCACCATCCCTGAGTTCAAGCCCCGTGTCGGGCTCTATACTGACAGATCAGAGCCTGGAGCCTGCTTCGGATTCTGTCCCCCTTTCTCTCTGCCCCTCCCCCACTCATGCTCTGTCTCTGTCTCTCAAAAATGAATAAATGTTAAAACTCAAAAAATTAACGTTTTACTGTGTTTTTCCCTTTGATTTTTAATTCTGCCTGATAAGGAATTTCAGAATGACTTTTGCCAAAAGAGGTAGATATTACACCAATCTAATGAATGATAACCAAAATGGAATGTGTCAGTCATTAGTAATGCCAAATAGTAGCTTCGGGAAAAACTAATGGAGAGTACACCACATGTGAAACATACTGTGATTTTAAATTCTTCACAGCAATGCCTACCCTATGCATGGTAATCATTGTCATTAATATTGATTTCCAATCTTGGAATAATAGAGTAAAAATAAAGTACTGTAATGAGTTGGATAAATAGGAAACTATTATTTATAAAGACAGACATACTTTGCGGTCCTGTGGTCATAGATTACCTGATGAATTTACTTTACACTACTTAAAATAGCCAACTAACCCAGAGGAAGTCTAGATATCCAAAGGCAATCTTTGTAGGAATAGGACTTGGCTCAAATAAGCCCTAGGGAAAAAAAATCAATTGTCTTTCACATTGTATAATATGGGAATATATTTCAAAAATAAATAATTGGGCATAAGTTATGATTGATAGCTGCTGAAATAACATGCTTTAATCCCAACTTTATATGTTCAGCCAAGAGGGACCTATTTGACTTTATAATATTCTACACATCTTTCAGCTAAATTAAAGATACAAACATTAAAGTTAACACTGAGGATATCATGAAGATTTGTGATACTCTCTAGGGTATCATGCATCCATAAACCAACAAAAGCATCTGTAAATGAGCTATCTCCTGCTTGGACTGAGTCTTGGTGAAAATCTTTTAAATAATACTTTTTAGAAGGCCACTAAGAGTTGTGTGGAATAGAAATTACCTGGTGAGATGAGATAGGGGACAGAGTGAATCAGAAGATAATGAGAGGTGTCGGGTCTTCCTTCTGTTTCTGAACAGATCTATGAAAGGTGAGTCATAACGTATACACTGTATATTATCTTGTGAAAATCCATTGCCATGATTTTCTAAAATAAACTTTTGGCTTTTTATATCAATATGATAAAATTGTAAATGAGAACAAATACCTAGCGAAAACATTTTAACACCACCTCAATTAGCACATTATGATATAATGAACCACTAACCAATTCCTGATTGTATGTAAAGTCGCCTGCTGGATGATTTAAAGTCAGCCTCATTTCATTTTTCTTAAGGCTTTTTAAACAACCAATAATTATTTTAAGCATCCAGAGACAAATTAGATACATTTAAGTCATTAATTAAGCTATAATATTAAAAAATCACCCTATAAAAAGAATATCAACATTTTGATAAAGTAGCTAGAAATATAGAATAGTATTAATATTATTGTTCAAGATAGGGTATTAAATAATTTAAAATTATATGAGAAAAGCATTTCTGGATAATAAGATGAATAGACGATAGATAATTTCTAATAAACCATACATTTGGAGTTTAAAATCCCTACAAAGTGCAGTTAGGGGCACATGAAGATAACACTGATGTAGGTCAAGTATATCTTCTTTATAATGGTCATGGAGTTAACAATAACATGGATAACAGTTACTATAAAACAAAATTTAAATGTTAATAAATTGTGCAGCTAACCTAACAGGTTTCATCCCTATCTAGACTGGGCAATTAAAGCCACTTGGTAGAGTTGCACAGTCCAGCTTGAATATTAAGAGGGCAATTGACAGTCCCATGTCTGGATAGCAATTCCAATACAGTGACTACAATTTCAGAAATCTCTGATTATTCATTATCCATTCCCTTAATCTGATCTAGGTGCTTTAGAGCTTTGAAACTAGAGAATATTTGGATTCAGAGAGACATTCTTGTTTTTTTTGGCTTCTTGACAGAGGGAGCCTATTACTTTGTGCTTTTGTGCTTTTGTGCTCTTGTGCCCTTTGTGCATTCCCACAGAATATACAAAGTGTAGCCAACCTCTGTTTGAGAATGGAGGTCAAACAAATCACCAATTGTAATGTATCCAGATCTCCATATGCTAGAATGTGGTATTACAGGCTTTTCTAGAACAGTGAAAGTGCTGCTGCTAACAGAAAACCTTCAGCTGTCAGCCCTTTGAAGAACAAGCTGAAGAGAGATTCCCCAGAGCAGCAGACCCAAGCACTGATCAATATAAGTATATAAAGACCCAAACTCATCACCCCATCTTAGACCATCCTAGCTTCAGAGCTCCCCAAAGGTTTAGCTGGGGCCTTTGCTGAAGGAACTTTCATGGAAGCTCAATTTTTCACTCTGCCTACTCCTGCCTTCTTGCCTCCCATGCCATAGATGGCAATGCCCAAATCACTCCCTATTACATATCCTAGTGTTATTCACTATCTTGGGGATTTGAAACCATGAAAATATTGTTAAAATAGGAAGTGATTATTCAGAGGGTGACTAACTTTGGACAGTATTCATTTTGATTTTATCTAGAAATAATTGTATCTAGAAATGTTCAGCTGCCTAGAAATAGGAATATAGAGATCAGACAGTGGTGTTTACACAAGCTTGGAGCCCAGAAGACAGTGAGGATTGGTGGAAAGGAAAGCAGTGAACCCAGAAGACCTGGGCTAGAATGCTGCTTTGTCACCTAACAGCTAGGTGACACCAAGTGGCCTATAAAAATCTCTGAGTAGACCTTGTAAACTGGCAATCCTTGGGCTAAATTTGGTTTTGTTTCACTCACAATGCAGTTAAAGACATGATTCAATTGACAACATTAATATAGGAAAATTTCACATAGGAAAACCGCACATCCAGATTCTCCTCTCCACTAAAGAAAATTGTCTTCCAACACACTGTTTCTTGTTTCACAGCTATTTCTACCATTTATTTTACTTGACCAATATTTTGCATTTTGAGTTACACGAGGACAATGTTATCTACATTTTTTAGACAAAGATATTGGGAATAAAACACCCAGCACAGTTCCAGGTATGTATAGATACCTGTTATGGACTGAATGTGCTCCATCCCATTAATACGTTGAAGGCCTAAACCCAGTTGGAGAAGGGTCTTTTGGGAGATAATTAGGTTTAGATGAGGGTCATGAGGGTAATTCCCTTAAAAAAGAAGAAACCAGAGAAATTACGTTAGGTTGGATAGGTTAGGTAGGAAATAGGTGAGTCCAAAAGTAAGGTGATGTCTTGTAATTTATAAGGATGAAAAGAATGAAACTCATATTTGAAAGAGGAATTTTTTTCATTATTTCTACATATTATATGTTAGTTTTATTTACTGTTTATTAAATATATCCCTTACAAATTCAAGTTTAAATAATAATTAATGTTTTTTTAAAGAGCATTTCAAAATTTCTGATTATTTTGACTGCAATCCCACCATGCCAGAGAAAGAAACACACTGCTACCATATGGTAGCAACTACTCTGAATCACTGGCAATTATTTTCCTGAAATAATCATTATTAGTCTACAGAAAATATTCTTTGCCAATTCAAGCTTATCCCAGTGTTAGGGAAAAACAGAAGTTACAAACTTATTAAATTATGTATCCATTCTTTGATATCTAATAGCAAATAAACTCATATTTCCATTGTTTTAAATAACACAATTGGGATTACACTTGACGACAAACACTTTTGAAATAAAAACATCTAAAATAATTTTTAAATACATATTTTAAATTAAAATCCCCTTTCATAAATTCCCACACTACATAACACAATAATTACATATTAAGAATATGGCTCTAGGAGTGCCTGGGTGGCTCAGTCAGTTAAGCGTTCGACTTCGGCTCAGGCCATGATCTCACGGTTTGTGGGTTCAAGCCCCGCATTAGGCTCTGTACTGACAGCTCAGAGCCTGGAGCCTGCTTCAGATTCTGTGTCTCCTTCTCTCTCTGCCTTCCTCCACTCATGCTCTGTCTCTCTCTCTTGAAAATAAATAAGTATTTAAAAAAAGAATATGACTCTATACGGAGAATACTAAAGTATTCATATTTGAAAATATGAGAAATTCTGCCAAGTGATGTCACATTAACACATTGCCACCTTCATGGAAGTCCTTGTAGAGAAACATCTTCAGAGTTTGCTAGATTATCTTTCCAAGAAAGAAAGTAATGAGAACCCAGTGTACTACTAAATGTTAGTTTCCTACCCATTCTTCTTTTCTTTGTTGTTAATAAAATCCCCATTTTTGCCCGATTTTATACTTACTGTCCTGTGCACACATTGCATTAAGAATCATGGTTGCTCTAATCCAGATTTAACAATTCTATGCCCTGATTTTCTAGCCACAATTATAGGTGGGATGATCACAGGATCCTATTCTTGTCAATAAAATCTTAAGTGTATTTAGTGGTACTCGGTGCTTGAAGGTATCTTGGGAAGTTTTGCCATCTTGATTGATATAGAGGATGGAAGGCAGCTGGTCCAGTTCTTTTGCCTTTCCTCATCCTCTTGCTCTGATTTTGGTTATGATATTTGTTGCTGAGGCAGTCTGCTGCCTAATAAAACCAAATTGTTCCCTTTTAATTTTTAAACAATAGCCAAAGCTATTACAAGCTCTTACAAAAAGCTTAGTGTATGTCAAACAGCATGCTTCTGGTTTAGTTGTACCTTATTTTATGTAATCTCAACAGCTCAAACAGTAGATACAAATGATGCTTATGCTTATATATGAGTATACTGAAGCTCAGTAAGAAAAACTGGCTTGCCTATGATCACAAAGCTGTTCAGTGGAAAAGTTGGGATTTGAACCCAACATTTTTTGACACTAATAAGATGATCTTCTGTATAATGTCATGATTCTTTACGTTTACACAGAAAATGCCCACTGTTCCAGAAGCACATAAAGTCACCAAATCATAAATAAATTAGTAGACTATATTTCTGCTGACACTGTTCTTTTATTGTAATTTTTTATTAATGACTAGCATCTCTACTGAGAGTATTTAGTAAATCTGAACAGTTTTTCTCCAGTTTGAGAAATGCCTGATGATAACAGTTACAGCCAATTCTCAGAATACTTCCCAGAATCCAGGCTTTATGTACAGCCTTTTCTTGGGAATCAGTTTGGACTCCATTTTAACTGTGCTTTTGGAAGAAGTGCAAGACCCAACATGACTTAAGGTATAACCCTCAGGGGCTACCCCATTAAAATACTTTGCTAATATGATGTGAAAATTTTTCCTCAGTTAAGACAATAAAGACAGGGAATGTTTATCAGGAGGCATGAGAAAGCACAGCATGTTGAAGAAGCACAGTTGTGGTCGTAGCTACTACTAAAGCTATAGCTATTTTCCATTTGCCCCTCCAGATCCATCTTCACATTCCATAGCCTACTCTCTGCCTGGATGGACTCACCTACATAGGCCACATCAGAAAGATCCTCTGCTCACTGGATTCCTGTTATATTTAGCCAATGGGGACATTCATTAGAGATAAGAAGAAAAGAAGAGGCAAGGATTATATTCCATTGGCTCCTTTACTTGCATTTTCTCTGATTAGATGCATCTAGCACATTAAAATAAAATTTCTCTCAACTTCAATTTCTGTACAAGCCTTCCTTCTTCCTAATGAAGGTAATTTCTTCCTTCACTTGCCTTTCAGTCCTAATAAAGGTAATGACTCTACTACAGCCCAAAACCTTGTGATTTTCCTACATTTCACCCAAACCTCTGAAAATAGTCTTTGTCAAGCCCTTCCTGACTTATCAAATTTGTGTTGCTGTTTTGTTCTCTTTTGTTTTGTTTTCACTGCAGAGATTCTGATGGACAAGTCTATTGACACTATATTTATAGTTGAAAAGCAGAAAGAAATTTCTCAAAGGATGTTGAAGAAAAATGAGTAGCAAGAGTAAAGGTCAACATGTAAATGTGTCACTTGTCTTTTTTTATGTAATTGTATATAGTAGAGAAAGACTGGAAAAGTTTACACATTTTGAATTACCTCAGTATTGGGAAAATACTGGAAGATAAAGTCAGTAAAGATACTACAGAAAAATGCAGAAGGATTTCTTTGTTGCACTTGATTTTGTATGAATTATTTAAAGACAAATTTCAATAAAATACTTTATATTAAATTAAATTATGTTGTTGGGGTGCCTGGCTAGCTCAGTTGGTTGAGCATCCACCCTTGATTTCGGCTCAGGTCATGATCTCACAGTCGTGGGCTTGAATCCCATGTCAGGCTCTGAACTTGAGGAGCCTGCTGAAGATTCTGTCTCTCCCTTTCCCTCTGCCCCTCCTTCACTCGCGTGCTCTCTCTCTCTCTTAGATAGATGATAGATAGATAGATAGATAGATAGATATTGTTGAAATTCAGGTACAATGTCTTGAGAAAATGTCTACAAATTAAATAGTGCTATTTACTACAAAGTAGTTGTCTCTGACCCTATCTCCAACTATAACATTTACTAAAATAGGTATTTATTTAAAATAAATACAAAGAAAACAAATGTAAAGCATATACAGTATATACTTTTAAATCAGTAGATATGTATATCATATGTACTTTTAAATCTAAACACTAGTTGTCATTGAATGTTGGTATATATTTTTTATTTACACTGACTACTAAATATGGGATAAATGTGATTAATGTATAATATGAAAGTTTAAGTAAAAGTTCTAGAGCTTGAGATTTATTAAGAATTGTTTCAATTTAAATTTCAATTTGCAGGGCACCTGGGTGGCTCAGTCCGTTAAGTGTCCGACTCGGTTTTGGCTCAGGTCATAAGCTCACAGTTTTGTGGGTTTAAGCCCCACATCAGGCTCTGTGCTGACAGCACAGAGCCAGCTTGGGATTCTCTCTCTCTCTCCCTCTCTCTCTGCCCTTCTCCCACTTGTGCTGTCTCTGTTGTTCTCAAAATAAATGAACTTAAAAATTTTCAATTTTCAATTGTAGTTCAAACACCAGTAATAATATCATAATAAACAATAATTTAGTAAAGTAGAATATATTTAATTAGCAGATTGAAAATATTAAATATAAGTGATACTCTACTGCCTCCAGTAAACCCTATGGAATATTCCCTATAAGTCCTCGATATAATATAAGAATTTCACAATTAAAGAGATAAGAAATTTTATTTATGCATCTTCATGTTTAAAAAATGCAGCTTTTACACGTGATTTTCTAATTAAAATTGTATCCCAGATTCATTTGAGACTAAAATTTGTTTCTATTTGCTGTCCCACTGTGTGCTGTTATTTACATATTTTTCTCTACCACAGTTCATTATGTTCTATTCATTTTTATACCTCTGGCACATAGCCTAAAATGATACAGAGTAGGCATTATACAAATCTCTCTCATGATGACAGGTTTGTTTTCCTTATACTGAATACAATCTTCTGTTTTGACTTAGAACTAGTTTAAGAATTCTTAAGTATATATACACTTATGTATGCATATATATACACACAAATGTAGATATGTAATATTCTACTTGATAAACCTAGGTTTTTTTAAGTATATACCCTGTTTCTAACATCTTTATTCTACAATTTGCACTGTTTTTGTTCTGTGTATGGACTTGGTAAATATTTTATTCATCATATATGGGCCAAGAAAGTTGTGTGAGAGTATAAATTCTCATCCACTTTCTACTTTTCTTAAAAAGTGAAAGCTGCCTTTTGGCCGGAACTGCCATCTTCCAGTAATTGGCCAAAATGACTACCACAAAGGGAAAGAGGAGAAGTTCCTACTGTATGTCCCCTAGGACTTTCAGGAAACAGGGAGTCATTCTTTGGGCCACATATATGCCAACACACAAGAAAGGTGAGTTTGTAGACATCAGGGAATGGAGTCTATTCAAAAAGACATGCCCTGCAAATGTTACCATGGCAAAACTGGAAGAGTTTACGGTGTTACTCAGCATGCTTCTAACACTGTTATAACTAAACAAGTTAAGGGCAGGATTCTTGCAAAGAAAATTAAGGTACATATTCAGCATATTAAGCACTCTAAAAGCCTAGATAGCTTCCTGAAGCCTGTGATGGAAAATGATCAGAAAACGAAGGAAGTCAAAGAGAAAGGTACTTGGGTTCAACTAAGTGCCAGCCTGCTCTACCCAGAGAAGTACATGTTGTGAGAATCAAAGGAGCCTGAACTGCTGCTGGAACCTATTCCCTAAAGAATTCATGGCATGATAGGTATAAAAAAAAAGAGTAAAGTTCTTTTCTATCATTTAGTTAAACTACTTATTAAGTGGAACTTTTCACAGTATGTGTTTTTGTTCACCTTCAGATGAGTAGATTATTAAATGTAGCAAAGTATACTTTGATAACTACTAATTTATTTAGGCAATAGGAACAGTATTTGCAAAAACAAAGATATATCATATATGTACATATATATATTCCAATATTTCATACATATATAAATTTTAAGTTATGCCCCTTATTTTTTCCTTATATTCAAATCATTCTGACATTTATAAAGGCAAAATTAAAAGTTAAGAGTTACTTGAAACTTGAAAGAGTACAATCTCATAACAAACATATTCTCATGTAAAGTTAATTACAAATACCAAACATTGCTGCTAAAAATAATGAACTTTAAAAACTTATTTTCAGACAGTGAGGAAATTGAATCCCTGTATATTTCAACATTCTAAAAATATTAAATACAAATAAAAGTAACTAAATATATTAATAGAGGATAAACAGAAGTTACTGGCTGCAAAAAATGTGTCTGAATAATTTTATATTAATCTATAAAATGCCTACATATTTTGATGCTTCATCTACTGTGTTATCAAAGATGAAAACTGTCCAGAAAAGTCTTCTCATGGAAAGCCTCTGGGTTCTATATCTGTATTATATCAAAAGCTTTCCCCTATAAATGATACTATGTGAAGCTTTTAAAAATGCTTTATACATTTCTCACATTCATAAAAATGAAAAAGTCAAAAGGGGGGAAATGTTTTTTTTGGTTAGCATATTTTTGAGCAAAAAATACATTTCGGCAAACTTCCTACTGGGAAAACAGTAATTACTTAAGTTGGCAGCACACATCTGGCATAATAAAGATGGGAATATAAAAGTCCTTGATGTAACCCAAGTGTTTATCAGTTTTTAGAACACTCTTGTTCTTGCCAGATTCAAGGAAATATTTAATTAGGAATTGGCTCCCTTCTCATTTTCACAAACTCAAAGGTGCTGTCCTCTCTATCCTCCTGGGTGCTAAAGAGTTCAGTAGCAACAACAGCATCATATTCTACCTCCCAAATATCTTCATTAGTAACTAGATAGGATGATAAGTCAAATCCTTTAGCTTTGGGACAAGAAAAGTAAAATCTGCATTCAGTTAATAAAATAAAAAGTTCTTCCAAACACTGGCATGCTTTCAAGAACTTCCATTTGGAAATGCTCCATAATATTTTGGCTCCTGTCCCTTTGGAAGCACTTTTAGTTGGCTAATACATAGCAATATAATAGCAATATAATTCCGTATGTGAGCTGCCACCCATGCACAAACCAAGGAAAAACACAGGTCTCTAAATGTGCCCATATATAATTGATATTCCCCAAATTATCACAGTATTTTTAAATTCATTAAATATTTTTATTATTTAAGAGCGAATTGGATCTTTATTGCAAAAGTAATCTAATTTTATTCTTTTAAAAATTCAAACAGTACATACATTAAAAAACTGAAACTCCACCACCACTCTCAAGGAAAAGTAACTTTTACAGTTTGACATTTAATTTTTAATCTTTGCTTCCAAGCTTCCAAGTTTACTTTTAATTTCACTATATGTTATGGACATCCTTCTATGGTAGTAAATACAAATCCTCTTTATATGTTTTAATGGAAGCACATTATCACACCCTTTGGATGCATCATTATTTTAACAATTATTATTCATATTTGTTCTCTCCAAATTTCTGCTTTTACCTATAATGCTATGTTGGCCATTATGTTATGCAGAAGAGAAAAAACACAAAGTTTGGTAATAATAGATAGAGCACATTGAACACTTTGGTTTTAAAATATTTTAGATTATGCTATTTTATTTGATGAATTGGTATGTGGACATCTCTTTGAGGCAGTTTTGTTTTCTTAGAGATGAGGAAAATGCACTTCAGAGAGTTTAAATGAATTTAGTAGTAGTAAGTTCCAACTGGGAATCCAACTCTATAGAGAACTTTCTCTTGATCAGATTATTCTATTAACAGATGTGCACAGCAAGCATTAAGTTATTTAAATACCATAGTGACATAAGATTTTTTTTCATTTTCTTTGAGAGAGAGAGAGAGAGAGAGAGAGAGAGAGAGAGAACAAGTGGGGAAGAAGGGCAGAGGGAAAGAGAGAGAGAATCTCAAGCAGGCTCCATGTTCAAACATGTGTGGAGTCCAATGTGGGGCTCAATACCACAAACTTGGGATCATGATCTGAGCCGAAATCAAAAGTTGGACACTCAACCAACTAAGCGACTGAGGTGCCCCTACCCAAAGAGAGTTTTAATTACATATATTCTGTCTTCTTTTCATTTTGTGATTTTCATTATCTTATTTTTGCTGAGTGTGATAGTTAATTTTATGTGTCAACTTGGCTATCATGTCAGCTGTTTGGTCAAACGGGTAATCTAAATGTTACTCTGAAAGTATTTTGTAATGTCATCAACATTTATAATTGGTAGACATTTATGTAAAGGAGACTACTCTCCATAAAAAAATTGGATCACATCAGGGGCACCTGTGTGACTCAGTTGGTTAAACAGCTGACTTTGGCTCAGGTCACGATCTTATGGTTTGTGGCTTCGAGCCCTGCGTCGGGGTCTATGCTGACAGCTCAGTCCATGGAGCCTACTTCAGATTCTGTGTCTCGCTCTCTCTCTGCTGAAATCAAAGGTTGGACATTCAACTGACTAAGCCACATTGGTGGCTGTATATTTTTCCATATTACAGACATTTAGTAAGCGTTTAGGGAATGATATCTTATCATATTAAGATTCAGGTAATTGGTGAGTAGACACCATGTTTTGCTAAATCATTGTCCAACTAATATTTATTTAATGAAGCATTATAGGGAAAAAATGCAGTGAAGGCAACACAATTGTGGGATCTGTGAATAATTCCCACAGTTTTTGGGTATGCAACACATCATACACATTATACAGTAGATGTTAATGGGGCTATGTTTCATAAAGTATGCTGCAAAGGCTGCTGAGATTGGATCCAGGGTGGGCATTTATTTGGCAAACAAATTTTGAGTTTTACACTGGACAAATTCAATTTTGATTCAGAAGCCAAGAATAAGGCTCAGAAAACTTAATAGTAAAGATTGCGGAATTCTCTGTCTCCCTCTCTCTCTACCCCTCCACCCCCCCGACACTGTCTCTGTCTCAAAATAAATAAATAAACTTAAAAAAGTAAAAAAAGTAAAAATCAAAATAACATTAAACAATTTTTAAAAAAGAAATTGTTAGTGGGAATAACAGTTCTGTGTATTTGTACCCAGTGGGAGACCTGTGTGTTTGTGCTATTGTATAGGTTCACAAATGACAGCCATGGAGGCCTTAAAAGGTTAAATTTGGAGTTGGAAAATGAGTGTTGCACAGATAAGGAGTGCTTTAAAGACCTGATAGAGATGGACTGTAGAGCATGAGCTCGGGGTGGACCATGTGACTGCCATCAGCACAATACACCTTACTTTTTCTTCAGCTGCATGAGAGTCACGTGCACTATCAGAGTTCCATCCTAGAAGAGATCTACACTTAGGCTTCTTCAAAGTCCTCTTTACTACCATTATGAGATGCCTTTCTAGCCTGCAAATTTCACCTCAGAGTGACTGTCCTTGTCTTTAACTTATTTCTAGAAATATGGAAATGCACATTACATGTCAACTTGAGTTCATCTGAGCTCAATTTTAGCTAAAACAAATTACAAGTTTTCTAGGAAATGGCCTTACTTATTTAAAATATCATTTAACAAAGAACAACTCAGTAAACATATCTTTTTAAATAACATACAAGTGAGGTATATTTTTGCCACTGCTTATAAACCAAATGGCATAGAGTGGACATTTCATAATCTTTTTCCTCAGCATTAAGATCAATTTTTAAAGCCACATGAAATTTAGAATACCTAGAAGTAATTTTTAATTTGGAATCATTCTCTAAATTAAGATTAGTGAAAATATATCTGATAATGTTTATCAGATATGTACCTTAAGGAGGGAAATGGGATATTTTCCTTGCAATATCTTTGTTTTCTGAATAGTTTTTCTATTCAGGATTCCAAGTTCTAAAGATTTTGAAGGTATAAGACACAAAGCATGTTTTCATTTTTTCCTATTTATCATAAATGATATATGTTTCAGTTTAATTAGTCCATACAACAGTCCAAGTAGAAGAAATTGGACCATGAGACTGCAAAAAAAATGTCAATATGCACAAAAAAGTGAAAAGGTAGGAACATGTTCAAGAAACATTATTTGACTTTGGTAATGGCAAATAAGAGTACTTGGATACAAACTGTGAAGAAACAGTCATTTTACTCTAAAACATAGAATAAACAATCTAATTAGGAACATTTTCAAAATAGTACATCAATAATTAAATAAACTTTATTAAATACTGAATTTATACTCCGTCTTTTGCTAATAAAATGGCATCATACTGTAGACCTTTACTGGCAATGCTCAACAAAAGGCAACAAATGTCACCCAAATAAGCCATAAATACCATGAAATTAATTTCTCTAAAACTCATCTCATATGACTTTATTTGCAAATATATGTTTTATCTTTCTGACCTCCAAGTATGAAATGTATATCAAATGTTTTAATAATTCTTCCTGCAAATCTATTAAAGCTCATGCTCAATCAAATTCTGACAGCCTTAACTAGGCAATATACCTATATGAAACACTGTGCTTATAAATTAGGCTTTAGAAAGCCTTTAGAAAATTAAATCCAGCACGTTCCAGCTAAGAGAGTAAAAAGGTAGCTTCAAAAACTAATAAAAAAGCAAAGTAAACTTGAACAAGAATGACTATAAGATGACATAATATAGTATACTTATAAACAACTTCTAAGTCTTCTCAGAAATGTCAAGTGTCTCAAGTAGATGAATCTTGTAGTTGGGGGATGCCAGGCCCTCAAAGAAAGGACAAATTATTGAAAGTACTGTTTCCACTAAAACAATCCTATATTCTTTTTCTTCAATGTTTATTTATTTTTGAGACCGAGAGAGACAGAGAGAGCAGGGTAGGGGCAAAGAGACAGGTATAGAGAGAATCCCAAGCAGGCATCATCCTGTCAGTGTACAGCCCGATGCAGGGCTTGACCTCATGAACTGTGAGATCATGACCTGAGCCAAAATCAAGAGACCAATGCTTAACCAACTGAGCCACCCAGGCACCCTCAAAACCCTATATTCTTTATAGGAAAAAATATATATAATGTCATTCATTTACTAAGTAAAAATATATAACAGATTTTGTAGAAAATAAATTATTAAAATAATGTTCTACTGAATTCCCTTGTTTTACCATTAGTTGTTTTTTACACACAATATTAGTATCTAAGGCACATCTAACCATACTAGGGCATATCTAAAAAAGAAACAGTTGATCCAGACTTTATTCAGGGTTGAAAAATCCCCTGATCTTTGAGTTATAGTTAAAAGCTATATTTAAGAAATATTAATAAAATGAGAATGCTGATGCCTCCACTACCTTGTCCCTGCTCTAGTTACTGCATTTAGTGTAAGAATTTTAAAGACATTGTGTTACATTGAATTTGGCATCCTTTTGGAGTCAGTAACCAAAACCACAGTCTGAGGATGGGCTTACTCTTCCCTTAATAAGCCCAATCATACCAGTATCCACAGAAAATGATAAGAACTTAGAAGGAAAGTCTTGAGGAGGGGTGAAAATAATCTCTGTGAGCTTCACATTCCTACGCCTGGATCTTAAGAAGGCAAACTAGTTCAGCCAATGCTTCTGGGCATTAAAGCTAAGACAGAACTCTTTTACATGAAAGGCAGCCCTGGTAACTTAGGGGGCAAATCATATCATATAAGAAAGCATGTTGGTTGCATGCTTTACTCTGTATTTATTTACCTATTGTTATTCTCCTGTCTAGATTTTGCTGCAGGATTTTGTTACAGCCTTTTATGCATAATATGTATTTTGAATTTCCCTAGGGGAAAATACTGTTTACAACATTTTCCAAATGTATTTGACAGTGAAATTCTTTTTTTAAGGGAGTCATGTTTTAGTAAAAATTTGTTTGGAAAAGCTGCCATAGCTTTTAGAAAATCTTCTTAAGTGTTCCAATCTTTACTATGGGATATCAAGGAAAGGTATCCATGCTTGAGCAAATACATAAAAAGGAGCATCAGATGCTTTTTCCTTTTGGATCGGTGGGAGTACCTAAAGGGAAAATGAATTATGAGGAGCAAGAGTCACAGTTGAAAACATAAGTGCATTCATAGGAATCAAGGGTAATGGTTGACAGACAGGGACATCTGAAGGCAAAGAGAAGTACTTGTCCTCTTCTTTCCAATTACTGGATGGTGGGAGCAAAGAGGAGACTGTCAAAAATGGGACAGCATTTTAAGGAACACATGAAATTAGCTTCTTAAATTCTAAAGCACAAGTATGTTTTGCTAATTCTAGATCCATTGAGGAATCACATTGTTTTTATGAAAAAAAATCTTTATAATACCATCTTATAAAAGAAGATCACTATAACCTCCAGATATTCTGTGATTTATTTTCCCATTGAAAGCCCCACAAAATTTGTCCAAGGCCACATCTAAGTCTAAAAGATGTAAAAGGCCCTTCCCATGATTTTTTCTATTACCAACCACAGAAGTTAAAGCTACAGTGGAAGTTACTTTAACAGAAGTTAAAATAGTTGGTTGGTCATTTTCTGCAGATCTAATGAATATAACATAGAGAAAAAGACTGCACCCCACTTGAAGGGCAAGAAATTGGGGAATGGGAATCAGAAAAGGTGAGTTTTAATAAACAGAAAGGGATATCTAGCCACTGGTAGACTATTTTCCATGACTACTGGAATCATGGCAATAATAGACAAACTATTCTACACATCTATGCATTCATAGCAATTTACTCCAATATTAGTTTGTCAGAAATATTTGTATAAGCAGACAGCTCTGGAAAGATTCAGATAAAAATACCTTCCTCTCCGCCTAAGTAAGATTTGCTTAATTTCTAAGGTACATAGTAAGGAATTCAATATTGCCTAAATTTAACTTTTTCTTGGTTTCTGCATGGTGATAGAAATATTTTTGTTTGCCTAGGGTTCACTGGTCACATTGGATAGTCTAACAATAGGCATTTGGGTAGGAGCTGGCCACACCAGATGTGATTTGGGGCAGGAGCATTGGGTCAGAGAGCATCAGCTTTCCCTCTGGAGGGGCTGGAGAAAAAGACCGGCCATGTGGGCAGTCAATTACCCTTAAGTAACCAAGTCAATTTTGCTGAAAGTAACTGTGCTTCAATTAAACTATGAACACCAAGGCTCAGGCACGTCTCCCTAGTTTGGCAATCCTCTGCCCATATTTTCACACAGAGTTACTGGGAGAACAGCAATGTCCATGACTCCACTGCAGGAGGACAACACAAAGCTGCATGCTTGGAACTTTCCTGGACTCTGCCATATGTATCCCTTCTCTTGGTTGATATTACTCAGTATTTGTTCATCATAGTAAACCATATCTTAGAGTATAACAGCTTTTAGCGGGTTCTATGAGTCCATACAGTGCATTATCAAAACCAAAGGTGGTTTTGGTGGTAACCAGATTTGTAATTAATGTTAGAAATAAGGATAGTCTTGTGGAATGCTCCCTAACTTTGCACAGGGTAACTAAGAAAATGGTTTCTTCAGGACAGAGGATGGACACTTTTGCCAAGCTTCCATGAAAGACAGAATCTTCTAATCTCAGGGTTCTTCTTCTGAAATATACCCTTACTACATGTACAGGCATCACCTGGCCCTTATCATGTTGCCCTGTGAGAACTGGCATTCAGGGAACAACACTACACTGTTACTCTGGATGCTGCTTTTGTTGTAAATAATGCATTATTTTGTCTCTGACCCAGATGCCTCATATCTTTCTGCCAATATCTATTAAGTCATGACAGGCTAACTCACTAGCTTGAGTTCAGGATGAAATCTCAGACCCTTGCACAACTTCAGACTTGATGGTTGAACAATAGTCCTAACCACATCTAACTGATCATTCATTACTCACCTTGAGAAAAATTTATTAACAAACAAACAAAAATTACATTCTAAGAGTGAAGTAGTGGCCAATTTAGGAATGATTTCAGTTACATGAGATATTATCTTTCAAATGCAGGGAAGAGTCCTACAGCTGGAATTAAAGAAACGTATATTAGACAGTCTTGTGAGACACAGAAACATTTCACTCCATTCCTGATAAGCAAACTCGTTTCGTAGCATGAAGGTCTACAGCACTGTTGTCAGACTCTGTCATGGGGTATCTGGTAATTTAACATGACAGCACCTATTTACTGTGTGACATCCTGTTTACTCTCTTCAGACTTAATTAAAAAAAAATCACCACAAGGTTTTTAAATGCTTATTTCCATTGGTTGCTAAATTTCCCAAATCTAATTTCCATCTAGAAACATTTATGACTACAATCTAGCACAGTATGACTGCTTTATAATTCAGGCTTTAGTGCCCATATATATATATATTTATAATCTCTTCCTATACAGAAAAGATCCATTCTCAAATTGTACCTAGCAGTGAAAAGTCAAAACTTAGATACACATGGTTAATATTTTTATAGTAACTCAGTATGTATTCAGTTGTTATCTATTCTTTCAGCTCCCTGCATGATCTCTCTCTATATAGGCATTGCAATTTCTATTCAACAACCACTGAGGGGAATGTGAACAAATGACACAAAATATGAAACATGGGCAATTGCATTTTGAAATCCTAGTATGAAATCTATTCAGTTTCTAATTTTTCAGACTGGCAGACATACATTACCAGCAAATGTTAACCAGGTAAACGTCAACCAGGTAAACATAAGGGTCCCAAATGACAATGTTTCCATGAAATTTTAAAAAATGAGAATTTTGAAGTAAATGTGAATATGTATGAGGTATAAAAACATTTTTATAAATAGCAAGCAATTTTGGTAAATTACTTTTTGTCCTCTTCAGACCAACCCCGATGCCAAAAACAAATGGAGAAAAAGTTATCTTCAGGGATTCTTTTACACTTGCTAGAAAAATATACTATCCCAAAGTGGATAACATGAGTTGATCTGCCTCATAATGTTTTAACAAAAACTTCATTTAGACTTCTATGATAATGAAAACTGACATTAAAAAAATATCAGCAACAGCATTCATACTTTTTTACAGTAAATACCTTGAGTCTTTTTAGAGATAGGAATAACCACTGAGGTTACTAAAAAATAAAAGCTTTCTCCCTCTTTTATCTATAATCTACAATTCAGTTTTGATTTGATTTATAGAGTTTGTTACCACAGTTTGTAACAACTGAGAACCCTAAGTGACTGAGACTTATTTGCATGAAAACAACTTTATTATGGTGCACACAGCTTTGCTTGATGGTTTTCTCATTATTGATGCAATTGTTATCCCATAGCAACAACAGAAAAAGAATAACATCTCTGAGCCTGAGTAGAATAAGTGCACTTTTCACTCTCCTCCTGCTGAGTGAAAACTCTGTTTTCATCTAAACTACATAATATATCAGTGAACCTAATGGGAGTTGACAGTCTATCTTAAATAGTGTCATTAGGTAACAAAGAGAAATCTGAAGCTATATAACCCTTGGTCATTTTGATGACTGTTTCTTTTTCTTTCAGTTTGAATAGATAACTGGAACTTCCCATCAAAAGCCTTTCTGCAATTTTTTGCTGTTTAATTTGGGCATCACAAATCAACATTTTAAGTAAATGGTCGCAAAATATGGCTAGTGAGATAGTGAGTCATAGGAGACTATGAGTAATGAAGCACTATTTCCATACTATTACTGGTAGATTTTGCAACCTAACAAAATCATACAAACCAAAACATAAATTGATAAATATCTGATAACTCACATTTGCTTTAAATGAATGGTATTGGATGAAAAACTTAACTACAAGTTTCGGAATATGCATATTAGATAAATAATGTTACTCTTGAATATATGATAAACTATTTCCAGGAAAAAGATTTATGATACTAGAAAAATACTAAAACATTAATTTGTACCTAACAAAGTAAAAGGGCAGGGCCAATTTTGAAAATAATTTGCATTAGTTCAACATCATAGAATTTATAAATATATGGTCCTTTGGAGTTAGGTATTACTATCGCCATGTTATAGACTGATAAATTTATGTTTGTAGCTGTTAAATAATTTGCTCCAGATCAGACAATTTATAGGGTTTGAGACAGGATTTGAAACTAAGCCATCTGAATCTTGACCTTATGTTTTCTGTAACTTCTAGGTATCCTATGAGAAAGGCAGGGAAAAGCTGACTTTAAGGACAAGAAAATGGACTCAACCAAAGTCATAATTTTACTAAGTAGCAGAGAAAGGGCACATTCTTTACTTTTAATCATTCATTCTCACACTTTTTTCCATTTCCTTGTTTTACTTACACTGTTCTCTAGCTTCTTGCTTTGACACTGAGAAATTCTAAAGTCCTTCTCTTCAAATTAATTTTGTTTCACCCCCTCCATTTCCCTCTTCACTTACCTAACACACATTCATGGAAGGAGTGAATATCAAATTCATAGATCTCTGCCATTGTTACAGTGGCAAACAGATTTTTCTGACCCAATGAATCAATAAATAGTGGAATTTCAAGTAATAAGCCTGGTGAAAAACTGAAGTGCAGGATTTTAGAAAATTGGGGGAAGAGTGTTTTATACTTTCCAATCTCTATCATGCATGATTATAATATCTTAAGCATGAAATAACACATTTATTGACTGCTAACTAAGTTGACAGCCATGTTGTTATGCATACATTATGTCAAGTAATTCTTATAGTAAACCCATTATTTTTGTTTCTGTTTTATATTATGGAAACCTAGGCTCCAAATACTGATGTAATTTGTCTGAGGTTTAAGAATTGGGAAGCAGCAGAGTAGGTGTTGGGACCCAGGTCTGTCTAAAAGCCCATAAGCTCCTAAATCTCCTTAAACTCCCTGGTATAGGTTGTGTCATCTAATCTACCAATATATAACTAGAGCTAGTAATTAATTCATGCAAATAAATCAATTAAAATATATTTGGGCGTGGCGTAAAAGGGATTATAACCACGTAATCATATTTGTAATGAGAAAATACTGATGCTCACATAATTATACTGTCAGATTGCATTCTTATTTATTCATTGCTTTTCAAAGGATTTTAAAGAATACTTAAATATTCTTGAGTTCCTTGGTTTTGAGGGTCTGCAATATTATAGATATATTCCCATGAGGAGAGTGAATGAAAAATAATAGCATAACTAAAGCCTATGAAAATGTCTTTGTTTTTTTCACCATGGGAATCTTCTCACATGTTATCATGATTTTAACTACATAAAAATGAATAATTTGCAAGCCTGGGCTCTGTTGTTGTGTACTATGTTCCTTAAAATAATGCTATTGAATGGGTACATTGATATTTCTTTGAAGATAAATTAAATATTATTCTCATTATCCACTTGTATAGGGCAAAAATGAGACCGTTCCTTCTAGAGGTTTAAAAAGAAAGAGAAAAAAGAAAAATTAGACTTATCTATTTTATGTTCTTCAATCATGATAAAATTTGAGGTATTTTGAATAATATGGAAAATAATCATTAAATTTAAGAATTTTAAGAATCTGTAAAACATGTTTTATACTTATCAAGAAAACTGTTTCACAGCATTATTTTTATATGTTAACTTGAATCTTCCCATTGCTTAGCTTTGAATATTTCACTTTTCAAAAATCATCAGTGGACTAGCACTGCCTACCAAATTCACTAAATCCAAATCCTATCTTAGCATTCAGGTTTATTCTAAACATTGTCAAAAGCTATCCACATAGATGAATACGTTCCATCCTTATATATAACCCATCACCAAAATCTGAAATTGCCCTGTTTCTTACCATTTCCATACTTTTTACTATCCTTCCCTTTCACTAGAATATAAGAGTCTCTACCTATAAATGGCTTAGATAGTCTACCTCTTCCCCAGAATTCATGTAAATTACCACAGCTTACATAAACCACATATGGACTGCTATACCACTACATCTGATTCCCATAACATTGTGTCTGTACCTTTTTGGCAGTTTTATGCATGTATTTGGTTGGTTGGTTGGTTTGTTGGTTGGTTGGTTGAATGATTGTTAGGGTTATTGCCCTGTGCTATTATTTTACAGGACTCACAGCCTCTATAAAACTTTTGGGCAAGAAGTAGTCTTGCTTACTTTGTGTCTCAATATAATACATAGTTCCTTCCACAAATATTTATTTGCTAGGTTCTATGTGGGGTACAGGTAATGTATGCAATGGAGATATGGTCTCTACCCACTTAGGGTATGTATTTCTAGTACAGATGACAATTGAGTTATAGTAAAAAGAAACGTAATCTAGAATTTGTAACAAGAGCTAAAGATGAGCAGTATCCAGTCCTATGAGAACCCAACATCGAGTATTCTACCATGTCAAGATGCACAGTAGATGTTGCTCTGGAAGTATGAGTTGAATTGCCATTCCTTGATTAAGCCGTATGTATTGGGAGCTTACTATGCTTCAGAGAATGTTCTAGGCCCTTCAGCTAAATATCTGTCTTCTTAGTGTTATATTCTAGGGGAAGATTGTTTAAACATTTTAATGAAGTTCATCCCTTTGTTAGTTTTGTAAAGTCTATTGATCCCTTTTTACAATGATGTTTTTAAATCCATAAAGTGAAATATCTAGGATTATAAAAGCCATTATATTATTGCAATATATCATCTAAAATATTTTTTAGGGGGACCTGGGTGGCTCAGTCAGCTGAGTGTTTGACTCTTGATTTCAGCTCAGGTCATGATCTCACAGTTCATTAGAGCAAGCCCCTCATTTCCTCTGTGCTGACAACATGGAACCTGCTTGAGATTCTCTCTCTCCCTATCTCTCTGCACCTCTCCCACTCTCTCTCTCTTTCTCAAATTAAATAAAAAATAAACCTTAAAAAATAAATAAAAAAATAAAGTATTTTTAAATTTGTGCTATAATAATATATATTTGTTTATTAACAAGATCTAATAGCAGATATACCAGCTACTGTAATTTAATATACTGATGAGTTTAAATGACATTTTGAAACATCTTCCACACATCTAATTTGATATAAAAATATATGTTACATGTATTTGTGACAAATTTAGGGGCATTGTGGATACTGCTATAGATTTTTGCCTAAATTTAAGGAATGATAAGTGTAAGCTAGAAGTTAATGTGAATGTGGATGAGTTTTCTTTTTTCCTTGAGTTCACAGGGGGTCTGATTTGATCGTTGAGTCCCCAAGTACAGCACTTCTGTCACCCTGAAGAAGCAGAGAGTAGACAATAAACATGTTAGGGATTTGAGGGAATAAAAATTGAAGTCTCCTCCCCACAAACATGTACAGTGGGAAGGGGACATTTCAGACAACAAAAACAATGTGAGAAAAGGCCTTGTAGTCAGAAGATGCATGGCACACTTGAGGAAACAAAAGAAAACTGACGTGATGCCAGCACATATCATGAGCATGAACACACTACAAAATCTGGCTACAGACAAAAGTAGAGGAAAAACCACAGGAAGCCTGGCAAGACAGGTAAGGATTCTGATCTCTGCACAGTGAGCTATTAGAAGATACCAATGTGTCTTAAATGGACAAAGAGTGAGTCGGGGATGAGAAGGCAATGATATGACTGTACTGCACACTGCATTTCATTCCTAAAGATCACCCTGGTTGTTGTGCAGGGACAGTGGGCAAGAATGGATGCTACTATCCAAGAAGGGAGAATCTGATGGAGGAGAGATGATGAGATAAGCATGGTGAAAATGAAGATGGGAAGGATGAACTAGACATCTTAAACCAATTCATGTATCCAACGTAGTGTGTGTTTTACAGAGATAAACCATTCCAAGGATGATTCTCACTAAACCAAAATTAAATAATGACAACTGGAAGTAAACTGATTAAAACACTACTCCAGAATCTAAATATAACCTAATATTTCTGAGTCTTCGATTCAAATAAAATCTCAGATGCCAGTTAATAATCTGTTATAGTCAATAATCTCTTGTAAATCTTTTAGCCATTTATCCTTCCTTAAAAAAAAATCACAGCACTGCATTTTTATTCCAATTACTTAATCCCATATCCTTATAAATATTACATTAGCTATATTTTAACATGTTATTCAACTTCTTATTTTATAATCCTTCATTCGTGTGTTCTTAAAGTATTTATAAAATTTCCGGGAATTCAAATTTCACCTAGTTAATCTATTGGCATAGTAGCAATATATATTAACTGAAAGAGTGCATTTTCTAGCAAGTTTGTCTTACTAATTACAATATTTAATTTAGAAAAAAATCTAAAAGTTACTTAAGTATCAATATCCAAATGGAAAAATCAAAGATTATACTTTTCTGAAATTATTTAAATTTATGAAATTAAATGAAAAAAACAGCTACTAAGGAAATGATGCTGCACTTTGTATCCTTTCATGGATTTTTTCAGTGGTAGAAATATTCATACAAATAAAATAAAACATTTGACAACTTTTGGACAGAAATTTTGTTTTATTTTATTAATATAGAATTCAAAGTAACTGATGTAATACCAAAACTAATTTTTTTTTTATTTTTAAAATTTGTTAATGTTTATTTATTTTGGAGAGACAGGGAGAAACAGAGCACAAGCAGGGGAAGGGCAGAGAGAGAGGGGGACACAGAATCCAAAGCAGGCTCCAGGTTCTGAGCTGTCAGTATAGAGCCCAATGAGGGGCTCAAAAGAATGAATCATGAGATCATGTCCTAATCTGAAGTCAAACGCTCAGCCAACTGAGCCACCCAGGTACCCTTCAAAACTTAATTTTTAAAGTTATATTTTTAAAAATTAAAAATAGTTTATATCTGAGTGATTCATTCCACAGGTTCAAACCATTATATTTCACATTATAATTATTAAATAATTTCATTATTTCATTTTTTTATATTTTAATTCATTTATTTATTTTTGAGAGAGAGTGTGTGAGCAGGAGAGGGGCAGAGATAGATGGGGACAGAGGTTCCGAGGCAGGCTCTATACTGACAGCAGACAGCCTGATGTGGGGCTTAAACTCATGAACCATGAGATCATGACCTGAGCCGAAGTTTGGTGTTCAACTGACTGAGCCACCCAAGTGCCCCACCATTTCATTATTTTTTGATAAGAAATAAACTACTCTACAGAAATACTCTAGAGTAAGATAAATATATCAAATATTTCAATTAGAGAACTAGTGAATAATCTATCAATGAATGAATTTATTTCATAAGCAATTACAATATGATTTAAAATGAGTCAGTGGTTAAGCTGTTACAAAATACAGTATATCATGCTACATACAAAACATGCTCTCAGTGCTAAAGTGGACAATGCTCCCAAACTAAAGTTTATGAAAGAAACAAACCTGAGCAAAGACGAATCAAAACTGTCAAAACAACATAATTCTAGTTTTACAGGTACAAACTTTTATAAAAGACTTGCAGGGTAGCTGAGGACTGTGATGGCAATGTAGCCATTCATCTTCCACAATATTCCTATCAAATAAGGAGAAAGGAAAAGGAATTTAAGTTTTACATAAAAAATCAGTAGAAAAATTAAATTCTATGTAAATTCTTCAGGCATAATGTGAAGATAGAGAATGCCAAAACTTCACATTTCTCATACTGCAGTCCAATTGCTGCTCATGAGCAAACAAATGTAGGCTGCAAAAGACTATGAGGAAGACAAAAGAGAGTGATTTGCAATAACCACTTGAAAAATAAAATATACCATGTATCTGAAAATGTGTGTGTAACTGAGAGCAGGACTACAGGTAATGAATAGCAAAGTAAGTACAATTTAAAAGGTCAGATGCCTTTTAAAGGGACAGGAACAACTGAAAAGACAGAAATGTTTAAAGAGAGAGAGGCAATTTAATAGGGAACTCTCTGAAAAGCGTAACTTATTCAAAAGAAAAAAGATTAAAATATACTCTTTGGTAATCTGATGATGAAGAAAAGAAAAAGGAAATTTAGGGTACTGAAAAACAAAAAGTGAGGTATTTGGAGGATTCATAACCTATCCCTACCAAAAGAAACAAAACAAAAAATCCTATAAAGTATCTGGATTTGCTGTACTAAGAGAAAAGAGAACTATTAAACTAGGGATATTGTATAAAATCCCGATAGCATAAAGATAAAGAAGAGTAAAGTGAAGTCCTTACAGAGCTACTGCAGAAAATTAACAAAATCCACACATATAAACTGAAGAGAATTCCCTCATGCAGAATTAAATATACACAAAAAAGAATCTGATGATGCACATTAAAAAAAGCATGTTTATTCAGAAACTCAAGATCTAAAAACAAAGTGTAAAAATAAATGGATAAACTGGGGGAAAAGTTGATTGATCTCCGGAAAGAAACAGAAGAAAAAGGCAAAACTATCTCCGAAATAGAGAATACATGATAAGATGCCCAAGGAAGGGGAAAAAAATGAAAACTTAGTTAGGGTCACTGAAGAAAGACAGGAAATAATTAAAAGAGCGAAAATGCCATAAAAAAGTAAAAGGATCATGAAAACAGAAGATAGGCAAAAGTTATATTTGAATTACAACCTATTAATAATTTGATAGGAAAAACATCAAAACAATGGAACAGAACTAATTAGTTAAAACTATAAACCAAGAAAACTTTCCAGAAAAAGAAAAAGACCTGAATAGGCACATTAGAAAAGCTCACCTGGGAAAACTGACCCAGATATCTTTGAAAATTTCAAAGATAAAGACAAAATCCTCAAAGCCCCCAAGGCAAAAGTGGCAAATAATTTATAAAGCAAAATAATTAGACTAACACCAGACTTTTCAAAATTATTATACAAAACAAGGCAACAAACAAACAAGAAAACTCAATAAATAACAAGGATAGAGAAAATAGTTTTCAACAGACAGAAACTTGGGGAATTCTGCTCTCATTGGTCCTCCTTAAAGGATACACTACAAATGATTTTGACACAGATGTGATGATAGTAATAGCAATCTACATTGCTATTAGTAGTTAGAATCTCCCCCAATCTATACAAAAGGTAATAGTGGTAAGAGAGATTAAATGAGAAGACTAAATTCAAAGCAGCATCAGCAACAGAAAACTGGAAATTAACCTACATCTTCAATTATCAGGTCAGTGTGCTTTCAATTAAGTCACAGCTTTCTCCTCATTCTATATTAGTCAAGGTCAAGCTAGAGACTCTAGATACACATTGAAGTCGGCAACTGCGACACATTCAAATACCTGGTTGCCTCCAGAGTACAGTTATCAGAGAGAAGTTAATGATAATGAAGGCCAAGTTGCAGGATATATACTCAATCCTGCCAGGTATGTTGCAAATAAGCATAGATATTCCTAATTATCAAACCCTCACTCTATAACGTGGGGAATTTAAAGCATTTCTAAAAAATAGAACATTAGTATCAACATTTAATGGCTCACGTTGTGGTATATTATACTAGTATTATATTATTTTATATTTAAGACATTATATTCAAGACATATTATAGTCATGGCAAATATAGTCAAGGCATTTAACTAGAGCCTTCATTTCCTCATCTGTGAAAATGTGATTCATGCCACCTAAAAGATTCTTGTAAAGAATAAATTAAATTCTCAAGTGAAGCAAAGTGCATGAATATTAAACATATAATTTACTAAAATATTTTTCTCATTGATTTTTTTTGAAAATGTGTGCTGTCTTCCTGTGTCATACTATAGTGTTATCTGTGACTCTTCATATTCATTGAAGGTAAGTTTTCAATATTTCTGGAAGTCCTGCTATTTGCCTGATACTGTTCCATATGTCGACATATAAAGAGAAAAGAGATCTCTACCCTTATGCTACTTACATTCTAGCCATGAACCAATGTAGATATAGATGTGGCAAACTGTACATAACCCCCTAGGTTGAACACGACATAACCTTATTTAGTGTATCTCTATGCTAATTCAAAATCAATATAGTTTTTAAAAATTCTCATGAAAACAAATGATCTTTGCTACCATTAAATTTATATCAAATGAGCTCTAATGCTCATACCTACTATAAACTTCTACCAAAAAAACTGAACCAGATATAAATTATTACATACGCTTTTTGGATTATTAAGTAAAATTTCATATATTTCATCTGTTCAAGTTTTTGTATGTATTTTTTAAATTACCCCTTACTTAGTTATTCAGAATTTGGTCATTAACATTATTTATTTCCTTCACATATTTGGTAAGTCTAAGAACATTAGAAAACTGCTTCTCAAAATTTAAGATGCAGGGCAATAACTTGGGAATGTTAAAATGCAGATTCTGACTCAGTAGGGTCCAGATTCTCTTCATCTTTTAACTCCCAAGTGATGAAGATATTGCTGTCCCTTGGACCACATTTTGAGTAGCAAGGCATGAAAGAACAGTTAACGCAGACCCTACTATATCAACGAGAATAAATCTAGGCATGTTAAAATAAATGGTAATTTTAGTGGTCTTAAATATGATTAAAAATACTCTACAAAAATAACGATAGACAATTTTATAAGTGCCATATCTTTTAATTTTTATTTATTTGAAAAATGAATATCCACACACAGGAAGGGGGCGTGGGAGGAAGGGAAGGAGGGAGAGAGAGAGAGAGAGAAAGAAAGAGAGAGAGAGAGAAAATGAATCCCAAGCAGACTCTGCATCATCGGCCTGGAGCTGGATGTGAGGCTCAAACCCATGAACTGTGAGATCATGACTTGAGCTGAAACCAAGAGTCTGAGCTTAACTGACTGAGCCACCCAGGTGCCCCTCTAATTATTTTAAATAATTGACATTCAAAGGTACAGGAAAGTATTTCTCATCTTACTGGTTAAAAAAGCTCAATGGTTCGTTGAATGGACTTGTAAAATAAATATTTAGACTCAGAACAACACAAACTAATAAAAAGAAACCAGGTCAATAAAGAGTTTCTAATCTCAAAATCAGAAAATTAAAAAAAAAAAAAAAGGAAGAAGGAAACCTGCAGCTTGCAGCATAAGAAACCGACTAAGGATTTTATTAAGTTCAACGAAGAAATCTCCAGGGAAATAAATACCCATTTTTGAGACTTTTAAAAGTTTCTACAAGGCAAAGCAATTTAACAAACTAACAACATGTTTACGCAGGAAGAAAAGAGTACTTAGAAAATGTCATTTCCTTTATAGATCTGTTTTTCATTTTCTACTACAACTACTTGGAAAAAAGAAAAAAAGGAAAAAACAAAAAACAAAGGAAAATTACTTTTTTTGGTAAGATTTTAACTCACATAAAACTATTTCACACGTGGCTAAACAAACATGAACTAAAGTGGGAGAATTTTCAGCCAATTACTAATTAAGGTAAATTATGTGCATCTGTTTTTAAGGATAAACAGTCATCTGATTTTAGTACAACATTTGCTTTTGACAGTATTTTAGTTTAACTTATGAATAGGAGTACATATTGGGCAGTTTCATTGATAGCAACAAGGAAAATTAACAAGTTGGGTTAATCTTTTTAGCAGAATTACAAAGACTATGAATAGACGGCTTCCCTTCTATATGTCCCTACTGTTATAGACGGAATTATATGTAGGATATTCTAACTTTACCTCTCACATATATCAAGTATGGCTCTGAGAGTTCCCTGCAGATGAAAACTTTTGAATGGCTTGAGGAAAAATACCTTCTGCCTTTTCTTGACAGAGCAATGTTTCCTAAAAGAAAAGTGGATCATCATATGATAGTTTGTGATATTTTGCCTACATCTAAAGAACTGTCTTATTTCTACTGAGTTTTAGAGAAGTTTGATAATATAAAATACACCTAGCATGAATATTATGGGACCAGAACTCTTAATAGAAGAGATGAAAAGTAATTGAGATTTATGTCCTACCCAGAAATCTAACATATTTTAACAATGTCCATATTTCCCTAAATGTTGGTAAGTGGCTAACAGCAAAAATAACCAGTGTGTACATATTCGTGTCTGTGAAAACTGCTGGTTTCTGTATACTGTTCTTAGTTAAATCATCAAATTGTTAGAGAAATAACAATAATAGTCTAGTTTTGTTTCTAGAGACATCAAAAGTAGGTCACTAATACATTAAAACACAGTGATTACAAAGTCAAATTGCCTCAGAAACACAAACTGTAGGTACATACACTACATAGAGCCTAGATTGGAACTTACTAGATTATAAAATCTTTAAGCGAGGTTTACATGTATTATGTCTGTTTTTTCATCATGCCCGAGAATGACTTATACAAGACATTTACTAAATAGAAATCTACATAAACAATTTATCACAAATTTAGGAATAAAACAGAAGATATCTTAGCTGTCCAGTATACATATAATTATGTTGAGAATAAAAGTACAACACAAGAAAACTGTAAAAATTCCTTCTCAACCATTAGCCAATATGAGATCAGGCATGATACAGATACCAGTTTCCATTATTGATTGCAATGTAAGTAAAACTTTGGCAGAGTATTAAAAAAATATGATATAACAAATGCAAGTTTGACATTTTAAAATACAAAAGTATGCAGAAAAGGAGAGGTAGTTCCAACACATTCAAACATTTGGATGACAAGCAAATGTAAAATGGAAGGCATTTAGATAGTAAGCTCTCTGAGAATAACTAGATGTAATTGTTCAAATTTCCAAAGGGGGACATTTAATTTTACTCCTAAAAACAGAATTATACTCACTGTATCTCTAACTTCCTGAGTACTGCCTCAAGGGATATGTTAAAATCCCATTTCACCAGTCATTTAACAAAGCAATGGGAAATAGAACATAAAAAACAATTGTAGAAACAGACAAGGTGACCTAAAATACCTTTAAAATTCCCCTATACTACATTTAGAATGAATGTGTTCCATTTCACAACAACTAGATGCATGAATGAAATTTCAAGCAAATTTACTTTCTCAGATGACTGAAAAAAACTCAGTGAACAGCAGGACATAATGGTGTGCTTGAGAGACATATTTACTTTTACAATGGATAGCATAGAGCAGAACTAAATGGCATCTCTTCAGGTAGGCTTATAGAACATAAATGAAGTGATATTATGAGTTATTATAAGTTTTGTTGGATTAAACTAATTCCAGTCCAAGAAATATCTATGAGTAACTGGAAAAAATATTTCTAAAACTGTACTGCTAAAGACAAAGTTGTAAAACAAACCGACTCCATCAAAGCATGGCAAGAAAAATCAAGACTTCTCTTTATTATCTGGGTGTATGGACCATATGTGCCTATATTTTATTTAGATTTTTGTTAGTGTACACTCTTATTTTTTCCCTTTTGGTAGGGCATAGGGTAGCAAAGAGAAATGGTTGGTATCAATTACTGAATACAAAAGGGTCAAATTATAATTTAATAAGTCAATATTGAAAATCATGGACTACCTTTTAAGTAAGTAAGGGCAGAAAAAGCAAAAAACCTGCAAAACAGGTTATCTAATTATTTCCTCACCTGCTTTTCTATAGTCATTGTACACCCAAAATGTATATTTTCATATATCAAAAGTCAGCTTTTAAGAATACCCAATGGACTATGGAAGTCTGTTCTACTGCCTAGAATGAATGTATAAATCAAAAATGTCACTTTCAAGTTAGGTTTCGTTATAAGCAACTGTTTGTAAATTTCACGATTTTCCTTCTCTGTCAAATACTGATAAAGATTCACTCTTTAAATCATATAAGCAACTGTTTGTAAATTTCAAGATTTTCCTTCTCTGTCAAATACTGATAAAGATTCACTCTTTAAATCATTATAATTTCCCCTATGCTGTCAGCAAAGAGATTCAATATGGTGATAAATAAACGAAGAATAGGATGTGCTCCTTCCAAGTGTGTATATTTTATGTAAAGCTTTAAAAACTATTATAGATTTTCTCTGTTTGTACTTGAACAATATCATCAATTTGTTGAAATATAATCGCCAAACAAAATTTAAAATTCAGTACTTTATGTAAACTGTATAATTCAGGATATATGAGATATCAAGAATATATAAATAAAAACTAATTTTATTAAATAAATATTTTATGTTAGTAACTTGATTTACTTTTAAATAATGATTTATTTAAAAGTAGCTATGATTTAAAACTAGCTATGATTTACTTTTAGATAATGTAAGTTACATTATACTGTAAGCCCAATGAGTCCTAATTTCCTAGGGGGAAAAACTATGCTAATAAGAAACTGTCCTAACTTATGAAAAAAATGGATAATAGTATTATAATTAATAACAACACCTAATATTTAATAAGAGTTATACATATAAAATGCACAGGTATGATATTTATGTATTAACTGTCCAATTTAATTCTCACAAAGAGCTTTATAATGTTACTTAACATATTACAGTTGAACAAACTATGGCAGTTGAAAAATTAGTTTAGGCCTTTGAGCTATTAAGTGAAAGCAGTGATTCAAACTCAGCTAACTTCAAAACCTACGTGGTTTCTTTGTTGTTGTTGTTTTGGTCTTAAATAATATACCAAGATGGGTTAAAGCATCTATTTTGTTTGGTGAACCAAATCCAATACAGTAGGATCATGATGTAAATTAAAAGTAGAGAATTTTTGATGTATAACATCACGTCATCTGCAAGTAGTGACAATTTAACTTCTTACCAAAATGAATGGCTCTTATTTCTTTTTCTTATCAGATTGCTGTAATAAGGACTTCCAGTACTAAGTTCAATAAAAGGGGCAAGAGTGGACATCCTTGTCTCTTTCCTGACCTTAGAGGGAACACTTTCAGTTTTACACCATTGATATGATGTTAGTTGAGGGTTTTTCATACATGGTCTTTATTATGTTGAGGCATATTCCTTCTAACTCCATTGTATTGAGAATTTTTACCATGAATTGATGTTGAATCTTGTCAAATGCTTTTTCTGCATCTACTGAGATGATCATATGACTTTTTTCCTTCATTTTGTCAATGTGGTATATGATGTTGATAGATTTGCAAATATTGAATCATCCTTGCATCCCTAGAATAAATCCCATCTGATTGGGTGAATAATCTTTTAAATGTTTTGTTGTATGCAGTTTGCTAATATTTTACTCAGGATTTTGGCCTCTATGTTCATATGATCAGCTAATCTATAACAAAGAAGGTAAGAATATACAATGGGGAAAAGACAGTCTCTTCAACAAATGGTACTGGGAAAACTAGACAGCTACATGTAAAAGAATGAAACTAGACCAGTTTCTAATACCATTTGCAAATAAACTCAAAATGTATTAAAGATCTAAATGTGAGACTTGAAACCATAAAAATTCTAGAAGAGAGCACAGTCAGTAATTTCTCTGACATTGGCCATAACATTTTTCTAGGATATGTCTCCTGAGTCAAAGGAAAGAAAAGCAAAAATAAGCTATTGGGACTACATCAAAATAATTTTTTTCACAGGAATGGAAACCATCAACAAAACAAAAAGACAACCTACTGAATGGAAGAAGATATTTTCAAATAATGTAATCAATAAGGGGTTAATACCTAAAATGTATGTAAAAAAAAACTTCTACAACACCAAAAACAAAAAAAAATCAGTTGAAAAATGGGCAGAGGACCTGAATAGACATTCTTCTAAGACATGCTGATGGCCTACAGACACATGAAAAGATGCTCAACATCACTAATCATCAGGGAAATGAAAATCAAAACAATGAGATATCACCTTACACCAGTTAGAAAGGCTAAAATAAAATGACAAATAATAACAAGTGTTGGTTAGGATGTGGAGAAAAAAGAACCCTCATGCACTGTTGGTGGGAAGGTAAATGGGTACAACTACTGTGGAAAACAGTATGGAGGTCCCTTGAAAAATTAAGTTTGAAATACATACAATCCAGTGATTCCACTACCAGGTATTTACCCAAGGGAAATGAAAATACTATTTCATTCATTTGACAGTTTTTCAGATAATAGCTATAGCTTTCTCACTTCTTTAAATAAATCTGATAGCTGTTTTTAATTGAAAGCATGGCATTCCCTTATATATTGCGAAAGTATACGTTATATAGTTTCCATTAACATAAGAAGGAGAAAATGCTGCTTATGCTGGTAGATCCCTTCCCAGATTCACAATTTATTTTTTTTTTACAGTTTGTGTGTGTTTGTGTGTGTGTGTATAGTTACACACAATGTTCCATTAGTTTCAAGTATACACCTTAGTATTTGACAAGTTTGTACATTATGCTATGTCCACCACAAATGTAGCTACTGGGTGTTCCATTACATCGCTATTATATTATTGACTGGGTTCCTTACGCTGTGCCTTTTATCTCCATGACTTATGCATTCCATAACTGGAGGCCTGGATCTCCCACTCCCCTTCACCTATTTTGCCTATTCCCTACCCCTTTTCCCTCTGGAAACCATCAGTTTGTTCTCTGTATTTATCTACCTGATTCTGCTTGTTTGTTTATTCATTTATCTTGTTTTCTAGATTCTACATGTGAGTGAAATCAGAAATGTGTCCTTCTTAGTCTGACTTGAATAAGTCATAGATAAAAAAGGCACAACATAGGGAATATAATCAATGATACTGTAACAGTGTTGCATGGTAACAGATGGTAGCTACACCTGTAGTGAGCATAGGATAACATACAGATGTTGAATCCCTACATTGTACACCTGAAACTAATATACCACTCTGTGTCAACTCTTTTAAATTTTAAAACTTTTAAATTAAATTAAAACATTAAAAGTAGTGTATTCTAACTATTTAGCATTTCAAATAGGAATATTATTGTAGAATTTCTCAGTTATTTGCACAACTTCATTTCTTTTTTTTGCCTTCAACCCTCCTTTCTGTCACTACAAGCAGATACTCTAATATTGGCAGTTATAATTTGGTAGATTAAAAAAAGTAACAAAATTTAAAAAATAAAAGAGTTATAGGAACAATAAGAACATGATAGGACAAAAAAAGGAAGCTGAATTTCACTGGTATGATTATTGTGGTAGTAAAATATTTAAACTTCACACCAATGAATATAAGAATTAGATGCAAGGTGCCTGTGTTTTAGAAGCTACACCAGCCTGTTTATCAGCTACCCCTGTGCCAACTGTCTTGCCTTTGGCTAACTGCCGGACACTAACATGGCAGCTTGCTGTGATGAGAATTAAGCCTTATCTACCTGGAAAACAGGCCTGATGTTTTCCTTATCGGTTGAAAGATATGTTGTTTCTCTTTATGAAGTTTAATTCTAATCAAGTTCATAAAATATCTTTACTTTATAAAGAAAGCGTCCCACTTTTATTCATTAATTAAATGAATAAAAATTTGTTTATTCATTACCAGAATTTTTTTCCCTAGTTTTGGCCCAGCTTAAAAATGTTCTTCCATTTTTCTTATAAATGAATGTTTGTTTTTAACTAGATCCTGTTGAGCTCTTATCTCTTGGAACGTTGTATACAATGTTTCGAATTGCTAAGTATATCTTAAAAATCTGTCTCATACCTCCAGTTAGATTTTCTACTTGATGAACACAGAACATCTTATTCAGATATTGGCATCTTTAGCTTAATACTGTATCCATCGTGAATTTGTGATTATAACAATATAATGATTATTCTTGGCATTTTATAGTAATTTTTCTGATACCCTTTTCTTCCCAATTCCTCTTTTGGAAGAAGGCTTTAGACTTTCCAGATCCATTATAATTCAGGATTTGGGGAATAATGAAAATTGTCTCATTATTTCATCCAGATGATGAAACTGACTTGCCCAAGGTTAAACTGCTAGTAGAAGGAGAACCAAACCTGGAACTTAACGTTCCTAAATATCAGAACTTGCTAATCTTTCTATTTTACCTCTAAATACCATTAGGAAAGATAAAAGCATAAAAACATTCTCAAGTCCTATGCTATTTCTGTTAAATTAATACAGTTGTGGAACAAATAACTGTACATATGTTAAAATATTTATTACACATAAGAGATGTAGAAATACCATCCTTCATTTGCCAAAAGTCAATTGTAAGAAGATGACTAAAAGTATAATAAAAACTGGTCATCAGAAGGAAAGCATGAGTCCAGTTAATTTAAGTACGCATTGAGTCACAACAGAATAAGAAACAATTTTAAATTAGTGCAGAATTTTCAACGATATTGGCACCTTTGTTATCAGATTGATATAAATCTGGTTTCTAGTTCTATCAGTTACTAATACATAAACTTAAACCATTTATTCATTTCTCATTTTCTTAATTATTGGTTACTTAGCAGGAAAGTGTTTACAATATTTAATAAAGTACTTAACTCATAATAGTAGCAAATAATAATTAGATTCTACCATTCTCAACTCCAAACCAATATATTTTGACTGAGAGATCCTTATAATGTCTCTAACCTAATGATAGGTTGGCTTTTCAAGCTTAAAGTCGGAATAAAGCTAAAGGTAAGGGCTAACTGATTATAGGATTTAAAATTAGAATATGTAAAAACAGGCAGCCAATAATATCATGGAGATTGCAAACCACTCCAATTAACAGATTTTATTTAAGCTGTAACAAAACATAATCATTCAATTCATATTTAAGTGATATCTACTTTAAACTTACTCTATAGTATATTATATCATGTATAGAAAACATAAAAATATAATTCCCATAATCAGAAAAGCTATTTTTTGGTAAAGGGATATTTATAAATGCAAATTATAATTAATGTGTTACATTCTATAATAGAGCATGAAATGGGTGTGAGTAAAGTCTTCACAAAGGGGTGATATTTATGATGGGTCTTCAAGAATATGTAGCAGTTTACCAGGCATTTAAGAAAGACAAGGATTTCATACGGTAGGGGAAAGATTCTGAGATGGCAGGCTCAGAAAATGGGGAGATGCTCCTATACAGGAGCACAGATGATGGCATCCTTGGAAGAGAACAGTCATAAATGAGGCCAGAAAGTTTAGGCCTAAGGCTTAAAAGTACAGTGGGTTTTGGACTTGGGACTATGGTGAGTAGAACCATGTGGAGATAGTTTAGCAAAGAATAGCAGACCAAAACTGGATTTCAGTAGATAACAGATACCAGATTCATCATCGGTACTGGTTGAGAAAAGCAGCAGGGAGCTGTTAGGAGATTGATCAATAACATGGGAGGGAAATGATGAATGCATGACCTAAAGCTGTGACTCATAAAAGCTCTGATTAGAAAACAAAGTCTGTATTAGAATCTATAGGAGTGAGTAATTTATAGGCTAAAATGAGACAGTAAGAAAGAGACCTGTATGTAGTATAACAAATTTTTTTAGTTTGGGAGGTTGGTTAGATAATAATGTTATTTAACACAATTGGGAATACAGAAGCAAGAGGAAGTGTATGTAAGTAAGCAAAAATCAGTTTAGGTTTGTGCATGTAGAAAACTGGAAATAAGGCTCTGAACTCAACGATAGAAAATGGACCCAGATTTTGGAGTTTTCACTAGAGGATTTAAATCAAAATAACTGATTAGGGAACAGGAAGAATATTTAGAAAGTAGACCAAAACAAGCAAGCAAACAAACAAAAGAGTTCCTTTATAGACAATGAAAAGTTAAGGAAGGGAATAGGAAAAGGAGTCAATGAAGAAGACTGAAAAGGAGTAACAAATCAGCTTGGCCTGATGTTAGGAATAGAAGAAAATTTCAAGAAACACTGAGTGATCTCAATTTCAAATATGATCTTGGCCAAGATTCTCTTGGCTTAAATTAATGACTCCTGTTTCAGAAAGACCCAAAACTCATATGTGAAAAGAAAAATAATACTTGCAAAAGAAAACATAAAGAAAATAAGTCAATTTTTTGTTTGTTTTGTTTGTTTGTTTTTTGTTTTTCCTACTGGGCTCAAATAAAGAAAAGACTATTTGGTCTAAAAAATGAATCCTGCAGTGCTTCTATCTCTAACCTGCAGAGAAGAATGAGTTTCCATCTACTTGCTTTTCACAACTACAATTTAGTTTTATAGTTACCATTTCATTTAACTTGCTGCAATAAGCCATTCATATTGTGCTCTCCAGTACACAGTTATGCTGCAGAGAGAGTTCATCCTGCTCTTGTAGGCAAAAAGCTTATGGGTGGTGAACAACAAGGGGGAAAATTAAGGTAAATATGTACTTTTTTATCACATGAACTATGCCAAATTCTGTAAACTCTTATTGTTTCTCAATGATCTTACTAGCAAAGACAAGCATTATCATAACCATATTCTTCCCAACTGGTCCTTTTGTCAGTCTTTTTCATTAGCAGTGTATTAGGTCATAATTTTTTTAAGGATGTTTTGTAAGTCTCTTTTGACATAGATATACATTTGATACATGTTAGATATTGTTAGCAATAGACTAGGAACTAGAGAAGAACAAAATATTTCTTTTCTGTTAAAAGCAAGAAGAATCAGAGAGGAAATTGAATGTTTATTTTTCATCTGAGTTAAATCTATTAAATAAAAGGAACCTAGAGTGCTTTTCATATTTTTTAAATGAATGCAATAATTATAACTAATTATGCTAAAAATAGCTTTAATGTTTCATATTCCTCCTCCAATAAGGTAAAAATCACACATTTTTAATCACTTATTTATTTTAATAAATATTGTCTTTAGACTATTTATGTCTTATTTCTTTGGTTCCCAAGAGTTCTTTTAAGACATAGTATATCATTACATGGAAAACCTGATAGACTCCACCAGAAGCCTTCTAGAACTGATCCATGAATTCAGCAAAGTACAGGGTACAAAATCAATGTAAAGAAATCGGTTGCATTTTTATACACCAATAATGAAGCAACAGAAAGAGAAATCAAGAAACTGAGCCCATTCACAATTGCACAAAACACAATAAAATACCTAGGGATAAACCTAACCAAATATATAAAAGACCTGTATGATGAAAACTATAGAAAGCTTATGAAAGAAATTGAAGAAGACACAAAGAAATGGAAAAACATTCCATGCTCATGGGTCAGAAGAATAAACATTGTTAAAATGTCATTATTACCCAAAGCAATCTACACATTCAATGCAATCCCAATTAAAATTGCACCAGCATTCTTCTCAAAACTAGAACAAACTATCCTAAAATTTGTATGGAACCACAAAAAAACCTGAATAGCCAAAGTAATATTGAAGAAGAAAACCAAAATCGAGGAATCACAATCCCAGACTTTAGCCTCTACTACAAAGCTGTCATCATCAATACAGTATGGTATTGGCACAAAAACAGACACATAGACCAATGGAATAGAATAGAGAACCCAGAACTGGACCCACAAATGTATGGCCAATTAATATTTGACAAAGCAGGAAAGAGTATC
>CM053567.1:121387077-121453966 GCA_028646485.1 Cryptoprocta ferox
TAACAGGAGAAACCCAACAGAGGACATGGGGAGGGGAAGGAGGAAAAAGAGTTAGGGAGAGCGAGGGAGACAAAACACGAGACTCTCGAATACTGAAAACAAACTGAGGGGGGAAGGGGAGGGGGAAAGGTAATGGGGGGTGGTGGTCTTGGTGGAGGTCACTTGTGGGGAAGAGCACTGGGTGTTATATGGAAACCAACCTGACAATAAACTACAAAGTTTAAAAAAAAAAAAGTTTCCTATATTCAGAAACTCCAAATCCTCCTGGTCAATTCTCTGTGAATTAATTCTAATAGCACTTCAGCCGTCACCATATCACTGAAACTGTTTCTTCTAAAGTTACTAATGATTTCATCTTCATCTTACTATAGTTTTCAGCAATATTTGACACAGTTGATTTACTCTCTTATGCTAGAAACACCTTCCTGCTTCACTTCCAGAATGTCGCTCCCCTGTTTTTTTCTTCTCATTGGCTATCCTTCCCAAGTCACTTTGCAGGTTTATCCTCATCTCTTTGACCTCTTGATGGTAGAATGCGTTAGGGTTTGATCTGACCCCAGTGGCTCTCAACCTCCCTTCCTGCATCAATCCCCCTTGTCAATTCCCCTTGTCTGTTGGATCACTTGTGGTCTGGGCCAGCATCCTGTTGCTGAGGTGGCCACTATTCTTCCACAGTACCATCAGGACATACAGATAGCCAATACACAAAAAGATGCACACTATTACGAATTAACACGGAAGTGCAAATCAAAACCAAAATGAGAATTACCTCCCAACGGTTAGAATGGCTACTATCAAAAAGACAAGAGGAGCACCTGGCTGGCTCAGTTGGTAGAGCATGTAACTCATAATCTCAGAGTTGTGAGTTTGAGTCCCATGTTAGGCATAGAGATTACTTAAAAACAAAATCTTTAAAAATGATAAGAAATAACAAATGTTGCCAAGGATGTGAGGAAAAGGGAGCCCTTGTACACTATTGATGGAAATATAAATTGGTGCAGCCACTATGGAAAAGAGTATGGAGGTTCTTCAAACAATGAAAATAGAGCTGCCATATAATCCGGCAATTTAACTTTTGGGTTTTTATCCAAAGGAAACAAAAACACTAACTCAAAAAGATATGTGTGCCCCTATGGTCATTCAACATTATTTGCAGCAGCCAAGATATGGAAACAACCTAAGTGTCCATCAATGGATGAATGGATCAAGAAATTCATATATTCATATGAGTGGAATCCTGCCAATTGATATACATGGATGGACCCCAAGGGTATTTGGTGAGTGAAATATGTCATACAGAGATAGACCAATACCATTTTATCTCACATGCATAGTCTAAAACATAAATAAACAAACGAATAAGCTCATAGAATAGATTCCTGGTTGCCAGAGATGGAGGATGAGGGAAGGGGGTGGGAAAATGAGTGAATTTTGTTGGTTTGTTTTTTAGTTTAAATAAATCAATTAAAACAATTCATCTTAGATTACAAAAAAAAAACTGCTTTCCCCTCTTTTGCCTATTTAAAGACAATTTAATGTTTTTACTGATGTCAATGTCATTTCAGGGAAGGCTAAATAGCAATAATTACTTGAGAGAATGAAAGAAGCATAAAGGTATAAAGCATGCCATTACTGGTAATGGAATATTGTGTTGTATATCCTAGGATATTTTTATTACATTTCATTTATTTTTTCCTGCATTTGTCCTTTAAGAACCCCTTCAATATCACATATCATGTTCCAGTGTGAATGAGGACATCTAAAGGAGAAGTGTTTAAATTCTAGCATACTGTGAGATTAATAAACCATGAAAATCTTCGTTACTACAGATGCAAGGCATTAATTGCCTTTAGATATAGATTGAATATCCATGTCTCATAAAAATTTAGTTATGATTTTTGATATGGCAAGACAGTTGTTAAGACAAAATTGTTTTTATACTCAATGTACATATCAACAGTCATAAAATTAATATTTATTTCTAACAAAGCATATACTTTAAGTATGCCAATCAATGTTAGGCTATGCCACCAGCGGTCACTAATGCAGGTATCATAACCACTCCCATTACATCTCTAGTTAGCATCTTGCTGTAATTTAGGATGGAAAAAGACAGAATAAATGAAAACATAAAACAAAACAATCAGGAGATAACTGTGGTAATGATAATCAAGTACGATCATCAAGAAATCAGTTGCCAGGAAGAAGGCAAAATAACAAAGTTAATCCTTAAAATTGTTTTTAATCAAAGGCTGACTCTTTCTGGTTAATGATGATATTTGGCTTCAGGCAAATCAAGTTATACCTCATTATAATAATAAAAAGCTTGCAGTAGTAGTTAGGGGAAAAGATAATTTAATCCCTCATTTTACTCGGTAGAGCCCTCTTAATATCTGACTTATGTAGGTGAATGACTGAGCAAATTTCAGACAGTTATTTTTAAAAGATATATATTAATGCATAATTCTTCTTATAATTTGATATTTATCCCTCCACCCAGCTACTCTAGAGACTTAAATTCTGCTATAATATTATTAATTACAGAAGAATCTTTGCCCTTTATATATCTAAGTCTACCAGAAAGACAATGTGAAGTAAAGGTTGACCTTTTGTTTATATGTTAGAGGAAACAATTAGCTGCTTTATGCTACAAGAAAAGTGTATCATTATTACACCTCTTTTCACACACATGCATACCCATACACACATGCACATACATATATGCAGATACGCAATGGCAAAACCATATAACTGCCAAATTCATCTAATATTGGGATTCTTAGAACTTTAATCCTTTAAATTTATTAAACACATATATATACACATATATATGTACACACATATTCATATATATGCACATACATATATACACATACATAAAACTTTTAAAATAAAATTTTCTTAAAAACAATACATTAAAAATGCTAATGTTAATAACAGTGTTTAATAAATATCATGAAATCATACATTTCAAAATTAGCTATAGAATTTGACAGAAGACAATGAACTATTGAGATAAAAGTTATTTCTATAGCCAATAAGCATAAGTGTTTAATTATGTTAAAATAAACTTTTAAAATATAGTATTAATTATAATTAAACTAGATTACCCACCTATCAGTAACAAAAGTGCAAAATTATTTCAATTACATCTGATATAATAGTGGAACTAATTCATCAGGGAAGCAATTAAGAAATAATTGAAAACAATATCCAAACACCATCCCCTAGATGTCTCTCCAACATACTGAAGCTCAGAATAAATTATTTTCAGTTAGAAGATGTAAGGAAACATTTAGCATATGCTCCTTTCTTGAACGAGGGCAGGCCCAAAGAATATATTACAAAGAATGTTTAGATTACCTGTGTAGGGAAAGGATCTAAATGATTCTGAATAAGGGAAAGGGAGCTAAAATGAGCAAGACAGTACAGTGAGTTTCATCTGGATAAAAAGTGTGCGAGATCTAAAGAAATCTAGAAAAGGAATAAATTTTGAATAACATTGAATAAAAAGTTGAATAACATTTATAAGGTATACAACTATAAGGCATAGTACACAAACCAAATCTTATCCTTTAATTAATAATTAAATATTATCAGTCAACCCCTGGATAACTTCATTCTTCTACTCGTGGCTGTTCTTTCCATTTCTCAATATGACTGCCTTTTTGAGAGACAATTTCAGTGTGCACCACTGTAGTAAATTTCCTTTAACTTTTTTAAAGTTTATTTATTTATTTTGAGAGAGAGAAAGAGAACACACAAGTGGGGGAAAGGCAGAGGGAGAGGGAGAGAGAGAATCCCAAGCAAGTTCCGCACTGTCAGTACAAAGTCTGATGTGGGGCTTGAACTCGTATACTGTGAGATCATGACTTGGGCCAAATCAAAAGTTGGATGCATAACTGACTGAGCCACTCAGGTGCCCAATTTCCCTTAAATTTTGAAAATTCTTTTGTATCCATTACTTTCTTAGTCACCCAATCCAAAAAATAATTAAATATATTAAACACTAACAAACCAAATTTAAACATGAATTAACATAAGAGCCCTAATTTGCTTCTATACAGACACATTGTGTTATCTATTCTGTTTATCCTATTTTTTTTAATTTTCGAGGTTCTTTTTTATGTTTATGTGTAAGAAAATTACTTTATATCTACATAAAATAAAAACTTGCAATATTTTTTCCCTCAATGAGTAGTCAAATGTTTGTTTTTAGAAAACGGAAAGCACATTTTAAATGTAGGTTTTAAACTATGGAAAGAGCCAAAAGTCCACTGACTGGAGAATGGATAAAGAAGGTGTGGTATGTGTGTGTATGTATATACACACACACACACACACACACACACACACACACATACACCACACAATGGAATACTACTCAATGATCAAAAAGAATGAAATCTTGACATTTGCAACACATGGTTGGAACCAGAGGGTATTATGCTAAGTCGAATAACTCAGCGAGAGAAAGACAAATATATGATTTCATTCATATGTGGAATTCAAGAAACACAACAGAAGAACATAGGTGAAGGGAAGGAAAACAAAATAAAAACAGAGAGGGAGGCAAACCATAAGAGACTCTTAAATACAGAGAACAAACTGAGCATTGCTGAGGGGTGTTGGGTGGGAGGATGGGCTAAATGCTGATGGGCACTAAAGAGAGCACTTACTGGGATGAGCACTGGGTGTCATATGTAAGTGATGAATCACTGGATTTTACTCTGGAAACCAATACTACACTGTATGTTAACTAACTTGAATTTAAATAGATAGATAGATAGATTAGATAGATTAGATAGATAGATAGATAAATAAATAAATAAATAAATAAATAAATGTAGGTTTTCTGTGGAAGAAAAGCTGGGACAACCAAAGATAATCCTAACTAATCACTGAAACTTACCCTTTTCATTAGCCCCTGGCTTTCACTGTTAGAGGCCCTGAAGACAAGTGACCAGATATGGAAACAGTCATGCTTTAATATAATAGAAAAGATGGCAATGAGTATACACAAAAGTATGTCTTTTATCTCTCTCTTCTGTTTTTGGGGAAAGAAACATGTCGTGATTCTGCATTCAGGAAAAATAAACTAAAACTCTCAGAGATTAACAATCATAGCTTGAAATTAGATGAACATTTTTCTTCAAATAGTATTTGGGCAATGCAAAGCCCTCAATCATTCTTAATTGCCCCTTTTTTTCTTTTATGTCTTTTAGTCTTTCTTTTATTTTCCATTTTCAAGGATCAAAGGAAGGAGTTAAGGAATAACAGTACAATTTATAATATGTTTGTTTTTTCCAGCCCTGTTCTAAGACATTTTGCATTTATTGCTTTGAGATACCAGAAAGAGATAATCACTACTGTTTTAGCAAACAGCAATCAGCGTAAGAACAAAACTAGTATGTCCTTTCATGCTTAGATTTTATTTCTATGTACAAACTCACATTCCTTCATACTTCATTTAATTCTTCAATTTTTCCTGTTAAATGTCAAAATTGTGCACAAAATATAGGCATTAAGTCATGAAATAACTACTTAAAGATTTTATTTAAGAGACAAGAGAACTGAAAATAGAGTGTATTAGCTAAACCTACGCATCTACCCGTTAAGAACAAAATCAGATTATTGGTATACATGCTATAAAAGAATATCTAATGTCTAAAAGAGAAGCAACTTGAGTGAAATACACAATACAGAATATAAAGGGAATTTAACATCCTTGTCATTTTCAATGTTCTAATTTAAATCCTGAGAAATATTTAATTCACATGAGTAGAAAAAACATCATGGGTTAATATGCAAGCCAAGAATAATAGCTTAATAATGGTCTAAAAACACAAGTAAGAAATATATATGTATTTTTTATTTTACTTATGTTCTTTCACTGGAATTTTATGACATAAAAAATATTTTCTAAACTCGCTTTCTTCTGACCATAAAACAATTAACTAGAATACTCTAATAAATGATGTTTTCTTTTTTCTTTTATTTTTTTAGTGTTTATTTATTTTTTGAGAGAAAGAGATATAGAGTGTGAGTGAAGGAGATACAGAGAGAAAGGGAGACACAGAATCTGAAGCAGGCTCCAGGCTCCGAGCTGTCAGCACAGAGCCCGACATGGGGCTTGAACCCACAAGCTGTGAGATCATGACCTGAGCTGAAGTGGGCTGCCCAACTGACTGAGCCACCCACGTGCTTCATGAATGATGTTTTCTAATGATCACTGGTTTGCTTTAGATTAGTGCTGGCTTTTCAGAAATGATCACTTTCTATATATGGATAAACTGCATAAAGAACACTAGAAAGTTAAGGACTTTGCTTTATGTACTCTTAGACTAATTCAAATAAATGTTTACTAAACAACTGCATATGCTAGGTCTGACCAAGGCAGACGGGGTAGAAGTTGAATATAACAGCACTTTGTTTCTAAAGAGACACACAAGAATTAAAGATGAAGTTTTAAGTGTTATTATAGTAATAAGATCAGAGTGCTAAGAAAGCCCAGAAGGAAAGTGATCCTACCCAGAGGGTTTTTTAAGCTAAAAAACACTAATTGGGGTCTCTCAACAAAAGATTTTTGGAAAAACTAGCACTTGCATGAAACTCTTTGTCACCATTTTAGAGAACTGAAACTCAGAGATTTTGTGAGAACTTGTGAGGATTTCAATTCACTTCATCATTTCATGGTGATGAAAACAGCATATACCTTTGCAGTATTACCATGACGACTTTTAAAAGGCCTATAATTGTTCCTAATGCAAAACAACACATCAAAAAACATTCAGCAAACATTAGTTACCATCTCTGTATCTTAATTATTCATTATATTCAATATAATTGAATTGGATGTCTGCTGCACAGTTTAAATCAAGTACACTAGACTATAAAAACTATGGAATGCATCTTATATCTCGTCCTTTTTCTACCTCTGTATTTAAGAGCTATACATCTATATCTATCTTTATACTATCATCTTTATACACACACATATACATATATACAACTTCTTTATACACACACATATATAAATACATACCACCTCTATCTATAATGATATATACATATAAACTACCCCAATCACCACTGGGCTTATTCATTAAAAATTTAATTGAAATTTTCTAAGTAAAGGCTTGAAGCAAGTGAGATAGATAATGATAATAGTAGTAAGGGGCACTTTATTTGATATAAATGACATAATTTCACAATAGATAAAGAAACACAAATGTTAAAAATTACTGAGTACAAGAAGGGACAGGTTCAAATTTAGGAAGCCTTAAACATTTGTTTTAATATTTATTTCTTATTGAGAGAGAGAGAGAGAGCGCACATGTGCGCATGTAAGTGGGAGAGGGGCAAAGAGAAAGGGAGATACAGAATCCAAAGTAGGCTCCAGGCTCTGAGCTGTCAACACAGAGCCCAATGTGGAGCTCAAAGTCATGAATTGAGAGATTATGACCTATGCCGAAGTCAGACCCTTCACTGGATGAGCCACCCAGGCATCCCAGGAAGCCTTTTTAAAACTAGAAAGCTCTCTTACTTAACAATCTCATGATATACAGCAGAATGCCCAGAGCTAAAATTGCAAAACTTAATCCATAGAAAACCAGAGACTTATTAAATTATGACATCAGTACCAATTTGAAAAATTTCAAAAAGAATCTTGCAACGTTTTCTAGCCAAACACATAGAGATCCATGGCTTTACAAGAATGTTTCAGATTACAGAAGGTCTTCTTCAAAATGAATTGAAATACATTTGCATTAAGAGGGACAAATATCATTTCAGTATGATTATAAGACCAAAAAATCCTTTCATAGTGAAATATAAAAATTATATTTAATTTTACTATTTATTGAATTGAGAATTGATACAATTTATAAAATAAATTTGTAAAATTTTGGAAATTTAGAAATCCAAATTTCAAGAAGCATATGAGAATTTTTCCTCTTATAACCAAAGTTCCAAGATAAAGAAGACACAGGAAAAACAGAAAAACAAAAAGAACAACACTGATACTTTCACAACACTGATCTCATATTGAACAGGCATTTAAATACAGCTCTGTAATGTCTGAGCACAAAATAACATTCCATGTGAATATTTATTCTAAAAATGTTAGGCCTCATAAAATTTTAGTGTATTCATGCAACAATGAAAATAATTAATTGTAAAAGGCAATAAAATTTTTTAAGGTTATTTATTATTTTTAGAGAAAGGGAGGGAGGAGGAGAGGGAGAGAGAGAGAGAGAGAATGTGAGCAGGGGAAGGGCAGAGAGGGAGAGAATCCCCAGCAGATTCCACATCACCAGTGCAGAGCCCAATGTGGGGCTTGAACTCACGAACCGAACGGTGAGATCAGGACCTGAGCCGAAATCAAGTCAGTCACTTAACTGACTGAGTTACCCAGGTTCCTAAATATTAATCAAAGTGGGGAAGCTATGTATAGCTTTTATTTTCTATAGGCAATTACATTTTGATCTAAAAATTATTTTACACAAAGAAATTTGAAGAATGATAATTGTCACTTAAAAAAACTATTAGATCATATTATGAAAGGTTTAAGAATAAAAATTGATGAGAACTATTGTCACAATCATCTGAGAACCGAATAATTCAAATAATTTCAGCAGAATATTTATTCAGTTTCTCCTATGTGTAAAGTGTGATGCTACTGTGAGAATATAGACTTTCAAAAACTCTAAAATTATTAATCTTCAGCTTTTTAAATAGCCTATTTTGTTTTATAATTTTACATACTGTGAAATAGTCTGCTTAAAATATATGTTAGATTCTTGTGTCTGAGATTATTCAAAATATTTTAAAAATATTTTTTAAACATTTAAAAAAGGCAATTCTTTTACTGCCTTCTACCAGCAACTATATCAGTCAATAAAGATTGATTAAATATGGTAAATGTTTAAGTTTATTTCTAAAAAGGAATTTAACTTTTTTTTTTTTTTTTTAAGTTTGGGGGGCAACTGGCTGGCTCAGTCAGTAAAGCATGATACTCTTGATCTCAGGATCATGAGTTCAACCTCTACATTGTGTGTACTTAAAAAGAATGAGAATAAACAAATATTTACATATTTAAATCAGCCTATTTCTTAAGTTTGGGTAAATTATTAAAGTATTATTTTGTAATCATAGACAAAAATATAACTGGAGGCCACTCGTATCTCATTTAAAAAGACCAGTAACACATTTAGAAAAAAAAGCATTTTTTGTCAATTTTTTAAAATGTTTATTTATTTTGAAATAGAGAGAGAGAGAAGGAGAAGGGACAGAGTGAGAGGGAGAGAGAGAATCCCAAGTAGGCTCCAGACTAACAGTGTGGGGCTTGATCCCATGAACTGTGAGATCGTGGTCTGAGGCGACATCAAGAGTCCAATGCTCAATGGACTGAGCCACCCAGATGCCCTTAGAATAAAGCATTCTTCATGGTCTTTACTCCATTTGCTAGGTTATTAAAAAAATAATAATAATAAATAAAAGATTTGGAGCTTTCCCAAAGAACACACTTCAGCTTAGAAACCTATGCCATGTAGGTGTATATCTTAGATCTTATATTTCTGATATATTTGCATCCTCCAAAGTCATTTAGAGCAAAATTTCCCATTGGCATAGTCCTATTATAAACACAGAGAATAGCAGTTCAACTGTCATAGAAAATATTAAAATGTCTCTAAGGGCACCTGCGTGGCTCAGTCATTTAGGCATACCACTTCAGTTCAGGTCAGGATCTCACAACTCATGAGTTCCAGCACCACACTGAGCTCTGTGCTGACAGCTCAGAGCCTGGAGCCTGCTAGAGATTCTGTGTCTCCCACTCTCTCTACCCCTCCCTCTCTCTCTCTCTCTCTCTCTCTCTGTCTCTCAAAAATAAACAATTTTTAATGTCTCTAAAGGGCAACCTGGTACTTATCAATAGTCCAAAGCGAAAAAGAAAGAGTGGAAACAAAGGAGAAGCAGTTATTAAGTCAAAGGACACAATTTACATCTAAAACATCATCTTCTAGATGTGACATTGACCTCTTGAATTGAAAGTCTCATTTTATATCAACAGATATTAATATAATTAGTTATCAAGATCTAGGATTTTATGTCATTTTAAAGACCAAAAATTTAGGTATTCAATTACTAGCTACTTAGCCAACATTCTATTATTATGAAATCTTTTATCCAAGTGAAATTTCTATGAATATCAAATGCACTTATCATCATCATTAAGAATAAAATGTTTTAAAACTTAACTTTTAATGAGGGTCAGAAAAGGCACAAAAAATAAATTTCTCCTCAATTTTAACATTTTTCTTTTATATAGTCTCTATGAAGACAAAAATATTTTATCTATTAAAATTTTTAAAAGTGAAAATAGTTCATTAAGTTATATACTACACTTGTTTGCTCTGTATAGTCTTCTTTTTAAGTTGAGCCATAAATGACATATAACATTATATTAGTTTCAGGTGTATAACATAATGATTCAGTATTTATAGTAGTATGAAATGATCACCATAGTAAGCCTAGTTAACATCTATTATCATATATAGTTACGCATATTATTTTTTAAGTTTATTTTTATTTATTTTCAGAGAGAGATAGAGAGCAGGTGAGGGAGGGGCAGAGAGAGAGGAAGAGACAGAATCCTTAGCAGACTCTGCACTGTCATCACGGAGCCTGATGTGGGGCTCCAACTCACTAATCATGAAATCATGACCTGAGCCGAAGTCAAGAGTCAGATGCTGAGCCATCCAAGTGCCCCCAAATATACTCCTTTCTATTTACCACATTCCACTACTGACATAATTTTATATTTTGGTTGTTTGCTTTTAGGAAGAATTTGATATCCTTTACCTTTGTGTCTCCATTATTGCGATTATACATATTTTACTTATAAATTCATAAAGCTCTGAAATAATGCAGGCTTGCTGTTTATTTACTATAATTAGTCTGATTATAGGTGTCACACAACATTCTCTTTAAAATATGTTTTCATATTTTATGATAAAAACATTTATTTATTGATTTGTTTGCTTGTTTGATTTTTTTTTCCAAATCTGCATGTATCTATGTTCTAACATTATTTCAAAGTAAATTAACATCAGCATTGATTACAACAAATGTTATGGGGCAAGTGCACAGACCTCTTTTTTTTATTCTAATTTATTTTCTCCTTGCTATACAAATCATACATATGTGCTCATTTTAGAACAAGGTGGGATATTTCAAACACAAACCAACTATCTGGGGCTTCAAAATAATACTAGATAGCAGCAATTCAAATTAATCTATTAGATGATGAACTTATGATGTTTTCCAGTAAGAAGAAAAGAGAAAGAGGATTAATGTGGCCTCTAAATATCTGTATCTTTGTTAATTACAAACTGAAACAAGGGCAAAATAGTACAGGAACGGAAGAAACTATTTAATAGTACAGAGATATTATATGCAGTACTTTAAAATTTCTTATTTTTTTTGTACTTCATGACATTGCAGTTTTAAATTTAATTGTTCTAACAAATGACTGATCTGGCCACTCCATGTTAATGAAATAAACCTTTGCCTGGCTACTTTCTAAATTAACCCCATAGGAGGTACAACTGAAGGCTTGGTCATAGCAAAATAATCCAAATATTTCTTTTAGAGAATGCCATAAAACCTCAAGGTATGATAGAACATGAAAGGCATAGTTTTACTGATCTTTTGTCTTGCTTATAGCTGTCATTAATATCCAATAAAAATGCTTCTGTTGCTAGACTTGGGATATCATTTTGTTTACTGTGTTAAAAAAAGGATTGGAACTACTTTAGCATGTTTGGTATTGGTTATCAAGCCATCATACAAGCTTAAGTAAATACATGATGTGAAAAAAATAAAGGCAAGACCATCGTATAATTTGCATATATCAACATTAATCCAGAGCCATGTTCAAAAACCAAGAGATAAGCCTGGGAAGGGAAATGAAGAGTATGATTCAAGCACTATTAACGAGGTGTCCTACATGTCCCACAATTCACCACACATACCCAGTCTTTGCTAAGTAAACTAAGATATCTCAATAGGCAGGAAATGGGAGAAGTCTGAGCAATAGGAACGGAATTTTAGAGACAGAAAGTGAATTTTCTGGTAGTTCCTGAGTAGGAAGGAGGTGCTTTTTCACTAGGCAATTTGGCAGACATACACTTAGTATGCATACTTTGCACATAGTAGGCACTTATAACACAGTATCAAATTAATGTTTTGGAAGGAGGGCACTGGTTCACAACAGGGTAATAAGGTCTTAAAATGTGACACTAACATGTATATTTCATATCTAACATTATTTTCAGAAACATGGAACTTCTGTATTGATAAATGAGTTCCTATTAATTAGTGCTTATAGAATCATTAACTCATAGCTTGCTGAAAGATGACTTTTTTTAAAGAATCTTCAAAACTTATCATTAGTTACATGAAATGTAACATGTAAACAAATATTTAAAAATAAAATTTTAGGAGAAAATGATGACTAATTGTAACCCTTGTCTTCATTTTTGCATCTATTTAATGATATTAAAGGACACCATTATTTATTACATATGTAAAACAAAGTAAGACTAGGAAATATTTAAAAAACATATAAATAATTATTTTTATGATGTGAATATGAAGGCTTTAGGAATATGAGGTATGGCATGATTGTTTTGTGGAAAACATTAATACTTTGTTATAGAATAGACAATATTTAGAATAATATCATCTAAAATTTATTGAACCTGTTTACATTGAAATAATATTAAACTAGACAATTTTGATGGAATAATCACATCAAGCTATTTATTTGAACTGAAGGCAGTAGGCTTCATAAACTTTATTACATATCTATGTTATATGTCAGGTTTTATGAGTATTTTCTTAAACCTTATCAAAAAATGTTAATAACCTGATAATATGAGATCTTTGTAAGTGGTGGTGTTTTGGCTTCTGTTTATTTATTTTTTTACTTTTAATATAATCAAAACACACCTTAAGGTTAAATTATAGCAAGTATATTAAAACTCATGGGTGGTATATGTGCTAGATAGCATCTATTATTCACAGATATTATCTTTTTTTTAAATCTTTCCTCCCCTCTTCTCTTTGTGTATAGCTTTCCCATGTATAGAGTATATTTTCTGACACCACTGGGTTTGTACTTAATCCATGAGACATGCAGTAGGTAAACAGTGGAATGAGGGCAGAAGTGCCAGAAACCAATTTTCTTCTTTTAATGTTTATTTATTTTGAGAGAGAGAAAGAGTGTGAGCAGGAGAGAGGCAGAGAGAGAGGGAGAGAGAGAGAATCCCAAGCAGGCTCTACCTCAGCATGGAAACTGATGTGGATCTAGATCCCATGACCATGAGATCATGACCTGAGCCAAAACCAAAAGTTGGATGCTTAACTAACTGAGCCACCCAGGCGTCCACAGAATGCTAATTTTCAGTTCATTTTTTTTAATGTTTATTTTTGAGGAGGCAGAGATAGAGAGGGAGACACAGAATCCAAAGCAGGCTCCACACATCTAGGTGTCAGCACAGAGCCCAACACTGGACTGGAACTCACAGAGTGCGAGATCATGACCTGAGCCGAAGTCAGATGCTTAAAGAACTGAGCTACACATGCGCCCCTTCAATTCATTAAGAGACATTTCATGACTCCAACTCTTCTTGTACTACTACTCCACCATAAGAAGAAAATACCCTGAGTAGCTGCTGATGCCAGAATGTGGAGATGAATATACCACACCTGAATCTAACCCTTAGCCAAAGCCAAGTTAAGCTCTTTAGCTGATTTCAGAGAACAAAGCAGAACCACAGTCAACACCGTGCAGCTGTTTGTTCTGCAACATTAGTGCAGCAAACCTAACACAGTAATTTTATTTTTTATCTAGCTTTATACTGACTTCATTCTAAGTTAATATAACATATGTTTGGGTTGTATTACTTTTAATACATATGGGCATATATGGGCATAATCTTCATATGCCCAATAGACAGATACATAGAAAAATAGATAGATAGATAGATCTAGATTGATGATTCTTGCTTGCTTTGTCTTTATAGTACACAGGAATTATCTCACAGTTAAAAAAAAAACAGTCCTCTCTTTGTAGGATACCATGTTAACTGAAATTCGTACATATCAGAATCATGGCCTCAGTTTTGCCTGGTTCTGTGGTAACTTAAATTTGGTCAAAGCAAAGGCATGGTTCCAATATGCATGGGTTTCAGATAACATGGTACACTGCAGAATATGGACTACTGGTGCTGCTTAACATTTTTTATTTAGTAAAAAAGTTTGCAAAATTATTTTTATTTTTAGCATTTCAATATTGTTGCCTTAAAGATAATAATAAATAAATAATGATTCATATCGGTCTTTTTTCCATTCTGTGTATTTGATGACTTTCATTTTCTTCAGGCTTTCTGTAGTTAGTTTCCATCTATTTCAAGGAAAATATTGTTTGACTTAATCATGTTTGACTAAACTTAGTGGTGTCTGACTAAATGACCAGTACATTCAATCAAAGGTTAACCAGAGGATCTCATAAAAATTTGGAAAAATGAAAAACAGTCACACCTCAGTTTATGAGTACAAATCAATTCCAAGAAATAAAATCTGCTCTCCTTTTATAAAGAGTAAAATGTAGCAAATCCACTGATAAATTTATTGCTTTCAATTCCATTTGAATCTGTGGGCCAGTGCTCCATAAGGAATGTATTTGACTTGAGTTCCAACTCCTTGATACAAATATTATTGAGTGAAATAATTTCAAGTATGACTTTTCTATTTTCTACTTTTTAATAAATCTGTCAGAGATCATTTTCTGAAAAGAACATAATGATTCTTTGGTGCTTTTAAAACTGTCCCTCAACAGCTCTATAACTGTCACCATAGAAACTAAGGCCATTCTATAAAGCTTCTTTAATTGTTGTGTCTTCAAGTGGAATCTATCACGCTTTCATTGAGTCACTCTGGACCTATGTTATCTAAATTATGTTCCAGCAATATTGTTAAAGTTACATCATGAAGTAGGTCCCATTTAATCTTTGAAAGGTTTCTATTTATTTTTAAACTCTGAACAGATAACCACCCTAAGACATTTTTAGAAAAGATAATGTTTTAATGAACCCCTTTCCTGAGGAAAATAAAAATACAAATTGATCTTAATTAACTTTAATGTCAGACTGTCTTTAAGTAGTAAAAAAGAAGTTTACATTGTCCTTCCCACCATGCTATTTCACTGCTGCAGGGACCTGATAACTATAGAAATATCTATTTATAATCTAGAACCCCAAATTGTATAACTGTGAGCCTTTCTTTTACCTAATGTCTTGGATCCGCAACCTCTACGTCTGTACAATGATGATCTCTCCCTATCATTTAGCACTATCATTAAAAATAAATGATATAGGGGTGCCTGGGTGGCTCACTTGGTTAAGGCTCAGGTCATGATCTCACTTTTCAGGGGTTCAACCCCATGTCGGGCTCTGTGCTGACATCTCAGAGCCTGGAGCCTGCTTCAGATTCTCTCTCTCTCTCTCTCTCTCTCTGCCCCTTCCCTGCTCACGCTCTGTCTCTGTCTCTCAAAAATGAATAAACATTAAAAAATTTAAAAAATAAGTGATATAATGGCATAAGCTATGAGTCATTATTCATCTGTGTTATTATAATCACATTTTATTTCTGTTTAGTTTTTAAAGTACCCATATAAAAATTAGTGGGCATCCTTTAGCTCAAATATAATTAATTCTACAATAGAGTATTATTTATTGGGGGAAATGATTTATATATTTGCTGGCATGAAATAAATTGCCATCTGTTATATCAGGCACTTGGTTGCCCATAAGAATCTAATAAAGTAGGTGTTAATCAGATACCAGTAGATTGATAAATGTCCATTTCTAAAGTTTGTAGGCAAAAGTAGCAAGTCTTAATAAGCTAACCAAATTGGGAGATCAGCATCAAGCTGGCATTAACTGTGGCCATGTTAGTCCAGGTCAAATTCATAACAGTAATAAACCTTTGAACTGTCCCTTACAATTTTTAAAGTTCCACTTTTTAATTATACAATTTTTGGTTAGACTATTGAATATTAAGCATTTCAACAAGGGGTGACAGGGGCCAAAATTTTAAGTAACTTTCCTAATGTACAATCCAATTACCTAAAATTGGAGTACGGGGGTGGTACACTGCATTAGTGTTCATAAAAATAGATACTTCAGATTATAGTCAGATCAAGATGGTGAGAATAGGGAAGAATTAAATTTTAATATTCAGAAAATTTGCAGGCAGGGTAATGTTGAAACCAGATTAAAAACTAAAAATTACAAAAGCATTTGAAAAAAACGTCAAATCAGAACAAAGACAATCTACAGAAATCAGGTGCCCAGGCAAGGAGAACCAGGGCCAGAAATCAAGGTAAGGTATACAGGTAGCAACAGAATGTACTAGGAGCTGGAAAATAATATTATTTTGAATCAGTGGCATTCTAACCCAGGAGACCCATTTCTTGTCCATGACAAGAACTGTTCTAAAAGTATGGTGGAGTTGGAGCCATGAGTTATTTAAGGTACAGGGAGTTGATTAAATGGCAGAATTTTAGTTGTTATTTGAGAAAAGCAGGTAAGATTCAGAGAGTTTATGTAGCTTGATCAAGGTCACCAAACTTTCAAGATACAAAATGATAATCTGTGCAAATTCACAATTTCCCACTTTCTTTGAGATTAGCAAAATCTCAATTGATATTACAAAATGTTGACCCTTAAAACGAGCTCTTTATTACTGCCCTGTGCATGTCCTAGATATATCTTTAAAAATGTAAATCTTGAAATAGCATACTAGTTCTCTCTCACTTGCAGGTCAAAATAAGAGGATTATCACTTATAAGATTGAAATATAAGATACTGAAATTCATTTTTAACACGAGATCATATTCCATCTCCATGTGGAAATATTTTCTCTTCATCATTCCTCAGTACACTGGTGTTAATGACCCTGTATAATATACTGAAACATGAATCAAGAAAGTAGTTCTTTGAAAGAAATAAAAGTTGAAAAATGGTTTTAGTTATCAGACTAAACTTAATCATGGATTTGGAAAATTATCTGCCCACATCATTAATTATTAATCCCAGAACTCAATAAAGTACAAGGCATTCTCATTAATATAGTATTTATTATCCAAGTCCTCATATTTATGATTCTGTATAGAGAAGTAAAATCCACCACACAATAAAATATCCACAAGTGAACTACTTATGAAATTAATCCTCTCTCAAATACTCTTTTCCATTCCTGTCCCCATTCTCAACCAATGTGCTTGAATGATGATTTTTACATTAATTGGAAGTTTTAACAGGCTTTGGGAAGGTCAGTAAAATCTTGGTGTATTCTTGTGAAAAATGATACTGTTAACATAATTATATGCAATTGAAGTAAGTGATGTCATAGCTTGAGAGGTATCATTCTCTTTTGTTCAAAATTCATCACCTTCCCAAAAGTTGTAATTATAACCTAAATGTAAAATAAAAGGTGAACAAATCATTTTCACGTTTTGCTTCTCTTTTCAGCCATTTAAACCTTTTCTATTTCTTATAAAATTTTGGTCTCCATGTTCATAGGACTCACATTTAGAAGACTTTTTCTTATACATTTTATATTTATATGTGTGCAGCTTTCTCTATTCATAGTTCTTAGACTACAGTGGGCTTAAATGATCATGTAGTCTAACCATTAATCTTAAATTTCCTCACAAATGGTGATTCAGAGACAGGGAATGTGTTGACATCTCTACCACAATCCATATAACACTAGATGAATATTCATTGTTTCAACCATTTATTTTATGTCAACTATTTATTATCAGGGCTCAGACTCCAAATCTGGTACTATCTTTAAGGCCATCAAATGCAATGGTGGGTAAGAGAAAGGGCCCTTGCATTCACTATTAAACATTATCATAAATATTTATGAAGCAAATATACGTTGTAGGAGAATATTCTTTTACATATATATACATAAATATATATATATACATAAATATATATATATATATATATATATATATATATATATATACACACACATGTATAAATCTCCTAGGATAGGCTCTTAGAATCTGTGTGTTTAACCGTGATTTATTGAACACTATCAACTTGGCACTAATCTTTGATACATGGCATCTGGGATTTGCTATACCAATTTCTCCAGAACTTTTCATCTTCCCAAACTGAAACCCCATATCTATTAAACAATAATTCCCCATTCTTCCTTCCTCATCCCTGGAGACCACCTTTCTACTCTCTGCCTCAGTGAATTTGATTATTCAAAGCACCTTATATAAAGTAAAACCATGTAGCATTCGTACTTTCGGGACTGGCTCATATGATTTAACATAATGTCTTTAAGTCCTATCCATGTTATTCTATTGGTCAGTACTTCCTTTTCTAATGATAATATTCCTTTGTATGTATATACCACATTTGTTTATCCATTCATCTGTCAATGGACACCTGGGTTGGTTCAATCTATTGAAGTTTTTGTAAATACAACTTCAATACCTATGGCTGTTGTAAATGATGCTGCTGTGAACATGGTATACAAATACTTGTTGGAGGAGCACCTGGGTGGCTCAGTCGGTTAAATGTCTGACTTCAGCTCAGGTCATGATCTCATGGTTTGTGGGTTCGAGCCCCGTGTTGGGGCTGACAGCTCAGAGACAAGCCTACTTCGGATTCTGTCTGCCTCTCTCTCTGCCCCTCCCCCACTCATGCCTGCTTCTGTCTCAAAAATAAACATTATAAAAATTAAAAAAAGAAAACCTGTTAGAGTCCTGTTTTTTTCCAATTATTTTGGGTATACATACAGAAGTGAAATTGCCAATTCATATGGTTATTCTATGTGTAATTTTTTGAGGAAACACTGTACTGTTTTCTACACCACCTGCAGCACTTTCCCATGCTTTTTAAAAAGGGTTTCAGATATCATTAAACACAATAAAAATGTTGATGGATTCTGGCATGAAGTGGCCCTCTTGCAGCTTACTAAGAAACCTCCCTTTAGAGTAAGGGTGTGAGCAGTACAGAAAATATCACATATGTGATCCATTTTTACTTATGGTTTCCATGAGCTCTTATTTTAAAGACAGCAAAACTGTAACTTATTCCACAAATTTTTGATCTACTGATCATAAGCAACGTTACTTGATTTCACATGAATACTTGGTGTACATTGGTTATCATTCTGTCAGTTTAATGGCTCAGAAATAATATTTTCACTTAATAAATTCCTGTTTTCAGAATAACATATATCTCATTGGATAATTTTGATATTGTTTTCAAAAAAGTATGCTATTACTCTAAGGTAACAATGTTGCACATGAGAAATAGGAATATTTACTTGTAACAAAAAGCACAATATTTATAAATTTAGTTTTTATGAATTTATGTAAATTTACATATTTTGACATTTTTAATAATGTATGTTTATTTTTATTATTGATAAAGAATTATGGAGCTTTAAGATGAAATTTTAATTGAGACTTTTAGTGATATTTTTTATTTTGGGACAGAAGGAGTGATCAATGCTTAACATGTAAACCCAATAATATCTCTGAACCTTTAAATTGAAACAATGAATTTCTTTAGTGCCAAACGAGTGTTAAATTTACAAAGTATACACAAAATCTATTTTAACAACAGTATTCTTCCTATGGGAAGAATTTGTATATCTACAAAATGATGGTATATATAAAAAATGCACAGAGGAAAATATTAAATAAATTCCCTGAAGAAAGTTATATTCTAAAAGTCTGTAAGTCCGTACTTTTTTTTCTTTAGGATATTTTAAGTTTAATAACTCTCATTTATAATCTAAAAGAGTACTGGAGCCTCTGGGCTGGGCTCAGTCAGTTAAGCATCCGGCTTCATCTCAGGTCATGATCTCATAGCTCATGAGTTCTAGCCCCACATAAGGATCTGTCCTGACAGCTCAGAGCCTGGAGCCTGCTTCAGATTCTGTGTTTCCCTCTCTGCCCCTCCCCCATTCGTGCTATGATTCTCTCTCTCTTAAACATCATTTTTAAAAATTTAATTCTATAATCTAAAAGAGTACTAATAAAAATATACATAAGTATCTCTGCCCTCTTGAAACTTAAGTAATTTCTTCTGGCATTAGAGGTCATCCACTGTATTAATAGTGAAATAGAGGATCAGTAAAACTTGAACCAAACTTTGTCTTTACTGGTACAAGGCAGACAAACTTTCATGAATTGGTCCTTCAACTCAACTAAATTCCTGAAGACAAATGGTTAGAAAGCAGTGTGTTCAATATCACCTGGAAATTCATTTAGCATGCTTTTACACTTCCATTTTTTTTCTCAGTTCAATTTGTATGATCCACCAAACAGTAGTTAAAGATTGCTTTACAGGGCCTCTGGGTCATCAAAGGAGAACCTTAGGCTTAACAGGTCAGCCTTGTTAAGAATATAAAAAATATATAAGATGTTGTAATATTCTGTTGTAACATTCCCAATCTCATCATGGTGATTGGTGAGATAAAATAATTTCCAATTTCTTTCAGGGCTTTTTGTAGCTTCCAGTAATTTATTTTCCCTCCAGGTTAACTACTGGTGTAGGAAAAAAATGTGATCAATAATTAGGATAACACCATGGTAGATATAACAAGTCATTTCATGTTGGTGTTATTTTTTTCTTTCTAGGATAAGGAGAAAAATATTTTTGTGGCATATTAATCATATAACCATGAAACTGAATCAAGTATTCAGTTTTAAATTTAAAGGGTAGCCATTCACTATGCAAAAGTAAATTAATTATTTAATTAAACTGCCCAGTATTAATGATGTGAAAGATATGGAAAGTATGTTAAATTGAAATCATAAAATTTCTGTCTTTAATATCAGCCAGCTGCTTCCCATTATATTTTTTGACATTATCAATGTTCTGAAAGTAAACTTTCATTCATTTTAAATATGCTTTCTGTTTCTTTTCCAATTAAATGATAAAGCATGTGTGCTCAATTCAATGTAATACAGTAATTTTCAGGATTTCTTTTTAACTGATGAGTATATTTCTCATGAAATATGTGAATTTCAAATGGAAAAATCAGAATTAAAAAGAGATTACTTCTCTATCTTTACTATATTACCCCATTCTGAGTGGATGACCTAGCATGGGAGTATTTTCATAGTTATTTATAATGACAGAAATAATACAGTTAGGATAAAAAGTGTATAAAATATAATTCTGTGAATTTCACTAGTCTAATATTGACTTTTGGCATTTATACACTTAACTTACTCCTTGACATTTTTTAGTCAATCAGGCTATGATGCAAAAAAACAAAAAAATTAGAATATACATTGAAGTTTTACTAAAACAAGGAAAATGTTTAAGTTTCCACCTAGAAAGTGACAGAATTTATCTTAGAAGACACTAGAGTTTATAGTTTGATGTAAACACAATAGACTAGTTTCTAAATGACAAAAATGTTTAAAAATAGATATTATAAATTTACTAATATTTAGCTTTTATTGATTATTTTATCAAATTTTTGGAGTTCCATAGTACAAAGAAATGTTAAAATGGTAACAGAATGTAGAGTAAGAGATTATGGGACCTCAAAAATATTCATTTTAAAAAGGAGATAGGAACACAGGAATCACATTATTTACTTAAGGTAAGACATTTAGGTTATGAAAGAGCTGGGGTCATGATCTCATTTTGTATATTTTAATTTATTTTCTACTATATGGTGTGGTTGTTTCTTTAAACTTTAAGATGTCAAATCCTTGACACTTTAGAACTTTGCTAATTTCTTGACATGTCACATAAAAAGGATTAAAACTAAATTCAGTTTAATAAAGAGTAATGAACTACTGATAAAAAAAATATAACATAGAATTTTTCAGGGCACATAGATAAAAATTTGCCACCGTCCTATTTGTTCAGAAAACCCAAAAGTGCAACATTAATTTCCAATCATCTCAATAAAGATTAAAAATGAAACCAAATGAAATGCAAAAATTCTTTCCAGTGAAATTGTAACTGGTATGGACTAATGAAACACATAGAAAATAGAAACAGAAAAAAAAAAAAAAAAAAAAAAAAAAAAAAAGAAAATAGAAACAGAAATAATTAATAAAAAGACAGAGCACACACACTTTGGGGCACTTGGGTGGCTCAGCTGTTTAAGCATCACTCTGGATTTCAGCTCAGGTCATGAACTCATGGTCATGAGATTGAGCCCTGCATCAGGCTTGGTGCTAGGCATGGAGCCTGCTTAAGATTCTCTTTCTCTACCTCTCCCTCTGCCCCTCCCCTGCTCATGCTCACTCAATCTCTCTCTCTCTCAAACAAAATAAAACAAACCCACCAAAATGAGAAAAAAACACAGCACACTTAAAAAATCTTTTCTTCTACCTTAGTTTTGTTAGAAAAGAAAAATAAAAATCACAATCCTGTAATTGACCAAGCTATGTTATGTCTTAATTGTCTTAAGCTTAGTATAACATTTTTAAATCAAAGAACTATAAAGTACTTTGACTTTAATAATAACTATTATTAAATTAAATAATAACATTAGTAATATTATTTGGTACCGTATCTCTGGAAGAAATTTGAAAGATCACTGGGTCCCATTACATCTATAATGCCTGAATCCACCTATGTCATTCATACTAAATAGTCACATAAAAATTTCAGTGATTAGAAAACTGCTACAATCACTGACTGTTATATAACCATCCTTTTACCATAATCATCTTTGTACATATCTTCCTTTTAGGCCTTCATTATGCCTTTCAGATCCAGGCAGAACTATTAACAAGACCTTACTTCTGGTCCAAATTACAGAGAAAATACTAAGCTCACTTCTGTAAAAAAGTAAAAATCATTCAAAAACTAAAGTTTTAAAAGAGTATCTAGGTATATAAATTCTTTTAATAATATTGTGATGTGCTATATTATGATATCCCTTAAAGCATGTGATATTTTAAATGAATATATTAGTTGGGAAAATGCCTTGTTTTGTTTCACCATCTTATATTATCTCTCTAAATACATGTTATTTTTTATTCTTTAACAAAATATGTAATTTTAACTTTATTGATATGATGTTTTTTAAAATTTTATTTATTTATTTTTGAGACAGAGAGAAACAGAGAATGAATGGGGGAGGGGCAGAGAGAGAGAGGGAGACACAGAATCTGAAACAGGCTCCAGGCTCCAAGCTGTCAGCACAGAACCTGATGCGGGGCTTGAACCCATGGACTGTGAGATCATGACTTGAGCCTAAGTCGGACGCTTAACCGACTGAGCCATCCAGGCTCCCCTTTACTGATATGACCTTAATAAGAGTTATTTTCCAAAGAAATGGAAAAAAAAAAGCAGTTAACAAAAAAAGTGTTAACAAGTAGCTAGTAAGGTTAATGACACTTAGTAGGACAAAAGCATTAAAAACAGTTTTCTTTGCTTCTTGGTTCATTTGAGGAGAAATATATGCACAGATGAAGAGGCACTGATTGATTGTGATAATCAACAGTGACAAATTTTGTTACTTGAGTTCTGATTTTTCTGATTTTCAAATGCTAATAATCTTTTCCATTATTGGTTTATGATGGCATCCATATTTTTTAAGTTGTAAGTGTCTATACAAAGAACTGAATATGAAAAATAATGATTGCCTAGTGTGTCAGGTTCAACATTTAGCACTTAAAATGACTGAAAAGAAAAGTATAATTTATTTCCTTTTAAAAGGGTCATCTTGGATAAGTTACTTTATCTTTGTGTGCCCTGGTTTCCTCAGTTGTAACCTGAAGATAATAATAGCACTTAAGGAAGAATTAAATGAATTAATATTTGTAAAGCTAAGAACACTACATGACCCTTAATATGAACTATAATATATATAATATGAACTATATTAAGTACTAATGAATTAACAAATTATTTAAAATATATTTATAAATTCAACAAATAATAATCCAATGCCTACAATGTATAAAACTTTGTGCTAAGTAAAGGATATTAACAAACAAAAACAAAACCAGAAAAGATTGATAGAAAATATCTATCTCCAAAATACCAGTCTTCAATGTCTGGTGAGCACACAAAATATAACCAATTATATTTTGGGGAGAGTAAGTAACATAATAGAGGTGTGCAGATATTATAGAAGTGCACAGGAGTTCATTATTCCATAAATACCTTGATTTTTCTATCAATCACATGGATTCTACAATTCGGAGAGATTTGAAAATATTCATGAATGTTTATTATAGACTCCTCTAAAAAGCAAAGAGGAAAAATGGGCTCTTTCACATTTTACAATCTGCTTTCTTGTATTTAACTCCTAAAAATTCTCTGTGAAATTTGTATTGCCAATGTTTGTTTTAAAGACAACTATAGTTTAGAGATACAAACAACCTTGCCCTGTTCCAGACATAGGAGTCAAGTTTTCAGACTCATAGTTCAGAAGTCTTTCTTTTCAATCTGTATGACAAAATTACTGTTTGAATTCTATGTGACATCTTCAGACATTACTTTTATTCAAATATTTACTATGTTAAAATTAACAGTGGCTATTCATTAATCAAACCTAACTCTGTTTTCAATTTGATAGTTTCAGACAACTATAATGGTTGGCTCTACATTCTAAGTCAAATACAACATATTTTACTTCAAAAACAAATAAAAACTAATCAAATTCTCCAGTATTTTTGAATACCTATTAATTATTAATATCCTACATATTACAGAAGATTTTTAAAAGGCAATATTTGTTTAAAAGAGACTCAAATCTGGCAGATGAAAAACTATATCACTTATTTTAAAAATAAGCAGATAATCATATGTTATGATTCAATGAACTTTAGGAAGTGTCTAAAATCATAAATTCCATATAATATCATGTATTTTTATAGGTCCCAATCCTCTACTCTCATCCCCAACTTTTTCATACAAGAGATATTAAATCAGTTACTTTTTATTGTTTTTCTTCTTTGTGTCCAGAATTATTTCACTGAAATGCCGAATACTTAAAACAACCTTACAAAACAGGTGCTATTGTGCTTATGTTTTCCATGAGAGTACCTGACTTCAATAAAATTAGTATTGAATATATAAATATGTTAGATTTCCAAGCTTTTCATTTTTCTAACACTATATTTTATACTATTCTATGTTTCCTGGGAGGGAAAAAATAATAAATTAATATTGAAAAATATAGCATTTGTTTATAGTGTTATTAAATAAGTTATGCTATTATCTACATTATAGAATAAATTCAAATGAAGTATTTCATTTATCTGAAAACAGAATTTTTCCATGGGATGATGTTAGCAGGGACAGCTGGTAATTGGCACCCTGCCTTTTACCCCTGCATAAGAGCAACTTTCACAACAGTGGTGATGTGCCTGTAGTCTTTTTCAGCAATCTGATAAATTGTATTTACATTGCACTATGAAGAGAACAATGGTACTGTACTGCACTGGTGAACTGAAACACCTCAGTCATCTTATCAGGCTGTCCCAATTTATCTGAATAATAGCAATTGCGTGTTCAATGTATAAAGACAGATTGTCAAACCAGATGCAAATGTTACAATACAATTTCATGGCTTGACAAATTGTCTGCACAAGAGACCAGATATTATGACTCACTAAGGAGCAATAAACTGCAGAAAAATGAAATAACACTCAATCAAGGGGACGAGTTTCTCTGGAGATTTTTATTTATTTATTTGGTAAAATCCACTGGTTCTTGAGTAACACATGAAGTCTGAAAAAAATCAACTTTCTTATTTTTTTTATTATTTAATAAACCAGTGAAACTAGTGACTAATGCGATCACATCTTTCAATAAGGTGAATAGAGACTATAAAAAATAGAAGGATCCTCTCACAAGTAGTATCAATTAATATAGCTTAATTCATCAAACACCTAGCCTGCCCCTCTTTCCTTCTGACCCTGGGCTTCTTCCCACATATTCATGGTCTCACAGGCCAGAGAGAGAATGCCCCAGCCACCCCTCTAAGCTCTGTCCCTCTCTGCCAGAGATCAGCTACTCCCCTGCAGTCTTGTGGGCCATGGGTATTACACCCTAGAAGATGCAGGGCTCTTTGAGCAAGGAATCGTAGCATGGTGGCTGGTAGAGACACAGGCCCCTAGTGAGTGGGAATTCTTGGCTCTTTGAACCTCATACCTTACAGAAAGAGGCAGAGTCAGAGAAGGGACATAGCTCAATTCTCTCAAGTACAGAACCCAAGGCAAGTAGTTTGACTGCTAGAATTAAGAGCAGTGGTACTAAGGGGCACATCCAGGTTTTGTGAGGCCCAGAGTTTATAAAATCTGGCAGGATCTATTTAAAAAATAACCCATAAGTAAGAAGAAGAAAGATTTGAGGATCCATTCTAGGGACTTGTAAAAGACCCCGGTGCACGTGAAGGCCCTAAAATTTAAGCTTCCTTAGCTGCACAGTCAATATACTCCTGCCACAGAGTAAGAGGTGGAGGAGAAGAGTACTCAGTAGGCCAGAAGAATTTTGAAGAGATTTTTCTTGGGTCCGGGACCTCATGATGGGCACACAAGCGGTCTCTTCAGAGGTCTCCTTCTGGGCCACTCTCCTGCAGTTCCCTTATCAAGGATAGATGGGTGTCCTCTGTCTCTATTTCCTAGGCTTCCTGAGCCTCCAGATAAGTCACAAAAACCTGAGCTCCATGACCAGCTCTGGGAGTTCAAGAAGGCACTGCTTTCCCAGCTGGCCAGCCCATCTTCGCTCTCTAGCTTTTCTGGTCAGATGTCAGATTCCAGTCCACAGTCTGCTTCAGTTTTCTCAGGCATAAATCAGCCAACTGTCCTTTGTGTTTCCAACTGCAGAGAACACATGTGAAACTCTCTGAATGATTTTTCTGAAGACCTTTCATTAGACTTGTGATTAGAAGGTTACTTTTCCCATCTCCAAATCCCCCAAAAGCCATGGGGGTGACTCCTAGGCAACAGCTCTTTCCATGAGAAATCTCTTTACTTATCTCTTCTAAAAACTGTTTCCACTCTGGAACTGGTCAAAATCACAAAATTGGTGTCATTTCTTTCGAAAATCCACATGGAAAGAGGGCTGTTTTATATTCAGAGTAGTAACTTGATAGTTCCCACATTCATGCTGCAGTTTCAGGGCTTTTTCTAAATAAAAATTATTTATTAAAAGTCACAACTTATAAAGACATCCCACAAAATGGAAGAAAGATTTGCAATGAACATAGAAATTCAACTTTGGAAATCATAATATGCAATTCCTTCTCTACATAAATACAAAAAAAAATACAAATATCCCAATAGAGAAATGGACAAAAAATAGGCAATTTGTAGAACAAGAAACATAAATGTCCAATAAAAACTTGCTAAGATGCTCAACATCACAAAAACTAAGCCAACGTAAATCAAAACCACATGAGATGCCAATTCACTCTCATAAGTCTTGTAAGGCTTTATACTTTTGTCTTTCTAAGTGTTGGCAAGGTATATGTAATGGGGACCCCCTAGAGAATGATTTAGCACTGTCTGTTGAAGTGAAAAATGTATGTGCCTGACAACTCTTGACATCCTATTTGCAGAGAAACTTCATACCAACTCTATTAGCCCAAGAATGTTCATGGCAGAACTGTTTATAAAGCAAACATTGCAAGCCATGTACATATCCTTTAACAGAAGATTGGATACATTCTGATACATTTATATAATGGAATATTATACACTACCAAAAATAGCTAACCTATTCCTATAAGTTAAACATTATCGGTACATTGCCCAATAGAGGTTTCACCTTCTGGATCCCTAAAGCCTGTGCTGGGAAAGAGGGAGCTGGACCTTGAACGGCCCCAGAATGAGAATTGGATCCTCTGTGGGAATAATTAGGAAGGTAGATTTGAACTGAAAATGAAGAAGAGTGTCAGGCCAGGATGACCAAGGACAGAAAAATCTGCCCTCTAAAGTAACGAGCTACCTGTCATTGGAGGTGTATAAGTAGGGGTTGGGCAACTTCTTCATGGGTAGTGAACCAAGCATTAGATACAAGTAGTATAAGAGTGGGTTTGGATAAGGATGGCCATTATGACTTCTCTATGCACACCCAGAGGTCTTTTAGTTTTGTAATTCAGTGAGTCTGCAAAGTGTGATCAAAGGAGAACAGGGCAGAATGAATAACCAAACTGAGACACACTCACCTCATGCAACACTGCTCACTAATAAAACGGCATGGCCGGGGCACCTACAACAATGTGGATGAATCTCAGAAACATGCTGAGTGACAGAGGCCTCATACAAGAGACCACATACTATGTGATTCCATTTACACCATGCCTCAGTTTCTGATTTCTTTTTTAAATGGGAGAGATTTAAGACACCAAGAGGGTAAATAAAAGGTAGAGACCAAAAATAGGAGGGAGATTACTAGTAAGGAATCATAATATTTATATAAGGACTTAAGTCGAATTTATTTATATTTATATGCATTTCTAGTGAGAATCAATGACAATGATTCAGAAAGGAATTTTGTGCAAAGCACATTTATATATATACATGTTTCCCATTTATACAGTTTCATTAATAACAATATAAATTGAAAGACTCTCCTTGACTAAAAACTATTACTAATTCACAATAATATGGTAGGATTGTCACAATATTACATTACTTTTTATCATAATTACAATTAGCAGTATAGATATTTCTTCTTTATCCTTTGAGTGCTTGATAATATACTCTAAGTTTTAGTTTAATAACCTTATTGAATTCTCTGAGGTTCAGGAATATAAATTGACTCAGTTTTCTTTTCACATTTCACCATCCCAATGCCAGCACCCTAGCCCAAGCTACTGTCAGCCATCACCTAAATGGTCTCACTAACAGACACTCAACCTGCCATTCATCAGTGTGGTGTGTTGCTAAATAGTTAGCCAGCTCTCTGGGGAAGGGAAAATGCCCAATTTGTAGACTTGGCCAATAAATACAACCATTTCACCTGATTTCAGGTTTCCAATGTGACATCCCTGAGTCTGGAGCTGGGAAGAAATAGTAACAACCTTGCTCTTCCAAGTGGGCTCTATGACACCACTGTCCCCACATGTCACCTGGGCTCTGCTTAAAAAATGTTTTTGGCTTCCTTTCCCTGGTGGCTTCTTTCCCACTAGTCTTCTTTCAATTTCCCCCTTGCTCCCAGCCCTCACAGAGAGTTTGATCAAGCTTTTCTCTCTGATGGTAAAGCCCTCCTCTGTTTTTTCACTTAGTTAACTAATATCCTTCAGATCTTAGCTTGTGTCACCTCCTCAGGGAAGTTTGCTCTTGACCTTCTTGGCTAAGTTAAAGCTCCGTATTATAAGCCCTTATTACAGGATATACCTCTACATTATAGCCATTGTCATATCCACGATCTTGCATTTCTTATTGCAATTAATCAATCAGCGTGTCTCTCCCTGACTACACTCTAAGTTTTCATAAGAGACAGCATCTGCCTTTTAATTAAAATCCCCAGCCCAGGGCACAGTGCAAAGATCAAAACAAATACTCAAGAATTACCTATTTTTGATGGATTAAATTAATGAATAAATGTCTACCTGAAATCATAAATAAACATATCCCCCTGAAAATTGTAAAAGAAAGCTGGAGAGTAGCTGTTAATAGGATTCTTTGATGTGTCTCCAGTACAACTACCAGTTTGGGTAACAACTCTGACATTAGAGAGTACTTAAACTTTTCCAAATTTAACATGCAAACATTATTCATTCAGATAAAAATAAATAAAAAGAGCTGGCAGAACTTTAAACTTGTGTCAAGTATTCTCTAAGAATAAAATAGGTTAGTTTTAGCCATTCTTAATAAATAAGATATTCTGTACTAAATGACAGCATCTGTGTCCTTTCAGAAGTAGCTCAAAGAACCTTCTTCATGTTAAGGCCATGAAGCATTATTACAAGAAGACTTTGAAACTTGGAGGGAATGACAAGATGTTTATATAATGCCTCATTTTCACAAATTGAAACATAAATCAAGTATCTTAGAAGTTTAGATTTTTCTATATAAAATAAAATAAAAACATGGAAACAACCAAAAAAATGTAATTATTTCTCTCTTCCTTTTACCTCTTTATTTCTAAATTTACAATGAATATAAAACCTCTTCATTTCAGATATTGAGCCATGTTATATAGAAAGTGCATGAATTGCAACAAACACATTTCTAATGAAAGCACAAAATAAAAGCCATAACCTATCACAGAAGCAGTAGTTTTTTATTCTCTTCTGAGTTTGAATGTTATATACAGTTCATTAAGTGCTCGTTTGCAATTAACTGTAATTTGAGAAATGTATAAATTTGAGTAACATGCTGAGTGCTCGGCTGGATATGTGGACATATTTAAAAAAAAATTTTAATGTTTATTTATTTTTGAGAGAGACAGAAAGACAGAGTGGCAGCAGGGGAGAGGCAGAGAGAGAGGGAGACACAATCTGAAGCAGGCTGCAGGCTCAAAGCTATCAGCACAGAGCCCGGCGTGGGGCTCTAAGTCACGAACCATGAAATATGACCTGAGCCAATCTTGGGCACTCAACTGACTGAGTCACCAGGTGCCTCTGTGTGGAAATGCTTTTAATATTATGATTTATTTATAAAGTTTCACACTCAAAACTTTGATTTTAAAATTCTGTGTTGATCAAATTATTTGAAAATTGTATAGACTCTTTTTGGATCATAAAAATTTTTCTATTTTTCTAGAAAGTGTATTCTTTCCATGATATTTAGCTACTATCAGACTAAAATAAAAAATAAAATCCACACCCTTATTTTCAGATGAACTTTAGATATATCAACAAGAGGAAAACTCTATTTCCCGCTATAATGATCAGAATATAGCTTTCCTTCCTAAAAGATTGGATATTTTCTCCCTATCATTTGCTGTACTGACAAATTTATACACTCTCCCTAATAGGAATTCCTAACTCTTATTTTTTTCTAGTTGAATGTGTCTAAAAACTGATAAATACACAATTTTAAAATGTAAATATTTCAGTCATAAGATGTTCTTTACATTCTAAAGTGATAAATCAACACAATGCTATAATTATGACCAATATTCTGACTTTATTTTCTAAGTTTATACTGATATATCAATAAGCCTTACCTAACTTTAAACAATCATACGCCTAACCAAAATCTGTATCTTACATTGATAAATAGCATCTGTTGCTTGAGTTTTATCTTTTGAGGTGTGTGTTTCATCTGGACTTCATTCTTCACCTGGACTATAACATCCTCAAAAATACACTGTCATACATATTCTTTCTCCTGTACAATCTTATGTATTCCAAAGCCCATATACTGAGAGGACTATTGTAGTTCTTCTTAGCAAGAGATTTGCTGAGTTCTGAATTACATGACTCTAAAGAGTCCTATGTTTCAAAAACTCAGTGGTTTATGAATTTATCATGTGAAGTCTGTATAGAGGAGAAAATTATATAAAGAAATAATTTTATCCTGAATTTAAAGAAAACACTAGGTATCTAAACACAATCCTTCAGTTTACAACAGTCTAATATCTCAGTATTATATTAGTGGATTATTATATTTCCTAATGAGAAATCCCAAAACACAAAAGTAATAACATAAAAGGCTTTGGTCACTTCATTTATAAAAATGTGATGTGGTTATTTCCCTAATATATTTGTTGTAAAAAATACAAATTTTTAATATTCTTTCCTTTTTATCGTGTTTCAGGCCTTTCACAATAAGGTAAATAAAGTAACTTCCACACTGAAAAGGAATAATATGTGGTTAAGAAAGTTTCAAAAATCCTGCCCAAGGCCTCAATTCCTAATGGCCTCAACAGCACAGCTAGCTGATATAATATGAAATAAAATTAAGTGAAAAACATTTAAAACAAGAAATAAAAGTATTCATAATTGTATTTAATGTGTTATTTCAATGTCTATGGTTTGAGTACTATAAAGAATTGTGACTTGTAAAACTAATGGTGATAATAGTATAACTTAAGTTAAACATCCATTGTTTTGACTTCCTAGCATATATGCCTGCCTTCTTTTATCAACATCATCCAGATTTCAAGGATGGAATATCTCCCCTCTCACCTTCACACTCTGCTTCAGAGTTTGTCACGTAACCTGGTTCTAGTCAATCACATCATCACATACTCCTGGACACAGCAAATGTTTCTGCAAAATCATGCCAAATAAGCTAAGCTAGTCAAAGCTTGTGACATTCAAATCTTGGTTTCTGTTTTGTTTAGTTTTGATTAAAGGGAAGGAAAAACTCTTTCCATTGGATTTATTTAAAAGATAAAAATCTGCCTCAGTAGCTGGTGAAGGCAGTAAATGTCACCTTTAGAGGACCCTCATTGAAAATGAAAACTACAGAGGAAAGCAAAGCAAAGAGATGCAGATGGAAAGAACGACCTTTTACGACACTATTTGAGTACCAGACCAAACCATATTGGATGGAATTTCTATCTCTATACTTTTTTAATTACATGAGCCAATAAGAATCACTACCCTTGATTTTTATAAAACCAATTTACAATGCATCTGCTCTATTTAGCAAATGAGAGTTTTGAATTAATTACGATGCCTCTACATTTATGTTGTGTTCTTATCATATACTCACATCTATCAATTAATACTCAAAATAGCAGTGTGAGGTATGAAGAGCATATGTAATCTCCACTTGATATAATGGCCACTATTTGAATGGCTTCATTAAGATCACAATTGAATATATAATATTAGAAAACAATTTTAAATATGTGGTATATTTGCCTTCCTGGTCAGCTAAAATGGTAATAATATAATAGAGACATTAATTAAGCAAAAATACATAACTGAAATGAGATGTGAGAGAGAAATATTGAGATTTTCAGAAAAGAAAAAAATGATGGTTTTATATAAATATATACATCAGAAAGAATCAATATTTAATGGGGTTACATAAATCATTACTTTGGTTTTAGGTATACTTAGTATAAAATTCAGTAGAATACCGAGTTCAACAACTCGGGTCAACAACTTTAAATATTAGACTTGCATTCAGAAAAGCCTTCAGAAGAAGGGTATGTATTTGTAAGTCATTGATAATGTTGATAAATTGAAGCCATGGAAGGGACAACATGACTAATACTTCTGTGGATTCTTAGATTTTGAGTCCTTTACCAATATCACTTCACACAATACAATGACTGCAAAAGGATGGTGATATCGCCCCAAATAACAGATGAAGAAAGGAAAGCACAAAGAGTTTAAGTAAACTGTTCCCAATTTCCATCTACTATATATCATAGAAGAATTAAGATTTTAACCAGGGACTCTCTGACTCAGAAAAACAAAAACAATAACAAAACCTATATGAATGAATGAGTGAATGAATGAATGAATGATATTGTTAATTGAGAATGTTTAATAAGAAAGTAGATTCAGATAATACAGAAAAGTATCACAGTGAATGCAGGGTAACAGAAAAGAAAAAAAAAAAAAAGACAGCCAGTTAATAGTCTGCTTTATCTCAGAAGAAAAAAGAATGAATATTTATGAAGTAAAGACTGAAAAAAAGATATTTTATGTAAGCAAATAACACTATTCCCAGTTTTAAGCAGAATCACTAAAAGATAATTAAAAGAATTTAAGATCCTATTTATAAATATATAGGTAACTTATGTAAACTCATTCATATATTGCAGAAAAGGCATTTGAGTTTTCTAATATAATTCCGTTGGCATATATGAGATGTAATTTTCCTCCTATTAGACAAAAAAATTGGAACCTAAAAATTAGACTATATTAAGAGCAGTTGTTTTCACTTTTAGATTGTATTAAAACTGAATTACAATCATTACTTTCTGAATTGGTTAGTATTTCTTTTCTCTATAATGAGAATATTAATACTGCCTATCTTCATGCTATCACATATATACATTGCTCCATTCGAATTCAACAATATTGAATGTAACATTAAAGGATTTTCTAATTGATTTCACAAAGAGTATCAGGCACTATCATGTTCCAGGAAACTCTGTCCTCAGGAGCTTATCCAGTAGAAATACATCAAAAACAAACAAGTGTGATACAGTTTAAACGAATGGGGAAAAATAGTAGGTGCTTCAAGGTAACCACCACCTGGCTCACGTGGTGGTCAGCCAGATTACATGGCAACACCATCCATCACCTAGTATCTAATTTGAGATCTTAAAGTGGGAGTGGCACTAGTTTCACTGGAAAATATCAGTAAGCTTTCCCTTTTCATTTACATAATGCGAACCTCAAAATATCCCAGTATATTTGATATGTCAGGTCCATCCAGTTTACATTTGTTACCATGAACTTAATTCTCTTTGTAAGAAAAAATGTATCATTTATTCAATATAAGATCAAATATAAATTTAACTGAAACTTAAAAGGTAAAAATAGAGAAGCATTAAATAAAGTTTTCATTTAGTGTAATTTATTTAGAATAGTTAATAATAACTTTCATTCCTTATAAAAATGCAAGCCAACTTTAAGCTAATAAGTTCATATTAAGAATTGATCACATTTAGACAATTAAAGCCTACAACTATAAAATAAGCCATCCAAGAACAGTATATCCACAATCATGGTGTTAAAGAAATAAAATGCCTCATGTCCCTAAGATAAGGTAACAAAACAAAACTTCAATGGAATATACCTCAAACACATGAAGGCAGAAGATGCAGAAGTTATTCACTGATAAAGGATATATTGATTTTTTAAATATTGTACAAAATTATTTCTGTCCTTTCAATATACTAGTATTAACACATTCATTATAAATCATAATTTCTGAGCAATACAATTCTGATCAGTTATCTAATTTGTTTTACGAAGTTCTGAAAAATTAAACAAATAACTTACTGTTTGGAAGGTTCAGGAAATTTTAGTTCTTCTCTTTTCTTCATTTCTGTGGTTGGTTCCATAGGAGTAAGGACCACAGCAGCACATGAGACTACAGAGTGGTAAGAATCCTCCCGGCAAACTGTTTTATTAAAAAAATTAATTGTAAATGTCAAAATTATTTATTGACTATTCACACTTTCCCTTTTCCTGTTTTTTTTTTAATTTTCAGTCAAATGAAAGATATAATTTAACTAAAACATTAATTATCATTAAATGATCCCTCATTATCATTTTCCACTCTAAGTCTTTCCACTCACTAACTGAATGACCTTAGACAATTTTTCTTTTTTTAAGCCACACAGTAGAAAAGATGTTGCCAATACTTTATAGTCCTTCATTTAAAAAAAGCTTTTCATTGAAGAATAAGAAGTGCATAAATCATACATAGTTAAATGAATCTTTGCAAAATGAAGACACCTGTATAATCAGCATTATGATCAATAAGTAAAGCATTACCAGAACCCTACAACTCCCTGTGGTACCTCTTTCCAATCACTATTGCAGCCTCCAAACTTAAACCTTATTATTATTTATATAACCATAGATTAGGTTGGCCTATTTCTGACTTTTGTATGAAGGAAACTATCCTCTTCCGTGTGTGTACTATTCAAATGTGGCTTATTTCATTCAGTATACATTTGTTAGACCCATTCAGGTGTAGCAGTATGTGTTCATTCTCAGAGCTGTGTAGCATTGCACTGAATGAACATACACAGTATATTTATGCATTTTATTGGTGATGGACACTTAGATTGTTCTATTCTGTGGCTATTTTGAAATGTCTATAAACATACCTCTACTTTTTTTTTCTTTTGGTCCACAAATAAATTTGTATTGAAAAATATCTAGGAATTGCTCTTGGGATATGTTCATATGTTTTACCTTCAGCTCTAGTATATACTGCCAAATATCTACTAGATACACAAGGTAAAACCGAAGAGTTTCACTTGTTCCATGTCTGTATCACCACTTTGTTTTGCCAGTTTTTAAAATTTTACTATTGTACTAATTTTTTATTGCTGCATGAAAAATTTAAACAAACTTAGCAGCTTAAAACAGCACCCATTTATTATCTCATAATTCTGTAGGTAAGGAGTCCAGTGAACTCAATTGAGTTTTCTGATTAGGTATACAGATTATGAAGACCTAAACTTTGACTCTTACATAATTCCCCACTCAAGAGTTAAATTCCCACAAGGGCAATGTTAGGTCAGCAGCCAGGCTGTGCTCTTAGCTCGAGTTTCTGGGGGAAGGATCCACTTTGGAGCTTATTGGCATTGTTAGCAAAATTTACTTCATTGAGGTAGTTGGAATCACGTGTCCTGTACCTTGCTGGCTATTGGGCAGTGATCACTCTGAACTAGAAGTTCCTCACAGGTCAGTGGCCAATGGCTTGTCTATCTCAGCAGAGAAGAATATCCTTCACATTGAAACCCTCTCATGCATCAAATTTATCTCATGCTCTGATTTCTTCTGCTGCTACCAACTGGGGAAAATATCCTCTGCTTTTCTTTCTTTTTTTACGTTTAATGTTTTTATTTATTTATTTATTTATTTATTTATTTATTGAGAGAGACAGTGTGAACAGGGGAGGGTCAGAGAGAGGGAGATGCAGAATCTGAAGACAGGCTCCAGGCTCTGAGTTAGCTGTCAGCAGAGAGCCCGATGCAGGGCCTGAACCCACGAACCACGAGATCATGACCTGAGCCGAAGCCAGACGCTCAACCGACTGAGCCACGCAGGCACCACTCCTATGCTTTTCAAACGCTCATGAGATTAGGTTAGGCCCATACAGATTATCTCCTTTTTGATCAATTCAAAGTCAACTAGTTAGTAATCTTAACTACATCTACATATCCCTCTTGCCATGGAATATAACATAATTATAGTTATGTCCCATCTTCCCAGTGGAAGGAATCATACAAGGGTTACAAGGAATCATACAAGGAATCACATGTCATCTTAGAATTCAGCCTACAACAGCTATTCCTATAAGTGTATAGTGGTATCACATTGTGGCTTTAATTTAAATTTTACTGATAACTAATACAATAAAACTGTAAATTCTTGTTTTACTAGATTCTGATAAGCAATAATTTCAGTTACATGATTTAAATAACACCAGAACTCTCAAAAATGGTTCACATTTCAGTTTGCATGGTATATTCATACTGTGTGTAACTGTATATTATGAACTTCTCTAGTAGACCTACAATCCAAAAATCACTACATGAATAATTTCTACTTACTCTTGGCATGTACTGTGAGTACAAATAAGAAATGTAAACCATGATTAGACACACCTATCACTTCTTTCAAAGTCTATCAATAACTGGTCACCATGTATCTGCTACTCAATTTAAGCATAAACCTCAAAGTATGTACTTACATTGCCTCTTTTTCTCCCGTGATGAACTCATGTGACACATTACAAAAATAAATAATCTAAGGAAGGAATTTGATGGTGGAAATGAGAAGTGTAGCAAAGAAATGAAATCTGCTAGTGATGTAAGTGGCATTTGAATTGATTATAAATGAAAGGTCAATATTTGCTGATATAAGCACTCACTTCAATAAGCAAGTGGCAAACAATAAATTAAATCCTCTCCCCAATACAGAAAGAGGGAAATACTAAAGATGACAGCTACATTAATGAAAGACAAGGCAAAAATACAATTAAGATCATGAAAGTCTGCCAAGAAGTGTGGGACTATGATCTCAAAGTGAAAGAAGTATAAGAACAGATCTTAATGTTTTTCACCTTCTGCTAAAAATATTTGCTGAATTACTAACCTGCTCAGGGCTGGAGTCTAAGATATAAACTATATGACCACCAAGAGCAGAGCTGAATTCCAAGCAATTATGTGGCACTCAAGATACAAACATTAGTATCGAGTATGTTAATTAGTTAATTAGTATCGGGGGCGGGGGGGGCTGGTTTCTTTGTCTCTCTAATGCCATCAAACAGATTTTTGTTTCTTCTTCTTTTTTTTAAATTTAATAATCTCTACTTATTCTTGGCATATGCCTTGAGTCTATATCAAACAATTCCAACACAGTTGGGAGAAGAAAACTCTATTACATTTTAAATTTTCACTGTTGCCTTAAATACTGCTAGTCAAGAAACAGAATAATATTGTTAATTCATTCCTCTGGATACCACTCAGTTATTCAATAAATATTTAGTGAACTAACTGGTATGTTCTAAGAAATATGCTTAATGGTAGGATTCTACTGTGGGCAACAAAAAAATAGCCCCCTCCTCCCAAGTTTTAATAAAGCTTCAATTTCTTCTTTTAGAAATATTTCAAATGTTAGAGCAATAAGCTTCTTACCAGATTAAGTAAAAACATTTATCTAGATCTCTATGAGGGAAAATAGGGCTAAATTGTCTTTAAAAATGAAAAGATAGAAGTGAGCAGGGAAAAGACTGTAGGTGAACCGGAAAAGTTTTCAAAAATAGGGATCATTTGTTTACACAAGGTAATATTAGTATCAATACTTAGTTTTTATTATCTAGATGCTAGAACAAGTGATTGCACTCTCATAGATATTAAAGTTAAAAAACAACCAATAACTAAATAAAAATAAGCTCCATTAATTATTATATAATAAAAGTGACACTACACTGGTCTAAAGATACATGGTTAGGAGGTCCCTGTAAATGATAAAGCTCTTATATTTAGCTGAAATTAAATTACATTCAAGTTTTAATATCTTTAAAGTTTATTCACACAAAATAGGTTAGTGTAATAAATGCCAGTTAAGCCATTAAATAAGAGAGAAATTAAAACTTCAAAAAAGTGAATGAAGAAAATATTTGTAAGTGATATATCCAATAAGGGGTTAGTATACAAGTTATATAAAGAACTTATACAACTCAACACCAAAAAACCCCAAACAATCCAATTAGAAAATTGGCAGAGGAACTGAATAGACATTCTTCCAAAGAAGACATACAGATGGCCAACAGACACACGAAAAGATGCTCAACATCACTAATCATCAGAGATATCACCTCCCACCAGTCAGAATGGCTACTATAAAAAAGACAAGAAATAACAAGTGCTGGTGAGGATGTGGGAAAAAGGGAACCATCATACACTGTTTGTGGAATATAAATTGGTGAAACCACTAGGGAAAACAGTATGAAGTTTCCTGAAAAAATTAAAAATTGAAATACTATTATGACCCAATAATTGTACTACTGGGTATTTATATCGAGAAAGCAAAAGCAATAATTCAAAAAGGTATACTAAGTTATGTATAATAATTCAAAATGCTATACTAAGTTATGATAACCAAGAAAGGTACCATTTTTATGATAGCCAATTCAAGTGTCCATCAATAGATAAATGGATAAAAAAGGTGTGAAATACATACACAGACACAGAAACATACTGGTATATTACTCAGCCATAAAAAAGAATGAGATTTTGCCATGTGCAACAATATAGATGGACCTAGAGGTATTACACTAAATGAAGAAAGTCAACAGAGAAAGATAAATACCATGATTTCACCTATATGTGGAATCTAAAAAACAAAATAATCAAACAAATAAAAACAAAAAGAACAAACAAAAAGCAAAACAGACTCATAAATACAGAAAACAAACTGGTGGCTGCCAGAGGGGAGGTGGGTAGGAGGATGGGCAAAATAGATAAGGGGAATTAAAAGATACAAACTTGCAATTATGAAATAAATAAGTCGCAGAGATAAAAGTACAGCAAAGGGAATATAGTTAATAGTATTGTGATCAAGTTGTATGATGAAAGATGCTGTATGGACAATGTGTGGTGAGCAATGAGTAATGTACGGAATTATTGAATCATGTTATATGCCTGAAACTAATATTTATTAGATGTCAATTTTATTCCAACATATTTTTTTAAATCAGCTAAGGCCTAAAAAAAAGTGAATGGAATAATAAAAGGGAAGTACAGATTTTTCAAAACAATGAGTACGCCTAGGCTGTCCATCATTCTGAGGTAGAAACGAAAAAATAAATAAAGTCACTGAGAAGAGAAACAATCTCTCACAACCAATAGAGTAATGGATATTTACAGGATCATTATATTCTGGCAAAGCAAAATATATTCTTCAAAATTATGGTCCATACTAAAAAGTAAATTAGAAACTCATATAACAATGGCCACAATTTGAACTACCCTATAATAATTTAATTGTGTTCATTTTTACCATGACACAAATGCATAAATTAATTTTGAAGAATTGTATGAATAGGACTAAAGGAGAAAACATTATATTTTACATTAAAATAAACCTGATGATACAGATTAAAAGGAAATTTCAAATTAAAAAAAGACCTCTGGGGTGCCTGGCTGGCTCAGTCAGTTAAGCGTCTGACCCTTGATTTTGGTTCAAGTCACCATCCCAGAATCATGGGTTCCAGATCCATGTCGAGCTCAGTATTGGGGGGCGGGGCGGGGGGAAGCCTGCTTGTGATTCTCTCTCTCTTTCTCCCTCTGCCGCTCTCCCCTACTTATGCTCGCTCGCTCTCTCTCTCTCTCTGTCTCTCAAATAAAAATTAAAAAAAAAAAAAACAAATGTTTCACTACTCAGACTGAACACTCATGATGGAAAAAACTGTGGCTTTATAAAAAAGTAGAGAGTGAATCAAAGAGGAACTCCCAATTTTTGATTACTCACATTATTTAATTGTATTTATATAGTTTCAATCATGTATAGAAAATACTATTCACTTATAATTTTTTAAATGTTAAATTTAGGCAGCAGCAGATAATTATTTCATAATACAACTTAAAAAACATAAGACATGCCAAGGCATTGCATATTCATGTATGTTTCCAGCATCCATTAGTTGGAAAATCGCTAATTTTCCACTCTTACCTCCAACCAAAGATGCAGATAATAATTTGAGGCACCAACCTATAAATTTATATGCTAAATTTGTTATTCTATGAAGAGAATCTTTGTTTAACTATATTGCATGAACCACAGAAAATTCCACCACGGGCTTCTGTTACTTGAAATTGTCAAGAATCAGGCTGACTTAAACATTAAAGTCCCATTTCTTTCTACACAGATGGAGTTTTGTTTTTTGTTTTGTTTTGTTTTTTGACAATATCAGGGTCACTAATCAGGGCATTCTGAGAGGGTCTCATGTAGGAATGCTACAACTGCATCCAGAGGAAGTCAATGGTCACAACCACCCACTAATACAAAAACAGTGACTTGGACATAGGAAACTGACATTTGATGATTAGTTATACAAATATGAGGGTTTCTTTTTTTAAATTTATTCATTTATTTTGAGAGATGGAGAGAGAGAACATGAGCGCAAGCAGGGGAGGGGCAGAAAGAGAGGGAGAGAAAGAATCCCAAGCAGGCTTCATGTTGTCAGCCCAGAGCTTGACATGGGTCTTGATCCCACAAACTGTGAGATCTTGACCTGAGCCAAAATTAAGAGTCAGTTGCTCAACAGACTGAGCCACTGAGGCGCCCCACAAATAGGAGTTTTAAAATGAGAGAAAATGTTTCAGAGTCACAAGAATTACTTATGCTAAGATTTGGTTCTAAGCACTACTCCCATTTATTCCTGGGTATTTATAAGTATATGAACACCAAAAATGATCAAACTACTATAACCTCTTCATCAGAAATCTAAAAATCTTGTGGCAAAGTAGAAATCATTTCTAGGTTTAAAACTGAGTAGTCTTTGTCATGCAACCTTTTATTACACCACAAAAATATGCTATTATTTGTTATAATAATATAATGACTCTCCAATGATAATAATATAATAACATAAATGAATCTCCAATATTAACTGTATTCTATGAAACATTTCTTTCAGACTCATAATAAACTGAGATGCAAGACCTGAATATTAAAATTGTCTTACTCTTTTTCTCCAGTTTGATATATCAAAACTATTTCATTTAATTACTAAACTTTTTTTTTTAATTTTTAACATTTATTTTTATTTTTGAGACAGAGAGAGACAGATCATCAGCAGGGGAGGGGCAGAGAGAAAGGGATACACAGAATTGGAAGCAGACTCCAGGCTTTGAGCTGCTAGCACAAAGTCCGACGTGGGGCTCGAACTCCCAAACTGTGAGATCATGACCTGAGCCGAAGTCAGATGGTCAACCAAGTGAGCCACAGGTGCCCCTGAACTTCTATCTTTGTCTGGACTTTAATTTATAAAATCAATTTTAAAGCACTAGGAAAGCAACATATTTTTAAATGTTCACAAAAATATCAAAGATTTATTGAGAGAGTTTTCTCTTACATGCAAAATTAGAACATTAAAATTACTGAATATGGCCAGATCATAATTAGCTGATAACCATCATGTGTAACTACACTTGAAATCATCACTCCAATTCACCAGAATAGTTTACAGTCAATGAGCAAATTACAGGTGTAAAAGAAAAGCATTTGTTTTTGACTTGAAGAAGTGCTCACCTTCTTTCCTGTCCAAATATCCAGGGTCCATGTATTTACCATAGAACAACTCACTCAACTTTACTGGTAAAGCTTAACCCAGTAAAAGGGTAACATTTATTTAACAAATGCTTAAATATCGTTATGTAGTCGGCATTTTTCTATGTACTAACTATGCATTAAAGGTACAGTATCATCCTTACCACTCAGAAAAATTTTATGGGGTAAATACTATTATTATACCCATTTTTACAGTGTTCAAGGTCAGACAGCTTGGGAGTAGCAAAGCCAGAATTCAATCAATGTTCCTGAATGCACCATGCTACTGACAATACTTCATGTTGATCCTTATTTAAATACCTATCATGTGTTCTGAAGAGTAAGTTTAATAGTTTATCTTTTTCAATTATATTTCTACTCAATAGTATTCTTATATCTGAATTCTTTATCCTAGGAAAACTGTGTAATTATTAAGCAATTTGCCTCACAACACAGCACAGCTTTGACTCATAAAATGCTTGAGTTCCAAGCTCTGTTATTTCAAAATGATATACAACAGCTATTTCCCTATTGCTCCACAGAATGTGTGTTGAGTGTCAGGATGAACCCACTATTACATATATTTATCTATGGCAGAGGAAGATATATAATTTAAAAAAAATATTATTTTCATATTTATTTGTAATCAATTGCTATTGATTCTTCTTGCCCACCACTGTTTATAGGTGCTTGAGATAGACGAGTGAATATAAATGACAAAAATGCATGTTTTTGTGGAATGTATATGTGCTGTGAAGATATTCTGTAGATATGATTACAATAATCTATAGTTGACTTCACGTAAGGGAGACTGTCATCATAGATTATCTGGGTGAGCCTGATTCAATCACTGAAAAGTCTTAAAAGTAGTTGAGGCTTCTTAACGAAGACAAAATTCTACCCATGTCAAAAGTTCCAGCCTTCCCTTCCTGGCCTAGTCAGTCCCCACAAGCACATAAGGTTCTGTTTCTCTGGTTGATAAATGTATCAGTCAACAATGACATTTAGGTATTACATACTGGTTTTAGTGAATCTCTCAATACTTTTTCTGAATTAACACCCTAAATCCAGTGCTTATTTAAGGTCTTTCTGATGAACTATTAGTATAGAACTGAGAGAGTAATTGAAAATAAGTAGATAAAATACAAATCATTGCATCATGACCATAAATAAACACACTTAACAAAAGCAGGCATACATATCGATTCCATTAGTAAGATTCACTGAACTATACCATGTCCAGGCACTCTAATAGGTACTAGACTGATGAAAATAAAAGATAAAATATTTGTCATGAATGTAACTTAGTGTACTAAGGAATGAACACCATATAAAAAGTACTACCAAAGAAGCCGGCCAGGTAAAGAAATCCATACAACTGGAAGAGCAGGACAACCACTATCTTGTACCCTCGCTGTTTCATAGCATCGTGCCAGACACAAAGGAGGAGCTCCATAAATCTCTGTCTGATGAATGATAGAGATTGAGGAAAAATGAATTGAGGCCTTGGGGCAAAGAAAAGACACTAGCCAAGCACAGGGAACAGTGTACTAAAAGGCAATGAGATATAAGAAAATGTCATATATCTTGAGAAATTCAAATAATTCAGTGTGACTGGCCCTAGACAAGATGCAAGGAGTTGAAGAATGGAGATACAGATTTTCTCAACACCTGACATGCCTTCTAAGTAACTCTAAAACATTAGCATGTAATTTTGAAGTTACTGAGGATATGCTATCAATCATTTTATAAAGAAGCAACATGATCAGCTTTTTATTTTCTGCAAGTGGCCTGGCAACATTTGAGTACTGGAACGAGAGTGGGCAAAATCCCCAGCAGTACTACTGAGACAAATGAAGTGAGAAATGGTGAGTGCCCCTTGTCACCGGGAGTGGCAGGTTAGGAAAAGGTGAAAAGAAAGTAATACTGCAGAACATTCAGAAGACCATTCAACAGTCTATATTTACTTACTCTGTCAAAATGAAACACAATTCTCAGTAGTACAAAATAACAGAAAATAGAGTAAAAGTGTGTATGGATGAGAAAGAACTGGCAAAAGCACTAAGCCAAGACCTTCAAATTAATGAGAAATAATTTAAAATAATTTAAATTAAAAACAACTTGTGCAAACATATTATGCAAGGATTGTATCATCTCAGGCATCTTTTTTAAAAATATGAAGGATCCGTATAGAAACAGTTAATGCCCATAAGTAAAAACTAATTAGAGAAAAAATACAGAAATAAACATGAAAATAATCATATCCTGGAAATGTTGGACAAAACTATAAAATGTAAAGCACAACACTAAACTGAGTCAGATTTATCTCACATTATCCAAATTCTGGTACTTTTGTGTACCAATAGTAACCTTTCATCTTGTGACATGTGTTTGGACAGTTATCAAGTTTGATATAAAATTCTGTTCTTTGAATTTGTATATTTTTAACTAATTTAATCTCAATTTATTTCTCAGCCCTTGAACAGTTCTTTTCACAATTTCTTATATTGCACAAATATTTTCTAGAATAAAATTGAAACCTGATCTATGATAGGGAAAAACAGAACAATGTGAATTCAGTTTGTAAGGTCACCTATTTTATTAATATAGTGCACATACTGGAATGTTTGTGACAGGCAAAACCATATCCTTGGTATATCAAAGGCAAACTTGAACAGCCAATGGCTTTCTTGTTTGTTGAACAGGAAATATGCATTCATAAATCCCTCCTGACTGCAGAGTAAGAAATTTATGAATAAAATATTTTTTATTTTAATAAATAGAAAATTATTATCTAATGGCTATTATAAACTGAAGTGAGCCTCGCCCCACAAATCCTAACCCTACTACTTTACAATGTGACTGGATTTAGAGACAGGGTCATTAAAGAGGTAATAAAGTTAAAATGAGGTCATCATGGTGGTTCCTAATCCAACATGACTGGTGCCCTTATAAGAAGAAAATATTAGGACACAGACACCAAGGAGAAATCTTCTGTAGACAGAGAGAAGACAGCATGTACACACTAAGGAGGGAGAACTTAGAAGAAATCAACTCTGCAGACACCTTGAACTTAAACTTCTAGCTTCTAGACTATGCAAACATAAATTTCTGTTGTTTAAGCCACTCAGTTTGTGGCACTTTGTTATGGCAGCCTGAGCAGTTTAGGAAAAGGACTAAAGAACTACTTTCATGAATATTAATTAAGTAAAAATATAAATAATTAAGTAAGATCACAGAGCCTCTGTTAGAACTCCAACCTAATGAAAATCTATATTGTTCCTACTACTATCCTCTTCCATTTTGAAATCTGACAGATGTCCACTTAGGCTATTCAGCCCATGCTTCAATAATTCTAATCCTGGTTAGTTTATTATACGTTGTCATTTTGGTTGCCTTCTTCCAAATGTGGTCTAGAATGCATAATATAACACATATTATATGCATATATATTATACATTACATATATATATAATATATGCAAAACAAATACTGTATACATATGTACATTTTATACACAGATACAAATAATATATAATATATTTATTATATTGTTATAATAAATATTATATATATTTATTATAATATATTATATATTATATAATATATATATAATATATAAAGAACCTAAAGGAGGTATAGTCATAAACAATGATTATTGCTTTCTGCCAACTTAGGTATCAAAAACTTTATCAGCATTTCTTCATGTGCATAGCCACCATCTAGTGTATAAGACCCTAGCGTAGGTGTTTTCTAGGCATCCACAGAAGGTTATATATAGGAAAAATAGCAGCACTATAGGTCTGTAAAGTCTATCATCACTATCACAGATTCCACAGATAACATTAGAATGACATCATCAATGTGGCCTCTGCTTCTGAGCAATTCAAGTAGAAGGCACATATTTTGTTCTTTAACTTTCCATGTTAAATTTTGCAAGACTGTTAATACCCATTGTGGCAGACTGTATTGTCCAAAGATGGTCACACCAATATATATCCTATCCTGCTTGTTTTTGATATTCTACTTGTGTGGTGGGGTCTTAGTTCCTTTCCTTTGAAACTGTATGACTTTGTGACTGTATTGTCTAAAAGAATGTGGTAGAAGTGATGTCATGTAATTTTCAAGGCTACATCATAGAAGGCACAATGCCTTCTGTCTGGCTCTCTCTTGGGACACTGGCTGTTGGAACCCAGTCATTGTGCTGTGTGGAAGCCAAGCCCACATAGATATCCTGGCTGACAATCTCATTAAGTCCCTCAGTTAACAGCCGTTAACAACCACTTAATGTGAATGATTTTTTTTTTTAGGTTTCTTAATGTAATTTATTTACTTATTATTTATTTTTTAGCTGAATGGGTTTTATTTTTTTAATATAATTTATTGCCAAACTGGCTAACATACAGTGTGTGCAGTGTGCTCTTGGTTTTGGGAGTAGATTCCCATGGTTCATCACTTTTGTATTCTAGCAGAGGACTTAAACACCACAAAGCAAAGGAAAACTCTCTCTGCTACATCCTGTCTGAATTTCTGACCCACAAAAATAATGCAAGATGAATGATGTTTGCTGTTTTAATCCACTAAGCTTTAGGAAAATTTGTTATACAGCAATAGATAAACAAAACACTCCTAAAGAACATTTAAAATTAATGGCAAAAATAGATTTTGATGCCTCTTGGACAGAGATTAATTAAAATTGTTACCAAAATGATACAAGAAAAAAAATTATTGACGTAAGTGCCACAAAGACTTACCTACATTCTGTGTGTGTGGGTAATTTATGAATGACAATTGCAAAGGACTGACATTTAAAATTCTCATTCAGCAATTGTTTATAGCTCAATACTAGGGAAATAAGAAATAATGTAAACAGCAGAGTGTGTATGTATGTGTGTGTATATGTGTATGTATGAGTATATGTGTGTGTATACACACACACACACACACACACACACACACTCAATTCACCTGGAGAAAAAACTCTGGTAAATATTCTGACTTTCCCATTTATGGTTCTCATTTCAAACTTAGAAAGAGCCCTGGAGCTATCCTTGGAGCAAGCTTGCTACAGCAAGTACAGACAAATAAGTATCTGCTCTACCACTCAAAACAACACTTTATGAATTTTCTAAGAACAAGAAGAAATCATAATTGTTATCCCTTCTAAGGAAATGTGCACAAGGCCTGTATCATTTAAATAAAACCTAACCTAAAATTTTTGTAATCTGATATCCTAGACTCTAAAACCCAGAAAAAAATCTTAAAGGGAGGAGAAAGAACACACTTGATGCAGCAGAATATACAGAATTTGCAAAGCATTTCATATAGGCCATAGACAATATCCTGAGGGGAAGGGTAGTTAATCCAAATGCATTTTACTGTCATTCTTTCTGGATAACATTATACATTGTTAAAAAACATATTCTAGTTGGATTTTTTAATGACGTGAGTAACACGACTAATAAAATAACCTTATCATCCTTTAGAAGAAATATTTTAAAACCTGTAGCACAGAAAATAATCTATTAATTAATCTATTAATATATAATCTATATTATATATTAATCTATATAAAAAAACTATGTTGAATATAATTTTCCAATAGGTATTGTCGTTTATTAGACAAAAAAAGTATCTAATTTACATGTGTGTCAGCCTTCATGATCACCTCACATTTCTTCTCCTATTAGCCAGTCAAAGGTGTTTTGCCTTGGGTACTTTGTCAGTTTGGTGTTTGTTTGTTTATTTTTAATACTGATGATTATTACATACAATACAATATGAATCAAGGCAATAATGCAACTTTTAGTTTTTAATCTTCATAAAATTATAATCTAATACAAATTAGAATAGTTAGTGAGTAACTTGTCATTCATATATTTATCTCATGTAATTTACCTAAATAAACAATACAATTTATTTAAAAATCTTGTTAAGTCTATACTTGGCAGGCTATATTCTAGGCTTTGAAGATGTAATAGAGGTCAAAACAGATAAAAAACCCCTATCCCTTAGAAGGATTATTGCTATTTTAGTTGAACACTGACAGAAAGGTAGTGGTTGGACTACTCAGGTTCTACTGAGAGGAAATATTCTAGGTAATTTCTTTTTCTTTTCTTTTTATCTTTTCTTCTCTTCCTCTCCTTTTTCTTTCCCTCCCTTCCTATTCCTCTTCCCTTTCCCTTTCCCTTCCATTCCCTTTTCAGAAAGATCTCAATAAATTCTCTCTCGCATCTTTTGAACCTTAATTTCTGAATGAGGTTGATTATCATCAATGCTTACACATATAGTCTCTTCAACTAGTTACTGAATAAACAGGCTTTTGCCCCTTAAACTTTATATTTTTGAGAGAGAGAGAGAGAGAGAGAGAGAGAGAGAGAGAGAAACAGTGAGCACATGATAGAGGATCTGAAGCAGGCTCTGTGCTGACAGCAGAGAGCCCGATGTGGCACTCGGAACTCACAAACTGCAAGATCATGACCTGAGCTGAAGTCGGACGCTACTGGAGAACAAGAAGCCCGAGGCACCATAGGAATGTCCTGAAGGAAAGGGACAGAGCAGCAAGGAACTGAAAGCAGTTCCATTCCCAGGTTGGAAAGCCACCGGGCCTCATACGGATGCCAAGCCAGGGATAAAAATGTTTTATCTGGTATCAGATGTACTCATGACCCAGGATGAAATACACTGCAGGTGCATGACCTGTCAACATGCCAAACGCTATGTTGTATGTGCTTGCTGCTATCAGACAAATAGCAAATTTTTCAGGATTTGTCAAAGTCCTGGCTTGAGCCAGGAGACCGATGCTTCGGCTCCTGGAGAGTCATAGCCCCCTGCTTCTTAACTCTCTCGTCACCACACCTTTGGGACCTGTCTCTCCCTCAGAACACTTAACCAACTGAACCACCCAGGTGCCCCAACAGGCTTTTTTTTTCCTAATAGCTGTATCTTTCTATCCATTCCTTATATATCTCTTTTTACTTCAAACATAATATAGTTAATATTATCATATAATGAATCTCCCTCTCTCCTTATCCACAGACTTCTTCCTCCTTCTCCCCTTTTCCTCCCCCCTCCTCCTCTTCTCTCCCATTCCTCTTTTCCTCTTTTACACACCTTTTTGGCTGCTCAGAATAAAAGAACAAGTATCATATGAATTATTAATCTTTGTTGAAAAAATTACATTAGATATATGAAGAATCTCTCCCAGGTTATGAGACATAATTGATTAGTCTTTAGTTCTGTAGTACTGACTGCTATTTAATGGGCTTCACTTTGCAAAAGTATGAGGATAATATAATCTACATAATGTTCATCCTCACTTTTAAGAAGTTAAATAAATTATTCAATTATCTCCTTAAAAAAACCCACTCTTCAGAATTTTACATATGAATTACAAATCATGAAGAAAGGGGTAAGGTATATAATTTCAATGGATGATTTAAATAACACAAAGAACTCAAATATATTGCAGTTAATGGTTTTAGGCTGCTCACCTCTTGCTATCATTAGGATAGAGTTCTAAATCTGAAAAAAGTCTTCCCTTTGCCTTCTTATATTCTTCTTCATATGAAGTAATTGTTTAATTTTAGGAATTTGTTTATTCTACCTCTAATATCCATTTAGAAGAGAAAATGACATTATCAACTAATTTGAGTATGACTTAGTTAGCTAATAAGCAGGTAGATAGTCCAACCTAAATAAAAATATAGAAATCAGAATAAGGATGGTCTTTGAAGAAATTAGCATACCTACAATCTATTGAGCTGGTGAAAACAGCATAAGTAAAAATTGCATAGGGGCCAGTCACACAAAGCCATGAATATCAAATGAAGTTATTGGTATTTCATCCAGTAGGATCAGTTCTTAATTAATAAACAAATGCTAAATTTTCACAGGAACAAATCTTGAAAAAATATACAGTTGACCCTTGAATCACACAAGTTTAAACTGTACAGGTCCACCTATATGCAGATTATTTCCAATAAATACCGTATAGTACTAGAAATGTATTTTCTCTTATGATTTTCATAATAATATTTTGTTTGCTCTAGCTTACTTTATTGTAAAAATACACGGTATAATAAATATGCAAAATATGTGCTAATTGACTGTTTATGTTATTGGTAAGACTTCCAGTCAAAGGTATGCTATTAGTAGTTAAGTTTTGGGGTACTTAAAAGTTATATTCAGATTTTCAATATCAGTGTCCCTAACCCCTGCGTTTTCAAGGATCAACTGTACACTGCTAGTCCAATGAGTAAAATAAAAGGCTCTAAAACACATAGTCAAATAAGTCAAGATATAAAACAATGTTCTGTGCTTTCAACCAAACATGACAAGTTACTGTAACAGCCCATAATTCCCATAAGAGTACCACGTCTTTTAATATGGAAGAGGAAGGAAACAACAACAGCAATATGAAATTTCTCTTATTTCCCCTAGGTCTCTCCTTAAAGGGTTAGTTATGTGAAAGGATCTAACTTTTCCTAGTTCACTAACAAATCTCTTAGTTCTGAAGAATCATTTTCTTTGTAACAACATTAATCTTAAGCCCCATTAGCCTTCTTGGATGAATGGAAGTCATGTCTACATTTTAAATCACTGGAATATCCATAAAATATGTACATCTAAGTAAGACACAAGCATATTCCAGGGTGAAATGAAGATTCTCAGTCCATAAGATCTTGAGATAATCACTGCCAACACAAACTTTCTTTTAGATATTCTTTGGGACATCATTTCTGAAAGGCTATAGATCTCTGCCTAAAGAAAGTATCACCCTTCTAAAAGCTCTATAGTGTAACTGGGTAATAGTCAAATCTTTTGGCATGAGAAACAACTTGTATAGATACATGAATATTTTTTCATCCTTTTGAAAAGGGTATTTTTTCAAATAGTATGTTTATATAAAATATAAGTTTTCAGTATTCAAATATATCTTATATATTTCCTTCTTAGATTATCAATGCTACATTTGTGTTAGCATAAAATAAAACATGAATACACTAGTATCAGAAAATGTCATTAGTAATACTGAACAATCTGCTACCAAAAAATATGACATCACAGTAAGAGCAGTTTTGTCATTAACTATGGGGAGTATAAATACTAGCAAACAGAAGCAAAAATTAGAGTCCTTATTAAATAATGGATGATAAAGATGTTAAAGGAATTTGATAGATGGGACTTTTTTGATAAGTTGGCAAAAACCTAAAATAGCTATGAGAAAAAAATGCCATCTTTGTGAAATTCTTATAGAAGTAGCCCAGGGTCAATGTTTCAAACGGCTACACTTTGGCTTCACCCTCACTTATCTTCTCCTTTCTTTGTCATGCTGAAAAAGAACAAATGGCAGCTAGACATTATTAAAGCATGAAGAATGTTCTCTCTGACCATAGTACTAAATTTTGTCAGAGATTGATCTTGGCTTTTAGGGATCTTTTGATTATCTGATCAGATTTAAAAATTTATACTTGGTGGAAATCTGTCTTGTTACTAAAAATATTGCTAGTCTTCCTGACTGCTCTCATCTTTTTCTTTTGTGAGTATATAAAGGTTAATACATAAGGCGGAGGACAGACATAAGTTCAACAGGACTGACATTTGAGTAGGCCCAAAGAACTAACAAATAAAATATCTTGTTTAGTCAACAGCTGAACAGGGCAGATTTGCTGTGGCACCTATCAGAAACACATAAGAACTTTCTTTGGCTCATCTTGTTTTGTCCATGACAGTTCAGTTCCAGATATGTCTAATTTCCAAACAATCATCCAACAGAGATTAAAGATTTCTTGTGTCTGCTATTAGACATAGCCAACTATTATGTTCCAGAGTACAGATACAAGGTGCAAAAAAGTCCCTGGAACAACTATTGCCAGATCCTCACAGGTCTCTTAAATGTATTCTCATAATAAGTCTAATTTGAGTGCTACCTCTCTAAATGGAATACTATTGACATAGATCTTTGCTATGGATTGAATAATTGTGCCCCCCTCCCCAATTCATATGTTGAAGCTCTAACCACCTTTGTGATTGCATTTGGAGATGGAGTCTTTGAGAGATAATTAAGTGCAGATGACATCATGAGTGTGGGATTAGTGCCCTTATAGATGTGATTACTGCCCTTATAAGAAGAGACATTAGGTCTCTCCTCTCCCTCTTCCTCTCCTTTCTTTCTCTCTCTCCTTCTCTCTTCTTTCTCCCTCACACCCTTTCTCACTGAACAAAATTGTCTACAAGTCAGGAAGAGGGTTCTCACTGAAAATTGCCACACTGTCACCTTGATCTTGGAATCCTAGCCCCCAGAACAGTGAGAAAATAAATTTCTTTTGTTTAAACTACCCAATCAGTGGTAGTTTGTTATCACAACCAGAGCTAAGGCAATAATATAGGTGAATTTGGGGAATCTGCAGTATAAATAAAATTGCTTATATAAAAAAGGCCCTATATAAAAGAGAGAGCAAAGTCCAAAATATTCAAATATTTGGGGTTTTGTTTGTTGGTGTTTTGTTTTTCTGGTTTGAGGAAGTCTCTAAAAGGAACCCAGATTCCAAAATTATCCTCTTAAAGGCCTCCTTGGCTAAAGAGAGAAATTTGAAACTCTTTCAGATCCTTCAAAACATAACTTGAACCTGACAGCCTTTATCATATTCTTCCTTCTTCCTATGCTCCATTATTATCTTTTGTTGTTATTTTTCCTGACTTACTGCCCTTTTCCTCTAGCCAGAAGAAAACCCTCAAAGCTAAATTGCCTCTTAAAGTTAAAGCTCCTTGAGAATAGGTCAAGTCCCTTGTTTTAAGGGACTTAAACTTTAAGCCCTGGTCTCAGTATAAACTAAGAGTACAGGCACCCCTCCTTTTATTGTGCTTCGCAGATAATGTGACTCTTAAAAATTGAAGAACTGCAGCAACTCTGGGTCATGCAAGTCTATTGGCATTATTTTTCAACAGCATTTGTTCACTTTGCGTCTCTATGTCACATTTTGGTAATTCTCACAATATTTTAAGTTTTCTTCATTATTACTATATTTATTATGGTGCTTTTATATTATAATTGTAATCATTTTAGGGCCCCACAAACCTCATCCATACAAGAAACTGAACTTCATAAATGTGTGTGCTCTGGCTGCTCCACCAACTGCTCACTCCTCCATCTTTCTCCCTCTCCTTGGGCCTTCCTATTCCTTGAGACACAAAAATATTGAAATTAGGCCAAGTAATAACCCTACTTTGTCCTGTAAAAGTTCAAGTGAAAGGAAAAGTAGCCCATCTCTCACTTTAAACCAAAAGCTGCAAATGATTAAGCTTAGTGAGAAAGACATGTTGGAAGCCAAGATAGGCCCAAAGCTAGGCATCTTGTGCCAAACGGTTAGCCAACTTGTGAATGTAAAACAAAAGTTCTTGAAGAAATATAAAGTGCTACTCTAGTGAAAAGATGAATAAGAAAGCAAAACAGTTTTATTGCTGTTCCAGAAAAAGTTTTAATAGGCTAGAGAGACCAAAGCAGCCACAACATTCCCTTAGGCCAAAGCCTAATCCAGAGAAAGGTTCTAACTCTTTCAATTCTATGAAGACTGAGAGAAATAAGGAAGCTGTGGAAGAAAAGCTGGAAGCTAGTAGAAGTTGGTTCATGAGATTTAACGAAAGCAGCCATCCCTATAATAGAAAAATGCAAGGTGAACCAGCAAGTGTTCATGTAGAAGCTGTATCGGGTTGTCCAGAAGATTTAGTTAGCTAAGATAATTCATGAAGCTGGCAACACTAAACAACAAATTTTCACTGTACACGAAACAACCTTCTACTGGAAGGAGATGCCATCTAGAACCTTCATAGCTAGAGAGAAGTCAATGTCTGGCTTCAAAGCTCCAAATGACAGGCAACGCTCCCATTAGGGGCTAATGAGGCTGGTGACTTTAAGGTGAAACCCAATGTTCATTTATCATTCTCAAAATCCTAGGGCCCTTTATACTTATGATAAATCTATTCCCCCTGTGCTCTACAAATGGAACAACTAAGATGACAGCATATCTGTTTACAACATGGTTTACTAAATACTTTAAATTCACTGTTGAGAACTAATGCTCAGGAAAAAAAAAAGATTCCTTTCAAAATATGACTAATGCACCTGGTCACCCAAGAGCTCTGATGGAGCTGTACAATGAGATTCATGCTTTTTTCATGCCTGCTAACATAACATCCATTCCTTAGCTTATGGATCAAAGAGTCATTTGAACTGTCAAATGTTACTTAATAAATACATTTTGTAAGGCTATAACTGCCATAGATAGAGATTCCCCTAATGGCTCTGGGCAAAGAAAACTGAAAACCTGGGGCGCCTGGGTGGCTCAGTCGGTTAAGCGTCCAGCTTTGGCTCAGGTCGTGATCTCACGGTTCGTGGGTTCGAGCCCTGCATTGGGCTCTGTGCTGACAGCTCAGAACCTGGAGCCTGCTTCAGATTCTGTATCTCCCTCTCTCTCTGACCCTCCCCTGCTCGTGCTCTCTCTCTCTCTCAAAAATAAATTAAAAAAAAAAACTGAAAACCTTCTGGAAAGGATTCACCATTCTTAAATGGTATCTTAAAGGATACCATTAAGGGCATTCATAATTGATGGTACAATGTAAAAATATCAACAGGGATAGGAGTTTAGAAGAAATTGGTTTCAACCCTCATGGATGACTTTGAGGAGTTCAAGACATCAATGGGGGGAGTAACTGCAAATATGATGGAAATAGCAAGAGAAATAGAATCAGAAGTGGATCCTGAAGATATGACTCAATTGCTGCAATCTCATAAAACTTGAATGGATAAGGAATTACTTCTTAAGGGTTAGCAAAAAAAGTGGTTTCTTGAGATGGAATTTACTCCAAATGAAGATGCTATGAAGATTGTTAAAATGACAACAAAGGATTTAGAATATTGAATAAACTTGGTTGATAAAGTAGCAGCAGGGTTTGAGATCCAATTCCGAAAAAAGTTTTGTGAAGCTCTACTATCAAACTGCATCACACACTATAGAGAACTTGTTCATGAAAGGAAGAGTTGATCAGTGTGACCAATATCATTGTTGTCTTATTTTAAGGAACTGCCACAGTCATCTCAACCTTCAGCAAACACCACCCTGATCAGTCAGCAGCCAGCAACATCCAGGCAGTACCCTCCACCAGCAAAAAGATAACAACTCACTGAAAGCTCAGCTGGTGGTTAGCATTTTTTAGTAATAAAGTATTTTTTAATTAAGGTATGTACATTCTCTTGGACTTAATACTATTGCACAGTTAATAGACTACAGTATAGTGTCAATTTTTATAGGCACTGGGAAACCAAAAAATTAATTTGACTTATTACATTGCAGTGTTTGCTTTATTGCAGTGATGTGTAATCAAACCCACAATATCTCAGAGCTATGTCCATAAATATTTAAGACTTTTCAAAGGCTAGTCAGAAGAAAAAGATATTCACAGAGAAATTTAAAATAGTTCTTCAATAGGTGCATAGGTTAGTAATTATCTCAGGAAACTAAAGAAGAATTGGAATAACAAATAGAAAAGATTGAGAGTAACATAAAACATCCCAAAATGAAAGGAAGGAAGGAAGGAAGGAAGGAAGGAAGGAAGGAAGGAAGGAAGGAAGGAGGAGGGAGGGTCGGAGGGAGGGACAAAAGAGAGGAAGCAAGTAAATCAGAACATTTGTGCTGTGAAACAAGATCTTTTGGAAACTACCGTCAGTCATTCATCCAAATAGAATGCACTCAAACCCAGTTCAGCAAGCAAAGAAAGGATAAGTTCAAGGCTTTAGAGATGTATCTTCTTTTAGACAATATTCAGAAGGATATCTTGATGCTGAAGTCATCACAACTCTACCATTTTTTTTTAGTAAATGGCCATAACCCAAAATGAAGAGATACAGAAGAAAAGACGCTAAGGGGACATTTTTAAACAGCCTTGAACAGAGCAGAATAAGACAAAATAAACAGATGTCTCACTCAATTCCAATCAATAAGTATCAGGGGAGGAGGAATATATTACAAGTATATACTTCTGCAAATAAGTTAAAAGATGATGACAATATGTTTCAATTATTTAAGAAAGTCTTTTAAAGTATATTCTTTTTTAAAACTCTGTTACAATGATAACGAAGATGGTATGAAAATGAAAGTAGAACTGCATGCTTTACCACTCACTTCTTTTTAAAAATTTTAACATACTATTATAAGGTTAAAAATATCACAATATATTTTTTCATATTGCAAATATGCTTATATTGATCAATTCACTGATCATTATATTGTGTCACATAAGGATATATAATTTTCATAATGATTTAGGAAGAGAGTGCAATCATCATGTTCTTTGACAATAAAGTTGATAGATGGTAGATAGATATTGATTGATTGATGAGATAAGTAGACAGATACACAAAGATAATGGAGAGTAGGAATCTGTTAACTGTCCTCATTAATGATAATATTAATCTTCATTAATGTCAAGGATGTTGATCTATCATGAGATATCATGTTTTCCTTTAAATCTTTGTGCATCTATTTATTGAGTCATCTTCATAGTTTTTTAAAATTAGACTTTATGACTTAGTCAGGAAAATAGTTTCACAAGTATGTTTTCCAGGTGCATGAATTAGCCCTTCCTTTTCTTTTCCTACAATCACCCTTTTTAAAAACTTAATTAATTAATTAATTAACTCTTGAGAGAGAGAGAAAGCATACACATAAATAAGGGAAGAGCAGACAGAGAATCCCTAGCAGGCACTGCACTGTCAGTGCAAAGCCCAACACAGGGCACGAACCCACAAACCACGAGATCATGACCTGAGCTGAAATCAAGAGCTGGATACTTCAATGAGCTGAGCCACCCAGGTGTCCCACAATTACTTCTCTCATTATGGCTCTATTATAATACTAATCATATTTTTGTGTGTAAATTACCTTTACAATGTCAGTGTGTAGAATTAAATAAATTGCCCAATGTTTTGGGAGCATAAGAACAAAAATGAAGCTATAAAATAATGGATGACATAGACTTTGAAAGGATCCTAACTAATCAAAATGTGATGACCCTTAAAATAAATGAATCCACGTATTGTCTCCCCATTTTAATATCAATGGGTCACTGGTTATACATCTTTCTCCAAAAGCACTGTTGTCTACCCTGTCACCCTAACTTTTACACTCCTAAAATTATGCAAAGATTAAGTTTGGTTTCTTAAAAGAGATAAAAAGTACCACCACATAAGTAGTAACAATGGTAATGACTATAATATGTTAACATTTATTGAGTTTTCTATAACAAGCTTTTTAAATGCACTCTTTCATTTAATTCTCACAGTAACTTTTTCTGCTAAAATTTTATTATAATTAAATTTTTCTTACACAAATGTGGACATGTAAATAGATTGTTCATATAAGCTATCAAAAGGTTAAATCAGGGGTTTAAACCAAGTACCTCTGATTGCAAACCCCATGTTTTATCTTCGTTGATAACAATTCAGATCACAATTAGCCACGTAGAATAAAGATTAGTGGACATTAAATCACAACTAACGATTTGATTCCCAAGGATCATTTCATTTATACTAACATAATAATTCCACTCCTAGTAACTATGTACCCAAGTAATCAGCAGTATCATCTCTGCCAGATTTAAATCATGTTAGCACATCAGAAATACTATACTGAGACATAAACAAAGAGTTCACTGGCCTCAATGTTCTGATGTGTGTCACAGTACAAATTGAACAACATGAAATGATACTACTGAACCAAATTATATGCATTATCTCTAACCTTCCCTACAACCAGCAAATTTGGTTTCATTATCCCCATTTTACAGAAAAGAAAGCAAAATGGGTTTAGAGATATTAACCAATTTTCCAAAGACAGGCAGCCAAAACGTAAAAAGAGAAATTTTACTTTAAATGTTTTGCTTCCCATCTCTGTATTCCTATCTCATCATACCATCTCTGTTCATGATGATGGATGTTGATTATCATTCAAGAAATGAATATATATATGTGTGTGTGTGTATAAATACAAATACACATATAAACATATACATCTTCACATATATATGACTATTTGTGCTAAATATAAATTGTATTTTAAAATCTAACAATATAAAAATAAGAACTTCTTTTCCTGTTTATAATTTTGAGGATTTTCATTCTATATAGTAACATTTTCCTTAATTATGAAGGCTACTGAATTATATATGCTAGTATGTATATTGCTAATATACAAAATATGATTTGCCTATATGCATCATTATACCTAATATATATTTACTGTTACATAATTTTATAGGTATTCATGGCACTGTGTCAGATGAAACAAATGCTTATGGTATAAACATACTAGGTGAGAGTCAGGAAATCTGATTATTATAAATAGATCTGATTTTAACTGTTCATACGACTTTAGGTCTCAATTTCTCCATCTCGTGCACTGAAGACTAAAAGATGATTTCTAATTTCCTTCTAGCTGTCAGCTCTTATTCTGGCTTTGTTTATTTTTGTGATGGAATCTAAGTGGTATTAAAAAATGTGCCTTGCATTCACAATAGTCACATCATTGCTAAGCTAAGTGTAATTGTATTTTCTAGTTTGATTCATACTTTGTTTTCTGCTGAAGATTCATACCAACAAATTTATTAGTATCTATATTTTATCTGGAATGTTGTCTGTTAAAATTGTCTTAAAAGGAAACCTAAATTAAGTTTCAGGAAAGGACCTTATTGTTTATTTACATTCAATAATGTCATTAAATCAAGGCATGGCATGTCCATTTATATAACTGATGGTGCTAGTATACATAAGTAAAAACATAATCCTGTTTCTAAGGACTGTTACGCATTTTTCTGTTGTGAGTTTCATCTGAGTTCAGTCTTAATTTTTGTCAAGTGTATCTTAAATGTAAGTAAAAATATGATTTCCTATTAACCTGTGTGATCACAGATATTAAAGGGATTTGATTTAGCTTTGTATTTTGACTTATGTTGGGAACATTACAATCCAATAAATTGAATAAAGCACTTAAAACTAAATAAATTAACAAAAATTAATATAGCCCTTGTATCTGACTAGTCTTAAAGCTTCTAACCAACTTACTATCTTACATAATATGTATAGATTAAAAATAAAAATCTATGCTTTTTAAAAGATGGCATCAAGAAGCAATACTTCAAATATATAATGAGTCTCTATCATTTACTGTCCAGGAAAAATATTTAATGTTGACAGAAATTTTAAGTAGCATTATCTGAGGCAGCCATATATTACACAATTTAGGTGAAAAACTAACAACTTAAAATATCACCATATCAATGACATGCATAAATCAATGCAAATAAAACAGTTGACCTGTCTGTCATTGCTTAATGTTCCCCACCTTTCACAAAGATTCAGACATAATTATAAGCCAAAGGAATAATTTTTACTGACTTAGTTGTAAGTTAGAAGAATACTTCAATCCTATTGTTCCATTATGCTTTTATTCAAGAGATAAACATTCTATGCAATTTATCAACAGAAGGAGCACTATATTGGTGTTTATTTGTGTGGTTTCTTCCTCAATGAATAAACAACACAGGATATAAATTTTAAGAGATGAGATCCCTCCAGAAATTAAGCTTTTCTAGGAGAAACATAACTTCTGATTCCTTTACTTTATATTTTCATTTCTCTGAGAAGTAAACTAATTTAGAATTGAATAGCTCAGTGTTAATATTAAATATTAATATATTTTTTAAATATCCACTGAAGTTATTATTAAATGAGCAGAGGCTTACAAAAGTTGGCAGAAAATTATCTGACAAAAATTTAGTAAATTTGGATTTCTTCCTGTTCTTCACAAATATAAATTTACTATTTTCCTGGTCTCTTAATAATAATGAACCTCAGTTATTATAGCTAATTAAGCTATAGTATTACTTGCTTGTTTAGACATTTTTAATGTTGTTTTCATAGTAGATTCATATGTCAAAAATTACTTTGGTTTATATTGAAATAAAAAAATGAAAACAAAGAAGAGGAACAAATGAAAACACTCATGATCCTAATGTGAGACTGCTAAAGTACTACTCACAATTACACAGAGGCCAACATTGACCACATAGATGTCTAACGAGAAAATAAGAACAAAAGAGAGAGGCAGGAGTTGGGAAGATTTAGTGAATAAGATTACCTAGTGGGCTACTAAAATTGTATGCACTCCTTCAAACCACAACTTTGATTTTAGTGTTCCCTGTACAGAAAAACCTTTACCAAATCCCCAGCCTCACACAAAATGAAGCCTAAACTCCCTAGTCTGAAATATAATCTTCCTCAAGTCAGGTGCCACTAACTCATCTCCCATCCTCTTTCCCAACGCATATTACCAGCTGCACCTCAAATACCTTCTTCTCTTCCACGTATCTGCTCCTTCTCCCAAACTATTCTCTTGACCTTAATGTGGTGCTTCTTTTCCTTGCTTTACACCCCAACAAACTCCTCCATATCCATTAAAATTGAAATCAAATATTATCTTAAAGCCCTTCTATTCTGTGGGGGTTTGGTAGTTGTTATGATTCCTAATTTGGTCAAAGCACATTCTAAAGACTTGGGGATTTTATATTATAGTGAGGCTATGAGTCTGGTAAATATTGTGTCTCCATTTCCCAGTGTCTAAGAATATCTAGACACAGGAAACGTTACAAATCCAGCTTGCAAGTAAAAATAGAGAAGGGTAGAATTATTTAATAACTATAAGCTAGTAGCAAATTGTTTTATCATTGTCTTATTTAACAATCTACAGTATTGTTTTCACATAAAAATCAAATGTCAAATTTACTTTTGGTTAACTTCTAAGAACAAAATTAAAATGAAGAGAAAGGCAAAGCTCAGGCATGATCTGACATCATTAGAGATCAAGTAAGATTCTAGTAAGAATAACCTGGCAGATATAAAAGATAAATGAAACTCAAAAGAGAAAACAATGAGACAAATAGAAATTAAGAAACTGATTCAACCATAGCTGTGAGTGAAAAGTTGTAAACTCAAATAATATAAACCTCTATAATTATCAAAATACCAAAAACTTGAAAATAGTTACAATCCTAAAGAGGCTATGGTAAAATAGTTTCTCATACATGGCCACTTGCCTATAATTTTACCTAATTCTTTTGACATATAATTTGCCAGCATATCTGCAAAGATGAAAAATTATGAACACTCTTTCATTTCCAGATTGCATGGGAGAAACCTCTCCCATGAAATAAAAGCACATTTTATGCAAAAATGTACCTATTAACACATCATAAAAAGATAGAAAACTGTCAAAAGTTCAACATTAAGCAAATTTTCCAGAAAAATTAGTGTTTTATTTTTGAGACTAACAGCATTATGATAAAGAGGCTGATTCTAGATATCAGGACATCTACCTTGCTGTGTAGTCCACTAACTTCTTTCATTAGCTTTAACATATTCAAAAATATTTTAATAAATAAATCAACATTTATTGTGTATACTGTGTGTAAGACACTATGGTAAGCTTTGGTATTATTGTTATTATTATCATTATATAGATAAGAAAAAGTTAAAATTTTAATGTCTTGGTATTCCTATGAACATTGTTTCGACATCATGGATCCACAGACAACGTTTTGGGAAATATTCAAGAGTCCACTGACTTTAAGGACTATATGTCTAAGAAGGTAATAATGATAATGCCACCTCCTTGGTACATGAACCAATGATGAAGAATTTCATCCCTACTGCCAGAGCTCATAGAATTTATCAAGGGATTACATGTTTAAAGAGAGAGAGAGAGGAGAAAAAAGCACCCACATTATTAACCCTTGGCTACAGAAAGAATAGACTGGATAGTTGCTGAGATGAATAAAAATAAGAACAAATTTTCAGGGGCTAAAGATTTTAAAAAGTCAGAAGATTGATTTAGTACATGTTTCAGCAGCCTAACACACATCCAAATAAAGATCTCAAGTAGATAGTTGACATACGAATCTGGAGAACAGGACAGATTTATGTGCTAGAGGTAGAAACTTGGGGTTTGCATAAAGCTAGGTGATTGGATGAAATAATCAAAGGTGGAGGTATAAGAAAAAATTTTTACAAATCTGGGAATTGAGCCTAAGGACACGAAAATATTTAAATAATATGGAAAAAAGAAGTACTAAGCAGAGAAGACTTTGAGGTACAGAGAAGAATAGATAAAGGTAGTTTCCTGGAAATCAAATGAAAAATTCAAGGACAAAGAAGTAATAACTCATATTTACTGAATTCTTAATACTTTAATATTAGTTGTTTAATATAATCATTAAAACTATCTTACAACTTACACATATATTATGCTCATTTTACTGATAATAGAAAATTATAATGTGGTTAAGTAACTAATTAAGTTCACTGAATTTGTGTCAGAAGTGGGTTTCAAAAAGAGCTGGCTGATTTTAATATCTGAGCAATCGATCCTAGACCGAAAACACTTTGGAGACTGTGCAGGACAAAACTTATGCCCTTCTCTCATTTTTTAAAACCAAAAATGTAAATTTTCTTTTTAACTGTCTCTGATGAAGATCTTATTATATTTAATAAGAAGACTCCTACCATAAATACTATGTCATTATTTTATCTTTAATGTCACAAACTTTAAATAATTACTGTATCATGTAATGAATTCAAATCATATTAATTTAATTTTTTTAATGTTTTATTTTTGAGAGAGAGAGAAAGAGAGAGAGAGAGCGTGAACAGGGGAGGGTGAGAGAGAGAGGGAGACACAGAATCTGAAGACAGGCTCCAGGCTCTGAGCTAGCTGTCAGCACAGAGCCTGACATGGGGCTCAAACCCACAAACCGTGAGATCATGACCTGAGCCGAAGTCGGATGCTTAACTAACTGAGCCACCCAGGTGCCCCTCATTAATTTCTTTAAAATGCCATTTTAAGTACATATTATGTGCCAGAACACATTTATTCTCTAGTAATATCCACAATTGCCAGACTCACAGGTAGATCTGGGGGTTTCAGAATGAGAAAGGTGAACTGGCATGCAGTAGAATCAACAATAGCCTGTAAAACATTCCAAGGATGCCAGGGTTTCCATCATTAGTGTCCACAGGCATGTTTCAGGGCTGCAGAGGGTCAACTGGGAAGACACCTACATCCAAGCTGCTTGAAGCAGCTTGTTGTGTTGGAAGGATTCACAACAAATTCAGATTTTAGAGGGAAGGAGAAAGGATTTATGAAAACACTTTTTGAAGTAAACACAAATGCTTTTTATTTCAATTAGATCGTAAGGGCTGGGACAAGGCACCTACTGCCCCAACAATATTATATAAACTAACTTCGAATATGGGTGAAAACCGAGCAAACATGAGTGTTACGCTAATAATAAGCAACAACCAGTATTTATTTATTTCCGACACACTCTCTTCGTACAGAAAGAATGATTTCTAAATTTCTATCTTCATCTAATTACCACTAACTTGGTGGGGGATTTAAAAACCTCAAAAACCTCAAACACAGTAAGTAGGAAACTCACTTTATTACTTTATTATTTCTTGAGCCATTAGTAACAGGAGAACTTCCCCCACAAGAAGACTCTCCAGTATAGCCATTCCTATAAAAGCCAGTCAGTCACTAGTGGACTTTTCCTACAAGTGGATAGAATGCATTCTAAAGATGGGTCTTGAGGCTTTGTTTTATGCATCGTTTTTAACCATATTAATTCCGTTGCAGAGTTAGTCAGTATAATTACTTTAACTGAACAGCTGACGTTTCAGGTGAAAGACTACATTTCTTCCCAAACTGAGCTGTTAGTAGACATTTGTTTTAATGTTATAGTGACAGTGTACTTTGTCACCACTCAGTTAAAGTTTCTGTCATTAGATTTATCTATGTGAATGCAGAGGTAAGTTAATTTGAAAGATTCCTGAAAGAAAGGGCTTTTTAGTTTGTTGTTATTTGTTTACTAGTGTAAACATCAAATGAGTCACTGACATCAATTTATACAACACTTAACTTGAGGGTTGCAGTATAGAGACTTGTTTTACTCTTTTTTGGCACAAAATGTTTTGCTCATGACACTCTTATGCTCTTTAAATAATTTTATCTACTTATTTAGATATCTCAGATTCTTATGATTACATTCTATTTTTTTCCTATGTTTGTATATTTACTCCACTGGAGAGTTGACTTAGATATCTGAATGAATTCAGATAATAAAGTATGCACATTCTAGGAAATCGTTGCTTTCTTTGGGCTAAGAAAAGATCTAAAAAGAAATGAATCATTCATCTCTGTAAACTAAAACTCCTGTGAAATTAAAAACAAAACCGTAAGTTTTTATCTTTTAAAAAATTCAATGTTAAAAAAAATTCAGTGTTTAACCTGAGAAAAATCATCTCCAACCATTCTTTCTTTCAATTTCAAATTTTTATGCCAATCCTCCATCCATTACTCCCTCCTACAAAATTTAAGCTATTAAAATGTGAGCATTTAGGAAATCCTCCTTTCTTTAAGCTAGAGATAGTTTACACAGATAAAGTTAAAGTCTATAAACATAATTCCTCAAAATTAAAACCAATTCCATGAGTTCTATTTTATTATTACTACTTATATTCTACTTGCAAATTTTTCTTCTCCCTTTTCTTCTACAAGAAATCTTCACCTTGAACGATTTTAATTGACATAAATTAAGATTTATGCATGTAATAAGGCATGAAAAATATTATTTCCATTTCTAATGTTTTATAATGCTCACTTGGACTTCCGCTATTGGGGAAACTTGTTTTCATTATCACAGAAGTATGGAAAATATCTTCAAATCCTTTACTAACTCAGGCAATACCGCAAATGTTTTCCTATAATAAAATTCTCTAAAACCAATGTGTCAGATACAAAAGATCACCTTGTTATTCATTAGTCAGTAATTACACACACACACACACACACACACACACACACATTTATGACAGGGATAATTAAATCCTCTGAGGGACAAGGATGGGGTGTGAATACATAAACACAGGAACCACATACATATTGTAAAAAAAAATTTAAAACAAAGTTTGCTGCATGGCTTTCATATATAGTGAATTTTGCTATACTTCTGAAGCAATGACATTCCTGAAACACTACCCGAGCCAATAAGGCTGCTAAAATATTTAAATATTCAAATCCCTATGAAGCAGTAAGAACTGTCAATAAAATTGGAATTAGCTATGTGATGTATTTTAATTTACATATGCTTTTAAGAGTATTGAGATAATGTAGATTGATTTCCTTTTTGATGAATTTCACTCAGGGTTTGTACTGCAGGTTTGAATGCACACAGACTGCACTCACAAAGGCAGAAATCTCCTTGAAAATAAATTCTGACATTGTCACAAGTGATTTTGTAGCTCCTTCTTATATTTTTAATCTTTTTGTATGGTTGGGATCATTTTTTCCTTAGTGAGAATACATCAGAAATAGAAATTCAAATGTTAGGTATAACTTAATAGGTAAATACTCATTCTCACAATTTATCAGAAATTCATTCAATGTACAGAATGAGTCCACCCTGTAACTGCAATCTCGTTATTTTTTACAAAGAAAGTATGAATTGAAAACCTCTTTTAGAAGTACATCATGTAGGAAGTATAATTAAATAACTACTATTTATATTTTTCCTAAAATGTGTTGAGGACCTGTAGTGTGTGGAAGGCATCTGGCACAACTACTGCATCCCCCTTCTTGTCTCATGGATGTCTCATTTGATTTTCAAGACTGATCTATAAAGACTGGTGATTTCTCTAATACTTCCCACCCCTGGACATTAGAATTGATCATTCCTTCTTTTTAACATTTTGTTTTTTATTTATTTTTGAAAGAGAGAGAGAGAGCAATAATTTTTTCTTTTTGTTAATAGATTCTGTTTTTAGAATACTTCCAAATTTACAGAAAAATAAGCAGATAGTGCAGAGTTCCTATACCCCCATACAAAAGTTATCCTATTATTAACATCCTATAATAGTACAGTAAATTTGTTACAATTAATAAAATTACATGTCACATTATAAACTAAATCATATAGTTTATGCAGATTTTTTAAGTTTTTACCTAATGTCCTTTTCCTGTTCTAAGATACCACACGACATGTGGTTGTCATGTTTCATTTGGTTTCTCTTAGCTGCAACAATATCTCAGAACTCCTTGTTTGTTTTTTAATTTTTTAATGTTTATTTATTTTGAGAGAGAGAGAGAGACAGAGCACAAGCAGAGGAGAGGCAGAAAGAGAGGGAGAGACATGGAATCACAAGCAGGCTCCAGGGTGTCACCACAGAGCCCTACACGGTGCTCAAACCCATGAACTGTGAGATCATGACCTGAGTTGAAGTGGGATGCTTAACCAACTGAGC